>SJYO01029184.1:1595085-2195085 GCA_006410555.1 Capra ibex | reverse complement strand
GTCGTGTGGTCCGGAGGGAAAGGTAGTGGTCGAGGACCTCAGATGAGTTTGGGTATAGGTAACTCAGCCACTACGGTAGGTTGGTAGTCTCCTGTCTCATTATCTGTATGTATAGTATAAAAGAATCTACCAAAATTATGGTATAATACACCTTGTAAAGACATCGGATTAAAATAGGTGATCCGTAATATAGTAATCATAAAAGGGTACAGTAATTTTTGAGAAACAGTTGTAGTAAAATTATCGACGTGTTACCAGGTAGTACACCTACATGGTATTAAATGAAATGGTATGGGAGCTACAATCCGTTAACCCGACGAGTATTTACTGAAAAATATGGTGACTTAATATTTTGTTTACTCTCCGTGAATAGTTTCAGTTCGGTCATAGCCACGTTCAACTACTTAAACAAAAGTTTCTGACCCTTTGCATACAAAGGTATATCGGTGTGAATTATGTCTCACAACTTCATGACTATAAATCTGGTACAAGGTTGTACCGAAACGGGGGTGATGGATTGCACATCATTGATACCAGGTCACGAGGCGTCGTATACAAATAGTTCTCGGTCTCATACCCTACCCGTTTCTGTACACCGTTGAGTCCTTCTCAAATCTTTATGAAGGGACCTCTTATTTCGTGTTAGGTCCAGACCTACACTCGGTCTTTTCCGTACCCCATAGGTATTCCGTTCATTTCAATCTACTCTTCCATCGGTGACTCACCGAATCAACGGAAGTCGTCCGGACCCTTCTACGTTCTTATAACTCTCGATCTTCCTTCTATCTTTGTTACTAACTCCAAGTCTAAAAATATGGACTTCCCGGTCTCAAATCGTCAAGGGGGGAATAGGTGACAAAGGCAAAGATACCAAAGTCAAAGTTGACACCGGGTTTTATATTTTACCTTTTGAGGTCTTTCTTTATTAGTCAAAATCTAACGTGTGGTAAGACTCATAGAACTACATCATCGAGGTGGGTGGTCCCTGTACTTAATAGAGAAACCGGTCACCCAGAAGGGGTAATAAGTCAATCATCGACCGAGTCTATTGTCTAACTGACTTCGTCGTAGTCGTCACGAATACAAGTTCAGTGGGAATAAAATTAATTCTTATCGGACTTTCGTGTGCTCATCACTACACGTGTTAAACTTATAAGAAAAGGACACGGATTAAATATTTAATTTAAAACAGTATCCATACATACATATATATCTTTTTTTACTGTCATATATTCATACCTCAAACCATGAGAGGTGCTAAAGTCCGTAGGTGACCTCCACCCCCCTCTCCAGAACCTTCCGTAGAGGATGACTTTTTCCCTCTTGGTGATATTAAGACAAACCGTCCTTCTATTCCAAACACAAAAACACGAACGAAGATACACGTAGTTGAAAGATAGGGGGCATAGGAAAAGGTTCAGAATTTCTTTGACTGGACTGAAGAGTATTAAGTCATAAATTCTCTAAGAATACACGATCCAAGGTACAGTCACGAAAATATATGTAGTAGAGAATCGTAGAAGGTAGTTAGGATACTGTCTCGTAGGAATACAATATGTATTTTCATTGACTACAAGTCGTTCCAATTCGTGTTGAGTTCTAACAAGTCAGTTCTACCCGTTTAAGTCCTTAGGTGACAGTCAGGTCACCAATCCTTAAACATGAAAGTGACATCCTGGGTGCAAGTCAAGGACTAGTCCCTTGATTCTAGGGAATTCAGTGTGGCACTCTGGTTTTTTATTTCTACACGTCCAGGGGTTTTGACACGACAATTCAGGAGATGGAGTAAGAGTAGGATCCAGAGACCCGAGTAAAGTTCTATAAGATCGAGATACTAAGGTTAACCATGGATTTGTTTCGTGAAGTATTTACACACAGAAAGCCATGTGTCTTTTTCGACCCCGACCTCTTTGTTGACTTTGGATGCTGAGGGAGGGTCACTTAATTAAAGTAGTATCCGTGAGTCCCCAGTAAAAGAAAGTTAGAGGGTGACGAACTCATCTTAGAAACTTTATATGTCTTGTCAGTAAGACTCAAAATGACGATCACCTTGAGTCATTAATAAACTTTCCTTGTACTTTAAACTCTCTATATTTTAATCTCTATTTCCATAGAAATTTATCATATTGAGTTGTAACTTTCTAACCCTTTCTTGAGACTTACAGTCTCGTAATTGTTTATGGGAACTATATAATTCGGTCCTTTAAACAACGAAGTTACAAATTTAATAAAGAAAACAACCCCGGGTCCCGTAAGACGGGGTTTATACGGAGTTACCGTGTAACTAATGAAATTTAATTACAATGAATTCTTTTCCGACTACATTATCCCTGTGAGACTGGGAAGAACGACAGAAGGACTTGTGTTTTTTCACTTAGAGGGCACAGTTTCCACGAGAGGGACGTAGACTCGATCCTGTGGGAATCGTGGTCTCTGTTTCTTGACCCCTATTCTTCGGACATCTTCGGAACAGTGAAATTGACTGATGGGGTTCGGGTTTGAGACAAGTCTAAGAAGTGATTAAGTCGTGGGTTTTAGACACAAAAAAACAGGACAGTTGAAATAACAAAGAAACAAATTTTTCATTTCTACGACAAACGAAACCGGTGGAACATTCTGGGTAAAGATAATATGAATGTACATGAGCTTAATTTTTAACAAAGAAAAAGAGGATAATTAGAGAGAAAACAATTAAAAGAATAGTCTATATTTTGAGTTCTCCTCCTCTCTCCCTTTGGGGGAGGGGGTTGTGATGACTTTACCTTGTCCTGGGGATACCAGGAACGGGTTGGGGTACAAAAGAGGAAGAAACACACATCTTTTGAAATCAGTTTCTTATTCAAATTAATCTTTTCACTTTTTACACCTTTGTTTCCTTTTGTCAGTTTCCTTTTACTTACTATTACTACATCAGTAATTCGTATCAGTTTCTGGAAATCAAGGAAGAGCTTCTGATATCTGTTATAAGACTCAGTTTAGGACACTCGTGTCAAACTTTGTGGTCCACTTCAATTGATGTACTACTGGTCTAACGTGGGTGCTGTTTTCGACGGTGTTAAGGTTCTTGACTGGTGTTTCTTTACCCTTGTTTACCTGGGACTTTGACTTCTAATTGACATGGATTTTGTTTGTCCTACTGCGACCAGTTCGGTGGTTACTAGTTAAACTTCAACTGACTCGACTGACACGACAAAGACGTATATCGGGGGAGAAAGACAACTGTTTTCGAGAACGAGGTGACCAAGGTTACACCCCCTCCCTCAAACGGAAACCTGTATACAGGTGGTGGGAGGGGAGGGGGTCATGGACCGTAGACTTTATTTCGTTTGAAAGGAAAGGTGGTTGGACCGGACAAATAACCGAAGACTTACCGTTCGTCGGTCTGAGGTGTGTGAGAAAGTCATTGTGATAGAAAGAGTGTTGGTTACCAGTGGGTGAGTATTGTAATACAAATTATGGTCGGTATCACTACTGTAACTAATAAGTACAATTATTTAATATATAGTGACTCATCCTCCGTAGACTTAATTAAAGGAAACGAGGACTTGGTTAAAACGGATCTGTAAGGTTTTGAACCGATTCAAAAATATAAAAGAAGTATTAATTTGAACGAAAGGGTATTCAGAATGAAACATCTGTACACTAAAGTCAAGACAAGTAAGTTACGTTAATCAGAAAGAGATGGTCCTTACGGAAAATGGTCATATGTTTTAGCAAGTGTTCATAAGAGAACTTGTAAGGGTAACTATCCTTTAAGCAATTTAAAACCACACCAGATAACGTAGAAAGTCGTAAATATTACAAATCTTTTCGGAAGAATAGGAATAAAACTAGTTTTAATCAGAGGGTTTAGAAGGAAACAAATCAATATCAAAATAGTCTACTTGGGAGTCTCTTTCAGATTAAAAAGAGGGTGTTCAAAATTTTGTGACTCTAACGTTATAATGTTGGGAGACCATGACTATGTTTCATTATTTATTACTATTGATTAGTAATCTATCACGAATGACATACGGTCCTTGATAAGATTAAAAAATACGTATAATTGTGTAACATCATCAAAGTTGTTGGGATGGATCATCTAAGACAATAATAAAAGTAAAATACCTCTCCTTTAACTGTGTTTCTCTCTTATCCATTGAACGGTTTTCAGTACGATAATTACTCATCCCCTCGGTTCTAAGCTTGTATCCGAGATACAAACTCCGGTGACTTGATATATATATATATATATACTTTTGACTAAATATGATCTGGTCTAATGTAATGTAATATTATGTAATATAATCATAATGTACAATATGATCTGGTTTAATGTAATACAATACTATACACTCAATTAATAGTATGTCAGATTTCTCAACTTACATTTCGTACCTAATTTCTCATTTCGTAGTTCAGTAATTCCTTGTATTTTGTGTCCATTTATATATAAAGACTAGAGGGATGTGGTCGTGTCAAGAGTCTTAGGTCCGATCTAAGATTCCCCCTTTTAATCTTATAGGTAAAGACCTATTTACTACATGTCCATGACTGTGAGTTCATACGGTCAGTTGTCATGGTACATAAACGAGTGTGAAAGGTTTATATAAAAATAGTAGGGTACGAATTTATAAGTCAGTTGGTTTCCTGTTGTCTGTAAACTCTTTTAATAGAGTTCTTTTCTCTCATTGGAATTGTTTACTTGTATTCTTTTGTACTGCTTCCTTCTCTTTATTAAATTCCTCGTCTTCAGTAGTAATTGTTAGAGTCTATTTATTCTATTTTATAATTTTGGTATTTTAATCCGTTCTACAATAAATTTTTTTATAACGGGGTGTTTTCTTTTAGTAGAAGTTTTTGTTTTTGTACTAAGGTCTAAAAAAAATTTAGAACCATCTTTGACTCGTCATTTCTAGTCATATAGTACGTCTGTCAACTTCGATTTCTAGTCACTGTATCACGGTGGTTTGAAGAGTTGTCGTAATAACCTTCGATTGACTATTTCCTAGTTACGGTAACTTTCTCTCTTTTACTGTAATTGAATCTTAAGGTGTCGTTCTTTTTTTATAGTTAGTCGACAAACTCCTTTTATTCATATAAAAGTCTATACGTTACCGAAGTTCAATGCGAAGACTCTCTCAGTAAAGGATCCGTCCAACTATTCTTTAGATCCCCAGGGGTTCCTCTCTCCCCAGACCTTAAGAGTTCCTCCTTCTTTCCTGTTTGAAAAAAAAGGAAGAGATGTAAGGAATCCTAATATATTGTTGTTACATAATACGGACTCCTGTCAGAGACCTAATTTGGAAGACCGATTAAGACATTTAATACCCTCATCTGGACGAGAAATGTTCCTAATATATTGTTGTTACATGAGACGGACTCCTGTCAGAGACCTAATTTGGAAGACCGATTAAGACAATAGAATTTTACATTTAATACCCTCATTCAGACCACTCCAGAAATGTTGGAGGTCTGTAAGAAACCTAAGTAACCTCTCATATATTGAAGTAACGATTGTGATTGTTCGCCCATGAGAAAGATGGAGGAAGACTACGGATACAGTCTTCGAAAGAGATAGAGGAAATATGAAATTATTTTGAAATGATGTGTTTTCGAGACTCACTAGTTCGGAGCAGAGACCGGGACTAACTTAAGAACAGGAGGCCCCCGGTTCTTAGGGCCCCCGGTTCTTAGGGCCGCAGCACTAAGTTGTTGTTGGAAAGTGAAGGAACGTGAATTTCTTTCAGATAAAAATCTCCTTTTAAAAGATATAGTTTTACTCCCTCCTTTGTTTTTTCTTTCTACTCTAGGTCGTTCGTCCTTTAGATTCAGACTTTTCAAGGTCTTAGGAACCTGGAATATACAGTGAGTTAAACCAGAGGAATTTATATTCAGTCTAGTGAAAAAGAGAGGACTAATTGTGTGACATCACAGAAGGATAGTGTGAATGTTCGTCTATTTTTGAAAAAACCCCCCAGATAAAGAGGTGAGAAGGAGACAGAGAGTTACAACATCTGTAAAATTGGAAACTGGTCCTGGAACCTATGCACTCACCGAAGATCGATATCCCAAACGTTAGGTAAAGAAGAAGGGACCTTACGAAAAGGGAGACTAGAAGTGTCTCGACGTTGGAAGAAAGGTAGGTCGAGTTTATGGTTTTTGGTACAGGAATCTGAGAAGCTGACAAATAAATATTAACATAGTTACGGTGGGAAATAGTAGGAATGTAACATAGTAAAAGAGTTCAGAAATGGTAATAAACTGTAATAAAATAAATAAGTAAATAAAATTATTAACAAAAGATAGGAAGATTTTACATTGAAGGTCCTCTTGTCCCCAAGATTAAATAAGGAACTAGTTGGGGGTAACGTGTTAACCAAGGACTTTATACAGTCCACGAGGTAATTTATAAACACCGTATTTAGTTTAAATGGTTCTATAATAATATTAATACAAAAAAAATCGTGTTCCGTACCTACTAGAGAAATGTGGAAAATCATCCATTTTAAAGATATTCATAAATGGTGAAGGTATTAAATGTTTTCTTGGTTTCTCAAAGGGACCACCAGGTCACCAATGTTTAGACGAAACGTTACGTCACATGTAGTCAAACTAGGGACCAGTCCCTCCCAGAGTCTACGGTACCTCGTTGACTCAGACACGTGGTGTTGATGACTCCGACACGAGTTCTCGGGAACTCGGTGTTGGTGACTCGGTTACACGGATGTCGAGTACGTGATACTGTTCTCGTCGGTGTCGTAGTAATAAAGACAAAAAGACTTTTCTTTCGACTCCGGATCTATCTAATCCAATGAACAGTCTCCAGTTATATCGATTCTTCACCACTTTTACCCTAAACTAGGGTGCAAATAAAAAGATGATACTATACGACATGAATCCCGAGGCGTCCACCGCGATCACCATGTCTTGGACGGACAGTTACGTCTTCTGTATCCTCTGTGGCCAAACTAGGAACCCAGCCCTTCTAGAGGATCTCGTCCCGTACCGTTAGATGAGGTCATAAGAACGGACCTCTTAGGGTGCCTGTCTCCTCTGACCACCCGATGTCAAGTATCCAAACGTTTCTCAGTCTGTGATGACTTCACTGAATCGTGCACGACATGAATCGACGATACATAGTACCCAATAATATATGGTCTAGTATATCATCAGATAAAGAGGGACAATAGAATAAATGTTCTTGGATCAGTTGTCAGAACACCTTCGATCGGGTTCGTGAGGGGATGAGGTATTAACCCTCGTCCCTTGTGTCAGGAATCTTCTCAGAAGTAAAATACCTCACCCCCCGGAAGAGAGGTGAAAGGTTTAAACGAGAGAAAGAGTGAAACTGAACTGAGTCAAGGTGAATAGTCTTAAGTGGAAAGTCAGAGTAGAAGTGTGTGTGTGTGTGTTTTAGTGGAACTCAACGACACTAAGTTTCGTGAAGGACGACATAATTTTTCTTTAAAAAATTTACCGTATTTTATAAGAGACTTCGTCACTAAAAATCATAATTTTTAGTAGACTCTTAGACTTATCGTCTCTGTTTTACATGTCTACCATGTCGGTAGTGAATTGACTCCGTTTTACTTCGTAGATAGATATTAAATCTACCGTATCATTTCGGGGGAGACTGTCTCTCGGACTCATGTTGGAGGTGTGATGAAACGAAGAATTTTTGACTGGACTTTCTCTTCTGGTCCATTTCGTTAACCTGTATAGTTGGACAAAAAGAGCCTTTTCGTGATCTTCTCGTCGGTGAATTAACTCTCAGGTTTCTTGTTTATGGTCCCGTTTCGATCTTGAGAATAGTTTGATGCTATTTACACCACTCCAAAAAATGTCACCTTTGTCAGTAGGAAGTAAGATTTTCAGTCTGACTTAGTCCTTAGGATTCAATACCACCTTTTTCCGTGTCACTCTGACGTATATGACTTACGAAACATATATTGTGGGTGTGTAAACCAAAGTGGATAAAACCCCTGTCTACTATTTAGACTTTGTATTAGGTGTGAGAAAGGAGGGGAAAGTCACATCTCAGTCATACGATGGGTCTCTATCCGTCGCTGGGTGGTCGTAGTGATGGTTTACAGGGGTAGGACCTTTGACTAAGAGTTGGTCGAGAGGGTTCAGGTACCTTCTCCATGTCTAATGGTTGTTTCAACAGATTTGTTCTCAACAGTAATTTAAACGGTATCATAAATGGTAATAAGAAGTCGAACAACGGTAATAATACGAAATCACTTCTCAAAATCCAAGTGAAAACTCCCAAACCCTTTTATTTAAAGTATGATGGGAAGGTCCATGATCCGACTCTGTTAGGGACATTAGGTTTCTATCTATTTGTGAGGGATAGTAATATATATATACCCTTAAATCATTGTACCTATGGAGGACATATGTACTCTCTATAGGTTGTTTCGACTTATTAAGGGGTTTCACCGGGTGGGTTCAGTGGTCGAATTTACGGTAGAAGTCGGTTTCTGTTTCCTTTTTGTAACCCCCAACCCCCACGGGTCAACACCCTCCATTGGTCCTTTTCAGAGTCATTTGTTTCCATTCCAACAATACGTCTAAATTCAGAGACGGAAGAGGTGACTATTCTCAAGGGTCTCTAAATCTCGGTAGGAAGAGAAGACCCATGTAGCTCCCTCTGTAAGAATGTTTACTAAAGGGAATATTTACATGTACCAGGGAATATCTTTCCATTGAAGATGAATCAAAAGTCTCGAAGAGGACACATACTATCGCAATCAACGAGTCAACATAGACTGAGAAACACTGGGGTACCTGACATCGGGTGGTCCAAGGAAACAGGTACCTTAAGAGGTCCGTTCTTATGACCTCACCTAACGGTAAGGGAAGAGGTCCCATAGAAGGACTGGGTCCCTACCTTGTATCCAGAGGGCGTAACGTCCGTCTAAGAAATGACAGACCCGGTGGTCTCTTTCGGGGAGAGGATACAGACGACAAGGTTAGTCGGATTTTATTAGGAATACGACTCCTTCGTGTAGAACCTCGTTTAATAAACCGAGGTGAAGTGACACTTTAGATGTGAGAAATGTAATGTACTACCAAATGTAATTAATTGAGATACGAATGTAGGGTATCGGTAAGTGACTCGTGGATCGTACACGTCACATGTCAAAGTTACCTAAACTCCGAATACCAAATGTAATTTAGATACGAATGTAGGGTGTCGGTAAGTAACTCGTGGATCGTACACGTCTCATGTCGAAGTCACCTAAACTCCCAGAGGTTCTTCTTTTCGGGGTCTAAGACGAAATTTTATTAGATTTTAAATACTTTTATGGTCCTAGGTCGTGATGTTAACAGAGACTCTCCTACTTGTCGGAGAAACTACGGGTTGATGGTGGAGACGTTGGTAGTAGTGGTGATAAAGTCAAGACAGACCCAACCGTACCCTACATCTGTATCTGTGAACTCTATATTGACGTGTAGTCTCTTGACGTTTCGTTTTCTTATACGAGTTGATCTCTTTTTTTAAAACCTATAGAAGGTGGAGGTAGAGACACGAGGGGTCTCTACTTTGAAAAGATACCCGAGGTCTTTCCGTATAGTTATTCAGATAACTACGGCACCGTAAACAGGTTTCCTTTATAACCACACTGAAATCATTAGTTTTTATAATAATAATATCAACAATCGAATTTAACTTGGTATTTAATTACTACCTTCTACTGAAAGACTCTTAAAAAGATTTTTGGATACGACCCCCTTTTGTAGAAAGTATTAGTGATACGATTACTTACTTGTCCTTTGTGTATTAACATGTGGTGTACCAGATACAAGTGTTTGTGGAGTTGTCAAACCCACTCAATCACAATAAGTAAACCGTTTTCATCGGTTTGATTTTCGTTTCAGAACTCTTATCATAATACGCATTTAAACGTAATATATCTCTTTTCACCTCCTTATTGTTATTTAATCTGTATTTTACTTGAGTCTAAAACCATAGTGTTGGTCACTTTTTCTAGAAAACACATAATTTAATATCATAGTCGAGTCAAGTCAAGTCAAGTCAGAGAGTCATCACAGGCTGAGAAACGCTGGGGTACTTAGTGTCGTGCGGTCCGAAGGGACAGGTAAGACTTTTATGTAGTAGATGTGTTCGGGTAACCTGTAAGGGTAGTCATGGTGAAAGGTCAACAAGAAAGGGATCCTTTGACATTACAGACCGTAAAGATTCATGTCCGTTCTCGAAACGATGATAAAAACCGACTACGTGTTCAGATATTTTAGTTTATTGTTTCCTAATTATAAGATTAATATCTGTCTCTAATAGTTTTGGCAATTTCTGAGTTCAGTCATTCACTATGTCCACTCCTTTTGGATAGGAAAGAAGGGAAGATCCAAGAAACCTACTAGATTATTAATTTAATCGTATTCTGTTACTACAGAGTCCGATCACACCCGTCACTAATTCTATGGAAGATTACCATAAATATACAGTTACTGTACCATTCTAAATGTGTAAGTTCCCTGTTTCTTTATTATCTTCAAAACCCCCATAAAACTGGTGACAGTCTTCAGAACTCATTAATAATAAATTTTTAAAGGAAGAAAAAGAGTACACATCTTGTTAACACGAAACTTACAAAACTGAAAAATGTTATAGACGTTTACCGACCTCGTTTCTTTTCTATACTCCCCAGAAACTCACCGATAGTCTCTATACGAAAACAAAGAGATTTCTAAGTTTAATATTTAGTTCTTAACAAATAACATTGCGGGAAAAAGAAGGAAGTAAAGAAGTTCGACAGAAGTTTATTAACCCATCGACGAAGATAATATTACAAACCTCCAACTGATTGAGTGGGTTGATATGATAAAATTAAACGGAAAACTAAAGTCTCTCTTTTACAGGATGGTTCCGTCTTTACCTTTCTAAAGATAAGAAACCTTGAAACCCAAAATTTCGTTATTCCGGATACCTACAAGAGGAAGAAAGACTCACATATTAAGTTGGTGTCTAGGTAAGTGGAACATACCCTCCTTTGGAACCGATAACGACGAGATTCGGGGGCTGATAACCGAAGGTCGACTAGGTAAAGGACTAGTAAACATTCTCCCCCCGTGGACCCTCTTAAAGACCAATAACCAAAGGAGACGTTCTCTCTAAAAAAGAGGGTCCTTCGGTAGACCGAACAGACAATTAGTATCACATTAATGTCCACCCTTTTTATATGAAGTCACCGGTTAATTACATGGCGACTCACTCCGACACGTACCGGTGACGACGACGACGACGATTCAACGAAGTCAACACAAACTGAGACACGCTGGGGTATCTGTCGTCGGGTAGTCCGAGGGGGTAAGGACCCTAAGAGGTCCGTTCTTATGATCTCACCCAACGGTAAAGGAAGAGATTACGTACTTTCACTTTTCATTTTCACTTCAGTGAGTTAGCACAGGCTGAGAAACGCTGGGGGACCTGACGTCGGATGGTCCGAGGAGGCGAGTACCCTAAAAGGTCCGTTCTCATGACCTCAACCAACGGTAACGGAAGAGGTACTTATCGGTGATTATAAAGATTAAGGAGAGATTAAAACCATCCTAGAAGATTTTCACCTTCATGTCCCCGAAATGTTACATTTTATAGAGAAAGACATGGTTCCTACACTTAAGAAACACCATCCCTTAGGTCCTATGTAGGTGTTTCTTGTGACGTATCCTTCCGGATTTCGACCGTCTCAGAATAACAGGCAGAGGTACGAAAACGATTTAAATCAACGACGAAAAGTCGAAAATGTACTCATTCGACATGTGGTACCTCGATCTCTAATCCGACCTCACGAGAGGCATTTAGAACACGTTTTTCTTTCAATTTTGTCCGTCAACGTAAAGATTCCCTAAAAGACCCCTTCCACCTACTCAAACCCTCGGTTCCCTTAAACGACTCCTTTACCCCGACCTAAAATTCTTCCTATTAGAAGTAAGTTGCACCCGAAATCAAAAACAAGATTAAAGACAATAAAGGAGAATAATTCCTTCAGGGATTCTAATCGGTAATATAAGGAGACCCAGGTGAAAATTATACCGGAAAGGTAACCATGTGTATTTTGTGAATAAATCCTACTCTCAAGAGATAAAAAAAAGAAAGTTTTTATCGGTTAAGTTCCGTAGGTATCAGACTGGTAACTGTTCATCCCAGAATATATTTAGAGTTATCACTGAGTTTAGTTATTCGGTAATATATCAAATTGATACCTGGGTTCTTAGGACTTTACGTCCTGTGGGACCAAACAAGGGATCCAGTCCTTCTAGGGAATTTCTTCCTTTACCGTTGGGTGAGGTCACAAGAACGGACCCTTTAGGGTACCTGTCTCCTTGAACCGTCCGATGTCAGGTACCCCAGAGTTGCTCAACCCGTACTGAATCACTGACTTACTGTTGTTGTTGTTATACCTAGGTTCTCTGTAGAGTTTCGTTCTCATGTTTTCTACATCGGGAGTGTTCTAGGTCTTTCAAGTGAGGTTCCGATCGGATTCTAAAAACAACAGTGTCCATACCTGTCACCACATCACACTTGTCACAGAAGTCGACGGGTGTTCTTACACTCTGTGGAGGTTAGTGTCTGGGTGATTAGACACAGTAAAACAACCGCGATGACCTTACCCTGAAAAGGTCGTGATATTCCGTTACTTCAGACTGTGTTGTTTCCGAGGGACACCTACTTGTGACGGAGATTGTTTAAAAGGACTCTCGACCGTGTCTCTTTGATTCTCTTACGACAACATTGAAGTGTAGAGTCTTAGGTTCAGACAAGCTGACCGGTGGTTTTACGTTCAACCGTGAACGTAGAAGGTAGAGACCACCTTTAGTCTCTGTTATAAGAGTGAGTAGTGTTTGGATTCGAGAGTCCTGTAACTTGTTCTGTTTTTCTTTTAGAGTAGACCAGAATGTATCACATGGATGTCGTTTCAAACAGATTTGTATACAGTCAGACCACCCTTGGTGTTCGAATGGTTAGAGACTCCGGTCGACCTAGTTGTCCCAAAATCCTAAATGTCGACACTAGATGGGATGTCAAACGGAGGAATACTGTTTAGAGTGTGTTTTGTTGTCGTTGTTGTTTTTGTCTCTGTTTCCTTTTGTTTCTGATAGAACCCTCCTTCCTTTTGTTGTCATAAGTATTGTTTAGAAATAGTCTCAGTCATATGAACTCTTTCTTGGAAGTTTTTTATAAAAGGGGATGATTAAATTTAAATCTTTCTCTTTTATTGAGAATAGTAAGAATGAAGGAAGTCTCGGACATCCGTCTCTGACCTCTCAAACAGTACCATTCTTGAGAATTGAAGACAACCAAGGGCAGTCTCCCGGGTCCCAGAGAGTCGACGTTGTGGAGTTTTGGTCGTCGCAGTCCGGTCATATCTCCGGGTTTGACCCGCGGTTTTAACACCCTTTCCTTTATAAAAAATAAAAACGAAAGATCCTAGAAACCAGATTATTAGATTTGTCTAATTGTTCTCTTTTTGTTTAAAACTTACATACACTACCAGTTTCTGTCCTCTGGGTTTCTATCCGTTAACTCCAAATATACGGTATGTCTCGATTCCTCTTCGGGGACAGACCCCGAAGTCACCCCTTCTTTTGTTACATGTTCTACTCTTCTCGTTTACAAACCATTTGTCTATAAACAGACCGGTATGTCTGTTCAGAAAGACTATAATTTACAGTAGTGACTGTAAGTGATAGAAGGACGGTACTCGGGAGATGGATGTAAGAAAAACCTTTAATTCCCTCTCCATTTCCCGAAAGGGACTTAGACGCCCTAGTGGTGACAAAAGTCGAGTTTTATTAGCGTACGACTTCACCGTGTATATGTGATCAAGGGAGGTACCCGTTTCCTTTAATTTTTTAGAGAGTTTTCGTTTTTTGTTTTGTTTGTTTGTTTTTTGGGTATATAATACTGGGTTCCTAAGTCTTTTGTGTAATTTTGTTTCTACTCTATGTTCGACTTTTCACTTTCAGTGAGTCAAAACAGGTTGAGAAACATTGGGGTACCTGACATCGGGTGGTCTGAGGAGACCAGGTACCTTAAGAGATCCGTTCTTATGACCTCTCCCATCAGTAAGGGAAGAGGTCCCCTAGAAGGACTGGGTCCCTAACTTGGGCGTAGAGAACGTAACGTCCGCCTAATAAATGGTAGACTCGGTGGTCCCTTCGGGTTGTATGTCCGATACTAGGTAATTAAATTTGTGATTGGGTATCATGATCATCCTTTAAACTCTTCCCATTTCCCGCTTCTTCAGTCAAGTCAAGTCAAGTCGGCGAGTCAGCACAGACTGAGAAACACTGAGGTACTTAACGTCGTACGGTCCGGAGGGACAGGTAGTGGTCGAGGGCCTCAAGTGAGTTTGAGCATAGGTAGTTCAGCCACTACGGTAGGTCGGTACAGTAAGAGACAGCAGGGGAAGATGAGGACGGGGGTTAGGGAGGGTCGTAGTCAGAAAAGGTCACTCAGTTGAGAAACGTACTCCACACGGTTTCATGACCACAAAGTCGAAATCTTCAGTCATGAGAAAATGTAATGTAAACCTTTCGTTAAACTTTTATTCATACTTATTAGTGTTTCAAATAACGTAAACTGGACCATTAATGTAAAGACCTTTAAATAGGATTTCTTTCAATATGTATATATCCATGTGTGTGTGTGTGTATGTGTATACATATATATATGTGTGTGTGTATTCCTCTATTAAATTTTCGAGAGTTTTGACATTTCTGAAAACCTAACGTCGGTAAGACTGACCATACTCCTCCCTCCACCCTTCCCCTAAGTCCTAACCCTTGTGCACATGTGGACACCGCCTAAGTACGACTATATACCGTTTTGGTTATATCATAACATTACATTTTATTTTATTTTAGACTTTTTTTTCGTTGACATTTCTGGAGTTGCAAGTTATCATCTCATACCGGTTACTTTATAATATCTGGGTAACTTTCGCTAACGAAACTTTTTATGTCGTTGTACCCCCTTTTGAACACTATATGACGGTCGATTCTTAAGGGTACACCGACTTTTACATTTCTCTTTTTATTCCAATCCCACACACACACACACACACACACACACACACACACACACACACACAACCTTCCGTACTCTTTTCGACAACTTCTGAAAGTTGGTTACTTTTCCCCAGAACTTACGTTACTCTATGTTTTTCTTCTGTAACACCACCATGATTATATAAACTTCGGACACTTTTTAAACTACAAAGAAAGTCTTTAAAGTCAAAATATATTTATCCTATTCCTTTTCCCAATACAAGTTAAGTGTTCATCTCGTGTCTTAGGTGTACGTAGTGTTTCTATTTAGAACTTAGTAATTTCTTTTAACTTCCGGAAGGGTTGGTGACTCGAGTACCCTCATACACAAGTATGAGACAGAATCCCTCTTTACAGAGTCAATATGGTAAATTCTTCATTTTGTCAGTCCTCTCATGCTTCGGTCACTGTTTAAAATTCTTTAGTTTATCGTACGACTTTGAATAAGAAGTTTTTATATGAGTTCGTCACATTCAATCCATCTTCGGTATATATCCAAGAGGTCACTCCTCTAACAACACTGACAGGTAAATCTCTACCCCTTGAACTCGGTTCTTCCACACTCACATCAGTACTTACTCTCTTCTACTTACACCCTCTCTACAGTTTCTACGTCAGTACTAAAAATTATACGTTAATCTACATCCCCTCTGTCGACTCTCCTTTACTAGACTGTATCGAAACTACCATAGTAAAAGGAGGAACTTTCGAGAGCTAGTGAAAAAGAAAAGATCGAACATCATTATTGAAATAAAAAAACAGTAAAATAAATAAAAAAATTTGGTAGAACAGACGTTCTTAGATATTTAGTCTCTTTGATCGTAACCAGTGAATTAACCGTTTCCAAGTGTAAATGGTAAATCGGTAAAAGAACAGAAAGAAAGAAAGAAAAAAAAAAAAAAGTCGTAGGGGGTTAAACAAAAATAATTTCCGCTTTGTTATCCGTCCCGAGGATTCGTCTTTAGTGTATATGTTTTAATACTCTTAAGTGAAGTACTTCATTCAAATGTCTTGAAAGTAGACATAAGAAGAGATTCCTCTATGAAGTACGTAGCCCGTCGAACTGAAACTTTATACCATAGGCAGGAAAGGATCAAGTACTACGATAAACTCTCTTTTTTTGTGACTTGTCTTTAAAACTTTATCACTACTGATATTAATTCATGGTTTTATTTTACTTCTCTATCAATTTCGATGTCTATGAACGATGTTCGATTACACTATTTCTATCTGAAACACTTTAAACCCGTCGGACACTTAGAGTCCATCATAACTTTAGTAGTAAAGGAAAGAGAGTATCTCCGACTTGAAACCGTTTATAAATTTATGTCTAACTAAAGTGGGATGGTAAGTCGGACAGAGACCTACCGGTGGGGTATGGACAGGTGGATACAAGTATTTTTCCCTTTTGGTAAAAACATTCGGTTTGTAAGATCTCTCCTTTTGTGATTTAATTGATACTCCCCTTTTTTTTCTTCGTACATTATTTATCACTAATTAAAAGGATGGTTTGGAAATGTCCATCACTAAGGAGGTTATTTATACGAGGAAAGACGGTCAGTTAAAGTGACATGTGACGTAAAGAACAACTCAAGGGGTGGAACAAATGGTTACCATTTTGATCCAACTTCTGTCTCAGTCTCTTGGTTTAACAGTGAAAGAGACTGTGACTCTCACCGTCCGTGGACAGGTCAGGACGGAGGAGACCGAGGTGAGACTAGTCAAGAAGAGACGGGAGGAAGAGGTATACTCTCGGCTCTGGTCGGAAGGTAATCTGGAATCAAACGGGACGGAGTCGTAAAGTCAGGACTGTGTAACGAAGGCGGAGAAACAAGGAATCGATCGTAATGTCATTAATAAAGGTTTCTTCGTAGAGACTAGGTGATGGGATGAGTTCATGAAACCCCTCATTTAGGTATTGGTTGTAGAGAGTACGTCGAGACTTGGTTCCCGGACACCTGACTTGACAATAGATATAGAGGGTCATGACTCCAGACCGAAGATCCTCTTGATCTTTTGTGATTTCCTTTACATTTTTATTTCAACCCACGATTGTAAAAAAAAAGTAATAAAAATGACTTATTGGAGTTTAGAATCGTAAAGGTTGACAATTTTGTCACTTTTTTAAATCGGATACAAAATAAGGTTATGATTGATCGTAAAAATGTTCGGGAAAGACGGTGATAGGACAAATTTCGTTATCGAAAGTATCCTCCCGTCTTTCATGATAACCCGTTCCCGATATAACATTGTTAGACGAAGAAGAAAAAAACAAATTCTAAATAAATAAAAAAGAATGAAATGTTATAACATAACCAAAACGGTGTGTGGTTGTACTTAGGCAAGGGTTAGAACTTGTGAGGAGGGTGGAGGGGGTGGGGTTGTAGTAGGGAGACCCAGTAGGGTCACGTGGTCGGGGTTCGTAGAACGTGGGACGTAACTTGGATCTGACCGCTAAACAAAGAATACACTATAATATGTACAAAGTTCTGAAGGGTCCACCGAGTCTGCCAATTCACAGACAGATTTTAGACCCTGTGGACCCAAACTAGGGATCCAGTCCTTCTAGGGGACCTCTTCCTTTACCGTTAGGTGAGGTCATGATAACGGACCTTTTAGGGTACCTGTCTCCTCGGACCATCCGATGTCGGGTACCCCAGCGTTTCTCAGCCTGTGCTGAGTCCCTGAAATGGATTACGGTAAGAGGGTTTAGTAGGGTGGGAGAGGGAGAGGGTGTCTCAGGTTTTCAGACAAGATATGTAGACACAGAGAAACCGATAGAGCGTATGTCCCAATAGTAATATTAGAAAGATTTAAGGTATATATACGCAATCATATGACTGACCACATAAAGAAAGACCGAATGAAGTGAGACACATTAGCCGAGGTCGAAGTAGGTGGAGTAATCTTGACTAAGGTTACATAATAAAAATTACCGACTCATTATAAGGTAACACATATACATGGTGTCGAAAGAATAGGTACGTAGACGACTACCTGTAGATCCAACGAAGGTACAGGACCTATAATATTTGTCACGACGTTACTTGTAACACTATGTGCACAGAGAAAGTTAAGACCAAAGGAGCTACACATACGGGTCGTAACCCTAACGACCCAGTATTCCGTCAAGATAAAGGTCAAAAAATTCCTTAGAGGTGTGACAAGAGGTCTCACCGACATGATCAAACGTAAGGGTGGTTGTCACATTCTCCCAAGGGAAAAGAGGTGTGTGAGAGGTCGTAAATACCAAACATCTGTAAAACTATCTTCGATAAGACTGTCCGTACTCTACCACGGAGTAACACCAAAAATAAACGTAAAGAGACTATTACTCACTAGAACTCGTAGAAAAGTACACAAACAATCGGTAAACATACAGAAGAAACCTCTTTACAGACAAATCAAGAAACCGGGTAAAAAACTAACCCAGCAAATAAAAAGACTTTAACTCGACGTCTACAACGAACTTATAAAAACTCTAACTAATAAACAGTCAACGAAGTAAACAATAAGAAAAGAGGGTAAGACTTCCGACAGAAAAGTGTAACAAATATCAAAGGAAGCAACACGTTTTCGAAAATTAAAATTAATCCAGGGTAAATAAATACAAACGAAAATAAAGGTAATGAGACACTCCTCCCAGTATCTCCTAGAACAACACTAAATACAGTCTCATAAAAAGGATAGAAAAGGAGATCCTCAAAATATCAACGACCGAAATATAAATCTAGAAATAAGGTAAAACGTAAATAAAAACACATACCACAATCTTTCACAAGATCAAAGTAAGAAAATGTTCAACAACTGGTCCAAAGGGTCGTGGTGAACTATCACTAACAGAAAAGAGGTAACATATAAGAACGGAGGAAACAGTTTCTATTCCACAGGTATACACACACCTAAATAGAGACCCGAAAGATAAAACGAGGTAACTAGATATAAAGTCAGAAACACGGTCATGGTACGACAGCACTACTGACATCGAAACATCATATCGGACTTTAGTCCGTCTAACTAAGGAGGTCAAGGTAAGAAGAAAACGTTCTAACGAAACCGATAAGCTCCCAAAAGAAAAAAAAAAAAACATAAAGGTATGTTTAACACTTTAATAAAAAAGATAAGGACACTTTTTTATGGAAACCATCGAACTATCCATAACGTAACTTAGATATCTAACGAAACCCATCATATGACTAAAAGTGATATAACTAAGAAGGTTAGATACTTGTACCATTTAAAGAGGTGGATAAACATAGGAGAAGTTAAAGAAAGTAGTCACAAAATATCAAAAGATATATATCCAGAAAACAAAGAAATCCATCTAAATAAGGACTCCTAAAATAAGAAAAGTAACGTTACCACTTACCTTAACAAAGGAATTAAAGAGAAAAACAAAAGTGTAACACACACATATTCTTACGTTCCCTAAAGATACACAGTTAAAATATAGGACGTGGAAATGATATAAGTAACTAATCGAGATCATTAAAAGACCACCTCAGGAATCACAAAAGATACATCTCCTAGTACAGTAGACGTTTTTCACTCTCAAAATGAAGAAGAAAATATTATACCTGAGGAAAATAAAGAAAAATTAGAGACTGACGACACCGATTTTGAAGGTTTTGATACATCTTATCATCACCACTCTCACCTGTGGGAACAAGACAAGGACTGAAATCCCCTTTACTAAAGTTAATAAGTGGTAACTCCTATTACGAACGAAACCCAAACGGTATATATCGAAAATAGTACAACTCAATACAAGGAAGATACGGACGAAAGACCTCCCAAAAATAGATTTTACCTTCAACTTAAAACAGTTTCCGAAAGAGACGTAGATAACTCTATTAGTATACCAAAAATAAAAAGTTAAACAATTACACTACATAATGTAACTACACGTCTATAATTTCTTAGGAAACATAAGGACCCTATTTCGGGTGAACCAGTACTAGATACTAGAAAATTTATACAACAACCTAAGACAAACGATCCTAACACAATTCCTAAAAACGTAGTTACAAGTAGTCACTATAACCGCACATCAAAAGAAAAAAACACCGTAGAAACAGACAAAAAAAATAATACCACTAACACCGGAGTCTTACTCAAACCTTCAAATAGAGGGAGACGTTACAAGAGCTCCTCAAACTCATTCCATCCACAATCGAGGAGAGATTTAAAAACCATCTTAAGTCGATACTTCGACAGACCTGGACCCGAAAACAAACGACCTTACAAAGATTAATGTCAAAATTAAAGGTACGAACACTACCCAGACAATTAAAAAAAAAAAATTTAAAGAAGGACCAAGTCAAAACCTTTCAACATGAAACGAATCTTTAACAGGGAAAGAAGGTTCAACAGGTAAAATAACCGTATATCAACGACTCTCATCAGAGAATACTAGGAAACATAAAGACACAACAGACAACACTAAAGAGGTAAAATTAAAGATTAAAACAACTAAATTAAGAAGAAAGAAACAAAAAAACTACTCAGATCGATTACCAAACAGATAAAATAAATAGAAGAGTTTCTTGGTCGAAAAACAACTAAAAACGATGTCAGAGAAAACAAAGAAAATATAAATAAAGACGAGATTAAAAATTTCTAAAGAAAGGAAGAAGATTGGGACCCCAAGAAGTAAAGAAGGAAAAGATCAACGAAATTGACATCTCGATCCAATAAATAAACTGATAAAAGAACAAAAAACTCCATTCGAAGATAACGATACTTGGAAAGGGAATCATGACGAAAATGTTACAAGGTATATAAAACCCAACAACACAAAAGTAAAAGTAAGTAAGAATACGTATAAAACTAACGTAAAAAATAAAGAAGACACTAAACAACCAATAAGTCCTCGCACAACAAATCGAAGGTATACAACATTAAAATTTATTAAAAAGGGGACATCAAGTGTAGATTAGAATAACGTAACACCAGTCTTTTCTACGAACCTTAATAAAGTTAAAAAAACTTAAATGGTTCCGATCTAAACACGGGGTCCTATACTAGATAGGACCTCTTCAAAGCAACACGTGAACTCTTTTTCCATTTTAAATAATAAAACACCACTTTACAGGACATCTATAGATAATCCAGATTGACCAGGTAACATAGTAAATTTTAAACACAAAGGATCGATTAAAAGACAAATCAACTAGATAGGTATTTACACTTACCCCATAATTTCAGAGGGTGATAATAACACAATAATAATTAAAGGGGAAAATATGAACAATCGAAAATGGAATGTATAACACCACACGGAGACAACCCACGTACATATAAATATTAACAATAAAGAAGAAGAACCTAACTAGGAAACTAGTAATACATTACAGAAAGAAACAAAGAAGAGTGTCGGAAATAAAATTTCAGATAAAATAGACTATACTCATAACGATGAGGACGAAAAAAACCAGAAATAAACACACCTTATAGAAAAAGGTCGGGAAGTGAAAGTCAGACATACACAGGGAACAAAACTCTACCCAGAGAACATCTGTCGTATATACACCGAGAACAAAAACCTGGGTAAATCGGTCAGAAATAGAAATCGAACCCCATAAGTTGGTTAAATGAAAATTCCATTAATAACTATTCATACTAAAGTAACAGTAAACGAAGCAACAAAACCCAAGTTCAAATATGTGGGAAAGACACAAAGGAAAGATCTCTTCTAGGAAATCGTAAACAACCTCTCGACCAAACCACGACGAATTAAGAGAGTCCAAAACGAACAGACATTTCGAAAACTAAAGAGGAAGTATAAACTTACTTTAGGAACGACCCATGTCATTAGACCCAACATCAGAAAAGAGAGAGTAGGGAAATTCATACAGAACGGTAAGGGAAGACCGGACTTCTCAAAGATAACTTTCTAGTCGACAACTTAGGGGAACACACAATAAACAACAAAAAGGGAACGACGAAAATTATAAACAAGAAGCACAAACTATAACAATTAAACTAATTATACACAGAACTCCACAACCCTTTCTTTACGCCTTTGTCACATTTGTGACAGTCTAAAATAAAAAAACTCCGAGGTTTTAGTGACGTCTACCACTAACGTCGGTGCTTCAATTTTCTACGAATGAGGAACCTTCCTTTCAATACTGGTTGGATCTATCGTATAAGTTTTCGTCTCTGCAATGAAACGGTTGTTTCCAGGTAGATCAGTTCCGATACAAAAAGGGTCACCAGTACATACCTACACTCTCAACCGGACGCTTCTTCCGACTCGCGGTTTCTTAACTACGAAAACTTGACACCACAACCTCTTCTGAGAACTCTCAGGGAACCTGACGTTCCTCTAGGTTGGTCAGGTAGAATTTCCTCTAGTCAGGACCCACGAGAAACCTTCCTCACTACGATTTCGACTTTGAGGTTATGAAACCGGTGGAGTACGTTTCTCAACTGAGTAACTTTCGAGGGGACTACGACCCTCCCTAACCCCCGTCCTCCTCTTCCCCTGTTGTCTCCTATTCTACCGACCTACCGTAGTGACTGAGCTACCTGTACTCAAACTCACTTGAGGTCCTCAACCACTACCTGTCCCTCTGGACCGAACGACGTTAAGTACCCTAACGTTTCTCAACCTGTGCTGACTCACTGACTTGACTTGACTTGACCCACAAAACGGAACCCAAATAGGACAAACCATGAGCGACTGAAAGAACCTCAACCCACTGATAAAGAAAGGGGTAAAATCCCTTCAAAAGTTGATAATAGAGTTCATAAAAGAGTACCGGAAAGAAAAACAGAAGAAGAAGACCCTGAGGATACTAAGTTTACAACCCCGAAAATTGCGACAGGGTCTTTAGGCACTCCAACCGAAGTAAAGAAAGTTAAGGAAAAAGAAAAAAGGAAAGACGAAGTAAATAAAGGTAGTAAGATAGAAAATGGAGTGCATAGGATAACAGACGGAGGTAATAAGATGACAACTAAGGGAGGTCTCACAAAAACTAGAGTAAATAACATACTAAGTAATAACTAACTAAGAAAAAATAAAGAAGATACAGGAACAATTCGTAAAGAACGTAGAAGAGTTAGGAACAGAGTTCCGATAAATAGACATTGAGATAAAACAAAAGTTCTAAAACCTATTAAAAATGATAGTAACAAGACTTAAAAAAAAAAGTCCATCTGAGGAATAGAAGAGGAGAAACAAACCAAACGACCCGTAAATAGTACAAGGAAATGGACGACTCATAAAGAGACAGAAGAGGAGAACAAATATAACGACACAAACCCCACCGAAAAGACATGAGACCGTCAAACACCAAGGAGGAATAACAACCCCAGGAGTGACATCCACACCAACCTACTCACCGAACAGTTCCAAAGGACCAATGCCTTCGAACACAGCACAAGACCACCCACCTCGACCTAAAGAAGAGAGACCTCACGTTACGTTACAGGTCATCACTCAAAACCCTACAGATACCCAAACCACACTGAAACCCGTCGGACATATAACTTCGAGTCCTGATACAAGGACACAACGACCCCTTAAACACGCGATAAAGAACGAGACCTTCAACAACTGAGAACCCACCACGAACAAAAGTCATATCTAGACCTCCGAAAAACTACTCGATAATAACTAATTACAAGGGACCTCAGTCCTCATCAGACCACAAGAGTACAAAACTTGAATTCGGAGGAGGCAGACCAAAAGTCAGTAAAAAGAATGTCATCGGAGTTCTGGAAAGGTAAATATGTCGTGGTTACTATTTTGTAGATCCAATTACCTCTTTTCTAACAGGTGTTACTCCCTGTGGGTCTTTCCAAGTGTCTTAATGTACCCCTTCTCGTCTCCCTCGTTTCTCTATCTCCACCCCCCCTCAGTTTTCCTCTCTCTGTCTAGATCGGTCATCAGTCAAGGGATTCACAAGAGGTGTAGGGTCTTATGGGTTTCTCTAAATGTATCAACCCATCTCTTCTCTTCCCCCTCCCTCCTCTATCTCCACTGGATCCCCTCTTTTTTCTCTCATTTTTCCCCCTCTCCCGTTAGTTTGGTCATTAGTGTGAGGATTCATTTTTACCCATGACTTCTAACCTAAGAATTTCCATGTTTTAACTATTGTTTATACTTTTTCGTTTCTAATTTTTAGATCTCATCACCAATCTGAGAGTTTGTATGTTATAATTATTTTTAAGTGTTTTAAATAATTTTTTATATATAACAAACGAAATTTTTATCCCAGAAAAAAACCGTTCTATTATCATTCAATATTTTTACTCTTTTCCTCATTATCTCCTGAATATGTAAAAAAAAATAATTTTTTTTACTTTTATCAATTTTATATAGATCCTTAAAGAGACCTCGACAACACCCGTCACACTCCAGTTAAGTCAAAGTCTACCAAGGAACAAGGTCGAATATGAAGAGTTCTAGATATCCGGGGAAGGTTACATCAACCACGACGACGACGACGATTCAGTGAAGTCAACACACGTTGAGACACGATGGGGTCTCTACCGTCGGATAGTCCGAGAAGACAGGGACCCTAAGAGGTCCGTTCTTGTGACCTCACCCAACGGTAAAGGAACCAAAATTAGACAACGTGGACTATGAAGGTTTCGACAAGAAAGACAAATAAAACCGAAGAAGACAAACGTCCATAGAAGTCACAGATTAAAGACGGGACTGTGTTTCCCCTCTTCCACTAGTGAATAAATCCGAGTGAACAAGTAAACACGACAGTCCTCCCTCCTTGTAACGTTTCTTTATAGTGTCGGTACACACCCCTCACAAGTGTCACAAAATCGGTGTGACCCAAACGGGGGTGAGTGCCGCACACACGAAAGGACCAGATGTGACGAATCCGAGGTCCAACGGGACGTACCCTTGACAGATTTCACCTGGGACTTAACACACGTGAAGGGTCCAGATTCGGTGACTCCAAGTCCAAGAGTCCAGGAGGTGTTTCCACGTCTGAACCAACCCGGACACTAAACATGGGAAGGGTCCAGGCCCGTCGAGTCCGCTGGTCCACGAACCGCTCACGTCAGAGGGGTCCACACCCCCCACGTAGAACAGTGGACGGTCCAGGACCGACGAACCAAAGGATCCACAAGTCACCCTCGTGGCAGAGTCGACAAGATACACAGAGGGGACCCCTCGACTAGAGACCGACGGTGGGAGGGCCACCTACAGTTTGCAGGTCTTAGGGTCCTTCTGAACCAATCGTTGACCCTCGGACGAGCGTCAAACCATCTCCTACGGTAGAGACCCCGGCTCAAACGGGGAACGGAAGACCGAGACCGACAACGGGCGGACTGAGGGACGGAGACCGTCCACTACCCGGGAAGGCGTCGACCGATCGAGAGGAGACCATAAGCGAGTTAGGTAACAAGACACTCGTCCGAGTCGTCACGGAATCCAATCCCAAAAAGTACCCTTTCAAGAGTGATACATAGAAAAGAAAGAGAGAGAGAGACCGATAAGGTGTCAAACCTAACGATAGAGTCCAATCGAGGGAGTCTAGCGGGAGTCCCGTAAGTCTAGACCAGGAATGGGATTCGTTACGTCGGACGTGGAGGGATAGGACGGGGTCGAACGACCACCGTCTACACTCGTAGACCCGATCAAGAGGTGACCCTCAAAGGGAATCCGTGTATTGGACACCCAAAATAAATAAATAAATAAATAAATAAAAAGGAGGACCAATACAACGGGAGACTCTAAGGTTTTGAGGGGTGTCTGGGCGGTCACTCTCCCAAAGGACCACAAACCTTTGAAGAAGAGAAAATACTGAGGGAAGGGTCCTACCCAGAGGTAGGGATTGAGAAAACAGAGAGAAAAATAGAAAATATAAAACAGGATGGAGGAAAGTTTCTGTTACCCGACGGAAAGACCCACGGACTACAGGAGACGGTCGTAAGTATTCAACAAAACACCTTAAAAGAGTCGCAAGTTTACAAGAAAGGTACTTAAACACCCCCTCTTTAACCAGAGGGGTAGGATAAGGATTACAAATTCTGACAAAGAGGTAATTATTCAAATTTTGTGACTGGGACCGTGAGTTCTGGATGTTTCTATCTCGGGGTTGTACGGACACAAAAACCTAGACTGAATGTCACAATCATCGGTACTCAGGAACGGTAAAACGTATATCGGGACCGGACAAATGTGGTAAGTTATACGAACCCTAAAGAGAGTGCAAAGATGAATCGGTCCGACACGTTAGATGAAGTCCCTCTGGTCAGGAAACACTTCAGTGAGATTAGTAGGGACTCGGTACTCGAACGTAAAACCCCTTCCGAGTTTCGGGACCTTGGAGTAAAGAAGACACAGTGTATGAAATAGGAGTAGAGTCACCCCTCTGGTCAATAGGAGTATAGGGTCTTCAGTCTAGTTTCACAATCAGTGAGTCAGTACGGGTTGAGAAACGGTGGGGTACCTGACGTCGAGTGGTCCGAGGACACAGGTACTCTAAAAGGTCCGTTACTATGACCTCACCCAACGGTAAAGAAGAGGTCCCCTAGACGGGTTGAGTCCCTATCTCGGGTCCAGAATACGTGAC
This sequence comes from Capra ibex, assembly GCA_006410555.1. NCBI lineage: Eukaryota > Metazoa > Chordata > Mammalia > Artiodactyla > Bovidae > Capra > Capra ibex. The sequence continues at coordinate 2,168,476 of SJYO01029184.1, read as the reverse complement.
GTCCGTCTAAGAAATGGCTCACACGATGTTCCCGTCGGGTTAGTTTCAGGTTAGTTTCGTCATAGTTTCGTCACGAGTTCCAAGACAGTACCAAGGGTGGAGTGACTCGATTTACGTCTTCAGGGATCTTTAGGGGTAAAGTCACAAAGAGTTAGTTGAGGTCGGTGTGTAAGTTAGGGGTAACTTTTGATTAACTTTTTTTTTTTTAGGCACAGGTCCGACCTGAGGTTCACTTAGGTTAGGAGTCCCCACGACAAAAGACTTGGAGGGGTCCACTAAGGTGTCACTTCAGTCCCAACTAACTCTCGGTGACTCGATCAGAGTCCACTTCGACGTCCTTGTCTATTTGTCGACGTACGAGTGGAGTACCTGATCTCCGGGTGAGACTCGGTGTCCAACAGAGAAAGACTTGGTACTTGTAGAAAGAGGTTATGGATGGAGTTCGAGTTCGAATAGGTGTGTTTATTTAGTTATACGTACTCGAATGAATCTTGTACCAGTGGGAGTCTTTGACAGTCAAAGACGGTGAACCTTTGTATTAAAAAAGAGGTTCCTTTTAATACTTGTATCGAACCAGACGTCTTTTCACATTAGAAAAAATTTTATTTATAAACTAAGTTCAAATAGTTTTGACGTCAACTGTCTTTCGGTGGAAACACTCTCAATCGTTCATATAACATCTTGGCTGAGGTTTTCGGGACCTACACCACGGAATGGACGGACTCCTCCCGGAGCAACACACACACGTCGACGGCGAGAATGGGAGGGTACAACAGGCAGACCAGAGACACCAAGTCCCCCCACGAAGTCAGAGTAGGGATATGAGATCTTAAGAGAGTCATCACAGAACAGATACTTTTTCACAAACAAAAAGAAGAACCCTTCCCTCACCTCAGTCCTTCTTGGACACAGTTGTAAACCACTACAGCGAGGATCTTATCTTAGGTAGACCGTTTTACTCCGTTACTTTACCTAGATTTCTGTACGTCATCTTAATGTCTTTGTCTTCGGTTTATATAGTCTCCAAACTACATCTTCGTCGTGTGTCTTCTCAGTAAATCCCACCACTAATACTCAGTTCTCACGGCATAAAAATTTTGGACTCGCAAGTAATTTTAGTGGTCTTCCCGAACCGTTTTATGAGACGACCGAAGGGGGAAGAGACTAAGTTATCCAAACCCCAGGTCAGACTTTTAAGTATAAGATCGTTCGAGGGTCCACTTCGACTAGAAATCCGACGGTCAAGTCTCTGTTGACAAACTCTTAGTGATCACATCATACTTCAAGTTTGCTCTAATGATCTTCAAATCCACCATCTTCGTTATAAACACGTTACTTCATCCATTATGATATTCATAAGAGGTAGTCGAGATCCTCCGTATACACGTTACGTACGGTATTGGTCGTTCTGGTAGTCTCTTCTTTTGACCACTTCCCTGTATACTGGCCCGGTATACTCCTTGAACCCTTCCTTATCTTGACAGATTAAACCTCTTATATTCTAAATCTACCCTGTGTTACTGTAACAAGAAAAGTTGAGATTTCCCGATAATGTACCTGTTCTCTCCAAACGAGACCTATCTCGATTATAAGTACCGATAGGTAGAATCCTCTGTCTGCAGTAAGTCTTAATTCCGTCTATAAAGATTATCTACCTCGACAGGTCACAGTGTTACTCGACGAAGGGTTTCACAACTCGAGGATACTCAGTTCTAAAAGTTCGTGTCTGGTTTTCCCTAAGTTCATAGTTTATACCTTATCCCTTATTTACCAGAGGCTCCGTGAAAGTTTTGACTCTTTAAGATACTTATACACCTATATCAATGGTAATCAATATATATCAGACGGTTGTATTTTGATTATGTAAACTTTTTACTCCCTTATAACTTACTACCATAGGTTTTGTATAGAGGTTTATCACCAACTTTTGGATTCTGATCCTAATAAATTCTTCAGATACACACAATCAACGAGTCAGTACAGACTGAGAGACATTGGAAATATCTGGTATCGGACGGTCCGAGTAAATAGGTACCTTAAGAGGTCCGCTCTTAGGACCTCACCCAACGGTGAAGAAGGAGTTCCCCTAGAAGGACTAGGTCCGTAACTTGGGTACAGAGAATACAGAGGCCGTAACCGTCCACCCGAGAAAGAATGAGTGTAGTGGAATAGGTTACGTTAAACTAGGACTTCCCTCTTTTACAACTATTATTCTCCATAGTTCCGTTTTGGGTCTGTCTGACGTTCCTTTCTTTCCATTTCTCTCCATGTTAACTAATACCGCTTCATGTACCTCTTCAATCTGATTCTTGTCCGTTTTTTCTTTCTATCTATTTGTAAGTGTAAAAGTAACCTTTAAATGGTCGGTTCCGTTTATGAAATAGAGATAAGACTGTAGATTATAATGGACGTCAATACATTCTCGGGTTTAAACTACACTTACTAGACCCTTAACTAATCTCAATTTTCTTGTGTACTCCTAACATCCAGTATATTTATATACACAGTAGTCACGACTTCATCATTTAAGCAGACCTCTCCCACTTCGTTTTTGTATTCCTCGTACTCTATCTTCTTACAATGACGTTTTTATGGTAAACTGATTAGATCTGTGGGTCAAGACTCCCCTACTGTTCCTAGACCTCTGTGTACCAGGAATTCCTAAAAGACCTGTTTCACCATCAAACTATGACAGTCGATGTTTAACCGTCAACGGGAGATAGAGATGTTTCTAATTTAGTACACGACTACGTCGACAACTAAAAGTTGTTGGGGACTTTCCTCAAGTGCCACCTCTAGTCCTTTGTCCATGAGACGAGACCCTTTTAGACCGTCCTGTCCAGAAGTCTGTCAATCTATAAAAATCCTCGGTTAAAATACTCGGGTTAAGTATATAGAGGAGTATCTATTTTCATAATTCTAGGAAGAACCACTTCTGGTGAGGGACACTGATCGTCTTCACTTCACTTCACTTCACTATCAGTGAGTCAGTACAGACTGAGAAACACTGAGGTGCCCGATATGTCAGGTACCTTAAGAGGTCCGATCCTATGATCCCACCCATCGGAAAGGGAAGAGGTCTCCTAGAAGGGTTGGGTCCCTATCTTGGGTCCAGAGGGTATAATGTCCACCTAAGAAATGGTCAACTCGGTGTTTCCTTCTGGTTCTTATGACCTCACCCATCGGATAGGGAAGAGATCGCCTAGAAGGGTTGGGTCCTTAACTTGACCCCAGAGGACGTAACGTCCGTCTAAGAAATGGTTGACTCGATAGTCCCTTCGGGACACTGATCGTCTTTAGAAGATGTTTTTGTGCGCGAACTAACGTACATGAAGGAGGAACTGGTTTTAGTGCATATATGACTGGAAGGGGGGATGGAGAAACCTCGTCGAAGAGTCTCAATAAACTCTACAACAGAGAATCCGATGACTGGTGTAAAACGGGGTCATTTTGAATTCATCGTTTAGAGTACAACACGTAAAAAAAATTCAGTCGTTGTGGTGTCATAAAAACACTAAGTTTCCATTCGAGAAACGGGAGAAGGATAAGAACCGGAAAATCAGGAGAGAGAAGGACAAGGAGAGACTAGATATGACTCTTTTTTTTTTAACACTATAGTCAGTGAAGATGATGTAAAACTCACTCCCTTACACTCACACAGTACTATGTGTTGTTACATAAAGGGAATATTTGAAATATGGTAATAATTGTCAAAAGTCCCTGAGGGAACAATCGGGTCACCAACTCTGCGGTGTAAGGGTTACGTCCTCCGAGTCCAGTTACGAAACTAGGGACTAGTCCCTTGATTTAGGGTGTACGACGTTAATTCTCGACGACGTCAGTTTATTTATTTATGAACCCCGTAGGGTCCACCACGTCACCATTTCTTAGGTGGACGGTTACGTTCTCGACGTCTCTACGTCCAAATTAGAGTTCCAACCCTTCTATGGGAATTCTTCCTTTACCGTTGGAGAGAGGTCATAAGAACGGACCCTTTAGGATACTTGTCTCCTCGTATCACCCGAAGTCTGGTACCTCAAAGTTTTCTCAACCTGTGTTGATTCGTCTGTGTGTGTTGTTTGAAATTCTGTGTTTCCTATTTATACACTTCTAGACCCCGTCTTTCTTCAGAAAGGAGTACAGTCGAGGTTGTACAACATTTAGTACGTTTAAACCTTTTATTATACTTGGAACCCACAAGATCTTTTCGTAGATAAAGACGAAATAACTGATACGGTTTCGGAAACTGACACACCTAGTGTTATTTGACACCTTTTAAGACTTTCTCTACCCTTATGGTCTGGTGGACTGGACGGAGAACTCTTTAGACATACGTCCAGTCCTTCGTTGTCAATGTTGACCTGTACCTTGTTGTCTGACCAAGGTTTATCCTTTTCCTCATGTAGTTCCGACATATGACAGTGGGACGAATAAATTGAAGATACGTCTTATGTAGTACTCTTTACGACCTGACCTTCTTTGTGTTCGACCTTAGTTCTAACGGCCCTCTTTATAGTTATTGGAGTCTATACGTCTACTGTGATGGGAATACCGTCTTTCACTTCTCCTTGCTTTTTCGGAGAACTACTTTCACTTTCTCCTCTCGCTTTTTCAACCGAATTTCGAGTTGTAAGTCTTTTACTTCTAGTACCGTAGGACAGGGTAGTGAAGGACCCTTTATCTACCCCTTTGTCACCTTTGTCACAGTCTGAAACAAAAACCCCCGAGGTTTGAGTGACGTCTACCACTGACGTCGGTACTTTAATTTTCTGCGAACGAGGAACCTTCTTTTCAATACTGGTTGGATCTATCATATAAGTTTTCGTCTCTGTAATGAAACGGCTGATTCCAGGCGGATTAGTTCCGATAACAAAGAGGAAACCAGTACGTACCTACACTCTTAACCTGACACTTCATCCGACTCGTGGTTTCTTAACTACAAAAACTTGACACCACAACCTCTTCTGAGAACTCTCAGGGAACCTGACAATCCTCTAGGTTGGTCAGGTAAGACTTCCTCTAGTTGGGACCCTAAAGAAACCTTCCGTACTACGATTTCGACTTTGAGGTCATGAAACCTGTGGAGTACACTTCTCAACTGAGTAACCTTTTCTGAGACTACGACCCTCCCTAACCCCTGTCCTCCTCTTCCCCTACTGGGTCCTACTCTACCGACCTACCGTAGTGCAAGAACTACCTGCACTCAGACCAACTTGAGGTCCTCTACCACTACCTGTCCCTCCGGACCGTACGACGCTAAGTACCCCAGTGTTTCTCAGCCTGTGCTGGCTCACTGACTTTACTTGACTTAACTTGACTTGACCCACAATGTACTAGACCTTATTTTAAATTCTTATGTACATTCACAGTAAAGAGTCTCCGTTCTCTACAATAAAGTTAATAATTTATTTCATAAACCTAAGTCAACCGATCGTACGGGTCGACAACGACTCCAGTAACATCATCTAGTCATATTTCCGAAGTCGGAAATACATGCCGTTATTCTTGATCTGACAATCTCGACCTTCCTGGTAATCTTTGGTCGATTAGAGGTTAGGAGTAAGAGATCTACAACTTTTATCTCCGAAGTACCACCCCTTTCTTAACGATTTAAGTCTCCTACTTACTCATTTTCACGACCTTATACTTCCGGTGCAACACGATCGAACCAGTGTAGACGTAAGAGTTTACCGTGGGTATAGGTACTGGTTGGGAGGACAAGACGGGTTTTGAAAGAGTCGAAATCGTGACTTTCAGGACACAGACCCCTTAGTTAGGTCCCTTTGACCTTACTGACCGGTGAGATGGACTGGTCAATAAAACTTTTGTGTACGGCTGACTGGTTTCTTCTAGACATATCTGCACGGAGTGTTTTACACGATGGTCACGGTTTGACTGTGATCCAGTCCTCGAGTACTGTAGTAGAAGTACTAGAAGGAGGGGGAGGAGGAGAAGAAGACGAATGATAGATAAATAAATTGTTAAATGTAAACAAATTTCCTACTTTCAATTATCATACACAATACGTAACATGATTTACATCTTTTAAGTCGTCGCTTGTAGTCTTTTTAGGGACTGGAGTTCCTCGAATGTAAGACTAACTTCTCTCTTTGTTTGTTTGTTTTTTGGGTTTATTGGTTCACTCTATCTTGTATACAGTCGTCCACTAGTCACTATTATCTCTTTTTACTTCTTCCTGTCGCTCCCCATCACAACAGAAAGACCCTACGACGTAAAAATCCATACCAACGGTCCCTTCCCGAGAGACTACTCTACACCGAATTATTAAATGTTTCAGTAAAGGATGTAATAAAATTTATATGTCCGTAAAAGTTTCTCGCGATAATAGTCTAATTTGAAGTCAAATATGGGAGTAAATTAAACACTCTCAGGAAATGACATCCCCGGTTTACATTAAGGAGGGGGTTTAAGGATGTTGAAGAGAAGGTCATCACCGTAAACAAGAGACTCCCGGAAGGTCTTCTTATAGACTCTCGAAAGCTTGTAGGGTTTCTCGGGAGGGACTGTCAGTGTTACGTTTATAATGGTTCCAGAAAGTTTCGATATTAAACACAAATACGAAGGTCTCCAATACCTTTATGTTTTTATTCCGAGATGACTTACTGTCGTGGATTGTTCCATAGACCCCTGTGCCATATATAAGTTGTTTATAGACACCTTACTTACTCACCTAAATATCTTTAAGTTTTACTTTTGGAAACTAGAACTAAGTTTATAGTGAAAGAGTCACTCAAGTCAAGTCAAGTTAGCGAGCCAGTACAGGTTGGAGACACTGGGGTACTTGACATCGTGCGGTCCGGAGGGACAGGTAGTGGTTGAGGACCTCAAATGGGTTTGAGTACAGGTAACTCAGTCACTACAGCAGATTGGTAGAGTAGGAGACATCAGGGGAAGAGGAGGACGGAAGTTAGAAAGGGTTGTAGTACCAGAAAAGTTTACTCAGTCGAGAAGTGTAGTCCACCGGTTTCATAACGTCAAAGTCGAAGTTGTGGTCAGGAAGGTTATTTGTGGGTCCTGACTAGAGGAAATCCTACCTGATCAACCTAGAGGAACGTCAGGTTCCCTGAGAGTTCTCAGAAGAGGTTGTGGTGCCAAGTTTTCGTAGTTAAGAAGACACGAGTTGAAAGAAATATCAGGTTGAGAGTGTAGGTATTTACTGATGACCTTTTAAGTATCGGAACTGATCTGCCTGGAAACAACCGTTTCATTACAGAGACTAAAACTTATACGACAGATCCAACCAGTATTGAAAGGAAGGTTCCTCATTCGTAGAAAATTAAAGTACTGACATTATTAGTAAACGTCATTAAAAGTCTTGTCAAGTCAAGTCAGCACAGGCTGAGAACCTCGGGGGATTCTATTTCAGTCGGTGACAAAGGTGACAAAGGGGTAGATAAACGGTACTTCACTACCCTGTTCTACGGTACTAGAATCAAAAGACTTACAACTCGAAATTCGGTTGCAAAAGTGAGAGAAGAAAGTGAAAGTAGTTCTCCGAGAAATCAAGAAGAAGTGAAAGACGGTATTACCACCACAGTATACGTATAGACTTCAATAACTATAAAGAGGACCGTTAGAACTAAGGTCGTACACCAAGTAGGTAGGGTCGCAAAGAGTACTACATGAGACGTATCTTCAATTTATTCGTCCCACTGTTATATGTCGGAACTACATGAGGAAAAGGATAAACCTTGGTCAGAAAACGAGGTACAGGTCACTTCGGACACCACTAAAGGTCTGAAACTTGTCGTTGGGGAGAGGATGTGATTAGAAGAGTCGATTAAAAAGAGGTATCTTGGACGATAGAATTGAGGAAGTATGTGATGAATAAATAAAATAAAATAAAAAAAATTAAATAATTTTTTTAAAATAAAAATGAAATAAAATGAAATGCTATGACATAACCAAAATCGGTATGTAACTGTACTTAGATGGTGCCCACATGCACGCAAGGGTTTGTACACTTCGTATACACTAACGACTATAGAAGTAGTAACTTTTGGATATTTGTATTGTTCCTAATCGTCTTACGAAAGTTTTATATATAAGATATACGACAGATCCTATGACTGAAGTTTATATTACTATATCTGTTCAACTTTCTTTTTTTTTTCTACTTTTTTCGATATAATACTTTTATGATTGGTTTTCTTTCGTCCTTGATATAATTATATACACTTTCAGGAGTTGTTTTATAATCGTTTATTTTTTGTTTGCTGAACAAATATGTAAGAAAATTTTCTTAATATGGGATGTTGGTCCCGAAGTGTTTACCGAGTCACCATTTCTTAGTCGGACGGTTACGTCCTCTCTGTCCACACTAGGGACTCAGTTCTACTAGGGGACCTCTTCCTTTACCGTGGGGTGAGGTCATAAGAATGGACCCTTAGGGTACCAGACTCGTCGGACCTCCCGATGTCAAGTACTCCAGTGTTTTGTCAACCTGTACTGACTGACTGATTTCTTGTTGTGATGTTGGTTCACCTTAAATAAGGTCGATATGTTCCTTCCGATCAAGTCATACTTTTTAGTGTACTAATGTAATTAACTATATCTTTTTATCATAGTATTCTAAGTTGTGGGTGAGTACTATTTGTGAGAGTCGTTCTGTCCTTATATTCCCTTGACGGATTGAACTATTTCCTATAGACATTTTTCAGATATTGTTTACCATATGAATTATTACTTTCTGACCTACGAAAAGAAAGATTCTGATCCTAGTGTCTTTCATACAGACGAAAACTGTGAGAATAAGTTATATCAGGACCTTCAAGATTGGTAACGTTTTTTTCTTTATTTTCATACGTCTAAGTCAAGTCTTAGATGAATAAATAAAATAACAGAAGGAGGAGAGCAATGTTACCTTCAGAGTACTCCCGATTTAATAATAAAAAATAAGTGACTATATAGTAGTTCGGGGTGCTTACTACGGATCTTTTGTCCACGATGTTTTATAAGGTACATATTTAATTAGGTACTAAAAGAGAGTCTAGGTAGGGAAAAAGAGATTTAGTTGACGGTCGTCAAAGTGGTAGAGAGGGTACCTGATAATACAGGAGGATTAACTAGGGAGACGGTGGAGAGGTGTTCTTGAAGATGTACTGTCAGTTTTATTAAGAAGACTTGACTTTCTAGATAATACGATAAAACTCTGAATTTTAGGACTCCCATTTTTTTTTTTTTTTTTTAGGTCTCCCATTACAAGGTTGAGGAAGAGGATTAGATATCCTGGGTCGAACTCTAACAAAGATGAAGAGAAAAGTCGATACAAAAGGGAGGAAATGAACCACCGACCATCAAATCAACGATTCAGCACAGACTGAGAACGATGGGGTGTCTGACATCGGGGGTCCGAGGACACAGGTACCCTAAGAGGTCCGTTCTTATGACCTTACCCAAAGGTAAAGGAAGAGGTCCTCTAGAAGGGTTGGGTCCTCAATTTGGGTCCAGAGGACGTAACGTCTAACTAAGAGATGGTCGACTCGATGTTCCCTTCGACACAAAGGGGAGGAAATAAATGTGCAAAATTTGAGGTAAAGAATACTGGATTCAGTCGGGAGGAGGAATTCGTATTACACATATTCTGTAAGGGTCTCATTTACCATTGAGGTAAGAAGGTAAAAAGAGTACGGTAAGTGTTTGGAACCTTCATAGGAAAACGTGTGGGGTACAGATTAGGTCGTTGTCTAGGACGACGGAGAGGAAAGTTGTATATGGGTTTAAATTGGTATAGAGTTACGGAGGTGACACTCGTGAGACCTGTTACAGTGGAGGTGGTAGAGAACAGACGAAGGTCAGGAGAAGGGAGCTGTCGGACAATAGGTGTGTCACCTGTTCCAGTGGAAAGTACCACATTGAATCTTTACGAGAAGGTAACAAGAATTGAGAGATTATCGTTGGTAGAATGAAGTTTATTTCGGGTTTCAGGAATACTACTGGACATTCCGGGAAACACCGGACTAGGGACAGATTAGAGGTGGTAGTGACGGACGGTGGGAGAGAGAAGGATTGACTCGAGGTGAGTGTGACCGTGGATGTAACAGCATCTAGAAGTACGATAAAGACGGAGTCCCGAGACTTGAACGACCAACAAGGGAGATGTAACATACGAGAGATTGTGTAAACACGAAGACGAGTTTACAATGGTGGAATCATTGTTCCAGAATTTTCGGGGGAAGGGTTAGAGATGGGAGAGTAGAACGAAATAAAAAGAAGTATCATGAATGATAGGAGTCTGTAACATTCAAATAAGTGAATAAACAACTTAAAAGGTCAAGGGTACGACTTTAGGTTCGAGATAGTCCCTTCCCCAAAATAAAATGAGAGACGAACTAGGAACTCATGGACCTTCTTACAGATCTTGTGTCGTCCTTCATCCGCTAGTTATTTATAAACAAGTCACTCACTTATGAGAGAAACGTATACAACAAAAGAGTCTGATTTTACGGAAAGAAGTGGAAACCACTTTGTCCATTTCGTAAAGAGTTCCGGATTGAGTTAACAAAGAAGACACTCCATGGAGTCATGAGGGTAGAGGTCGGGTGAGGTGGAGTCCTTTTTATTTAAGTCCTTTTAGAAAAGAGACTGAACGGAACTATAAAAGTGGGTAGATGAATGTCATAAGTTAGATGACATAATAAGATAAAAGAAAGAAAGAATTAGACTCGGTGAATAAGGGTAGGGTCAGACCATCGGGGAAATCCTACCTGTTATGTACCTGAAAAAAAAAAAAAATATCAGTGGGTAAACGAGACAAAAAACTATGGCAAGTACCTCAAGAGTTCCGTTCTTATGACCTCACTGAACGGTAAGGGAAAAGGTCACCAGGTGTGAAAGAGTATCGAAGTAACTCAATGTGTACGGGGAAGTGGTGTTCTTCCGACACTAATTACACTAGTAAAACCAATCGAAAAACACTAACACCAAAAAAAAAAAAAAAAGACCTCCGACACCCTAATAACGAGAACGAAGACAGACGGGAGACTTCCTACTCCTATTCTCCGAACACGTTCGAAGGACTACCCTCCCTGACCGACACCCCTTTTGACCAAGAACGAGACCACCCGTAAAGGAGACGACTACGACGGTTACGTGCTCTGAGTCCAAGTTAGGGACCCAGTCCTTCTAGAGGACATCTTCCTTTACCGTTGGATGATGTCATAAGAACGGAGATCTTAGAATACCTATCTCTTCGGAAAACCCGAAGCCGGGTATCTCACGTTTATTAGTCTGTACTGAATCACTCATTTTGTCATTGTTACTACAGTAAAGAAGAAGTCCTGACTGATCTATTAAAAAATTTTTAACTTTCACTTTCATTTTCAGTGAGTTTGCACAGACTGAGAAACACTAGGGTACCTGACGGGTACCTTAAGAGGTCCGGTCTTATAACCTCACCCATCGAAAAGGGTAGTGGTCCCCTAAAAGGGTTGGGTCCCTAATTTGGGTCCAGAGAGTACAACGTCCGCCTAAGAAATGGTCGACTGGCGTTCCCTTCGGGTCTATTAAAAATTCAGGGGACATTTTGCTTTTACGTTTTTATTTAAGTTCTACCGTTATCACCTCGAATTTGGTACGTACTCTAGGGAGATACGTACCCCGGTACACACTGATGTGTCTATTGTGTGTGAATCCCGACCGGAAAGGTAGAGGACAAGAAAGGTAGAGGACAAGTTTTCAGTCACGAAGAGAATTCGGAAGGGACGGAGGTAAGGTTTGTGAGGTCCATCTCCATAAACACAGAGGATTTTATAAAAGTGTTTAGAGTTACGAATGTAAAAATAAAGAAAATTTTTTTAATTTTAAATAAAATTGTCCTCCGATTAATAAAATGTTATAACATCACCCAAAACGGTATGTAACTGTACTTAGTCGGTACTCAAATGTACACAAGGGGTAGGACTTGAGGGGAAGGTGGAGGGAGACGTATGGTAGGGAGTCCCAGTAGGGTCACGTGGTTGGGACTCGTGGGACAGAGTACGTAGCTTGGACCTGACCACTAGACAAAGTGTATACTATTATATGTACAAAGTTACGATAAGAGGGTCTAGTAGGGTGGGAGTGGAAGAGGGTGTCTCAGGTTTTCTGACAAGATATGTAGACACAGAGAAAACGACAGAACGTATATCCCTAACCTCTTCCTTTACCGTTGGGTGAGGTCATGAGAACGGACCTCTTAGGGTACCTCCCTCCTCGGACCATCCGATGTCAGGTACCCCAGCGTTTCTCAGCCTGTACTGACTCGCTGATGGTAGAAAGATTTAAGGCATATATACGTAATTATATGACACAACCACAAAAAGAAAGACCGAATGAAGTGAGACATATTATCCGAGGTCAAAGTAGATGGAGTAATCTTGAATAAGTTTGCATAAGAAAAATTACCGACTCATTATAAGGTAACACATATACATGGTGACGAAAGAATAGGTAAACAGACGACTACCTATAGATTCAACGAAGGTACATGTGCATAAAGAAAGTTAAAACCAAAGGAACCACACATACGGGTCTTCACCATAATGACCCAACATACCGTCAAGCTAAAGGTCAAAAAATTCTTTAGAGGTGTGACAAGAGGTATCACCGACATGATCAAAGGTAAGGTTAGTTGTCACATTCTCCAAAGTGAAAAGAGGTGTGGGAGAGGTCTTAAATAACAAACATCTAAAAACCTATCGTCGGTAAGACTGACCACACTCTACCATGGAGTAATACCAAAACTAAACGTAAAGAGACTATTACTCACTAACACTTGTAGAAAAGTACACAAACAATCGGTTTATTAAAGTGTTAAACATACCTTTGTGTTTTTTTGGAGCTGATCGGTTTCGTTAGAACTCTTTCTTCTTACCTAAACCTCCTTAGTTGGACAGACTGAAGTCGGATATGACGTTTCGATGTCAGTAGTTCTGTCATACCATGAACGTGTTTCTGTCTTTATATCTAGTTACCTTGTTTTATCTTTCGGGTCTGTGGATACCTGTGGAATAGAAACTGTTTCCTCCGTTCTTATATGTTTCCTCTTTTCTGTTTGAGAAATTGTTCACCACGACCCTTTTGACTAGTTGGTAAACATTTTCTTACTTTGATCTTGTGAAAGATTGGGGTATGTATTTTTATTTGAGTTTCACCTAATTTCTAGATTTACATTCTGGTCTTTGATATTTTGAGGATCTCCTTTTGTATCCGTTTTGTGAGAGACTGTATTTAGTGTCGTCCTAGGACATTTTGAGTGGAGGGTCTCATTACCTTTATTTTCGTTTTTATTTGTTTACCCCGTATTAATTTGAATTTTAGAAAACGTGTTGCTTCCTTTGATATTCTTTTCACTTTTCTGTCGGAAGTCTTGTCCTTTTTTATTCTCGTTTACTTCGTAGACTGTTTCTTAATTAGAGTTTTTATATGTTCGTTGAATACTTCGAGTTAAGGTCTTTTTATTTTTTGGGTTAGTCTTTTACCCGGTTTTTTGATTTGTCTGTAGAGAGGTTTCTTCTATATGTCTACCGACAGTTACGAATGAAAATACTAATAAATATGATGTAACCTTAAAAAAAAATCAATAGTAAAGACACTAACTAGTAAGGTATAGTTAGATGACACTCAAGATGGTCTGTAGTTGAATCTGACTAAAAGCTGACTCGGACTGTGAAACCCACGAGTTATTTATGAATAAGTAGTTTACTCACAGATGACTTTTAAGATTAGAAGGTGACATTAAGTATAGTTTTATTCAAAAGTTTTAAATATACGTTTGTTGAACTTTGGTGAGGAGATGATTACGACTTGGACCTCACGAACTACATTTCTTGGTGTGAAAGTTTTCTGAAAAAGAAAGAAAGAAAGAAAGAAAAAAAAAAAAATAAAAACGAAAGAAGTGGGTCGTAAGACTTCTATTCTGTGTCTCGGAAACTTTAAACACCTAAAGTCTAATTGACCCAGACACAGTATACATACATGAAACTACTTAAAATTTTACCGCAGGAGATTTTATAACTGTACGTTGTAAACCTTACCCTTAACTTTTCACTAAATCTTTTTTTCTTTTAGTGCAGATACACTAAACTATATATTACGAGAAAACTGAGGGAACCGTCGGAGATTGTGTAATTGAAGATAGAAAAGTAAAGGGGAAATCATACACAAGAGTAGGGACAAAAACCACTTAGTGTTTTCTCTTAAAAGATCAGAGGATATCAAATAACAGACCATTTTATTGACGGGACTTGTATTAACGTAATAAAAGAATTTCCATTTGTCAACAATTTTAAGTCTTAGATTAACCTATTCATTTTAAAGTTCTTTCGTTCTATCGTTAAAGGAAACATATTTGAACAGAAATTTTACTACGAGGGGTTAGAATAAAAATGACACGTACCGTAAATCAAGACCCGTCTTGGTGATAATACTCAACAATCAAATGTGTCTTTACATCACTTTATGAACTAGGGGGTTCTTGTAATAATTAAGTATTACGTTAGAGTGACTCAGGGTGGTTCACGTAAGAGTCAATTTTGGACGTGTCCTCGGAACACTTTTGGACGCTACATTACTCTTGGAAGACGACAGAGGTGATTGACTTGGAACAATGTGTGCAGATTTTTAACACAATGAGACCAAAACAATAAAACTTCGAGATCTACCACTGACGTCGGTACTTTAATTTTCTACGAATGAGGAACCTTCCTTTCAATACTGGTTGGATTTATCGTATAAGTTTTCGTCTCTGTAATGAAACGACTGATTCCAGGAGGATCAGTTCCGACACCAAAAAGGACACCAGTACATACCTAAACTCTCAACCTGATACTTCTTCCGACTCGCGACTTCTTAATTACGAAAACTTGACACCACAACCTTTTCTGAGAACTCTCAGGGAACCTGACGTTCCTCTAGGTTGGTCAGGTAAGACTTCCTCTAGTTGGGACCCTAAAGAAACCTTCCTTACTACGATTTCGACTTTGAGGTCATGAAACCGGTGGAGTACACTTCTCAACTGAGTAACCTTTTCTGAGACTACGACCCTCCCTAACCCCTGTCCTCCTCTTCCCCTGTTGGGTCCTACTCTACCGACATACCGTAGTGACTGAGTTACCTGCACTCAGACTCACTCGAGGTCCACAACCACTACCTGTCCCTCCGGACCGCACGACGCTAAGTACCCCAGGGTTTCTCAACCTGTACTGACTCACTGACTTGACTTGACTTGACTTAACTCCAAAATTAATAGACAATATCGTCGATCTAATTATTAATTCTTTAATAGATTTGTCAAATGTAGTGTGAAGTACTTTTGTGACTTATTGTCAAAGAAATAAAAAGAAGAAGAAAAAAAAAAAAAAATTACCGTACCGAACGTCCTAGAATCAAGGGGTGTTCCCTAAATAAAAAAATAAAAAAATAAAAAAAATTAAAAAATTAAAAAATTAAAAAAATTTAAAATTTTAGAAATTAAGAATGTACGCAAGGGTTTGTACTTGGGGGGAGGGTGGAGGGAGGGGTATTGTAGAGAGACCCAGTAGGGGTACGTGGTCGAGGTTCGTACGACATAGGACGTAGTCTGTATCTGACCGCTAAGTTAAGAATGTACTATCATATGTACAATCTTACAGTAAGAGGGTTTAGTAGGGTGGGAGAGGGAGAGGGAGACTCAGGTTTTCAGGTAATATGTGTAGACACAGAGAAAGGGACAGAACGTATGTCCCAGCAGTAACGGTAGAAGGATTTAAGGTATATATACACAGTCATATGACATAACCACAAAAAGAAAGACCGAAAAAAAAAAATTAAAAATAAAAATGAAATAAAATGAAATGTTATGACATAACCAAAACGGTATGTAACTGTACTTAGGCGGTGCCCACATGTACTCAAAGGTTAGGACTTGGGAGGAGGGTGCGGAATAGTAGAGAGACCTAGTAGGGGCACGTGGTCGGGGTTCGTAGGACATAGGACATAGTTTGTATCTGACCGTTAAGCAAAGAATGTACTATCATATATACAAAGTCACGGTAAGAGGGTTTAGTAGGGTGGGAGAGGGAGGGGGTGTCTTAGGTTTTCAGGTAAGATATGTAGACACAGAGAAAACGACAGAGTGTATGTCCCAATAGTAATGGTAGAAAGATTTAAGGTATATATACACAATCATATGACATAACCACAAAAAGAAAGACCGAATGAAGTGAGACATATTAGCCGAGGTCAAAGTAGGTAGGGTAATCTTGACTAAGTTGACATAAGAAAAATTACCGACTCATTATAAGGTAACACATATACATGGTGTCGAAAGAATAGGTAAGTAGACGACTACCTGTAGATCCAACAAAGGTACAGGACCGATAATATTTGTCACGACGTTACTTCCTCCGTTCTTACATGTTACCTCATTTCCGTTAGAGAAATTGTTCACCACGACCCTTTTGACCAATTGGTGAACGTTTTCTTACTTTGATCTAGTGAAAGATTGTGGTGTGTGTTTTTATTTGAGTTTTAGTTAATTTCTAGATTTACATTCTGGTCTTTGATATTTTGAGGATCTCCTCTTGTATCCGTTTTGTGAGAGGCTGTATTTAGTGTCGTCCTAGAAGATACTAGGTGGAGGGTCTTAAGACCTTTATTTTCGTTTTTATTTGTTTACCCTAGATTAATTTTAATTTTCGAAGACGTGTTGTTTCCTTTTATATTCGTTCCACTTTTCTGTCGGAAGACTTACCCTCTTTTATTATCGTTTACTTCGTTGACCGTTTGTTGATTAGAGTTTTTATATGTTCGTTGAATACGTCGAGTTAAGGTCTTTTTATTTGCTGGATTAGTTTTTTACCTGGTTTCTTGATTTATCTGTAAAGAGGTTTCTTTCTCTGTGTACATGGGGTGTTCCCTAATTTGGACTCGGAAACCGTCAATTTCGTGCTTCAGGATTGGTTGACCTAGTGGTCCCTTCAGGGTCTTATCGTCTAAGAATATCAACTTGACTGGGTAAGATAAGATTAAAAGGTATTTCTGTTCCTACCCAGAAGATATCGTAGGTCTCTCCACCTTTTCTTGGTCGGATTAGATTTTTTTTTTTTTTTTTTCCAATAGTAATTCTGAGATAATAATAATTACTATATTGTAGACTTCGTAAGAGGAATTTTAGATCTTTCCCTGTTTCTCCAAGTGAGAGTCGTGAAAATAAGATTGTGCATGACATCCCAGGTCAGTCATGTCCTTCTGTCATTAGTGGTCACGTTCTTAATTCTCCTTCTTTGTCTTGACAGTCATAAATATTTAATATGTCAAATGTACATGTTTCCTTTCGTTTTTAATGGAGTTTAATACTCTTTATTATGCTTAAATCATACCTCTGTGATACATTTTAGTTATACATTAAAATTGTTCTTGATATACGTAAAGGTATTACAAATAAGACTCAGTCCAATATAGTATTCGTGATATTAATATAATCGATTGAAATTATGAGTGTTGTTGGGTTGTTCTATAAGAATAAATTTTGAAATCCTTTGACTCCGTGTCTCTTAATATCATTAATTTTGTTTATATATGTTATTGTCACGGTCTCGGTCCTAAGTTTGGATTCATTCAATGAAGGTCATTGGTTCGAGTATCAATGATACAATATGAGTTAATGTGACGATATATGAACTTCGTCTTAATCTTGTATATCAAAATTTCTACACAAGGTATTGTAGTTGTTTTATCTTTCAAGGAGTCTTATTTGGATAGTTTCGTATTGGTTCTGAACATATCTCTTTTAACATTTTACCGAAACCTCATGTAATTATTCTTCCCGATTTATTAACCTCTGTACATGGTACAAGTACCTTTTCTACTATACAAAATAATTTATGGTTAATTTTAGGGTTATTCCGAGAAGTTCTTTTAACCGTTAGACTAATATTTTAAACATACCTTTTTGTTTTCTGTTTCTTATAAATTCTGGGATGACTTCTTCGTTTTATTCCGTCTAAACGTGTGTGAAATGATAATTCATTATTGATAATTCCGTTAGATCTGACGGTTCTCTTTATAGTTGTTGGAGTCAATACGTTTACTATAGTGAGATTACCGTCTTTCACTTCTCCTTGATTTCTCTGAGCTACATCCACTTTCTTCTCTCACAATTTTTCAACAAAATTTGACGTTGTAAGTTTTTTGATTCTAGTACCGTAGACCAGGGTATTGAAGTACCGTTTATCTACCCCTTTTTTCACCTTTGTCACCGTCTAAAATAAAAGAACCCGAGGTTTAGTGACATCTACCACCGACGTCGGTACTTTAAATTTAAACGAAAGAGGAACCTTCCCCTCGATACTGTTTAGATCTGTCGTATAATTTTTCGTCTCTATAGTGAAACGACTGTGTACAGGTATAATCAGTTTGGATACAAAAAAATTCATCAGTACATGTCTACACCCTCAACATGGTATTTCTTCCAACTCGTGACTTTTTAACTACGAAAGTTCGACATCACAACCGTTTTGCGAACTATCAAGGAACTGTCGTTCCTCCAGTTTGGTCAGATACGATTTCCTGTAGTTGGGACTTATAAGTAACCTTCCTGACTCCGACTTCGAGGTTATGAAACCGGTGGACTACGTTTCTTGACTGAGTAACCTTTTCCGGGACTATGGTCCTTTCTAATTTCCGTACTCCTCTTCCCCTGCTGTCTTCTACTCTACCAACATGCCGTAGTGACTGAGACACCTATACTCAAACTCGTTCGAGGCCCTCAACCACTATCTGTCTATTCGTACCGGATGACGTCGGGTACCCCAGTATTTCTCAACCCGTACTGAATCCCTGACTTGTTGTTGTTGTTCTTTTAATTCCGAACACCATACCCGTCTCTCCCTCTCTTTGTCTCTCTGTCTCTGTCTCTCTCTGTGTCTCTCTAACCGAGTACGTTCTTCTTGTATTTTCGGGTCTTCTGGGCGAGGGTGGAGTGAAGTTTCGAAAATGTGCACACGAGAAGGGAGACGGACCCTCCAAGAGAGGTGAAACTATAACAGTGTCGAATAAAAGGAGAGTAGAATTCCAGAAAGGAGTGTACGGTGGAAGAGACACTCTGGAAAGGACTAACGGGATTTGTTTCAAGTGGAAAGGGAACGAATCACAGAGGGAAGAGACGAAGTGGAACAGGTATCGTGAATAGTGTTTGACGGGATGATACACAAATTGATTAAACAAAATAAACGAAAGTAGGACTTTTTATTACACTCGACGTACTCTCGTTCCGAGACATAGAGAGAATAAGTGAAGACAAAACGCTCATGGATCTTGTGACGAACCGTGTCTCACCGTTTATCAATGACTCTGTTACCTCGCTCACTTGAAGGACTAATGAAATATTTCGAAGGTCAGACGGGGTTTGTTGTAATGTGGTTAGGACGAGAACTTTTACTATGACTTGAAAGAAGTTTTATTGGTACGGATCTATTAAAGAGTCCTAAAACAGAACATAAAACAATTTTAATAACTACTACATGAAAAAAATTCTCACCCCACATCCCCACCTGTAAAAAAGGGAGAGACTAGATTATTAACTTAACTGTCTAATTGTCCTTAGTTTAATTGAATTAATATATATAATATATATCCTCTGGGTGTTTTTTTGTACTTCTGAGTTTCGTTGGTCCGGCAATTCCAAATATTCGGTAAACCATGATTCTCGTTTCCCTCTCCCCAGACCCCAAAGTTTTGTCTCCTTTTGTTAAGTGTCCCTCAACTCTTCTGGTTTTTAAACCATTTATTTACAACTACTACTCCACGTCCATTTAGAAAGACTACGGTTTTCAAAAGAGGCCATTATCCAGAGAAGGACCATGACCGAGAGAGTAGTATTAAGAAAGTCTGACAATTCCCTTTTGAAACGGACTCAAACGACGTAGAATTGACGACAGTCGTGTTTTATTAGGTGTACGGCTTGACCGTTTAAATCCCCATATTTTAAGACGAGGTATAATCCCTTGTTATATATGAAAAGGAGGGTTGTTTTCCTCTGTTACTTTAAGAAACACAAACCCACAAACGAAATTTCCCCTCGTCTTCAACTATGGGGTTTTATACAGAGAAACCATAATTCCCGATAAACCCCGTCCGATAAAACTCTTCGACATCTGTGTCCTCTTCGACACTTTTGGTTCTTCAATGTGAAAACATTCTCTACAAACGTAGTATAGAGGTAAACATTCGAGAGAGAGATGTAGGATCCTTCAAGTCCTTCTGAGATTAGAGATATTTGAATAGTTACCTCTTCCGTCGGTGGGTCTAGATGTGTTATTGGAAGGGGAAAAGTGACACGAGAAGGACCAGCGGAACGTATTGACTGAGGGAGTGGGGGTTGGAGAAAGAAAAGAGAAATGCACTTCTGCTATGGATTACACCACCGAACCTGTTAAAATTCCTCAAAAAGTCGAAAGGATCCAGTATATATGTCCCCCTATAGGTATAATAATTTTAGGATAAATAAAAAGAGGACAATTAAAAAGAAACATAATGTCCCCCAGAGTCTCTTCTTGGATGTACCATCTCCCTTTAATCAAAAGGAAGGGGTGTCGAAGAAACCGATTCATGTCAGAACAGGGATACAAGTGATCCAAGTTTTGAACTTCAATCTCTTATGGACCTTTTGTGTATGTGTATGAAAGGAACACCTCACACACGGACGATTCTCAGACCGTAACTCTAGTATCGGGAGACTGGACCCTCTCCCTCACACTCGGAAAACCTCTCTGGTCGTGTGCTAAGAAAGGTAAACGAGAACACATCGTGTGAGGTGTCATTTAATATGTCCTACAATTTATTGTATGTCAAGTATACGTACCTCTAGGTTTCAGTTGTTGTCCACTTTAAGAAAGAAAGACCTTTGAATTCACACACAAAAAAAAAAAGGATTATCCAAAACTTGAGACATCTAGATGTCAACGGATATTTTGAATTAAGTCATAATTAATCACTCCGTGTCAGACTATAATACTCGTTTTATTATTAAATTTTTTCATTTTTACAGTGGGACTTAAGTGGGACTTTGTTATCGAAGTGTTATTGAATTTTTTTTGTGTGTGTGTGTCTACTTCTTAGATATGTAAAATCGGTTTTCTTACTCTTAAGGATTTTGTACTCATTATAATTTTAGAAGGGTAGGACCGTTTCCCCTCCTCTATAAGTTTCGGTCTAAATTAAATTAACATCAACTTTGATTTAAAACATGGTAAAGAACGGATGTACGAAGTATTTGGATTGGTGAGATGAGAAGAACTTTATGAGATCGAACTTTATGGGTCACGGGAGTTCTATTTCGGAGTTGAATCAAGTAGTTTGAAAGGAGAAGTACTGGTCCGTGGACATTCAGAATCGGGAATGGTACGTTGAGTGTAAGTCAAAGATCAGTAT
The DNA here is from genome assembly GCA_006410555.1 of Capra ibex. NCBI lineage: Eukaryota > Metazoa > Chordata > Mammalia > Artiodactyla > Bovidae > Capra > Capra ibex. The sequence goes on along the minus strand of SJYO01029184.1, from coordinate 2,147,065 downwards.
GGACGTCAAAAGGTGTACTCGGTAGAAGAGAGAGTGGAGAACAGAAACAAGGGTAACGAAGTTACGGACCCTATCTCATAGGGGAGGGACCAAGAAGGGTTCCTCTTGAATGAGTAGGAAGTTTAGAGACGAGATTGCTCCGAAAAGAGTGGTGGGTTGGGTGTGAGCTCTGATACGAATACCGGAGGAGACGTACATATGTCAGGCGATACGGTCTGGTAGGGTTGAAAGTAGTGTGACACATTGACAAATATACAGTAGGAGTATTTCGAAACTTGAAGTCTTCTGGTTTCCAACAGACAGAATTGAAAAGTATTTATTACGGACTGCATATACACGTACGATTCAACGAAGTCAACACAGGTTGAGAAACGGTGGTATACCTGGTATGTCGACGGTCCGAGAAGACCGGTACCTTAAGAGGTCCGTTCTTATGAACTCACATAACAGTAACGGAAGAGGTCCTCTAGAAGGATCGGGTCCCTAGCTTGGGAGTAGAGAATACAGAGGATGTAGTCGTCCGTCCAAGAAATGATGATCGTGGTGGACCCTTCGGGACCGGATCTATTTACTTCATCCTTATCAAATATTCTCCTCGATAATTTCTCACCTCACCTTACGGAGTCTCCGGTCACCGAAGGAGTGTCGACTCCGTAGGATCTTCTAGTAACAGATGATGGTCAGACCCTCTAACAACTGTCTTGTGTATAAAGTTAATTCCCAATTTTTTCCACTGAAGACTCTAGAGAAAATTGAGACTGTACTTTGTTTCATTTAGAGACGTCGGTTTTCTTAAATTTTAAGACAGTCAAGTCAATCTAAATACTACCGACTTAAGTTTATATACGAGTTAAATATAGATTAGATTGGGGGACGACCACCGACAGATCGGAGTGTATATACTAGAGTAAAACAGGATTAATAATACACTTCGTGTACAACGGTAGAGATGGGATGTCTGGTCCTTTGACTTCGAGTCGTTCCGTCGTCTCGGTTCTAAGTCTAAAACTACCCAAACTGAGTCTCAAGTCCCTGGAGAGGTAATGTAGGATGAATTTGTTAGAACGTGTCTCAGTTCTTATGGTTCCTTGAATGTACTTGTAGTGTTTCTTCCAGTCTCTGTGAACCTTTCTTTCCACCGGATTCACTTTAAAACGAAGTCAAGTCAAGTCCAGTCCACGAGTCAGTAGAGGCTGAGAAACGCTGACGTACTTAACGTCGTGCTGTCCGGAGGGACAGGTAGTGGTAGAGGGCCTCAAGTGAGTTTGAGTACAGGTAGCTCAGCCATTACGGTAGGTCGGTAGAGTAGGAGACGGTAGGGGAAGAGGACGGGGGTTAGAGAGGGTCGTAGTCTCAAAAAAAAAGGGTCACTCAGTTGAGAAACGTACTCTACCGGTTTCATAACCTCAAAGTCGAAATCGTAGTCAGGAAGGTTTCTTGTGGGTCTTGGCTAGAAGAAATCTTACCCGACCAACCTAGAGGAACGTCAGGTTCCCTGAGAGTTCTCAGAAGAGGTTGTGGTGTCAAGTTTTCGTAGTTAAGAAACCACGAGTCGAAAGAAGTGTCAGGTTGAGAGTGTAGGTATGTACTAGTGACCTTTTAGGTATCGGAACTGATCTACCTGGAAACAACCGTTTCATTGCAGAGACGAAAACTTATACGATAGACCCAACCAGTATTGGAAGGAAGGTTCCTCATTCGTAGAAAATTAAAGTACCGACGTTAGTAGTAAACGTCACTAAAACCTCGGGGGTTTTTATTTCAGTCCGTGACAAAGGTGACAAAGGAGTAGATAAAGGGTACTTCACTACCCTGGTCTACGGTACTAGAAGTAAAAGACTTACAACTCGAAATTCGGTTGAAAAAGTGAGAGGTGAAAGTGAAAGTAGTTCTCCGAAAAATCAAGGAGAAGTCAAAGACGGTATTCCCACCACAGTAAACGTATAGACTCCAATAACTATAAAGAGGACCTTTAGAACTAAGGTCGAACACGAAGAAGGTCGTGTCGTAAAGAGTACTACATGAGACGTATATTCAATTTATTCGTCAGACTGTTATATGTCGGAACTGCATGGGGAAAAGGATAAGCCTTGGTCAGACAACAAGGTACAAGTCAAGATTGATCTGATAATTATAATTAAATACGGTCACAAGTTTCTTGAAATTCAGACGAAACCTTAAACCCTCTGACGAAATCCTTAGTGACATTTTATTTTGTACCTTTCCAAACTTACCTTTTACCACCAGGATAAACTACTTAGACCGATATAAACCCCAAAAGAGTTACCCCGAACCCCCTTTAAAGAAATCCGTTTTACATAGTGTTTAATACGTACGAGAAGAAGTCTTTAATTACTAGTCTTCATACTTATATCGTTACAACTCTTAAAGTTGAGAGGTTCGTTATAAAGTAGAAGTAAGTGTTTATATACGTCTTTTATTAGACTATAATTTAAAAAGGAAAAAATAGAATACTGTAACCTGATGATGAAATAATTATATAAAAATCTCCTCTTTCTCAGAATTAAAAAAATGGAAGAGGAAGTTGTAGTCGATACATTTATTTAATACTCCCTTTATATTTATATGAACAACCAGTAAGAAAGAAAAAGTGGAAAAAAGGGGGAAAAGGTCCTTTACTTTACATTTCATTTTTACCTCTTTTACGTTTGTACAGACAGGTAGATCTCGTAAACCTAAAATTATCTTACATCGGGGTAGAAATAGTTTTTACTTTTCGAGTTACAGGATGAAGTTTGTAAATAGGCTTTGAATTTAGAAATATTATAATTAAAAATATAGGGAATCTTTATCGATATTGTACCAATAATTAAAGGTACCTTTTTCTTTTTACATACACTTCCTGTTTATTTTTTTATACTACATAACTCACTGTTGTTACAATGAACAATTTTACAATGTTGCAATTTTGAAACAAAATCGGAAAGGTTTTACGTGACCTACTTCCCCCAATTTCCTCTTGTCTCAACAAGGGGGGTCTTATACAGAGAAACCGTATAACTAATAAAACTCGACCAATAAAAATTCTTCATCTGTGTCCACTTTTCGACTTTTCTCATCTTCAATGGAAAACATTTCCAGTAAATGTAAACATTCACTTTAGAGGTAAACATGGGCACAGAGGGTGTAACATGGTCCTTCTCTACCTACTGATTTACAGATCCACGAAAATAGACGAATTGTCGGAATGAGAACAGATGACACGAAAAGGACCAGTAGAGGGTATTAACTGAAGAGGTGGGGGTTGTAGAAGTAAACAGAAATCGATCTCTACTATAAATTCTACCACTGAACCCGGTGAAGTCCTCGGTGAGTCTAGGTGAAAGGACCTAGAGAGGGTACATATATCCTCTATAGGTACAATTATTCAAACACAAACAAAAACAAGACAATAAGACAGAAAATCATGTCACCCTAGAGTCGGTTCTGGAATCTTCCCATCTCCCTTTCAAAGAAAGGTAAGAGTTACGTCGGAGTCAAAAAGTTGACATTTTTCCCCTATTACTGTCACGGATGTATTTACTAAACAATGTGTCTAATTTACTCCATTAATTTATAAATCGAATTATAGAATCGAATGTTACTTACAAACAACAATAACAAGTCAGCGATTCAGTACAGGATAGAAAAATACTAAGGTACCAGACATCGAACGGTCCAAGGAGACAGGTACCCTAAAGGATCCGGTCTAATGACCTCACCCAACGGGAAAGGGAGAGCTCTCCTAGAAGCACTGAGTCCTTAGATTGAACGGAGTACGTAACCATCTTTTCGGGAATGTTACTTTCAAATCGTTTACGATTAACCTACTTATTTCTTTACATACACACTCCTACTCTATGACCCCTCTCCTGATTCTTCCTTGAAAACTCCTCACTTTTATATTAAACCCTCTGTTTTTCCTAAAACAACTTTTATTTTCGGTTTATATAATATATAAGAAATAGTTCACGGATAGTCAAGTCAATTCAAGTCAACGAGTCAGTACAGGCTGAGAAACGCTGGGGTGCTTAGTGTCGTACGGTCCGGAGGGACAGGTAGTAGTTGAGGACCTCAAGGGAGTCTGAGTACAGGTAGCTCAGTCACTACGGTAGGTCGGTAGAGTAGGACCCAGCAGGGGAAGAGGAGGACAGGGGTTAGGGAGGGTGGTAGTCTCATAAAAGGTTACTCAGTTGAGAAGCGTACTCCCCCGGTTTCATGACCTCAAAGTCGAAATCGTAGTAAGGAAGGTTTCTTTAGGGTCCCAACTAGAGGAAGTCTCACCTGGCCAACCTAGAGGAACGTCAGGTTCCCTGAGAGTTCTCAAAAGAGGTTGTGGTGTCAAGTTTTCGTAGTTAAGAAGCCACGAGTCGGAAGAAGTGTCAGGTTGAGATTGTAGGTATATACTGGTGTCCTTTTTGGTATCAGAACTGATCTGCCTGGAATCAACCGTTTCATTACAGAGACGAAAACTCATACGATAGATCCAACCAGTATTGAAAAGAAGGTTCCTCATTCGCAGAAAATTAAAGTACCGACGTCAGTGGTAGACGTCACTAAGACCTCGGGGGGGGGGGGTTTATTTCAGACTGTGACAAAGATGACAAAGGAGTAGATAAAGGGTACTTCACTACCCTGACCTACGGTACTAGAAGTAAAAGACTTACAACTCGAAATTCGGTTGAAAAAGTGAGAGGAGAAAGTCAAAGTAGTTCTCCGAAAAATCAAGAAGAAGTGAAAGACGGTATTCCACCACAGTAGACGTATAGACTCCAATAGTTATAAAGAGGACCTTTGGAACTAAGGTCGAGCACAAAGAAGGTCAGGTCGCAAAGAGTACTACATGAGACGTATCTTCAATTTATTCGTCCCACTGTTATATGTCGGAACTGTATGAGAAAAAGAATAGACCTTGGTCAGACAACAAGGTACAGGTCAAGATTGAGAACGAAGGACTGGACGTATAGTTAAAGAGTTCTCCGTCCAGTCCACCAGACCATAACTGTACAAAAAGTCTTAAAAGGTGTCAAATAACACTAGGTGTGTCAGTTTCCGAAACCGTATCAGTTAATTTGTCTTTATCTACAAAAAGACCTTGAGAGAACGAAAAAGGTACTAGGTCGTCCAAAACCGTTAAACTAGAGACCAAGAAGACGGAAAAGATTTTGGTCGAACTTGTAGTCCTTCAAGTGCCAAGTGCATAACGACTTCGGACCGAACCTCTTAAAACTCGTAATGAAATGAACGTACACTCTACTCACGTTAACACGCCATCAAACTATCGGACGTCGGCTCTTCTCGATGGGGCGTAGGCTCCGGTCCTCGTCGCCGGCCCTCCTCGGTGGGACGGGGGCTCCAGTCTCCGTTGGCGGCTCTCCTCGGTGGGACAAAGACTCCGGTACCCCCCGGAGACCCTCCTCGGTGGGACACAGGTTCCAGTCCCCGTCGTCGATTCTCCTCGGTGAGGTCCAGGTTCCTCGTCACCGACACGTCTGAGTCCTCCAACCTCTCCTGGATGAGGTACAAGTTCCAGCCCCCCCGTCCCGCCGGTACTCCTCTATCGGGTGCATCTTCCATTCTCTTTGGGTTCATTTTGTCATCTACAACGCTCTCCCGTAGTCTCCCGTCTGTGTGACTTTTGTAGAGTGTCTTTTGATCAGTTAGATTAGTGTGATCCTGGTGTCGGAACAGATTAAGTCACTTTGATTCGGTACGGGTGCCCCGTTGGGTTCTACCCACCCAGTACCACCTCTGCAGACTGTCTTACACCTGGTGACCTTTTCCCTTACCGTTCTTACCATACGAACGAAACTCTTGGGGTACTTGTCATACTTTTCCGTTTTACTATCCTATGACTTTCTCCTTGAGGAGTCCAGTCATCCACGGGTTATACGATGACTTCTAGTCACCTCTTTATTGAGGTCTTTCTTACTTCCCTACCTCGGTTTCGTTTTTGTCATGGGTCGACACCTACACTGACCACTATCTTCGTTCAAGAATACGACGTTTCTCGTTATAACGTATCCTTGGACCTTACAGTCCAGGTACTTAGTTCCGTTTAACCTTCACCAGTTTGTTCTCTACCATTCTCACTTTCAGCTGTAAGATCCTTAGTCATTTGATTCACCTGACCTTACCCACTTAAATTGAGTCTACTGGTAATATAGATGATGACACCCGTCCTTAGGGAGTCTTCTTTACCTCATCGGTACTACCAGTTGTTTTCTCAGACTTTACGTCATGTACCTACGTTAGAGTTTTTACTGTCTTACTAGAGACAAGTAAAGGTTCCGTTTGGTAAGTTATAGTACCATTAGGTTCAGATACGGGGTTGGTCATTGCGACTTCTTCGACTTCAACTTACCAAGATATTTCTGGATGTTCTGGAAAATGTTGATTGTGGGGGTTTTTACAGGAAAAGTAATATCCCTTGACCTTACGTTTTTATCCTTCAGTTCTTTGTGGACCTCATTGTCCGTTTAAACCGGAATTTTATGTCTTACTTCGTCCCGTTTCTGATTATCTCAAAACGGTTCTTTTATGTGACCAGTATCATTTGTGGGAAAAGGTTGTTGTGTTTCTTCTGAGATGTGTACCTGTAGTGGTCTACCAGTTGTGACTTTAGTATAACTAATATAAGAAACGTTGGTTTCTACCTCTTCGAGATATGTCAGTTGTTTTTGTTCTGGTCCTCGATTGACACCGAGTCTAGTACTTGAGGAATAATGGTTTAAGTCTGAGTTAACTTCTTTCATCCCTTTTGGTGATCTGGTAAGTCCATACTGGATTTAGTTTAGGGAATACTAATATGTCACCTTCACTCATTATCTAAATTCCCGGATCTAGACTATCTATCTCACGGACTACTTGATACCTTACTCCAAACACTGTAACATGTCCTCTGTCCCTAGTTCTGGTAAGGGTACCTTTTCTTTACGTTTTTTCGTTTTACCGAGAGACCCCTCCGGAATGTTTATCGACACTTTTCTTCTCTCCACTTTTCGTTTCCTCTTTTCCTTTCTATTTTCGTAGACTTACGTCTCAAGGTTTCTTATCGTTCTTCTCTATTCTTTCGGAAGAAGTCCCTAGTTACGTTTCTTTATCTCCTTTTCTTGTCTTACCCTTTCTGATCTCTAGAGAAGTTCTTTTAATCTCTATAGTTCCCTTATAAAGTACGTTTCTACCCGAGCTATTTCCTGTCTTTACCATACCTGGATTGTCTTCGTCTTCTATAATTCTCCACCGTCCTTATGTGTCTTTTTGACATGTCTTTTCTAGAAGTGCTGGACCTATTAGTACTACCACACTAGTGAGTAGATCTCGGTCTGTAAGACCTTACACTTCAATCCACCCGGAATCTTTCGTAGTGATGTTTGTTTCCTATCACCTCCACTACCTTAAGGTCATCTCGATAAAGCTTAGGACTTTCTACTACGACACTTTCACGACGTGATTTATACGGTCGTTTAAACCTTTTGAGTCGTCACCGGTGTCCTGACCTTTTACAGTCAAAAGTAAGGTTAGGGTTTCTTTCTGCGTGGAATCAGCCGTTTTATTACAGAGACGAAAACCTATACGATAGATCCAACCAGTATTGAAAAGAAGGTTCCTCATTCGCAGAAAATTAAAGTACCGACGTCAGTAGTAGACGTCACTAAAACCTCGGGGGGTTTTATTTCGAACTGTGACAAAGGTGACCAAGAGGTAGATAAAGGGTACTTCACTACCCTGACCTACGGTACTAGAAACAAAAGACTTACAACTCGAAATTCGGTTTAAAAAGATATTCGGTTCACGAATATCTACCATTTTTAACGTCTTACAAACTCCTGATTGGTTTTATATAACATATTGTACTGTTTGATCCGTCTGTTGACTGTAACATGTATAGTCGTCTTACTCTAGTCCTACCTCGTAATCCCGGTTTATTTTGTGTTAATAAGATCTCATCCTTAAATGTTTCACTTCCTAAAGAGTCTCAACTTTACGGGTTTCCTTATTGACTTATGTTTTACATAGGACATTTTTCATTTTAAAACGATTGAATACAGTAGGTTTATAAAATGAAAATTAAGATTAAGAAACGAAAGTTCAATTCAGTCCTCTTACCAACTATATCAACCTTTTAAAAGGGATTAGAAATACAAGTGTGTCTGTGTTGGTACTATTATCATCATTAAGACATGTACAGACCCGGAAAATTTTAAAGATCTCATACGAGTGACTAATAGAGTTAAAAGAAACAAAATTACTAAAAATTAAAAATAGAGTCAAAATAAATAAATAAAAAATGAAATGTTATAACGTAACCGAAAAAGGTATGTAACTGTACTTAGGCGGTACCCCCATGTACACAAGGGGTAGGACTTGCGTGGAGGAAGGGCTAGGGTAGGGAGACCCAGTAGGGTCACGTGGTCGGGGTTCGTGGGACATAGTACGTAACTTGGACCTGACCAATAAGTAAAGTGTACACTACTAAAGTCGGTAACATTATAGTTTTGTAAAGAGGGTAAAATCTATACGTCCGTAACTCGGAAGTTCTTCCTTACCCTGAACAGGTTTCGGACTCTAGGTCTTTACATTTATGTCTTACGTGGAGAGACCGGAAGTTCTTTCTTAACCCTTAGGAAAGAGAATATGGAGTCTTGGTACACTCTTGGAGACCTGAAGCAACTGAAGGGATTATCTAATCCTTAAAGAAAAAGAACAATAATTGAATGTGAACTGTATATAATAATGAAAGTATACATATTGTGTCACTAAGTTATAAAAATGTGTAATACTTTATTAATCATTCAGGTCCATGATAGACAGTGGTATGTTTACACAATATAATAACTGATATAATGGTTACACATGTAATGTAGACACACTGAATAAGTAAAACATTGAGATTTAAATATCGTGGAATAGAAGAAGTGGATAAAGTTGTCAAGGACAGTGATGTGGACGGATATCGTTTGTACTCAAACAAAAGACGTAGATACTTAGATAAAGACAAAACAATATCAAGTAAACGAAAGAAAAATGTAGGGTGTACCCACTTTATTATATCATAAAAAGAAAGTGACAGACTGAATAAAGTGAATCATATTATTGGAACTCCAGGTTGGTACAACAGTACCCACCGTTATAAAATAAGAAAATATCGACTTATCATAAAGTAACTTTTAATATATATATATATATATATATATATATATATATATATGTGTGTGTATGTGTATATGGTATAGAAGAATAGGTAAGTAGTTAACTATCTGCGACTCTAACGAAGGTATAACACCGTTAACATTTGGTACAACGTCATTTGAAAACAACAACAAATCAGTGATTCAGTACAGACTGAGAAAACACTGGGGTACCTGTTATCGGGATGTTCGAGGAGACAGGTACCCTAAAGGGTCCGTTCTTATGACCTCACACAACAGTAAAGGAAGAGGTCCCCGAGAAGACGTGGGTCCCTGTCTTGGGACCAGAAGGTATAAAGGACGTGACCGTCCGTCTAAGAAATTGTGACTCGGTGGATCCTTCGGGTGTCATTTGCATCCAAATGTATATAGAAAAGATCTGTCACGAAAATGAAAGAGATCTATTCATAGGTCTTCACCTTAACGACCCGACACACCATCAAGATATAAAAAAAAAAGAAAGAAAGAAAGAAAGAAAGAAAAAAAAAAAAAAAAAAAAAAAAAACTCCTTAGATGTATGACAAAAGGTGTCACCAACATGGTTAAGTACAAGGGAAAATATTCTCTCAAGGGAAAAGGTGTGTAAGAACGGTCGTGAGTAATAAAGAACAGAAAAACTATTGACGACAAGATTGTCCATACTCCACTATAGAGTCGCACCAAAATAAACGTAAAGGTACTACTAATGACTACAATTCGTGTAAAATTACACGGACAAACGGTAGATATACAGAAGAAGTTGGTCGACAGATTAGTCCAGGAGGCGGGTAAAAAATTAGTCCAACAAAGAAAAAACTATAACTTAACATGTTTAAAACATAAAACCTATAGTTGACGAATACCTTATATAACAAACGTTTGTAAAAGAGGGTAAGTAATCCGATGGAAAGAAATAACAACTATTAAAGAAAGGAGGTACAGAATATCCAAAGGTTCATGTTCAGAAAATGGAGGAAACAATATAAATAAAGACCCATAACGTAAGAAAAACTACGATAACATTTACCCTATAAACGAAGTAAAGAGAAAAACTATCAAATTCACATATCTTTACGTTGTGTAAAGACATATAATTAAAACGTAGGACGTGTAAATGACTTAAGTAAATAATCAAAATTATCAAAAGACGTCTCAGAAGTTTAACCTTTAACTTGGAACTGACTATGACTTATGTGAAATAAGAATAAATAAAAAAATTATTACTTTCTATTGAAATAACAAAAACAATCATTTTTTGAAATAATTTTAACGATTATATTAAAAGGAAGTAAAAAAATTGAACGTAAAGAAAATAAATAAATAAAATAATAATAATAATAATAATAAAAAATGAAATGTTATAACATAACCAAAACGGTATGTAACTGTACTTAGGTGGTACCCCCATGTACACAAGGGGTAGGACTTGAGGGGAGGCTGAAGGGAGGGGTAGGGTAGGGAGACCCAGTAAGGTCACGTGGTCGGGGTTCGTGGTACATAGTACGTAACTTGGACCTGAACGTTAAACAAAGTGTATACTATTAAATGTACAAAGTTACGGTAAGAGGGTATAGTAGGGTGGGAGTGGGAGAGAGTGTCTGAAGTTTTCTGGTAAGATATGTAGACACAGGGAAAATGACAGAGCATATCTCCCAATAGTAATGGTAGAAAGATTTAAGGTATATATACGTAATCATATGACATAATCACAAAAAAGAAAGACCGAATGAAGTGAGACATATTATCCGAGGTCAAAGTAGGTGGAGTAATCTTGACTAAGTTTACATGAAAAAAATTACAGACTCATTATAGGGTATACATGGTGTCGAAAGAATAGGCAAACAGACGACTACCTGTGGATCCAACGAAGGTACAGGACCTATAATATTTGTCACAACACTACTTACAACCCCATGTGCACAAAGAAAATTAAGACCAAAGGAGCCACACATACGGGTCGTCACCCTAACGACCCAGTACACCGTCAAGATAAAGGTCAAAAAATTCCTCAGAGGTGTGTCAAGAGGTATCACCGACATGATCAAATGTAAGGGTGGTTGTCACGTTCTCCCAAGGGAAAAGAGGTTTGGGAGAGGTCGTAAATAACGAACATCTGAAAACCTAGTGTCGGTAAGACTGACCATACTTTACCATGGAGTAACTCCAAAACTAAACATAAAGAGATTATTACTCACTACAACTCGTAGAAAAGTACACAAACAATCGGTAGACATACAGAAGAAACCTCTTTACAGACAATTCATGAAACCGGGTGAAAAACTAACCCGGTAAATAAAAAAAAAGACCTTAACTCGACGTCACCATCGAACATATAAAAACTGTAATTAAAAAACAGGTAACAAAGTAAACGATAATAAAAGAGGGTAAGACTTCCGACAAAAAAGTGGAATTTCAAAGGAAACGACACGTCTTCGAAAATTAAAACTATTCCATAGTAAATAAATAAAAACGAAAATAAAGGTTATAAGATCCTCCACCCAGTATCTCCTAGGACGATACCAAATACAGACTCTCACAAAACGGATAGAAAAGGAGATCCTGAAAATATCTAAGACCAGAATGTAAATCTAGAAATTAGGTAAAACTCAAAAAAAAAAAAAAAAAAAACAAATACCACAATCTTTCACAAGATCAAAGTAAGAAAATGTTCACCAACTGGTCAAAAGGGTCGTGGTGAACAATTTCTCTAACAGAAAAGAGGTAACATATAATAACGGAGGAAACAGTTTCTATTCCACAGGTATCCACGTACCTAAATAGAGACCCGAAAGATAAAACAAGGTAACTAGATATAAAGACAGAAACACGGTCATGGTATGACTGAACTGACACCGAAACATCATCTCGGACTTCAGTCCGTCCAACTAAGAACGTCAAGGTAAGAAGAAAGAGTTCTAACGAGACCCATAGGTTCAAAAAAACATAAAGGTATGTTTAACACTTTGATAAACAAGATCAAGAGACTTTTTATGGTAACCATCGAACTATCCCTAACTTAACTTAGATATCTAATGAAACCAATCATATGAATAAACTGATATAACTAAGAAGACTAGGTACTTGTGCCATGTAAAGAGGTCGATAAACATAGGAGAAACTAAAGAAAGTGGTCACAAAATATCAAAAGATATATATCCAGAAAACAAAGAAATCCATCTATATAAGGATTCCTAAAATAAGAAAAGTAACGTTACCACTTACCTTAACAAAGGAACTAAAGAGAAAGACAAAAGAGTAACAATTACATATCCTTACGTTCCCTAAAGACACACAACTGAAATATAGGACGTGGAAATGACTTGTATCTGAAGGGACCATCGAGTCTACCATTTGACAGACGGATGTTACGTCTTCTGGGTCTAAGTCAGGGACCCAAACCTTCTAGGAGACCTCTTCCTTTACTGTTGGGTGAGGTCATTTTAAAACGGACCTTTTAGGGTACCTGTCTCCTGGCACTATCCGATGTGGGACACCCCAACGTTTATAAGCCTGTACTGACTCACTACAACTACAGTGAGTGAGGAAATGATATACGTAACTAATCGAGATCATTAAAAAGACCACCTCAGGAATCCCAAAAGATACATCTTCTAGTACAGTAGACGTTTGTCACTCTCAAAATGAAGAAGAAAATGTTTTACCTAAGGAAAATAAGGAAAAAGAAGAGACTGACGACACCGATTTTGAAGGTTTCGATACAACTTATCATCACCACTTTAACCCGTGGGAACAGGACAAGGACTGAAATCTCCTTTACGAAAGTTAAAAAGTAGTAACTCCTATTCCGAACGACGCCCAAACAGTATATATCGAAAATAATGCAACTCCACACAAGGAAGATACGGACGAAAGACCTCCCAAAAGTAGTATTTACCTACAACTTAAAACAGTTTCCGAAAGTGACGTAGATAACTCTATTAGTATACCAAAATAGAAAGTTAAACAATTACACCACATAATGTAACTAAACGTCTATAATTTCTTAGGAACATAAGGACCCCATTTCGGGTGAACCAGTACTACATACTAGAAAAATTATACAACAACCTAAGACAAACGATCCTAACACTTATGCCTAAAAACGTAGATACAAGTAATCACTATAACCGGACATCAAAAGAAAAAAACACCGTAGAAAAAGACTAAAAACATATTCCACTACCACCAGAGTATCTTACTCAAACCTTCAAATGGAAGGAGACGCTAAAAGACTTTCTCAAACTCATCCTATCCACAATCGAGAAGAGATTTAAAAACCATCTTAAGTCGACACTTCGGTAGATCAGGACCCGAAAACAAACGACCTTCTAAAGACTAATGTCTAAGGTAAAGACACGAACACTACCCAGACAATTCTAAAAGATAAAGAATAACCAAGTCAAAACCTTTCAACACGAAAAGATTCTTAAACAGGTAAAGAAAGTTCAACAGGTAAAATAAACGTATATCAAAGACTATTATCAGAGAATACTAAGAGACATAAAAACACAACAGACAACACTAGAGAGGTAAAAGTAAAGATTAAAACAACTAAACTCAAAAGAGGGAAACAAAGAACTACTCAGACCGATTTCCATACAGCTAAAATAAATAGAAGAGTTTTTTGGTCGATAACCGAAACAACTAAAAACGATATCAGACAAAACATAGAAAACGTAAATAAAAATGGGATAAAAATTTCTAAAGAAAGGAAGATGATTGGGACCCCAAGAAGTAAAGAAGGAAAAGATCAACGAAATCCACATCTCAATCCAATAAATAAACTTAAAAAAGAATAAAGAAAAAAAAAATTAAAAATAAAAATGAAATAAAATGAAATGTTATGGCATAACCAAAACGGAGATAGCGATACTTGGAAGGGGAATCGTGACAAACGTCACAGGGTATCCAAAACCCAATAACGCAAAAGTCAAAGTAATGAAAAGATACGTATAAAACTAAAGAAAAAACTAAAGAAGACACTAAACAACCAATAAGTCTTCGCACAACAAGTCGGAGGTATACAACCTTAAAAATTATCAAAAAGAGGACATTAACTGTTGATTAGAATGACGTAACACCAGTCTTTTCTACGAACCTTACTAAAGTCGAAAAAAACTTAAATGGTTCCGATCTAAATACCGGGTCCTACACTAGATAGGACCTCTTCCAAGGCACACGTGAACTCTTTTTCCACTTTAAGTAATAAAACCCCACTTCAAAGGATATCTATAGTTAATCCAGATTGACCAGATACATAGTAAATTTCTAACACAAAGGAACAATTAAAAGACAAATCAACTAGATAGGTATCCATACTCACCCCATAATTTCAGAGGGTGACAATAACACAATAACAATTAAAGGGGAAAGTATGAACACTCGTAAACAGAATGTATAACACCACGAGGATACAAACCACGTATATATAAATACTAACAATATAGAAGAACCTAACTAGGAAACTAGTAATACATCACAGGTAGAAACAGAGAAAAGTGTGGAAAAAAGAATTTAAGATATAATAGACTATACTCATAACGATGAGGACGAAAGAAAACCAGAGATAAACGTACCTTATACAAAAAGGTCGGGAAGTTAAAGTCAGACGTACACAGGGAACAAAGCTCCACCTAGAGAACATCTGTCACACATACACACACACATATATATATACATATATATATATATACCGAGAACAAAAACATAGGTAAGTCGGTCCGAAACAGAAAACCAACCCCGTAAGTTTGGTAAATGTAAATTTCATTAATAACTATTCAAACTAGGGCAACGGTACATGAAATAACAAAACCCAAGCTTAAATATGTGGGAAAGACACAAAGGACAGATCTCTTCTAGGAAATCGTAAACAACCTCTCGACCAAACCACCACGACTTAAGAGAGTCAAAAACGAACAGACATTTCGAAAACTAAAGAGGAAGTATAAACTCACTCTGGGAACGACCCATGTCATCAGACCCGACATCCAATAAAAGAAAGTAGTGAAATTAATACAGGACGGTAAGGAAAGACCGGACTTCTCAAAGACAACTTTCTAGTTGACAATAGGAATACACTTAGGGGAACACACAATAAACATTTAAAAAGGAACGACGAGAATTATAAACAAGAAACACAAACTTAAAAATTTAAACTAATTATACACAGAACCCCACAAAGAGGAACCCAAATAGGACAAACCCTGAGAGACCCAAAGAACCTGAACTCACTGATAAAGGAAGGGGTAAAATCCCTTCAAAAGTTGATAATAGAGGAGTTCATAAAAGATTACCAGAAAGAGAAACAGAAGAAGAAGAAGACCCTGAGGATACTAAACTTACAACCCCGTAAATTGTAACAGGGTCTCCAGAGATTCCAACAGGAGTAAAGAAAATTAAGATAAAAGAAAAAAGGAGAGACAAAGTAAATAAAGATGGTAAGATAGAAGATGGAGTAAATAGGATAGAAGACGGAGACAATAAGATGACATCTAAGGGAGGTCTCACAAAAACTAGAGAAATTACGTAATAAGTAATATATAACTGAAAATAAAGAAGATCCAGGGACAATTTGGAAAGAACGTAGAAGAGTCAGGAACAGAGATCCGATAAATAGACATTGAGGTTAAACAAAAGTTCTAAAACCAAGTAAAAGTGATAGTAATAAGACTTAAGAAATAGTCCATATAAGGAATATAGAAGGAGAAAACAAACTAAACCACCTGTAAATAGGACAAGGAAATGGACGACCCATAAAGAGACGGAAAAGTAAAACAAATATGACGACACAAACCCCACCGGAAAGACATAAGACCTTCAAAAACCAAGGAGAAATAACACCTCCAAGGAGCGACACCCAACCAAACCTGACCACCGAACAGTTCCAAAGGAGCAATCCCTTCGAAAACAGTTACAAGACCACCCACTTCGACCTAAAGAAAAGAGACCTCACGTTACTTCACAGGTCATTACTCAAAACTCCATAGTCACCCAAACCACACTGAAACCCGTCGGACATATAACTTCGAGTCACGATACAGGGACACAACGACCTTTTAAACACACAATACAGAACGAGACCTTGAACAACCGGGAACCCATCACGAATCAAAGTCACATCCATACCTTCGTAAACTACTTGAGTATAACTAATTACAAGGGACCTAAGTCCTTAAGAGACCACAAGAGTCCTAAACCTGAATTCGGAGAAAGGAGACCAAAAGTCAGAATAAGAATGTCATCGGAGTTCTGAAGAGATAGATATGTCGTGGATACTATTTTGTAGATCCAATTAGTACATATCAAAGAGGTGTCACTCCCTGTGGGTCTCTCCATGTGTCTCAATGTACCTCTTCTCTTCTCCCTTCTCCCACTATCTCTACAGGTCCTCCTCTTCTCTCCATTAGTTTTCCCCGCTGTCGTTCGATCGGTCATTAGTGAAGGGATATACGAGAGGTGTCAGACCTAGGGAGTCTCTACAAGTACCTCAATGTGTCTCTTTTCTTCTTCCTCCTTCCTCTGTCTCCACCGGTCCTCCTATTTTCACTCTTAGTTTTCCTGTCTCTGTCTAAGTCCGTTATTAGTAAAGGGATTCACAAGAGGTGTCGGGTCTTGTGTGTTTCTCTAAGTATCTCAACCTATCTCTTCTTTCCCCTTCCTTCCTGCATTTCCGCTGGACCACCTCTCTTTTTCCCCCTCTGTCGTTAGTCCGGTCACTAGAGTGAAGGTTCATTTTTACCCATCACTTCTAACCCAAGGATTTCCATGTTTCAACTATTGTTTATGGTTTTTCGTTTCTAATTTTTAGATCTCATCTCCAATCTAAGAGTTTTTGTCTTATAAAATTTTTCAGTGTTTTTAATAATATATATATATATAAATATATACTTCAAACGAAATTTTTAACCCAGAAAAAAACGTTCCATTATCATCCAATATTTTTACTTTTAATTTCCTAATTATGTCCTGAATTTGTATTTTTTTGGAATTTAATTTTTTTACTATTAACATTTTTAAATAGATCCTGAAAGAGACTCCTTGTACTTTTAACTTCTTATCGTCCAAGATGAAGATAGAGATTGTCTTGTCGCTACTCTAGTCCAAACACTATTATTTAAACATAAAAGTCTCCTATATAAAATGTCTGTCGGTGAATTTAAATGAGGAATTTTCAGTAGGTATTTAGTTGGTGAAATCATCGTCATTTTATTTACGAACAGGTAGGTCCTTTACCACGTAAGGTGAACGTTCCTTTAACATCAACATTCTACGTCAATCGTTTGTAGTGAAAGAATTACAAGGATAAGGTACAAACCTCCACAAAAATCGTTACCTATCTGGAAGACACGTTATTTGTTATTTGTTCGGACTAATTAAAACACGTGACAGATCGTCTGGTCCTTCTCGACATGATTGGTAACGGTTAAACCCTTGTCCAGGTATATGAAATCTTATATTCATATTACCGACACTCTATAAGTCCTTAACTCTAAGTCCATAGTTAAAGGAAGTCAATATTTACTTATTCTTTTCGTCTACTTAGAAATGTTTTATTTTTAATTTATTTTTATTTTTGTATTTGAACGGAGTAAAAATATTCGATTTCACCGTACACACTGTCTTCCATATAAACACTGTAAGACGACGACGACGACGACTCAGTGAAGTTAGCACAGACTGAGACACACTGAGGTATCTGTCGTCGAGTGGTCCGAGGGGGTAGGGACGTTAAGAGGTCCGTTCTTGTGACCTCACCTAATGGTAAAGGAAGACGTTACGTAGTTTCACTTTTCAGTTTCACTTTAATTAACGAGTCAGCACAGGCTGAGAATCACTGGGGTACCTGACTTCGGGTGGTCCGAGGGGATAGGGACGTTAAGAAGTCCGTTCTTGTGACCTCACCTAATGGTAAAGGAAGACGTTACGTAGTTTCACTTTTGAGTTTCACTTTAGCAAGTCAGCACAGACTGAGAATCACTGGGATACCTGACTTCGGGTGGTCCGAGGAGGCAGGTGTCCTAAAAGGTCCGTTCTCATGACTTAACCCCACGGTAACGGAAGAGACATACTGTAAGATCGGGGACCAAAATTGAGAACACAAAGGAACAGGTCATGGGAGGTAGAATGGGAATTGATTTCACGAAACGTTGAATGTACGAAGAAAAAAGGAAGTTTTAATGTGACTAAAAAAATTTCATATTAAGATCATACGGTACTACGGTCTCATAGTGTTTTATCGTATTGCAAAGTTCCTTTCAGATGTAAAAATTAGTTCGTCCGTGATGACCTTACTAAGGCAGTATTAAGTAGTATCGATAAGTTCTTGACCATTGTAAAACGGTGTAAAGTAACTAGATGTGTACGTATATGTCAACTGGGAACTTGTTACACCTCCAATAAGGTTCATGGTAAATATCAGTTGGAAGATAATTGTCAAGGAGACGTAGGTACCTTAGTTGATTGGTGTCTGACATCATGACATATAAATGATGACTTTTTATAGACACAAATATTCACCTGGGTGTGTCAAGTTTTAGCACGAAAAGTTCCAAGTCGACACGTACTTATCAACACACACATACACAAACAGAAAAGAACTCGGTAAATCTTAATTCATACTGAGAAGTAGAGATTCTGAAGTCGTACGGATAAGATTTTAATTTTTATAAACTTCTACAAGTCAGTGTAGACTGAAAAACACTGGGGTTCCCGATATGTCAGGTACCTTAAGAGGTCCGGTCTTATGACCTCACCCATTGGAAAGGGAAGAGGTCCCCTAGAAGGGTTGGGTCCCTAGTTTGGGTCCAGAGGACGTAACGTCCGTATAAGAAATGATTGATTCGATAGTCCCTTCGGGAAAGATGTATTGTCTTTGGCAATAATGGGATTCTTTTGTCTGTTGAAGACTTGTGGAACCTCATATATTATAAAAATTTTTGAAATGGTGACATGGGATTTATAGAAAAAATTATATGTAAATAAATAAAAATAACCTTCGATTAATGAAATGTAATAACATAACCAAAAAGTGACATGGGATTTATAGAAATTATATAAAAAGGTTTGGTCTTAGGTTAGTTCAAAGTGAGTAACGTAAACCAATAAGATATAGAACCTCCCTTACTACGACTTCGACTTTGAGGTCATGAAACCGGTGGAGTACGCTTCTCAACTGAGTAACCTTTTCTGAGACTACGACCCTCCCTAACTCCCGTCCTCCTCTTCCCCTGGTGTCTCCTACTCTACCGACCTACCGTAGTGACTGAGTTACCTGCACTCAGACTCACTTGAGGCCCTCGACCACTACCTGTCCCTCCGGACCGCACGACGCTAAGTACCCCAGCGTTTATCAGTCTGTGCTGACTCGCTGACTTGACTTGACTTGGATATTATAACTGAAAGTACTGTACCGTAAGTTTCTTTAGTCTGGTAAATGAAGTATATTAGAGGGTATAAGACTTAAATAGACTGACGAAAGAGAACCATAGTATATTTAACAAGGAAATAAGATTTGAACTTCTATTCAGAAAAACGAGTAATCTAAACCCAATTTTGTTCGTTTGTTGTTATTCTTTTGGGGCCTGGTTTTTTTTTTTTTTTTGAGCCGTTTTCATTTAGTATTCACTACAAAAAATGAAGTATAACAAAATGTCCAGAAGAGAAAGGAAAAGAGACAGTTTCGAACGGACCTAATAACGACATCGGTATCCATCAAACCAAATTGATCCTCGGTAGATCTCCTCCGTCTCTTACGTAATGGATAATGACAGGAAACCGGAGAAAAGGAGACTAGAATCTACAAGAAATCTAGGTTGAAACGTTACGTGGTTGAAAAACGTTAAGGTTTTATATAGGTCGGATAAAAAAAGTTTTATAAAAATCACTTCAGTATAGAAGAAAGGTATGTCTAAAGTTCATCCGGTAGACGTTGGATTCACAGAGAAGGAGTGTGTATTCTGGATGGACTTCCCATGTTCTACTTCTATTGTGTACTGTAATAGAATTCAAAAAGGATTGAAAAAGAGATTATTATATCGGAATCACCCTATACTGTATGTGTAAAACGGAAACAAAAAATAAAAAACGTAAAATACAAGTTAGATAGTGAAACAAAATCCAGGTAGAGAACATATCACATATATTAACCAAATGTTTCTTTTTAGTGGCGTAAAGAGGAGTGTAGAACAACAGGTCCTACAAGGTAGACTCTCTCAAACTACATAAAAATCCGAGACACACTGTCCACTTAACACAAACGTCCTTAGTTTCTCTGACTGTCAACCCATCCAGTTGTTGAAACTTTACCTTAAAATTTGACAAAGATAAAAAACAGTATACAGAAAGTAGAGTAAAATTAAAACAACAATAAAACAAAGAAGGTACTCACAAGACAAAGGACTATTCAGGAACCAGAAAACACACGAAAGTAGTAGAAGTCACCAAATCTTTTATAAGATAAGTGAAATTAACAACAATCGTCAATGGTCAGGAATCGTACGTAAAGAAATAAATAGTGTCACATTTTACTTTAATACAAATTCTCACACGAGATACTTTTTTACTTTAATTGAGTGAAGACAAAGGGGAGAAATGACAAAGATCA
This sequence comes from Capra ibex, assembly GCA_006410555.1. NCBI lineage: Eukaryota > Metazoa > Chordata > Mammalia > Artiodactyla > Bovidae > Capra > Capra ibex. The sequence continues at coordinate 2,126,293 of SJYO01029184.1, read as the reverse complement.
AAACGATTATTAGATTTCAAATTCAGGTCTAAAAACAATATTTTAATGATAACAAAGGAAACAGATCAAAACAAAACGTGACCCAAATCGTTAGTATAAATGTTATTTATAAGATTATAGTCAGATACAATTTGACGTGAGACATATGACAGTCATGAACCATGGTTAAAAGAATGTGTATATGAACTTAAAGTAAAATAAAGAATCATTAGGACTCATAATAAGTTAAAAAAAAAAGATTCTATCCTTGAACTCTCCGTATCAAAGATCAGAACGGAAACGAAAGTATTAAAGTTACCGTTAAACTGATCAAAATCTTATTAACTAAGTGTTGGGAAAAAGGTATTCTAACAGATCTTGTAACCAAAAGAAAAAGAAATAAGGAAAGAAAAAGACGGTGAGACGTACCGAACGTCCTAGAATCAAGGGTCTAGTCCCTAACTTGGGTCCGGGAGTTTAAAACTGTACGGGTCTAATCGTCTTACCAATTAGTATGAAAGTGACCGGGTACCGGAGAGAATAAATTATAACGTTCTTAGAAGATTTATAAACCAAAATGTGTTTTCCGGTTGGGACACAAAGAGTGAATTGGAACTTTCGGTCTAGTTCAACATGGAAAGTTCACGTCGTCTAAGGTGTAGACAATGTCAAAAGAATCACGGAACTTTATATATCTATAGTTTGTCAACAGAAGGATATAAATCATAATGTCTTCTTTTCAGACTCCCGTCAAATTGCAAAAACCGTTTCGTTAAAATAAAAATTATCAACCCATATACAAAGAATTTTTACGTAGAAATTTTAATTACAAAAAATGGTACTACATAGACTTTACACACAGAAAAATGAAAAAGAACTATTCAACTAGGAAAGGTAATCAAGGTATCCAGAGTGTCACTCACGTCAATTCTCCATGAGAAGAAGAATATAGACGTACCTAAATAATCACCTTTGTGTAAACTGGGACGTTATGAAGAAAGAAATATATACATGGGTATTAGACAGGTAATTTTGTGTAATAATTATAGTATATAATAAAGTTTACAATTCATTGACTTTATCTAGGGAACCCGAAGGAAACATCGAGAAAACCATTTCTTAGACGGACGTTACGTCCTCTGGGTCCAAGTCAGGGACCCAGTCCTTTTAGAGGATCTCTTCCTTTACTGTTGGGTGAGGTCATAAAAACGGACCTTTTAGGATACCTGTCTCATCAAGTCGTCCGATGTGAGGTACCCTAACGTTCTCAACCTGTGCTGAATCGCTGATTTGTTGGTGATGGTTATTAGACATAAAAATCTAACATAATTACGTATCTTAAGTCTGAGGGACTTGTGTGTGTGTGTTCAGAAATATGGATTTTATACTTTAGTTGTATGGAGAAATTAAAATTTTATTTACAGATTTGTTTGTCATATTATTTATTAACGTAATCCTACCATGAGATCTATATATGAGACTAAGATGTTAAAATTCCTTCTAAATCAAGTAATACAGTTTATTTTTTATAATTATAATGGAAACCTAAGAACTGACAAAAGTATTCAAGGACTTTTACAGTGAGTTAATTTTAAATAATGAGATTTTAAATTCTCAGAATTGAAAAACTCAGAAAATCATGTGTTCGTCCAACTTTTCGTTGTAATTAGTGAAGTGGATCTGTACAAACATCGTCTGTTTATGGATGTATTTAGTCAGTAAGGAGTAGTAATTCTTTTACTTTTCTGATTGATATCTGTCCCTTTTTATAAATATTATGTATATAGATTTTTTCTAACAATAAGTCTTATATACCTGATGTAGAGGTTGACTTATATTTTCCATTAGTTGAGTTGATTTTTGGTGTGTGTCTGTGTGTGATTAAACGTGTGAGTTGTTTTTTGTACATATGATTGCCGGTTATTCTCGTACTTTACTTTAAGTCACAGTAATCAGTTATCCCTTACGGTTAATTTTAGTGTTTTCTGTAGTGATATAAGTGTTGTCTTACTAATTTTACTTGTTCTTACTACCGTCCTTCATAACTACTTTTATACCTTGTTGAACCTTAAGAGTACTAACGACCAAATTAACGTTTTACCACGTATGTGACTCTTTGTTAAACTATCAAAGGATGTTTCAATTTGTATACGAATGGTATACTAGGTTTTAAAGTGAGGAGCCGTACATTGGTTCTCTTTATTTTTATTTAGATTTGTTTTTGGACGTATACTTACAAGTATCGTTGTAATAAGTGTTATCGGTTTTAGACTTTTGTAGGGTTTACAGGAAGTTGACCACTTACTTATTCGTTTGTCACCTTATATGGTATCGTTATTTTTCCTTTAATTGAAAACCAAATGTGTATTGTGTCTAATTATAGTTTCCGTAAGACCACTTTCCTTCTTTGGTGTTTGTTTATCGGGTATGGTAAACTAAAGTAAATACACTGTAAGACCTTTTAAAATTAGATTAGATACCACCGTTTTTCGTCTATCCAGAACTTGTGTCCCCTTTTTCTTTTTCACTAAAGTTTCAGTGTCCTATGTTACAAAACCCAGTACCTTTCTAAAATATTAAACTGACACCACTGTCAACGTACTGATGTATACAAACAGTTTGATGTGGGAACTTTACCCATGTGAAATAATTTATATTTAATAATACATTATTGAAAGAAAGTTTTTAATATTATTCTTTTATAATTGAATTTTTGTTCTTTCTTACACTCTAATATTGATATCAATCAGGATCCGTATAAGATGGTCGTCGTTTTATTTTCCAGTTGTTTAAAAGGAGACACCTGTCTTTACTCGCTCACCTGATATAATATCCACGACTTACACTGTTTCGTCGGTTATTTAGACCGACAAATAAGACGACGAAGTTAGACATGGAGATTCAGTACGACGGTTTAATGGGGTTGTTCAGTATGTGTGAGACCAGTCGTACTCCAGTCACAGGTCGTTAGAACGAGGGATAAGGTCTAGGGACCGGACCGTCCGTCATGTGGAAACAGTTTACCAGGTCTTAAGGAGTAAATGGTCAGTTGAACTTTACTTGACTCGTTAGTACTCTATACGGTACATAGGAAACTATATGATCTTTTATTTCACAATCCATTTACTAGTCAAAGTCGAGTCCTCAACGTCTGTACACAAATTGTTGGGTTAATTATCTGAAGTCACCCTCTTTTGTCTTGTTCACTTTATCAATATATAAAGTTACAAAAAGTTGAAACAAACCAAACAAAGGGCAAACATGATTAAGAATAAACTGAGATAATGTACGACACTTGAATGCATTTTATATTAGATATTTTCATGAACGACTTACAAAGTTCTCAGAAGAGTACACTTCGACGAAGGGTATGTTACTTAGTTTTACTAAAAGTACTTTAATTAATCTTAAATGATTAAATCATTTAATCAATGATTAATCATTTGAAACTGTAGACGATGTCACACTCCATCTTCGGATATTGATACCCTTGTTAAAAGAGGATAAAGGATTCTCTCATTACTCCCTCCAATATCAACTCTTACGGGGTCCGATGTGACTTTCTTCCTTAAACTGAGATTGACTATCTTTCTCGGTGAATATACGGAGTTGTGAAGACGAAGATGGTCTCCAGACCAGGAAAACAAGTCATTCTTCCACTCAAGGATTTACTGTGTGTAAGTATACTCTTAGATAGAGTCAGGTTAACGGACCAACAATCCTTAAGACGGCGGTCTCCGTTCGAAGTTTAGATCTGCGTTCGGATTCTTTCAGACAGACATGTGTCCCCTATTCGAAAAGAATACTTCCTCTTTGTGTTCTTTGTTTGTATGTAAGTGTGGTCGGTCGTGATGGTTATAGGGTCACTTGGGACTTCAAGACTTCGTAAGTTAAGTGTGAGATCCGAATCTTTAGGTCTTAGAGTGTCAAAAAACACAATAGATCCGTTGTACAGAACGAAATAAACCCCATAAACTTCTAAAAGACACAATCTTTATACGTCGTTTCTTGTTACATTCATATGTTTCGTACTCATAACCCACCTAAAAGTGTTATCCTTTCCTCAGACCAAAATTTTAAACTAGTTAAGAACTGGAAGGAACTTTCTTTCTTAAAGGGGTCGTACGAATTTTCGATAGTTAATTGGTACGGTGAATTTAAACGCACTTGAAAAGTCCTTATATAATACTTTATGTAATATAATCCAAGGATAACGACGACATTCTTTAACAGTGTCTCACCGAATTTTGTGTGTTTACATAAGAGAGTGGTAAAACCTCTAGTCTTCAGACTTTACACAGAGTGACCCGATTTTAGTGGAGCAGTCGTCCGACGTAAGGAAAACCTCTGGGATCCCTTTTTAGGTAAAGGAACGGAATAAGTCAAAGAACTTCAGTAGATTGAAGGAAAGGAGTACTGGGAAAGAAGACAAGAGTTTTGGTTGTCACATCATAGAAGTTTAGAGAGAGGAGACTGAGAGGAACATAGGAACGTAGAGGAACATTATGGAAGAACGAAAGGAAAATATTCCTGAAAACACATGTAAGTCGGATGGGTTTTATGGTCTTCTTAGAGGGGTAGAGTCCTAGGAATTAGTGTAGACGTTTCCGAGAGCACGGTAAATTCCGTTGTGTCCATGTTCAAGGAATCTAATCTTACACTTTTAGAAAGTGTTTCAGTAATAAGACGGATAGTATGTGTCACCATAAAAAAAGGTACATCAAACCCCCTCCTTAAAAAAAGAAGAAGGGAAGAGCCAAGAAGACCGACCAGATTATTAATTCAACTGTACCTCTTCTAATCATCCTCTTTTAGTTTAAATTAATGATTAAGAATGTTCTGGGGTATTCTTATGGTCTGGATGCCCATCAGTCTGTTAACTCCGACTATACGATGGGACTTGATTCCTCTTCCCCACGGCCAAACTTTGAAGTTTCCCCTCCTTCTCTTTAGTGTTCCTCTTCCATCCTTCTTGTTTACAAACCATTTATTTACAAATGGTTTATTTATTTTCTACCTCCTCCTTATCCTACCCCTCTGGTGAAAGAGGGGGTGTTTAAGTAGTTTTCTAGTAAACTTACGTCTCGTTGAGGGTGTTTTGTTGAATACTTACGACCGTCTCCTGTGGTCCATGGGTCTTTCCGTCGGGTAAGAAAAGCTTTCCTCTATTCTGTTTTATATTTTCTGTTTTCCCTCTGTTTTCTCAATCCCTTTCTCTAGATAGGACCCCTCCCTCAACACTTCCTCTTCAAAGGTATGTCATCTTTTGGGAGAGTTTTCACTAAGACACCCCTCAAAACGTTAGAATCTTCCGTTGTATTGACTCTCCTTTTTTGTTTTGTTTTGATAACTTATGTTCGGATCGGCGTTGACGTCTTTTCTCTTGAAAGGGTGCTTTTCGAGATTGGACTATTGGATTACTCGTCGGACCGGGGGAGTGTCTGGTTTCCTAACACGTTCGAGGTTTCCTCTCGATCGGACGACGTCTGGTCTGGGAGGGGTGGGTCTCCGTCTCCCCGTCCGACACTGTCGGTCTCGACCTTCCGTTCCCCGACGACGGTAGAGTCCGGGTATCTGCCGTAGAAGGTGGTTTGACACTTATCCGAGGGTCGACGATTGGTACAGAAGGACTCTAGGACCTACCAACTGTAGGTGGTACTCCTAGTGACGGACTCTAGTCGAGAGGTCTCCTCTGTGTACCGTGTGGTCTATACCACGAGGGTGCCACGTGGGTCCTTTGGATCACCGACCCTGGTCCCTCCACTAATTCTACGTACCGTGTAGACTCTGTTACGTGAGTGGTTCTTGGACTAGAGGACTCGCCGAGTCTGGACCCTTCCCTTACTTTATGTACAGGTTGGGTGTTTCTGACTCGATCTTGACACAGACTCACAGAGGACTCCTTCATGTCCAGTCGTCACCGGACGGTGTCCGGGAGACCCACGTCGTCTGGACCCATACCGTATTCGGGAGAACCTCTTTAAGTGGTAATTGGGGTGGTATCTCGGTGACCTTGAATGTGTCTTGACCCCTTCGTCTGTTAACCTCCCGTGTTTGTTTTTGAACACACGTGGTTCTGGTTCCTCTTTTCTCGTCATTGAGGTGTTCTTTGACTGGGTGTGTACGGTCACTCACAGGTCCTCAGAGGTCACCTCCGCACTCAGTCCTCAACTGACCACGTCCCAGCCTCCGTAACTCACGTCGTCACGCACGTACCCTGGAAGACTTCCTCCAGTGGTAATAGAAGTAATGGAGGTGATATCAAACCAGACTCCATTTATTGTCCCTCCCTTGTGTCGGGGTGGGTAGTTGTCTTTTAACTTAATTTCTAGTTGACTTATACCGGGGACCTCTTGCCTTACCGTTTGGTGAAGTCATAAAAACGGAACTCTTGGGGTACTCATCATACTTTTCCGTTTTTCTATACTATGACTTTCTACTTGAGGGGTCCAGTCATCCACGGGTTATACGATGACCTCTAGTCACCTGTTGATTGAGTTCTTCCTTACTTCTCTACCTCGTTTTCGTTTTGTTGTGAGTCAACACCTACACTGACCACTACCTTCGTTTCAGGCCACTACATTTCTCACTCTAACGTAGTCAAGTCAAGTCAAGTCAAGTCAAGTCAACGAGTCAGTTCAGGCTGAGAAACGTTGAGGTACTTAGCGTCGTGCGGTCCGGAGGGACAGGTAGTGGTAGAGGGCCTCAAGTGAGTCTGAGTGCAGGTAACTCATGCACTACGGTAGGTCGGTAGAGTAGGAGACAGCAGGGGAAGAGGAGGACGGGGGTTAGGGAGGGTCGTAGTCTCAGAAAAGGTTACTCAGTTGAGAAGCGTTCTCCACCGGTTTCATGACCTCAAAGTCGAAATCGTAGTAAGGAAGGTTTCTTTGGGGTGCCAACTAGAGCATGTCTTACTTGACCAACTTAGAGGAACGTCAGGTTCCCTGAGAGTTCTCAGAAGAGGTTGTGGTGTCAAGTTTTCGTAGTTAAGAAACCGCGAGTCTGAAGAAGTGTCAGGTTGAGAGTGTAGGTATGTACTGATGACCTTTTTGGTATCGGAACTGATCTGCCTGAAAGGACCACCGAGTCTACCATTTCGTAGATAGATGTTACGCCCTTTGGGCCCAAGTTAGGGACCCAACCCTTCTAGGAGACCTCTTACTTTACCGTTAGGTGAGGTCATGATAACGGACCTTTTAGGGTACCCGTCTCCTCCGACAGGTTCCATTTAACCTTCACCAGTTTGTCCTCTATCGTTCTCACTCGTAGCTGTAAAATCCTAAGTCACTTGATTTTATCCGGTCTTACCTACTTAAATTGAGTCTACTGGTAATATACATGATGACACCCGTTCTTAGGGTATCTACTTTACCTCAGCGATAATCTCAATTTTTTCTCAGGTTTTACCTTATGAACCTACGTTAGAGTATTTGTTGTCTTACTAGAGACAAGAAAAGGTTCCGTTTAGTAAGTTATAGTGTCATTAGGTTCAAATACGGGTATGGTCATTACGACTTCTTGGACTTCAACTTACCAAGATACTTCTGGATATTCTGAAAGATCTTGCTTTTGGGGGTTTTCTGCAAGTAAAGTAATATACCCTGACCTTACTTTTTCATCCTTCAGTTCTTTGTGGACCTCAATGTCCGTTTAAACCGGAACCTCATGTCTTTCTTCGTCCCGTTTCCGATTATCTCAAAACGGTTCTCTTACGTGACCAGTATCATTTGTACGAAAAGGTTGATGGTTCTCTTCTGAGATGTGTACTTGTAGTGGTCTACCGGTTATGACTTCAATCTAACTAATATAAGAGACGTCGGTTTCTACCTTTTCGGGATATCTCAGTCCTTTTGTTCTGACCCTCGACTGACACCGAGTCTAATACTTGAGGAATAACGGTTTAAGTCTGAATTTGACTTTTTTTTTTTTTTATCCCTTTTGATGATCTGGTACGTCTATACTGGATTTAGTTGAGGGTATACTAAGATGTCACCTTCACTGTTTATTTAAGTTTCTTAATCTAAACTATCTCACAGACTTCTTGATACCTACCTCCAAGGACTGTAACATGTTCTCCGTCACTAGTTCTGGTAGGGGTTATTTTTCTTTACTTTTTTTCCGATTTGCCAACAGACTCCTCCGGATGTAGTTGAGACTTTTTTTTTTCTTCACTTTCTGTTTCCCCTTTTCCTTTCTATATGGGTAGACTTACTTCGTAAGGTTTCTTATCGTTCCTCTCTATTCTTTCTGAAGGAGTCGCTAGTTACTTTTCTTTATCTCCTTTTGTTATCTTACCTTTCTAATCTTTAGTGAAGTTCTTTTACTCTCTATGGTTCCCTTAAAAAGTACGTTTCTACCCGAGCTATTTCCTGTCTTTATCATACCTTGATTGTTTTCGTCTTATATATTTCTTCTCCATCGTTCTTATGTGTCTTCTTTATATTTTTTTCTAGAAGAACTTGGGTCTATTAGTATTACCACACTAGTGAGTGGACATCGGTCTGTAAGACCTTACGCTTCAGTTCACCCGGAATGCTTCCTAGTGATGCTTGTTTCGATCACCTCCCCTACTTTAAGGTTAACTCGATAAAATTTAGGATTCTCTACTACGACACTTTCACGACGTGAGTTATACGGTCGTTTAAACCTTTTGAATCGTCACCGGCGTCCTGACCTTTTCCAGGCAAAAGTAGGGTTAGGGTTTCTTTCCGTTACGGTTTTTACGAGTTTGATGACGTGTTAACGTGAGTAGAGCATACAATCGTTTCATTACGAGTTTTAAAAGGTTCGGTCCGAAGTTGTCATGTACTTGACACTTGAAGCTTGATAAGTTCGACCTAAATCTTTTCCGTCACCTTGGTTTCTTGTTTAACGGTTGTAGACAACCTAGTAGTTATTTTTGTTCTCTCAAGGTCTTTTTATAGATGAAGACGAAATAACTGATACGGTTTCGGAAACTCACACACCTAGTGTTGTTTGACACCTTTTAAGAAGTTTTTTACCCTCATGGTCTCGTGAACTGGACGGGAACTCTTTAGACATACGTCCAGTTCTTCGTTGTCAATCTTGACCTGTACCTTTTCGTCTGACCAAAGTTTATCCCTTTCCTCATGTAGTTCCGACATATAACAGTGGGACGAATAAATTGAAGATACGTCACATGTAGTACTCTTTACGACCTGACCTACTTCGTGTCTGACTTTAGTTCTAACGACCCTCTTTATAGTTATTGGAGTCTATACTTCTACTGTGGTAGAATACCGTCTTTCGCTTCTTCTGGATTCCTCGGAGAACTACTTTCACTTCCTCCTCTCACTTTTTCACCCCGAATTTTGAGTCGTAAGTCTTTTGATTCTAGTACCGTAGGCCAGGGTAGTGAAGTACCGTTTATCTACCCCTTTGTTACCTTTGTCACTGTCAGAAATTAAACCCCGAGAGGTTTTAGTGACATCTACCATTGACGTCGGTACTTTAATTTTCGTGAACGAGGAACCTTCTTTTCGATATCGGTTTGATCTGTCGTATAATTTTTGGTCTCTGTAATGAAATGGTCGTTTCAAAGTAGATCAGTTTCGATACCAAAAGGGTCATCAGTACATACCTACACTCTTAACCTGATATTTATATCGACTCGTGGGTTCTTAACTACGAAAACTTGACACCATAGCCTCTGTTGAGAACTCTTAGGGAACCTGTCGCTCCTCTAGGTTGGGCAGGTAGGATTTCCTTTAGTCAGGACTTATAAGTAACCTTCCTGACTACGACTTCGACTTTGAGGTTATGAAACCGGTGGACTACCCTTCTTGGCAGAGTAACCTTTTCTAAGACTACGACCTTTTCTAACTTCTACCCTGTTCTTCCCCTCTTGACTCCTACTCTACAAACCTACCGTAGTCACTGAGTTACCTGTACTCAAACTCATCCGAGACCCTCAACCACTACCTGTTCCTTCGGACCGTCCGACGTGAGGTACCCCAACGTCTCAACCTGTGCTGACTTAACTTGACTTGACTTGACTTTATTTACAAACGAAAAGGTTCCCCTCTTCAGAAAGAATACATTCTGTTTCAATAACAACCACTATAACAGAAGGTCCATGTCCAAGGGATAGGTGTAAGAGGATTTGTAAAATCCTCTTGCATTTTTCTTTTATTAAGGACTCAGAAGTTAAAGAATTATTAGTAGTCGGATTTTATTAGGAGTAGGATTTATCTATGTAAAGCCCCACCGTTTAAAACGAGGGGATGTCACCGATCTTTTCTTCATGTGATTATTTGATTAAAAATTTAAAAAGACAGGAACACTTACAACGACGTCACTCCTTGTTAACCATTATAAACATATACTTGATCCCCGAAGGGTCCACCACGATCATCACTTCTTGGGAGGACGGTTTCGTCCTCTGTATTCTCTACGACCAAACTGGGGACTCTTCCCTTCTAGGGGACCTCCTCCATTACCGCCGGGTGTGGATATAAGAACTCTTAGGGTACCTGTCCCCTCCGACTGACTGATGTCAGGTACCCAGCGTTTCCCAGTCTGTGCTGACTTTGTTGAATCTTACGTACATATACTCTATCCAAATCTTATTACTATTACAGTCTCTATCTTCGAACTTTTGTAATTCAAGGTAACTTAATTTGGACTAACTCAAACTCCGTCCTCTATCTACCCACGTCCGACTCGTCGACTTCAAACAGGGGACACCTGTCTATGAGATACTATTTCTATTATCGTCCTTGTCTCACCGTGACTCAGGAAGGGTCTATTCTCTATTTCTCTGATGTCTAAAGAGTAAGAACTCCGGTTCCTCTTAAAGGGTTGATATATACGTGTTTCCGAGGAGACCCCAGTTTTTGCTTCCCCCACGGTGGGATGTCATCCATCACAGTTGGTAAGGTGTCTGGAGACGTGACCTTAGGTAAACTCTGTTTGATTTATACCTGAGTCTTGGTCGTTTCGTTCTACTAGTCGATCTCCTTTGGGCCCTCTTTACGGGGTATCTTCACTAAATTTTATGGTGTTTCACCAATCCTAAGTCAAGAGAGTGACGACACCTGACCGAAGTTAGAGAGTAGTCCTTTTACTCTAGGAGGAAGTTCGACGAAGGCCGGGTCCGGTAGGTTCTAATTCGACTTAAGTCAATCTTAAAACACTGTCTTCGTTATGCATAAGATTAATTACTGTATGAATAAAACAGTTTGAGTACATTCCATAAATCGAGGGAAAGGTAGATACACTATATCTTGTTACTTATTGTTCATCTATTAATAGAAAACACACAAAATCAACGGGTTTATTTAGGGGGAGGACTTTCTTACCCGACTTAATAAATAAGAAATTATCGTATATTAGATTTGTATAGAAAATCGATAAACCTCCAGTGAATCCGAAATTCTTCGACAAGACAGTAATAACTCAGTATTTTGAATTGTCGGGTACTTACGACGAACTCAAGTTATGGTTTCCGATTTATCCTATTTTGTGACGTAATTAATGTCAGATAATAATAGTCGTCAACCAATCCCCTTTACGCCAATAAGACTTTGAGGTTTTGTGTAAATTTTAAAGTTGTGAAAGTATTGTCATTGTCACTTTTGTAAAAATTCCATTTTTATATAAAGTATGGAGTTTGTCGAATGAACACAAACGATACGGAACGATACAAGGTCAAGGGTACATCCATGTATATGTATGTATATAGAGAACAAAAGTCTAAGGACATTAGTATTATATCTATGGTTAAAAATAACCCGGAAAATGTGGGATAGATTATACGAATAAAAAACTTCATTAATACATCACGAGTATTAAAAATAAAACTACTGATGTCACATAAGATGTCGTTCTTACATTATACTAAAAAAACTAAGATACTAATCTGTAAATACAACTAAGGTAAAAATTCGGTACTATTTGTAACGGTATGTATTACTAAAACCCACATGAAAAGAACCTCTAATCCCTCTAATAAAAGAACCCTGTTAAAAATTCACAATATCATTAGTTTACTTTAAAATTTTGATTATTATACTCCAAAACGAGGTACAAACATGTATCTTTTTCAGAGTCACCTCCCTCTGTACCTTTCATGAAAGTTTTCTACAATTATTATAGAAATATGGTTGTAAATATGGAATTCACTTTATTAAAAGGACTCCTGTCTCTATTCACACTTCTTATACGACTTACTCATGTTGCCAATCTAATATGTGTCTAATAACAACTAATACTTCTTTACCAATATATACAAAATTTTTACATCTCCTTACTTTCCTTGTCACTTAAATTTTTCTGGTAAAGATGTACGGTTACCTTGTTTATTACTTTAAGACATGTTTAAGTACACACACCAAATATTTGTTAACATATAATTTATAAATTATTAATAACGAGGAGAGAACTCGTAATTTAAGAATTACTTATCCCGAAACTTCAAGGTAAATACAACATATCCGATGTTGTAAAATCTCCATTATCTCTGTACTCTGTTCAATTTTAAAAGTTTCATGTATATAAAATGACAGTCATTATCTCATATGTCGTTCTTCATCTAAACCAGAATAGTCTACTACCTTACTGTCGTTAAAGATAACGTAAGAAGTACGACGAACAGAAAAACGAGAATTAGGTTTATATGTTCCTCCTTTCTGTAAAACAATTTTAACAGTGATTTTATGAATTGTTTTCTTCGTTCGGTACACAATTTCCAAGGATCTCCACCCCCTTTGTGACTTTATTTAACTCTAGAAGAGGTCGAAATTAAAGTAATACATCGACGTGTTACAAATGGATTCCTTAACTGTTAGTATGCGTTAAACTGAAAATTCATCGTTATACTGATTATATCTAACTTCGTAATTTTCCACATTCACGGACAAGTTATTACACTCTATTCAGTCCTATGTACGATTGTCCTTTCGCCCAACCGATGGAAATGTCTCCTCTTATAGAAAGTCAACTTATCGACAGGGATTGGTGCTCACCTAGATGATCTTTTAAGGGTTATGAATTATAGTCTTTTATAACTATGTGAGTTTTAAAATTTACCCGACTTCCAGGGTAAGACTTCGTGACTTTTATTTACAACGGTTGGACTTAGGGACACTCCACGATAACTTTACTATTATCGATATTTAAAGTACTTTCCTCTTAGAAGTCCAACTCTCCGAGAGAAAGACAAGTCGGTACAGGTTGAACAATACTAAGGCACCTGACATCGTACGGTCTGAAGAGACAAGTACCTTAAGAGGTACGTTCTTCTGACCTCACCCAATGGTACGGGAAGAGGTCCCCTATAAGGACTGTGTCCCTAGTTTGGTCACAGAGGACGTAACATTCGTCTAAGAAATTGTGACTCGGTTGTCCCTTCGGTAATCCCATTCTCCTCAATGATAAATAAACATTTGGTATCTCTTAAATGTGTTTCACCGTACCAATCAGAACCACTTGTTACGATTCGATTCGTAATCTTTAATTAGAAAACAATTTCATTTAAATAAAGATATACGGTAGTAAAATAAGTATAAAATTTGTACATTGAAATTTAATTAATTAATTAATTAAGAGAGTAAGTGAGTAAGTCTCATAATTCACGGTTCATGATACCGATAGATTGACTTGTTCTGTTTATGTTTTAGGTACGAGATACCTCGAATGAAGATTATCTATAGAAAAATATCGTGTATAAAAAAGACGTCAAGTTTTGTAGTTTTCTTGGGTAATAATGACCATTTTGCCCTTTTACTGTGTCGTCATATTGAAAGTTTACCTCAATGTCTCTGTAAGATCTTTTCTCATACTGTTCGTCGTTATATAAAGCCACATATAACCCATCCTTTCTCTGTTACGTTTGAGTATCTCCACAATCTTAAGTGTGGGTCAAACAAAAAATTCAACAGGTATAGTCAAACTATACGTAGAGTAGTAAGACAAAACCCACCCGAGTTGGACTTTTTTTTCTGACGACGAAGGAAACGGGGGTCCAGGAAAAGTTGGACACCAGATAGTATCGTTGTCGTAAGTCAACGCTGGGTCTCTTTCCGTTATCGGTCATCCATCACGATGTGTATTGACAAAATAAAAGTATAAGGAATCTAGGGGTTCGATGTGGACCGATATAATGAATGTCCTTCTACCTCCTACTTACCTCCCGAAGTGATGGTTGACATAGAACATAGTCTAAAGGAGACTCTTTCTTTAAACCCGTTAGGACCGTGGCGTCTATACAAATTAACTGGAGGCTGATCGACTCCGTGACTATCGTCTGGTTTTCTCGATGTACTTCACTGATTGGGTGGAACCACCGGAGTCCTCCGGAGTAAACCCCCACGAAAATTTCGTTACCTAAGGGAGTATCGAGTCAATGATTTCTTCACTTCACTTCAGCGAGTCAGCACAGGTTGAGAAACGATGGGGTACCTGACATCGGGTGGTCCGAGGAGGCAGGTACCCTAAGTGCTCCGTTCTTATGACCTAACCCAACGGTAAAGGAAGAGGTCCCCTAGAAGGGTTGGGTTCCTAGCTTGGGTCCAGAGGGTGTAACGTCCGTCTACGAAATTGGAGACTCGGTGGTCCCTTCGGAGACGGACGTTACTTCCTCTGACCCAAACTAGGGACCCAACCCTTCTAGGGGACCTCTTTCCTTTCAGATGGGTGAGGTCATAAGACCGGACCTCTTAAGGTACTTGACATATCAGGTACCCCAACGTTTCTCAACCTGTACTGACTTACAGAAAGTGAAAGTACAATTGTAAATTTCGTTACTTACGAAATGTATTCCCCATGTTTCCTTCGATTAGTGAAAAGTATATAAAATTTACATGAAAGAATATCGACTATGTTAGGTTTTTCAAATTCATGAGAGTGGTGGGTACACGGTTTCTCCTTTAAGTTGTGATCGGTATTACCATAGTAGAAATTTCTATGTGAAACGTTATTAATTCGAGTAACTTTCTTTTCACTTTCACTTCAGTGAGTCAGCACAGTCTGAGAAACGGTGGGGTACCTGACATCGGATGGTCCGAGGAGACAGGTACTCTAAGAGGTCCGTTCTCATGACCTCACCCAACGGTAAAGGAAGAGGTCCCCTAGAAGGACTGGGTCCCTAGCTTGGGCCCAGAGGACGAAACCTCAGTCTGCGAAATTGGAGACTCGGTGGTCCCTTCGGGTTAATTCGAGTAATGTAAACTTATAAATTAAAGACAGTTATGTGTTTATTTATTAATAAGTTTTATGACATTACTTCAGATGGTTCTGATAATTTTTAGATGAGTCAACAGTAGGTCCTTTGTAATGTTTCAAGGATCGGTCCTCGTATTGTTGGAAATCTCGTAAAAGATCATAGTGGAACCTAGGAAGGAAAGATAAATAAAACAAAATTAAAGTGGTGTAGTTCCCGCACACCCTAGCATCAAGGAGCTGGTCCCTAGTTTTAGTGTCGGAGACATGACCTTCGAGTCAGAATTCCCTTCAAGATTGTCGAAAAGTAATACCATCTGTTACTAGTACCGAATAGTTATTGGTTCTGTTTAAGGTAAGCACAAAGTGATAAACTTCAACTTTTAAGTTACGAATGTATCTGTCAGAAATTTTAATAATCTATAACCGTTTTAATAGTATTAAATGTTTTACTTTGAAACTAAAAATCGGGAAGTTTAAAATTCAATAAAAAAACAAAACTGAAAAGAAAAAGTTTATATTTAAATAAATAAAATTAACTTTCAATTAATGAAATGTTATAACATGACCAAAACGGTATGTAGTCGTTTAGAGTTTAATACCGTCTTCTTCACTACAGAGAATAAGAACCGGATTTATAGGTCATGTCAGTCCAGACCTTTTGACAGAGATATAGAGAAATCAGTTATTTATTACCGATTATATAACGGATACCATAGAGATTTCCTGTACACCGGATGTAATAAAAGTAACCAGGGATCTCTGAATTTTGGTTAATCATACGTCGAAGAAAAGTCTATACTAGTATACTTTTATCCATTATGTCTGGATAACTTTCTAAGTTTTTAAAACTAAAATACATAGAATACTCGTATTTTCTCTATTTATTTGTGAAATACATAGAGACACAATAAGTATTACCTAAATGAGTACCGAGTCACCATTTCTTAAACGGACAGTTCCGTCCTCTACGTCTAAGATAGGGACCCAGCTTTTATAGGACACCTCTTCCTACCGTTGGATGCGGTTATAAGAACGGACCTCTTGGGGTACCTGTCTCCTCGGACCGTTCGATAGCAGGTACCCAACGTTTCTCAGTCTGTACTGAATCGTTGTGTGTGTGTGTGTGTGTGTATGTGTGTGTGTGCAGTAAATTTCGTCACACAAAGAAGACGACTTTGAAGAACTAAAGAAACAATGTTACTTGGTCTAAACGAAAAAAAGGAGGACATTGTAAGGTTTTACGTTACACTTGTTACGATAAATATTTAGTTAGTTTAAGTCGGACTGAGAAAAAGTGATGATGGATAAAGGAGTCTCAGACGAGTACGGGACCCCTTACGACTTGTGAACGTTCACGAGTCACTCCCTCTCCAAAAGTGAACCAGTCGGTGACCCTCTCTGACACTTGATTCAAGACGTGGTTTTACTTTAGGTACGTTATAGTCACGTTTACAGAAGAGGTTTTTATAATGGGACCAGGAATTTCCTTGTGGGTAAACTGTAAAATTATGTATTAAAATTTCCTTTTGTTATTTTGATACGTCTTAGTCAAGACGATATATTATTTATCGTTTTAAAAATTTTTTTCATATATCTAATTCTAGTAAGTACTATACAATTGTTATTAAACAGGAATTATTTGGGTTATCCCTTTTCTATCAAACGAAAGTAAATTCAAGTCAAGTCAGTGAGTCAGCACAGGCTGAGAAACGCTGGAGTACTTAACGTCGTGAGGTCCGGAGGGACAGGTAGTGGTAGAGGACCTCAAGTGAGTCTGAGTGCAGGTAGCTCAGCCACTACGGTAGGTCGTTAGAGTAGGAGGCAGTAGGGAAAGAGGAGGACGGGGGTTAGGGACGGTCGTAGTCTCAGAAAAAGTCACTCACTTGAGAAATGTGCTCCACCTGTTTCATGACCTCAAAGTCGAAATCGTAGTAAGGAAGGTTTCTTGTGGGTACAGACTAGAGGAAATCTTACCTGACTAACCTAGAGGAACGTCAGGTTCCCTGTGAGTTCTCAGAAAAGGTTGTGGTGTCAAGTTTTCGTAGTTAGGGAGGTGCGAGTCGAAAGAAGTTTCAGGTTTACAGTGTAGGTATGTACTGGTTTCCTTTTTGTTATCGGAACTTATCTGCTTGGAAACCACCGTTTCGTTACATAGACGAAAACTTATACGATAGATCCAACCAGTATTGAAAAGAAGGTTCCTTATTCGCAGAAAATTAAAGTACCGACGTCAGTGGTAGACGTCACTAAAACCTCGGAGGGGATTTATTTCAGACAGTAACAAAGGTGACAAAGGGGTAGATAAAGGGTACTTCACTGCCCTACGGTACTAGAAGCAAAAGACTTACAACTCGAAATTCGGTTGCAAAAGTGAGAGGAGAAAGTGAAAGTAGTTCTCCGAGAAATCGAGGAGAAGTGAAAGACGGTATTCCCACCACAGTAGACGTATAGCCTCCAAGAACTATAAAAAGGAACGTTAGAACTAAGGTCAAACACGAAGAAGGTCGGGTCGCAAAGAGTACTACATGAGACGTATCTTCAATTTATTCGTTGCACTGTTATATGTCGGAACTGTATGAGGAAAAGGATAAATCTTGGTCAGACAACAAGGTACAGGTTAAGATTGACAACGAAGGATTGGACGTATAACCAAAGAGTTCTCCGTCCAGTCCACCAGACCATAACGGTAGAGAAAGTCTTAGAAGGTGTCAAATAACACTAGGTGTGTTAGTTTCGGAAACCGTATCAGTTATTTCGTCTTTATCTACAAAAGGCCCTTGAGAGAACGAAAAGGGTACTACGTCGCCTACAACCGTTAAACTAGAGACCAAGGAGACGGAAAAGATTTTGGTCTAACTTGTAGACCTTCAAGTGCCAAGTACATAACGACTTCGGACCGAACCTCTTAAAACTCCTAATGAAATGATCGTACACTCTACTCACGTTAACACGCCATCAAACTCGTAACAAACCGTAACGGAAAGAAACCCTAACCTTACTTTTGACTGGAAAAGGTCAGGACACCGGTGACGACTCAAAAGGTTTAAACGACCGTATAACTCACTTCTTGAAAGTGTCATAGTAGAAAGTGATAAACTTTATCGAGTTGACCTTAAGGTAGTGGAGGTGATCGAAACAAGCATCACTAAGAAAGATTCCGGGTGAACTGAAGTGTAAGGTCCTACAAACCGAGAACCACTTACTAGGATGGTAGCACTAAAAGACCCAGTACTTCGAGAAAAAACATGTCAAGAAGACACATAAGAACGGTGAAAAAGGATTATAGAAGACGAAGACAATCCAGGTATGATAAAAACAAGAAATAGTTCGGGTAGAAACGTACTTTAGAAGGCAACCATAGAGATTACAAGAACTTCTCTAGAGATCAGAAAGGGTAAGACAAGAAAAGGAGATAAAGAAACGTAAGTAGTGACTTCTTCCGAAAGAATAGAGAAGAACGATAAGAAACCTTGAGATATAAGTCTACGAATATAGAAAGGAAAAGAGGAAACGAAAAGTGAAGAGAAGTAAAGTGTCGATAAACATTCCGGAGGGGTCTGTCCGTGAAACGAAAAAACGTAAAGAAAAGGTACCTCTACCAGAACTAGGGACAGAGGACATGTTATAGTACTTGGAGTCAGGTATCAAGTAGTCCGTGAGATAGATAGTCTAGATCCGGGAATTTAGATAAAGTGTGAAAGTGACTTATTAGCATTCCTTAAACTAAATCCAGTATGTACTTACCAGTTCACCAAAAGGGATGAAAGAAGTCAAATTAAAACTAAACCGTTACTAGACTCGGTGTCAGTCGAGGGCCAGAACAAAAACGACTGATATATCTCGAAGATGTAGAAACCGACGTTTATTATATTAGTTAGACTAAAGTCACAACTGGTAGACCACTACAGGTACACATCTCAGAAGAGAACACAACAACCTTCAAACGTAAGTTCAGTGGTAATAATTCTCGAACCCCAGATGTAAAAAGATTGAGACATCAGTCATAGAGGTCAACGGTCGTCCTCTGAAGATGATCTTAAAAAGAGGAGAGTTAAGTCTAGTTCACACAGTTTTACAGATAAGAAGTGGAAGGGTCTTGCACAGAAAATCGTGGAAGGATACTGTTAACCTCACTCACTCACTTCAGCGAGTCAGCACAGGTGAGAAACGCTGGGGGTACCTGACATCGGATAGTCCGAGGAGACAGGTACCCTAAAAGGTCCGTTAGCATGACCTCACCTAACGGTAAAGTAAGAAGTCCCCTAGAAGGGTTGGGTCCCTAACTTGGGCCCAAAGGGCGTAACATCTGTCTACGAAATGGTAGACTCTGTGGTCCCTTCAGGCTGATCAGTTCCGATACAAAAAAGGTCATCAGTACATACCTACACTCTCAACCTGACACTTCTTCCGACTCGCGGTTTCTTAACTATGAAAACTTGACACCACAACCTCTTCTGAGAACTCTCAGGGAACCTGACGTTCCTCTAGGTTGGTCAGGTAAAACTTCCTCTAGTCGGGACCCTAAAGAAACCTTCCTTACTACGATTTCGACTTTGAGGTCATGAAACCGATGGCGTACTCTTCTCAACTGAGTAACCTTTTCTGAGACTACGATCCTCCCTAACCCCCGTCCTCCTCTTCCCCTGCTGTCTCCCACTCTACCGACCTACCGTAGTGACTGCGCTACCTGCACTTAGACTCACTTCAGGCCCTCAACCACTACCTGTCCCTCCGAACCGCACGACACTAAGTACCCTAACGTTCCTCAGCCTGTGCTGACTCGTTGACTTGACTTGACTACAGTTAACCACAATAGAAGTTGGAAAGTAGTCAGAATCATTCCCTCGACTCTCGGGAAGGACTTAATAAAAACAGGAATAGGAGACGTTGGGAAAACTGGGTGCCATTAGGATTATGTACGGAAAATATAGACAAGTGACGAAGTGGATCAGACTTAGGAACAGTGGAGTGTACACCTATTAATGTTGTCTCCGAAGGACGGAAATGCTTGAGAGTTCAATGAAAAAGAGGTTAAGTAGAATCTGAAACGACGGTCTTATTGAACGGATTTAGTAGTCAAGTCAAGTCATCTAGTCAGGACAGACTGAGAAACGTCGGGGTACCTGACGTCGTACGATTCGAAGGGATAGGTAGTGGTTGAGGGTCTCGGATGAGTTTGAGTACAGATGGCGTAGTTACTACGGTAGGTTGGTAGGACCTCACTCTTCAGTTCACCCGGAACTCTACGTAGTGATGTTTGTTTCGATCACCACCACTACCTTAAGGTCAACACGACAAAGTTTGGATTTTCTACTACGACACTTTCACGGATTGTGCATCTAGAGTGATTTTACATAAAGATAAGTTTTGTAGGGTACCAAGAAGTTACTGGAAATCCTACATCGAGTTTGTGACACTATATACCTTAATCAAGTCGGCAAAATCTGACCATCAGTTCCAAGAGGTACAGGAGGAGCTGGAACGGACATATGAGAGTAGGATGATAAGGTACTGTTACTGGGTCAAGAGGTCAGTTCCATGGAGCAGTGACAAGTGGTCGTAATATTAGTAAGGGTTGACGTTCGAAAAGAAGAATGAAATAGACAGACACAGATGATGATCCGTCACAAGGAATTACACAGTAAGTTTCCAGTGAATGTAGTCTTAGTAGACACAATCAGTACAGGTTAAGAAACACTAGGGTACCCGACATCGGGTGGTCATACGAGACAGGTACTCTAAGAGGTCCGTTCTTATGACCTTACGTAACGGTAAGGTCAGAGGTCCCTAGAAGGGTTGGGTCCCTAACTTGGACCCAGAGGGCGTAACGTCCGTCTAAGAAATGGTAAACTCGGTGGTCCCTTCGAACATTCTTACTAGACTTTACGGATATTTAGTATGTCTAGGGACTCAGGTGTTCAGTCTGGATGACGTTAACCTCTGAACCTTAAAAATATAAATGGTCGAAGGGTCCTCAAAGACCATATTCGATTTAAAGTTCGAGGAAACACAATACCTGTGTACCTTAAGGTGAGTCAGAGAGACTCTGTATCACGGACCGTGTGTAATCTTCCAATTATAAAAAATTTTCCATTTAAAATAAAACCATATCTTATAGAATTTCTCCTCTTACAGAAACTTAAGATTTAAAGTCTATACTCCTAGTTTATCAGAGAGGAAGGAAACCAGAGGTTACCACAGAATCGAAAACCGATTCTAGTCCATTTTATCAGATCAAAGGTGGACTTTTCGATCCTTTCGAAATATCGTCCGGGGTCCACTTGAGTTTGCATTCGACCCATAGTCAGGTCGTTCGTACTTCCCATATCCAAGATAACATTCGAGAAGTTTAAGTAATAATATTTATTCAATCCTTTAATTCCGGTCACCGTCCAAGTGTTGATTCGTTTATGTGAAAAGACTCACTGTTGTTTTACTTCCGGTCTTTCAACAGTTGAAGTGTCGGTCTCAATTACTTTTTGAACTATCCGAAGACTTCTTCGTACTGTATACCTCAAAGACCAGTCTTTCTCAATTGTTGGTGGTGACTTGTTTTACTTAACAGAAAGAGGTTTTCAACGAGTTGTTACCTTTACAAAACCAATTAAAATTTCAGATCTACGTTGTAGTGTGTCTTTTACATTTGTTTCTTTTATTTCTTATATAGGATTAGCTCTAAGGGAGTTTTCTTTTACGACTTCCAATTCTAGAAAAAACTTTTTACGTGGTCAAAAATTTTTTCATCGTATATGTGTATTAGGGACCTCTCCCCTTACCGCTGGGTGAGGTCATAAAAAAGGACCCTTTAGGGTACCTACCTCCCCGGATTGCCCGATATCGGGTACCCCAGTGTTTCTCAACCTGATAGTGAGTGAGAGTGTACTATTTTTATTGGAGTAAGGATCATTCCAATATACCAATTTTATTAAGAGGGAAGGTTCGAGAAAAGTAAAACATACTTCCAAATCTAAGAAATTTTTTATTAAGAATATACAAATAATACATAAAACTGGTAAATGAGAACACCCTCTACTTTTTTATTAAAAGGAAGATAGGAGGATCCAAGAACCGACTCTGGAGGACATTATTTCCTGTCTAATTGTCCTCCTTTCGTTATCTTCAAATTATTATACATAAGGAGAGATATGTACAGTCTGTGGGTTCTTTTGACTCATTAAGAGGTTTTTACCGGGTTCGGTGTTTGAATTTGTAGTAGAAGTTGATTTCTGTTTTCTTCTACGACCTTCCCCCTCTCCGTCTTAAAATCCGTTTCGTGTTATTTGTTCCCATTCTAATACTAGATCCTAATTCAAGTACAGAAGAGGTGGTTATTCCCAAAGATCTTAAAATTAGTGAAAGGAAGGACCATCTCTACCTATAAAGATATTTACATTGACAGAGAATATTTTCTTATGAAAGATGAGTCAAAAGACTCGAAAAGGATATTTATTAGTCGGATTTTATTAACAATGTGGTTTGTCCGTATAAAACCCCATCGTTTAATACGAGGGGAAATTAATGATGATTATTATATATTGTATAAAACTCAAGAGTGAGACACGACCTGTCTTAAAATTAGATTGGATTAAGAGTGTCAATACGGTAAAAAATGTCTTTTTTATAACACTAAGTTTGTAGTAACATCCTAGTCTTTTTTTTTTTTAGGAGAAGAGGGTAAGATCCAAGAAGCCGACCGGATTATTAATTTAACTGTATTCTGGTTAATTGTACTCGTTTTGTTTAAACTAATGTATACATGTCCTCGGGGTATTACTATGTTTCTGAGTTTCCCGTCGGTTCTTTGACTCCGACTGTATGGTTAACCTTCGATTCCGTTCCCCTTCCTAGACTTCATATGTTTTCCGTCCTTCCGATAAGTGTCTTTCTCTCTCCTCTACTAGTCTCTTGTCTTCCAATAGAGATCCTTCTCTAGAAAAGTTCCTTGTCCGGGGGAAAGGTCACATTTAAATTCGTTGACTCCCCCTCCACTTCTTGAAAAGGACTTAGACGACCTAAAAGTAACACCAATCTATTTTTTTTTATTAGGAATATGAGTTTCTTGTATCCAACCCCACCGTTTCAGTCGAGAGGAAGTAATAATTGAATGGTTGTACAAAATGGTATACTGTCTGAGGTGTAGCTATTATAAATATCTTGGGTACTTTGCACTTCACTTTTATAATCAGTGAGTCATCACAGGTTGAGAAACGCTGGGGTACCTGACAATGGGAGGTCCGAGGAGACAGGTACCCTAAGAGGTCCGTTCTTATGACCTCACCCAACGGTACAGGAAGAGGTCCCCTAGAAAGACTGAGTCCTTAGTTTGGGTCCAGAGGAGGAACCGTCCGTTTAAGAAATGGTAGACTTGGTGGTGTATTCTTGGGTACCACTATTGGTTTATACTGATGAGTACGGGTCTCCGGTCTCCGAGTGTCCAAGACCGACGGGATTCTTACTTCCCTTGTATAGAATCAGTAGGTCTTTGAGAAAGTGTCTCGTGGACACACGAAACCGTCATCTTCGACTCTTCAAACGTTGAACGGGTTTCCTGATACAATCATCTATCACCCTGTACTTGGACTTTTGTCCAAACAAACTGTAGTTTAGAGAATTGATACAATAGGAATGAAGGTAAGGATTTGGAAATCTGTTTCAGATACACAAATCGTGACCCTCTGATACAAGTCAAGTCAAGTAAAGTCAAGTCAGTGAGTCAGTAGAGACTGAGAAGCGTTGTGGTAGTGAGATCGTGTGGTCCGAAGGGACAGGTAGTGGTTGAGGCCCTCAAATGACTTTGAGTACAGATGACTCAGTCACTACGGTAGGTTAGTAGAGTAGGACACAACAGGGGAAGAGGAGGGTGGAAGTTAGAAAGGGTCGTAGTCCCAGAAAAGGTCACTCAATCAAGAAGTGTAGTACACCGGTTTCATAACCTCAAAGTCGAAGTCAGAATCAGGAGGGTTACTTATAAGTCCTGACTAAAGGAAATCCCACCTGACCAACCTAGAGGAACGTCAGGTTCCCTGAGAGTTCTCAGAAGAGATTATGGTGTCAAGTTTTTGTAGTTAAGAAGTCACGAACCGAGAGGTCGAGAGTATAGGTATGTACTGATGACCTTTTTGGTATCGAAACTGATCAGCTTGGAAACAACCATTTCATTACAGAGACGAAAAATTATACGACAGATCCAAACCTGATACAATTTAACGTATTTTATTACTTCATTTCATTTTTGTACTTCAGTCAATAATAAAGGCAAATTAAAAACTTGTACACTAAGAGACTCATTAGTAGATAGGGTAAGACATGGTGTATGACAAGTCCGAATGTTATACCTAAAACAAAGAGGAGATGAACCCGAAGGGACCACCAAGTCAACATTTCTTAAACGGACGGTTACGTCCTCTGGGTCCAAACTAGAGACTCAGTCCTTCTAGAGGACCTCTTCCCTTACCGTTGGGTGACGTCATAAGAACGTACCGTTCAGGGTACCTGTCTCTTCGGACCGTCCGATGTCAGGTACCCTAACGTGTCTCAGTTTGTGTTGACTTGGACATACGTACGTACATGAGTAGAAGGATCGATTGTAAGAAGTCCGTTCCTCTTTACAGTATTTTACTTTAAATATAATCGTTCAAGATTTATCAAAGTACTTTCTAAAACTAAACTCTCAATGACAAAATCCAGAAAATTTTTGACAACTTTGACGTTGGACCTTTTATTAATAAAAAGAGAGATATATGGAAGGTACATACAAGTACTGATATTTAACAACTTAATAGAGTACAGAATTCCAGGTCAAACAAGTCCATTCATAAACAGATAACCTTTATATATGAAACGAAACCAAATGGTTTATTATTGGAGTCAAAACTTTATTTTGACATCAGTAGTAAGTCTTATAAACTAAAGTTACAAAAAGTAAGTCTTTCGTTCTTAGTCATGATTTTAGATATACGAGGGGTTGTCATTAACAATAAATATCTTAAATTATTTTGAATCTCAAGTCAACCATTTATTAGACGACGTTACGTCCTCTGGAGGTAAGTTAAGGACGCAGCCCTTATAGGGGACCTCTTCCCTATCCGATGGGTGAGGCTATAAGTACCCGAAGTGACCACCGAGTCTACCATTCCTTAGACGGACGTTACACTCCCTGGACCCAAGTTAGGTACCCAACCCTTCTGGGGGACTGCCTCCCGTACCGTTGAGTTAGATCATAAGAACGGACCTCTTAGGGGTTCCTGTCTCCTCGGACCGTTCGATGAACTGTCTCCTCGTACCGCCCGATGCATCCAGTGGTACGAGGAGGCAAGTACCCCAGTGTTTCTCAACCTGTGTTGATTCCCTGATTCGTGTTGTGTTTCACAATAATCTTCCCGTTTACAGTGATAAAACAGAAACGTATTATATATTAACTCTTATGAATTACAAAATTAAAAGTTTCATAAAAAAGCTGACATAGGTCGGGAATTTGTTTACTAAGGAGTTAAGAGTGATCACTTGTTAGTTTACTTTTACGACAGGTTTACTAAATCTTTGTGACTAACAGAAGTCAAGTCAAGTCAACGAGTCAGCACAGGTTGAGAAACGCTGGAGTACTTAGTGTCGTGCGGTCCGGAAGGACAGGTAGTGGTTGAGGGTCTCAAGTGAGTCTGAGTGTAGGTGACCCAGGTACTACGGTAGGTCGGTAGAGTAGGAGCCAGCAGGGGAAGAGGAGGACGGGGGTTAGGGAGGGTCGTAGTCTCTGAAAAGGTTACTCAGTTGAGAAGCGTACTCCACCGGGTTCATGACCTCGAAGTCGAAGTCGTAGTAAGGAAGGTTTCTTTAGGGTCCCAACTAGAGGAAGTATTACCTGACCAACCTAGAGGAACATCAGGTTCCCTGAGAGTTTCATAAGAGGTTGTGGTGTCAAGTTTTCGTAATTAAGAAACCGCGAGTCGAAAGAAGTGTCAGGTTGAGAGTGTAGGTATGTAGTGGTGACCTTTTTGGTATCGGAACTGATCTGCCTGGAAACAACCGTTTCATTGTAGAGACGAAAAGTTTTACGATAGACCCAACCAGTATTGAAAAGAAGACGACTATTTGGTTTGTTGTGTTTGTTTGGGTTGAGTTTTCATGTTAAAGAAACTGTGTCGTCGATTATGACATATATCTCATTTTTAAAAATTTTTTTAATGAGTTCCGTTTCCATGAACAGTAAAATATTAGTGTAACATTCGTCGAAAACCGTCCTTTAGAGAGACATCCTCCGGGGAAACACATTAGTCATTGGAATTTGGTCATGGAGGTATGAGATGAAGGAGGTCGGGATTGTGTGGAAGGTTTAGGAAACTAGTGTCTTATAGAATGGATTGAACAACCAAGAAAGGTATCTAATCTCTTCATCTTTACTTCTTATTCGTTAATTGTGTACTGGTCTAGAGAAGGGTTCGAATGGGAAGTCATCGGCACACTTGTTTAACACACTTGTTCTATTACAGATT
This sequence comes from Capra ibex, assembly GCA_006410555.1. Lineage (NCBI taxonomy): Eukaryota > Metazoa > Chordata > Mammalia > Artiodactyla > Bovidae > Capra > Capra ibex. Next base: position 2,099,645 of record SJYO01029184.1, on the reverse strand, counting down.
TCTTTTTAGTGTTCAACAGTCCTGACGTGTGTAACCCCTCACCAGTACTGAGACTGTTACCCCAGTCACTAATTGACTCTAAAGGGAAAAAGGGAAAGTACCGTCTCACCTTAGAAGTCTCCATCACACACCTCCTGTCACTCAGATGGTAAAGGGGTCTAATAGTCTTAAGACGAATTTTCGTTGTAAGGAAACATAGTTGTTACCAAGAACCATACTTAAAAACTCGTTTCTCGTCATCTTAGACTAAGTCATTGTTACACAGATTTTGATGTATAAAATTCACCGATACAAGGACCACTTAAATGTAAAGAACTGAGAAACCCTTTCTTAAACCTCTGTTCGTGTCTTCAATTTCATTTCACGTTCAAATAAATTCGTTCTTATACGAGAGTGCTTTTACCGTCCGTCTGTCCACTCTTCTACGACGAGACCCAAAGAAACCGTTCGTCCAACACTACCCGTAAGTTTACTTCGTCACCTTATAAGTGACTCCTTCGTCCTCAAACCCACAGTATAAGTATAAGGGACTAAAAGTAGGGTCGAGGTAGAAGGACCCCCCTCCTCCCTAAAAACGGGGATAAATCGAATCTAGTCTTCATAGTACCACAGTCACGTACTACTATTAAGAATAACATTAGTCCCATTTTACTCATTGTCCAATTTAAACCTGAATTCTCTAAGGGTATAAAGGGGTAGAAGGAAACAGACGAAGGTCTTGTGAATGTGGGTTTTACACAAGGACAGTCAGAACTCCAAAGACGAAAGGAAACAGAAGGGTACTTGGGGACGATATATGTTCTAAGGACGAAAGGGTAGTGGACCGGGGACGGGAGTAAAGAGACGAGTATAGATCGATGGACGTCAATATTGATTGTAAAATTAAATATTCTGAATACACTTTATATATGACATTTAAATAACTACATCATTAGTATGTTGATACCCTGAAGGGACCACCGAGTCACCATTTCTTAAGTGAAAGTCACGTCCTCTGAACCCAATTTGGGGACCCAGTCCTTCTATAGAACCTCATCTTTCCCCGTTGGTTCGGGTCATAAGAACGGACCCTTTAGGGTACCTGTCTCCTCGGACCACCCGATGATAGGTACCCCAGTGTTTCTCAGTCTGTTCTGAAGCGACGATTGCGAACGTGAAATAGTGAAAAGACCTGGTGTACCGTCACCGGTTCTCACGACCTCCGTCTCTCCACCTTTGGAGCTAGAGCCGCCCCACCCGCCCCCCTCCGTTGATTTGTTGTTGTACTATAAATGTATCTAAAGTTATATAATATATATAAAGTTTAAAAGAATTTAGAAAGAGGAGTATGTGTTCGGGAGTAATTTTGGTGTGAAAGATGCAAGGTAACGAGTTCTATAAGTTTTTCATACAGAGATTTTACTCTCGTTCGAAATACACCTCGACCGTCTTCTTATTTCAGAATATAGTTAGACGATATCAGATATAGTCCCGAAGAGTCGTAACTGTGATAACTATACACTCCTGTCTAACTTTGTTCTTCCCCCGTCCCGTGTTGGTAATTTTCTTACTGTCGATAACTCCTACACTGTATTTGACCAATCTTGGTTGATCTAGGTTCTACCGTCTACCAACTTAAAGTGATCTTGAATTCGGAGTCATATACGAGTAATCTTATGTAGTCGTTCGATTTGTTATGTGGGTGTTGTGTGGGTACTTTCAAGGTTCCGGTTGGTAGTTTCTAGTTTTTCACCTTCAGGGACTAAGAAAACGTTTTATCAACATTATTAGGAGGGTGAATAATCGGATACTTTAATAGGTGGGGATATTTTTAACTGTGTCTCTTCCGTTACCGTGGGGTGAGGTCATGACAACGGACCTTTTAGGGTACCCGTCTCCTCGGACCATCCGACGTCAGGTACCCCAGTGATTCTCAACCTGTGCTGACTTACTGAAGTGAAAATGAAAAGTGAAAGTACGCAACCTCTTCCTTTACCGTTGAGTGAGGTCACAAGAACAGACCTCTTAGGGTCCCTGCCCCCTCGGACCACCCGACAGCAGATACTCCATCGTGTCTCAGCCTGTGTTGACTTCGCTGAATCGTCGTCGTCGTCGTCGTATTTTTGACTGTTGGGACGTATGGACCGTGGAGAGTATAAGGTTTTACCGGGTGTGGGACAGATATGTCACACGATGAGGGATTTATTTGGAAGAAAGTGAAATGACACAGAGTTCCAACTTAAGAAAGGACACATTTCGGTTCTTAGATGTGAACCTCCAACAGGGTCCATGAATCTACACTCGACTCTACAATGGTAAGAGAGTACGGGGTGGTGAGAAAGGACGTTGTTCTACTAAGACATCCCCTCGTTTTAAACACTGGGGGTTTACAGAGAAACAATACACCTAATAAACTCGACTTTGTTAGTTCCACGTTTTCTGAGTTCTTTTTAGAAATTGGAAAGGAGACACACTTCTTACATCTACCTCCTGAAAGAGGTCTTTCCTTTGATAGTGGTATCTATTGAAGTCATACTTGATCCACACATCTTTCCTTGTCTGGTTCGATACAGATAAATAATTTTAGGGATACAGCCAGGGTGACAGAGACAGACAGGGTTGTTCGTAAATAAATGGTTTGTGAACGAAAAGGTAGAGGTACAGATAACCAAATAAGGAGAAACTTCAGAGTTTGGTGATGGGGGTTATAGGAGAAAAGACATGAACGTCTATCACAAATTCCACTTCTGAAACTGGTAATACAGTAATGAGTCAAGAGGACCCAGAGTGGACTACCAAAAAGGTCATCAGTACATGTCTACACTGTAGACCTGGTATTTCTTCCAATTCGTGACTTCTTGACTACGAAAACTTAATACCACGACCTCTTCTGAGAACTCTCAGGGAACCTGACGTTCCTCTAGTAACCTTCCTGCGTACGACTTCTACTTCGAGGTTATGAACCCGTGGACTACGTTTCTCGACTGAGTAACCTTTTCTGGGACTACGACCATTTGTAACTCCCGTCCTCCTCTTCCCCCGTTTTCTCCTACTCTATCAACCTACCGTAGTGACTGCGTTACCTGTACTCAAACTCGTACAAGGCCCTCTATCACTTTCTGTCCCTTCGGACCGTACGATTTCAGGTACCCCGACGTTTCTCAACCTGTGTCGAATTGTTGACTTATTGTTGTTTAACACTACAACTTACCAAACGGAACATTTACTTGTCTCTAGTAAGACAGCAAAACCTCTAACGTGGGTTCATGACGTAAAGTCAGAGAAAACAACTGATACTCCCAATGAGGTACAGAAGATTTCTTAAGAACGGGTGTCATCATTTATAATACTAGTAGACTTAATTTAAACGGGAAAGACCAGGTAAAATTAAGTGACTAACTACAAGTAATAAACTACGAGTAATAAAGTTAGAGGACGAACTGATACAGGTCAAATGGAACTAAATGCCTAAATTGTAAGGTCCAAGGATACGTCATAACGAAAGATCTCGTAGGTTGAAATGAAAATGGTGGTCTCCCGGGGTAGTCGCAGGTAGACGCGAGTGATCCGACGGAGACCCCGACTCCGACCAAATCGTTCCCCCGCTCCCGCCGCGGGTCCACGGACGACCGTCCTCTCCGTTCTATTTGTAGCTCTAGGTTCGCCCTGACTGTCTCTACGACGTCGCGTTTGAGGTCGTTCAGACGCCCGACCACGGAGTCCTGGAGGAGCCAACGAGGGAGTCTATAGTATACCTTGTGATATCTACTAGTAAGTTCCATAGAGTAAACTGTTAGAACATGAATATTAAGTTCCTAACTAATGTCTTATGGCCCTCCTCCTCTTTTATTAAGATAAATGAGATAAAATCGAATAGATGTGAGAGGAATACAAAAAGAGAAGCGATTACTAAGGTCTTTTGAATTATATGTTTACTTAATAAGTCCACCTGGATTACATCACAGAACACTTGTTACATACGAAAGTAGAACGAATTGAGGAGTTATATTACAAACTAGAAAACACCACAATTTTGTAGGTGGGATTTAATACCACGGACATTGACATTGATGAATAACCATACTATTAATACCAGAACGACACAATTTCGTTGATGTTCTAAATTACACTAGTCCTACCATACACCCGAATGATTAGAATCCCTTAAGTCGAAATTATTGTTAATGATGACAATGACAATGATGATGACAATGACAACGATAATGACAATGACAATGATAATGACAATGACAATGAAACCGTCGTTATAGTAACTTAGACCACGACGACAACGATTCAGTGAAGTCAGTACAGGCTGAGACACACTGGGGTATCTGTCGTCGGGTGGTCCGAGGGGACAGGGACCCTAAGAGGTCCGTTCTTGTGACCTCACCCAACGGTAAAGGAAGAGGTTACGTACTTTCACTTTTCACTTTCACTTCAGTGAGTCAGTACAAGCTGAGAACCGCCGGGGTACCTACCGTCGGATGGTCCGAAGAAGTAGGTACCCTAAAAGGTCCGTTCTGTTCACGTTTACGGGTTATACAACTTTTTAGTATAAAATCCATAAACCTTATCGAGTCTATAATCAAATCTGAATCCCTTTTAAGTATTAGTCTATGTCTGTTACTTTGTGAGAACTAACCTAAAATGACGGTGCCCTCGTCGATCACTGAAAAACGTGTGAAAGAGATTGAAGTAAAGACCTTTCTTGTAAGACAGATGATAAAAGTCAATACGATGACACCCACGAGATTAGAACGAAGAGTATTAGTAAGAAGGAACATAACAGTCCTAGGAAACCGTCTCGTAAGTCTTCGAACGCTGACTTGACGTAGACCGACAAGTTTCTTTATTTTTTACCCCTCTACGGTCCTCGGTCGCACTCGTTAGGGTGGGTACCGTTTCCAGTACTCCTTCCTCCGGACTGTTATGTATTTCCGCCCTACTTCGGAGTCCGCAGGACCTCTAAGAGCTCGTAGATGTGGGTTTTAGTCAAACACATTGAATGACGTAATACGAAAGTGGATGTGAAGACTGTAATGCCCTCCGATAGGGGGTGGTGAAGAGAGACTTTTCCTCAATTTAAGTCCAGTCAAGTCAGCGAGTCATTACAGGCTGAGAAACACTGGGGTACTTAGTGTCGTGCGGTCCGGAAGGATAGGTAGTGGTTGAGGGTCTCAAGTGAGTCTGAGTGCAGGTAGCTCAGGTACTACGGTAGGTCGGTAGGGTAGGAGCCAGCAGGGGAAGAGGAGGACGGGGGTTAGGGAGGGTCGTAGTCTCAGAAAAGGTTACTCAGTTGAGAAGGGTACTCCACCGGTTTCATGACCTCAAAGTCGAAATCGTAGTAAGGAAGGTTTCTTTAGGGTCCCGTCTAGAGGAAGTCTTACCTTACCAACCTAGAGGAACATCACGTTCCCCGAGAGTTCTCAGAAGAGGTTGTGGTGTCAAGTTTGCGTAGTTAAGAAACCGCGAGTCGGAAGAAGTGTCAGGTTGAGAGTGTAGGTATGTACTGGTGTCCTTTTTGATATCGGAACTGATCTACCTGGAATCAGCCGTTTCATTACAGAGACGAAAACTTATATGATACATCCAACCAGTATTCAAAAAAAGGTTGCTCATTCGCAGAAAATTAAAGTACCGACGTCAGTAGTAGACGTCACTAAAGTCTCGGGGGGTTTTACTTCAGATTGTGACAAAGATGACAAAGGGGCAGATAGAAGGTACTTCACTACCCTAGTCTACGGTACTAAAAGTAAAAGACTTACAACTCGAAATTCTGTTGAAAAAGTGAGAGGAGAAAGTGAAAGTAGTTCTCCGAAGAATCAAGGAGAAGTGAAAGACGGTATTCCCACCACAGTAGACGTATAGACTCCAATAACTATAAAGAGGACCGTTAGAACTAAGGTCGAACACAAAGAAGGTCGGGTCACAAAGAGTACTACATGAGACGTATCTTCAATTTATTTGTCCCACTGTTATATGTCGGAACTGCATGAGGAAAAGGATAAACCTTGGTCAGACAACAAGGTACAGGTCAAGATTCACAACGAAGAACTGGACGTATGTCTAAAGAGTTCTCCGTCGAATCCACTAGACGATAAGGGTAGAGAAAGTCTTAACAGATGTTAAATAACACTAGGTGTGTCAGTTTCCGAAACCGTATCAGTTATTTTGTCTTTATCTACAAAAAGACCTTGAGAGAACGAAAAAAGTACTAGGTCGCCTACAACCGTTAAAATAGAGACCGAGGAAACGGAAAAGATTTTGGTCGAACTTGTAGTCCTCCATTTGCCAAGTACATAACGACTTCTGACCGAACCTCTTAAAACTCGTAATAAAATGATCGTACATTCTACTCACGTTAACACGTCATCAAACTCGTAAGAAACAGTAACGGAAAGAAATCCTAACCTTACTTTTGTCTGGAAAAGGTCAGGACACCGGTGACGACTTAAAAGGTTTAAACGACCGTATAACTCACGTCGTGAAAGTGTCGTAGTAGAAAGTCTTAAACTTTGTCAAGTTGACCTTAAGGTAGTCGAGGTGATCGAAACAAACATCGCTACGAAAGATTCTGGGTGAACTGAAGTATAAGGTCCTACAGACCGAGATCTAATCACTAGTGTAGTAGTACTAATAGACCCAGTACTTCTAGAAACAAGATGTCAAGAAGGTACATAAGAACGGTGGAGAAGAATTATAGAAGACGAAGACAATCCAGGTCTGGTGAAGACAGGAATAGTTCGGGTAGAAACGTACTTTACAAGGGAACCATAGAGATTAAAAGAACTTCTCTAGAGATCAGAAACGGTAAGACAACAAAAGGAGATAAAGAAACGTAACTAGCGACTTCTTCCGAAAGAATAAAGAAGAACGATAAGAGACCTTGAGACGTAAGTCTACGAATATAGAAGGAAAAAGGGAAACGAAAAGTGGAGAGAAGAAAAGTGTCGATAAACATTCCGGAGGGGTCTGTCGGTAAAACGAAAAAACGTAAAGAAAAGGTACCCTTACCAGAACTAGGGACAGAGGAGATGTTACAGTGCTTGGAGTAAGGTATCAAATAGTCCGTGAGATAGATAGTCTAGATTCGGGAGTTTAGATAAAGAGTGAAGGTGACATATTAGTATTCCCTAAACTAAATCCAGTACGGACTTACCAGATCGCCAAAAGGGATGAAAGAAGTTAAACTCAGACTTAAACCATTATTCCTCAAGTACTAGACTCGGTATCAGTCGAGGACCAGAACAAAAACAACTGACATACCTCAAAGAGGTGGAAACCGACGTTTCTTATATTAGTTCGACTAAAGCCACAACTGGTAGACCATTACAGATACACATCTCAGAAGAGAACACAACAATCTTCTCCCACAAACGATACTGGTCACGTAAAAGAACCGTTTTGAGATAATCAGAAACGGGACGAAGTAAAGTGTAAGGTTCCGGTTTAAACGGACAATGAGGTCCACAAAGAACTGATGGATGAAAACGAAGGGTCAGGGGATATTACTTTTCCTGTAGAAAAAACCCATAATCAAGATTTTCCAGAACACCCAGAAATATCTTGGTATTTTGAAGTCAAAGAAGTCGTAATGACTAACCCCGTATCTGCAGTTATTGACACTATAACTTACCAAACGGAACCTCAATTGAATCCTGAGGTCTATTATTTAGAGGACACACAATGTTCTCACAAAGTCAGGTTTTTGAGGAGACTACCGAGAGATCGGACGGACTGACCAAATAAGTTCACCGACGAAGTGAACGACCCCAAGTCGGGGTCACCTAGGTCCCATTAAGTTTAGCCCTACCTCAACCGTAGATCTTCTTTTAACAAATTAATTTCTATACCTTTCTCTAATACTTTCTTATCACATCATCCCTTTGATCACCTCTTTTCTACGACTTATTGAACCAAATGCACCTTTTGGTTATTTTGAGGTTCTTTTCCTCAAACGTGGTGGATGCATCCGGTGTCCGTAGAAGGGTCAGAGGGCTTCCTCACCTCCGTGTTTCACTGAGGGGCAAGTCTAGAATCTTCGAGACCGTTTTAATCATCCGAACCGCTCGGAGGTAGGAGGTCTACCCTTAAGTCGGTCTTTAACTCTTGTTCTTTCTTGCTGTACTCCCTTTGGTCAGAAAGGTCCTTAACCAGGGCAAAGAAATAAAAGGTCCAGGTGAAAATATGAAAATCAACATGTATCTCTATTTACATTCTTTCCCTCAGTGCGTACCAGTCGACGAGACTGGGAAAGGATTTCCGTTACAAGAAACGTATGGAAACAAGAATGTTCCCAGAATACAAACAAATGTTATAGAAGACCAGACCTCTGACTAATTGTAAAATACCGGGGTAGAAAGAAAGATAACTTTTTCCAAATCAGTTAGTCTTTTGAACAAATGGGAATTCTAGATGACTCAGAATTCTATCACTATTTCAATGTAAGAATGTATCGTTCCTGTGTTACTAAATATTGTTTTTTTCTCCTCATGTTACTAAATATTGTTTCACTTTTAAGTAATTGAGTTTTTAGATCATAACGACTGTAGTTTTGATGATATAAAGAAAAAGATGTAAGGTTAATATAGCTAATTGTATGAGGGTCCACGGATTCCTATACCTCCGGACCGCCGTTAGTAATTGAGTCGTTACTTTGGGAAGTGGTTGTATTAAAGATTGATTGAACGATTATGATATGATTATTAAAAGATTGAAGAGTTTTCTTAGACAAAAATCTTTCAAATTTCGTAGAGCACGGAGAGTGTCAACCCTCCGACATTTGTTAGTGTACACCGGACCTATTTGGACAGTCCGTCCGATCTCTCGGTAGTTTCCTCAAAAACCTGACTTTGTGAGAACAGTGTGGGTCCTCTAAATAATTGACCTCAGGATTCAATTGAGGAAAAGTCTCTCTCCACCACCCCCTATTGGGGGGTATTACAGTCTTCACATCTACTTTCGTATTACGTCATTCCATCCGTCTGAGACTAAAACCCCCATTTACGAGCTATTAGAGGTCCTCCTGGGGACTCCGAAGTAGGGCGGAAACGTATAACAGTCCGGAGGAAGCAGTACTGGAAACGGTGACCGTCCTAAGGAGTGCGACCGAGGACCGTTGGTCTTTGTAGGTGTTGACTCGTAGCGAAGGTGAAACCAGGTCGGAGAAGTAAGAAAAACCTCCATAAAGAGACGGGAAGTGGTCATCGTATAAACCTGTGACTGGCTAGAACCGCCCCCCTACCCCCCCATTCCGTCCCCCCACCTCCCCGTCACACCCCGTGACTTGATGGTCACAGTACAACAACCGGAAAAGTAATGACAGGTACCCTAAGAACTTCGTTCTTATGACCTCACCTAACGGTAAAGGAGGAGGTCACTTGGTGCAAAACGGTCCTGAGAAGTGATACCGGGCAGGTAGAACCCACCGGGACGTACCGTACCGAGCATCGAAGTAATTCAATGTGTTCGGGGAAGTGGAGTTTTTCCAACACTAGGTACTTCCCCTTTTTTTACGGGATCTGAAACGGTTTATAGGGGATCCCCCGTTTTAATAGGGACCCAACTCTTGAGGTATAATTACAAACCCGATTCTGGACTTATAAACAGATGTAGAGATTGATCACCCTCCTTTTACTTGTCAAAGTTTAAAATATGTCAGGTGGATTTCAATTTCACCTTTGACTCTTTCTTACTAGTCCCATTACGTTAAAAAAAAAAAAGACCTAACTAGATTCTTTTCATTTATTATGTCCTAGAAAAGTCTTGATTCGTCTAAGAAGTTTAGTAAAAAGACACTTCTGAAATTATGTGTTAATCAGTATCAATTATTACAGTAGTGTCTATCCGTACGTGTAGATAGTATCACTAACCCGGTCACAAAACCGGTGTGTTACATATAGGTCTCCCGTTCCCTTGTTCCTCTTTTCGACCTTGAGTCTTTAGTCTGACGTTCATTTTATACTCAGTCCTGTCACCATCTCATCTTTCAGTCCTTTTGTTTGTCTTTAGTTCACGGTATTTAGCAAACGGTTGTGTCTTTTCTCAGTAGTGTGTCCTGCAACAGTCTTTGACTCTCTTATTTAGTCCCGTCCCCCCTTTAATATACGTACCGGGGTCGTTGTTCTCTCCACGGGTGCGACGGTGACGGAGTCTATCGAGAGGAGTAGAGTCACCCGAGGAAAGGGGAGGGACGTCTCTCTGAACAGGGGTCATTTAGACCGGGTCTTTGGATGTACACCACTGGTGACTGTCGTCGTTAGACCCAGTCATCACATCCCAGTCTATACGACCGAACCGTTTCCGTAAAGACGGGTCGTCGTTTCTCGTTCACTTGTCTGACACAGACGGGAGGGGTCAAAGGTGGAGTAACAACTTACCTACCGACGACCAAAAGTTATCCCTGACACTTGTATATGAATCTGACCCTAGTACTGACTAAAAGACATAGACACACCAAAAAAAAAAAAAAGTAAAAAGTTCGCTTAATGGGGTCTTGTGGAAAAGTTCCACGAATTTCCGGAACTATTCATGTAAACTTGATACAGTCTTCAGTGTCAAAAGGTAATCACAAAAAGAGTAGACAAAACAGTAGAAATGTCGTAAATAATGGTAGACCCTAAGAAAAGTGGAACTAATAAACACAAAGGACGTGTTTTTGTACCCAAGATCCTTACGACCTTGGAAAGACAGAACGAGAGACGACCCAGGGGTTGTGGATCTTTTTGGACCGTATATTGTCTGTAAGTTATTTTCATACAACTTACTCAATTACTTACTTACTTGACCGTTATTCGTTAATCTCCTATTCAAAGAAGTTCAACAAGGGGGGTCATGACTCAGGAAAATTCATAAAGTAAGAGTTTACTACGACGATTCAGTGAAGTCAGTACAGAGTGAGACACGCTGGGGTATCTGTCGTCGGGTGGTCCGAGGGGGTAGGGACCCTAAGAGGTCCGTTCTTGTGACCTCTCCCAACGGTAAAGGAAGAGGTTACGTACTTTCACTTTTCAGTTTCACTTCAGCGAGTCAACACAGGTTGGGAGTCGTTGGGGTACCTGACGTCGGATGGTCCGAAGAGGTAGGTACCCTAAAAGGTCCGTTCTCATGACCTCACCCCACGCTAACGGAAGAGACGTTTACTACGATGGATGGTCTTTATGGTAAGACAACCGTCTAAAACAGTCAGGGGGAGGAGATACGAAATCACAGTCACTGTCACAGTGTCTCCGAAACTCCTGAAGAAACACTTGGTGTTCACTCGTTTAGTGAGAGTAGTGGAACTGACCCTTTACTCGGTGATACATGACGTACGGTCGTACTCTTGATCTTCGTCGTAATCACCGAAACCCCGTTCTCTGTCTGGTACTTCGTCTCATTCACAATTCCTCAATACAAAAACGGACGGTATGCATGTGAATTTAGAACTGGATCTCGACCTATATTTATCCTTTGTCTTTGCAAACTTAAATCTATTGGGTCACTTCGGGATGGTTACGGTCTATATTATGTACCCTAATTGTGGAGAGTGTCTTCTTTAGTCGCACGATTAATCTAGGGTCCTCGGTAGTGGACTTAGTCACTCATCTTCTCATTTACACCATGGTATACGTACAACTCGAGTCACCTACTTATTTAGGATTGACAAACTTATGTTGGGACCATGTCGGAGACGTGTCACTTATGAGATCTAGACTCTTCGATACCATACGGTGGGTCGAGTTTAGACCATTTTCGTTACGTCTAACCAACATATTCCCTTTTTAACGTACTTTTTGTAACCATAAAACTTCCTCCTCAAGTGTCGACCTGTTCCTTCCGAGGTTTTGAAGACGAAGGACCGAGTTTCTTGACCGTGTCAGAAACCCTACCACGGACTACGATTCCTCGAGTGTTCTACGTTTTCTGACTTGTCTCAAGAAACTTTTAATACGATAAACTCCCAGTGTGATGAGGTCAAACGAGTCAAAACGAAAATACGTCTGAAATGAAAATTACTTAGTATGTTGTCAATAAAGGGAATGACCTCTTCTTAAAATCCGTTCAGGAAACCTAAGGATCTTAGAGGTATGTTGGAATGTGATAAAGACTTGTATTTACTGTTGGACGTAAATCAAAATTTTATATTCTCTACTGTCCCTATATTCTTAAGTTCTACAGAAACCTTAAATTCGACGTAAATCATTGATATTTGAACTCCTCATAGTTATTTTTTTTATTCGTAAGAGTGAAAACTTTTCTTGTTACTAAAGTTGTGTTGGCGATTATGCCTCTCTTTTTCCATTTCTCCTTCTGTTAAAGTTTCTCTTTTTAGACGTAGGTTTACAGCCACAGTGAATTAATCTCGAGTGGTCGAGGAGAGAAAGAATGTCCCGTACTTAAGATTCACCAGACCTATAGGAAAGGGTTGATTGTTTTTACCTATACCGATTTCTTACTCCTCCGACTCGGTTTCACTTTTGTGGGTCGACGTCTACACTGACCACTACCTTCATTTGAGACTACAATATTTCTTGTTACGACGTATCCCTGGACCTATAATCCAGGTACTTAGTTCTATTTAAGTCAAGTCAGCGAGTCAGGACAGGTTTAGAATCGTTAGGGTACTTGGCGTCGTCCGGTCCGGAGGGACAGGTAGTGGTTGAGGGCCTCAAGTGGGTTTGAGTGCAGGTAGCTCAGTCGGTGGGTCGGTAGAGTAGGAGACAACAGGGGAAGAGGAGGACGGGGGTTAGGGAGGGTCGTAGTCAGAAAAGGTTCCTCAGTTGTGAAGTATACTTTACCAGTTTCATGTCCTCAAAGTCGAAATCGTAGTAAGGAAGGTTTCTTTAGGGTCCCGACTAGAGAAAGCCTTACCTAACCAACCTAGAGGAACGTCAGGTTCCCTGAGAGTTCTCAGAAGAGGTTGTGGTGTCAAGTTTTCGTAGTTAAGAAGACACGAGTCGGAAGAAGTGTCAGGTTGAGAGTGTAGGTATGTACTAGTTACTTTTTTGGTATCGGAACTGACCTGCCTGGAATCAGTCGTTTCATTACAGAGACGAAAACTTATATGATAGATCCAACCAGTATTGAAAAGAAGGTTCCTAATTCGCAGAAAATTAAAGTACCGACGTCAGTAGTAGGCGTCACTAAAACCTCGGGTTTTTTTATTTCAGACTGTGACAAAGGTGACAAAGAGGTAGATAAAGGGTACTTCACTACCCTGACCTACCGTACTAGAAGCAAAAGAATTACAATTCGAAATCCGGTTGAAAAAGTGAGAAGTGAAAGTGATAGTGGTTCTCCGAAAAATCAAGAACAAGTGAAAGACGGCATTCCCACCACAGTAGACGTATAGACTCCAATAACTATAAAGAGGGTCGTTAGAACTAAGGTTGAACACAAAGAAGGTCAGGTCGCAAAGAGTACTACATGAGACGTATATTCAATTTATTCGTTCCACTGTTATATGTCGGAACTGTATGAGGAAAAGGATAAACCTTGGTCAGACAACGAGGTACAGGTCAAGATTGACAACGAAAGACTGGACGTATGTCTAAAGAGTTCTCCGTCCAATACACCAGACCATAAGGGTAGAGAAAGTCTTAAAAGATGTCAAATAACACTAGGTGTGTCAGTTTCCGAAACCGTATCTGTTATTTCGTCTTTATCTACAAAAAGACCTTGAGAGAACGAAAAAAGTACTAGGTCGCCTACAACCGTTAAACTAGAGGCCAAGGAGACGGCAAAGATTTTGGTCGAACTTGTAGTCCTCCATGTGCCAAGTACATGACGACTTCGGACCGAACCTCTTAAAACTCGTAATGAAATGATCGTACACTCTACTCACGTTCACACGTCATGAATCTCGTAAGAAACCGTAACGGAAAGAAACCCTCACCTTACTTTTGCCTGGAAAAGGTCAGGACACCGGTGACGACTTAAAAGGTTCAAACGACCGTATAACTCACGTCGTGAAAGTGTTGTAATAGAAAGTCCTAAACTTTGTCGAGTTGACCTTAAGGTAGTGGAGGTGTTCAAAACAAGCATCACTACAAAAGGTTCCGGGTGAACTGAAGTGTAAGGTCCTACAGACCGAGATCTACTCACTAGTGTAGTAGTACTAATAGACCTAGTACTTCTAGAAAAAACATGTCAAGCAGACACATAAGAACGGTGGAGAAGAAATACAGAAGACGAAGACAATCCAGGTATGGTAAAGACAGGAAATAGCTCAGGTAGTAACGTACTTTACAAGGGATCCATAGAGATTAAAAGAACTTCTCTAGAGATCGGAAAGGGTAAGACAACCAAAGGAGATAAAGAGACGTGACTAACGCCTTTTTCCAAAAGAATAGAGAAGAACTATAAGAGACCTTGAGACGTAAGTCTACGAATATAGAAAGGGAAAGAGGAAACGAAAAGCGAAGGGAAGAAAAGTGTCGATAAACATTACGGAGGGATCTGTCGGTAAAACGAAAAAACGTAAAGAAAAGGTACCCTTACCAGAACTAGGGACAGAGGAGATGTTACAGTGCTTGGAATAAGGTATCAAGTAGTCCGTGAGATAGATGGTCTAGATCCGGGAATTTAGATAAAGAGTGAAGGTGACATATTAGTATTCCCTAAACTAAATCCAGTATGGACTTACCAGATGGCCAAAAGGGATGAAAGAAAATAAACTCAGACTTAAACCATTATTCCTCAAGTACTAGACACGGTGTCAGTCGAGGACCAGAACAAAAACAACTGACATATCTCGAAGAGGTGGAAACCGACGTTTCTTATATTAGTTAGACTAAAGCCACAGCTGGTGGACCACTACAGGTACACATCTCAGAAGAGAACACAACAACCTTCTCCCACAAACGATACTGGTCACGTAAAAGAACCGTTTTGAGATAATCAGAAACGGGACGAAGTAAAGTGTAAGGTTCCGGTTTAAAAGGACAATGAGGTCCACAAAGAACTGAAGGATGAAAACGTAAGGTCAGGGGATATTACCTTTCCTGTAGAAAAAGAGCACAATCAAGATTTTCCAGAACATCCAGAAGTATCTTGGCAAGTTGAAGTCGAAGAAGTCGTAATGACGAACCCCGTGTCTGAACCTATTGACACTATAACTTACCAAACGGAATCTCTACTTGTCTCAAGTAAGACAGAAAAAACTCTAACGTAGGTTCATGACGTAAAACCTGAGAAAACAACTGGTACTACCGATGAGATAAAGAAGACTCCCTAAGGACGGGCGTCATCATCTATATTACCAGTAGACTCAATTTAAGTGGGTAAGGTCAGGTAAAATCAAGTGACTAAGGATCTTACAGATACAAGTGAGAACGGCAGAGAACAAACTGGTGAAGGTTAAACGGAACTAAGTACCTGGACTGTAAGGTCCAAGGATACGTTATAACGAGAAACGTCGTAGCCTGGAACGAAGATAGTGGTCAGTGTAGGTGTCGACCCATAACAAAAAGGAAACTGAGGTAGGGAAGTAAGAAAGACCTCAATAAAGAGGTGGCTAGAGGTCATCGTATAACCCGTGGATGCCTGGACCCCTCAAGGAGGAAGTCATAGGATAGCAAAACGTAAAAGTATGAGAATTATTCAAAGAGTTCCGTTCTTATGACTTCACCCAACGGTAAGGGAAGAGGTCACCTGGTGTAAGAGAGTCTGGAGAGGTGGTACTAGGCGGACAGAACCTAACGGGATGTCCGTACCGAATCAAAGTAACTCAATCTGTTCCGACACCAGGATCACACTAATCTAACTGATCAAAAGACACTCATACCAAAGTCACACAGACGGGAGACTATGGGAGAACTTTGTGGATAGTAGAATGAACCCAAAGAGAATGGAACCCACACCCCATAAAGAAGTACCGACGAGGTCGTTTCGTGTCGACGACGAGGTATCGAACCTATTCCGTAAAGAGGAATGGTGGCGGGAATGACTGGAAGTTACACCCTATCGAGGAGATCCTGAAGGATACGGGCACGTCGGTGATGAGGAAACCAACGAGGAGGGTCGGCGGCGGGCACCGGAGGCCACGGCGGGGACCCGAGGTCACTGCGGGGACCGGAGGTCACGGCGGGGACCGGAGGTCACGGTGGGGACCGGAGGTCATAGCCCACCGAGGAGGACCGGTTACGGGGATCGGAGTCCGCCCTCCACCGAGGAGGACCGGCGGGGACTGGAGTCAGCACCAAATCGAGAAGAGACGGCGGCGGGGACTGGAACCTACACCCCAAAGAGGAGGGCCGGTGGTAACTGGAGCCTGAGCCCCATCGAGGAGAGCCGGTGGCAGGGACTGGATTAACTTTCACCAGTTTGTCCTCTAGCGTTTTCACTTGTAGTTGTAAAATTCTTAATCACTTGATTTTACCTGACCTTACCCGTTTAAATTAAGTCTACTGTTACTATAGATGATGACCCCGTTCTTAGGTAATCTTCTTTACCTCATCGGGAGTATCAGTTGTTCTCTCGGACTTTACGTCATGAACCCACGGTAGAGTTTTTGCCTTCTTACTATAGACAAACAAAGGTTCCGTTCGGTAAGTCATAGAGACATTAGGTTCAAATACAAGGTTTGTGATTACGGGTTTTCGATTTCAAGTTATCAAGTTACTTTTGGATGTTCTGGAAAATCTTGATTGTGGGTTTTTCTACAGAAAAAGAAAAAAAAAAGAAAAAAAAAGAAATTAAAAAATAAAAAAAAAATGTAAAATTGTAGAAATTAAGAATGTACGCAAGGGTTTGTACTTGGGGGGGAGGGTGGAGGGAGGGGTGTTGTAGAGAGACCCAGTAGGGGTACGTGGTCGGGGTTCGTTCGACGTGGGATGCAGTCTGTACCTGACCGCTAAGTTAAGAATGTACTGTCATATGTACAATCTTAAGGGTAAGAGGGTTTAGTAGGGTGGGAGAGGGAGAGGGAGACTCAGGTTTTCAGGCCATATGTGTAGACACAGAAAAAAGGACAGAATGTATGTCCCAGTAGTAACGGTAGAAGGATTTAAGGTATATATACACAATCATATGACATAACCACAAAAAGAAAGACCGACTGAAGTGAGACATATTAACCGAGGTCAAAGTAGGTAGAGTAGTCTTGACTAAGTTTACTTAAGAAAAATTGCCGATTCATTATGAGGGAACACATATACATGGTGTCGAAAGAATAGGTAAGTAGACGACTACCTGTAGATCCAACAAAGGTACAGGACCGATAATATTTGTCACGACGCTACTTGTAACCCCATGTACACAGAGAAAGTTAAGACCAAAGGAGCCACACATACGGGTCTTCACCCTAACGACCCAGTATTCCATCAAGATAAACGTTAAAAAATTCCTTAGAGGTGTGACAAGAGGTATCACCGACATGATCAAACGTAAGGGTGGTTGTCACATCCTCCCAAGGGAAAAGAGGTGTGGGAGAGGTCGTAAATAACGAACGTCTAAAAACCTAGCGTCGGTAAGACTGACCACACTTCACCATGGAGTAACACCAAAACTAAACGTAAAGAGATTATTACTCACTACAACTCGTAGAAAAGTACACAAACAATCGGTAGGCATACAGAAGAAACCTCTTTACAGATAAATCAAGAAACCGGGTAAAAAACTAACCCAGCAAATAAAAAGACCTTAACTCGACGTCTTCAACGAACATATAAAAACTCTAATCAACAAACAGTCAACAAAGTAAACGATAATAAAAGAGGGTAAGTCTTCCGACAGAAAAGTGGAACGAATATAAAAGGAAACATCATGTCTTCGAAAATTAAAATTAATCTAGGGTAAACAAATAAAAACGAAAATAAAGGTCTTAAGACCCTCCACCTAGTATCTCCTAGGACGACACTAAATACAGACTCTCACAAAACGGATACAAGAAAAAGTAGTACCCCCTGAACTTATGTTTTCATCCTTCAGTTCTTTATTGACCTCATTGTCCCTTCAAACCGGAACCTCATTTTTAACTTTCGTCCCGTTTCCGATTATCTCAAAACGGTTCTTTTGTGTGACCAATATAGTTTATGGGAGAAGGTTGTTGTGTTCTCTGATGAGATGTGTACTTGTAGTGGTCAACCAGTTATGGCTTTAGTCTGACTAATATAAGTAACGTCGGTTTCTACATTTTTGAGATATGTCAATCGTTTTTGTTCTGGCCCTGGACTGACCGAGTCTAGTACTTGAAGAATAACGGTTTAAGTCTTCATTTGACTTCTTTCATCTTTTTGGTTATCTGGTAAGCCCATAATGGATTTAGTTTAGGGAATGCTAATATCTCATCTTCACTGTTTATCTACGTTACCTAATCTAGATTATCCAGCTCCCGGACTTCTTGATACCTACCTCCAAACATTGTAACATGTCCTCCACCACTAGTTTTGGTAGAGGTTCTTTTTCTTTACATTTTTCCTTTTTTACCAACAGACTCTTCCGGAATGTATATCGAGTCTTTTCTTCTCTTCACTTTCCGTTTCGTCTTTTCCTTTCTATATAGATAGATCTACGTCTTAAGGTTTCTTATCGTTCCGTTCTATTCTTTCGGAAGGAGTCACTAGTTACGTTTATTTATCTCCTTTTGTTATCTTACCCTTTCTGAGCTCTAGAGAAGTTCTTTTAATCTTTATGGTTCCCTTGCAAAGTTCACTTCTACCCGTGTTATTTTCTGTCTTTGTCATGCCTACATACATTGTCTTCGTCTTCTATAATTCTTCTTCACCGTTTTTATGTGTATTGATATGTTTTTTCTCGAATTACTGAGTCTATTGGTGTTACCACACTAGTGAGTGGATCTCGGTCTGTAGGACCTCACGCTTCAGTTCACCCGGAATCCTTCGTAGTGATATTTATTTTGATTACCTCTACTTCCTTAAGATCAATTCGATAAAGTATTGGATTTTCTACCACGACACTTTCACGACGTCAGTTATACGGTCGTTTAAACCTTTTGAGTGGTCACCGGTGTCCTGACCTTTTCCAGTCAAAAGTAAGGTTAGCTACGGTTTCTTACGAGTTTATGGTGTGTTAACGTGAGCAGAGTGTACGTCGTTTAATTACAAGTTTTAAGAGGTTTCAATTAAAGTTGTCATGTACTTGGCTCTTGAAGGTCTACAAGTTCTACCTAAATCTTTTCCGTCTCCTTGGTCTCTAGTCTACAGTTGTAGACGACCTAGTGTCTTTTTCGTTCCATTAAGGTCTTTTGAATATAAAGACGAAGTAACTGATACGGTTTCGGAAACTGACACACCTAGGTTTGTTTGACCCTTTAAGAATTTCTCTACCCTTATGGTCTGGTGGAATGGACGGAGAACTCTTTAGACATACGTCGAGTTCTTCATTGTCAATCTTGGTCTGAGTCTTGTTACATGACCAAGGTTTAACCCTTTACTCATACGGTTCCGACATATAACAGTGGAACGAAAAAATTAATTATACGTCTCATGTAATACACTTTACGGTCTGACTTACTTCGTGTTCGACCTTAGTTCTAACGGTCCTCTTTATAGTCATTGAAGTCTATACGTCTACTGTGGTGCGAATACCCTCTTTCGTTTCTCCTTGATTTCTCGGAGAACTACTGTCACTTTCTCCTCTCTCTTTTTCGATTGAATTTTGAATTGTAAGTTTTTTGATTCTAGTACCGTACGTCAGGATAGTGAAGTACCGTTTAACTACCCCTTTGTTACCTTTGTCACTGTCTAAAATAAAAACCCTCCGAGGTTTTAGTGACGTCTACCACTGATGTTGGTACTATAATTTTCTACGAATGAGAAACCTTCTTTTCGATACTGTTTGGGTCTGTCGTTTAATTTTTCGTCTCTGTAATGAAATGACTGTCTTCAGAGAGATCAGTTTGGATACCAAAAAGGTCATCCGTACATACCTACACTCTAAACCTGGTATTTTTTCGACTCGTGGGATTTATAAATATGAAAATTTGACACCACAACGTCTTCTGAGAACTCTCAGGGAACCTGACGTCTCTAGTTTGGTCAGTTAGGACTTTCTTTAGTCAGGAGTTACAAATAATCTTCCTGACTACTACTTCGACTTCGAGGTTAATAAACTGATGGACTACGTTTCATGACTGAGTAACTTTTTTTGGGACTTCGACCCTTTCTAACTCCCGTCCTCGTCTTCCCCTAATGTCTCCTACTCTACCAACCTACCGTAATGTCTGAACTACCTGTACTCAACTCGTTCGAGGCCCTCAATTACTACCTGTCCCTTCGGACCGTACAACGTCAGTACTCAAACGTTTCTTAGTCTGTACTGACTTGACTTGTGTACTCTTCCGAAACTTTGATCGAAGTGACAAGTGATGACATGTTCAAGTGCACAAGACTCTAAGGTTGCACCTAAGAAGTAGTTGTAGAATAACTAAACGATTGATAGATACGTAGTCGTGTAACAATTTTAGAGGTTTTTGAACCGAGATAAAGAATCAGTATTTGTAATTACCATTTCGTGTTCAATTTATTGGGAAAAGGTTCCTTTTCCTTGTTGAAGACATGACGTTACGTCACGTGTTCACAAATTCTTTTCAATACAAATGGGGTAACAAAGGAAGTAAATATTTGTCAGTGAAAAATAAATATGTAATATTCTTACTTGTCACCGTTTTTCCCTTGTCTGACATAATATATCGGTACTGAGTTGTTTCCTCGAGTGTGTGATGTCTGAGTCGATAGATTAGAGGTAAAGAAAAAGTGAGTACAAATTTACATAATTCCAGTAGTCAATTAAGTTCCCGTCTATTTACAGTCCAATAATAGTATTCACAGTTTACTAGTACTCACACCTTTAGTAATACAAAGAGATAGTCTTACTTTACACTTTTTTAAAAAAAGTTTCCATTCACATGTTTGAGTGACCAGAATTTATTCGGACTACACCTTTTCCCTGAAGCCTCTTTGCGTACTGGTATCGGAATGGGGGCCGATAAAGAACCTGTAAAAAATGAACTAAAAAGAAGAAGGAATGAGTTCAAGGAAATAATCTTTACACTATTTATTATGATCAATGATTGGGTCATAGAAAAAGGAAAGGAAGGTATCATCATCTTGGGGTTTGAACAAAGAACACAACTATACGAACTGATTTACTGACGTAAAGACTTGGATGAAACGTCTTTTTTGTTTACTCTATTTGTTTAAAACCGATTACATTATCTTCACTTTTACAACACACCCTGTAAGTCCTTTCGAGGAATTTCTATTGACTGAGGCGACGAATTAGAGGAAACATTGAATAATTACGGGTCTTGTGTCTACGTTGTCGATCTCAAAGTTGTCGGTATAATCTGGTATAATCCTCCCACCTTGGCTTTTTCTATTCTTTGAAGTTACGGACCACTGAAATGTTAATGTGATAGTCGGGACCTATAGGTAAAAACCTTAATGAAAGCTACGTTCTTTTTATTTGAAGAGATAACGAATTCAGTAAACGTTAAACCTTAAAAACACAATCTAGTAACTTAGTTTAAGATTAACTATATTTTATGGTTATTCTTAAGGGGTTTCAATTTTGTTATCCTTCCTCTATCCTTTTTCGTCTACGTTCTAATAATTTCTTTACTTCCCCTCGTATTTCAAACAGTGGGGGTTTTATACAGAGAAACCGTATTCCTAATAAAATCCGACAAACGAAACCTTTTTCTTCTTTTTTTTTCTTCGTCTACCCTCTTTTTGAGACTTTCGGTTCATCTTCAATCAATGGTAAAACATGCTCGTTAAATGTGAATATCCCCTTTATATATACACATCCCTCACAGAAGGAGAGACATGGTTCTTCTCCTCCTTGATGGTTTAGACCTTGAGAAAAGGTACCTCTTCCGTACCCGAATTTAGACATATTGTTGGAATGTGCATGAATGGTACGAAACAGACTTTTGCACCAGGGTGAGGGGGATTATAGAAGGTAACAGAAATCGACTTCTACCGTAAATTCCACCGTTCACCCGGTAAAGTTCTCAATGAGTCAAAAGGACCCAGAGAGGATGTATATGTCCTCCCTATGTATGATAATTTACAAACAGACTAAAGAGACAGTCTCAGAGGGTTCTTTAGTTGGGACGACTGTGGAACTAAAGTCCGAAAACCGGAGGACTTGACACTCTTTTATTTAAACAATGAAATTCGGTGGTGTAAACACTATTAAATAATGTCATCGGGATCCTTTGGTTATGAACTTGGATTGTACGTAAAAGAGTAAATTAGAAGTGTTGTCGTGATAGTCTTAATTTAATTTTATATCCATAAAAATATTTTTCTACCACTTGGTCTTTCTTTTGGATTGAATGAGGTATGGAGACTGAACTTAAGTCACGGATAAGATGCGATCTGAGACGAATATATGACCTTTCTTGTCTCCATTTCTTAACACAGTCCTACCTGAAGGGACCACCAGGTCACCAATCCTGAGACACCAGAGTGACGACCCCGGGACCAAGTTAGGGACCAGTCCCTTGATTCTAAGGTGTTCGGGGTGCCACGTTGGGTTTCTTCCTTTTTTTTACACGTTCTTCGTGTTTAGTGTTTTCCAGTTCGGTCTTAAATCTAGGTGTAGCGGACAGAGGTTTCCGTACTACAGGAGTAGTACGACCAGTCGTTACTAGGATGTTAAGAGGAGGTGGTCCACCACGATTGTGTCAGGGTCACGACAGATGTTACAGAAGTATACATCTTTAATGTGAAGTGACTACCAGGGTAGACCTAAAGGCACGAAAAGAGGGTTATTCTGGTTCATCCTATTATCCGGTGTACGAAATGAAAGACTTTTGTTTTACAATTCCCACTTTAAAGAGAGAAGTCTATTCCTCGACTTTATTACTGGAGAGAAGGAAACTTTCACTTTTATAACAGAAAACATGAGGTAACATTTCTCCCTAAAAATGGTAGACGAGTAGTGTAGACTCAGTTCCCGTCATACAAACTTCTACTAACAAACTAAAGTAGCTTTTCCTTTTCCCAAACCAGGAAGGGTTGAGACTTTAACATACCACGGTTCAAACTGAATTCTTGAAAGTCCACGTTTAGAGTCGTCTCGGAGTAAAACTAAATAAGGGAGGTCGTCTTCCTCCTAACAGGACGAGATCCGTGTTTCTCGTTTCCCGTCTCATTTGACACACCTAGACTCCAGTTTGTCTTGACATCAGTTAGGGACTGATACAATGTCACTGTCTCAAAAGGCCCTCGGTCGTACTCCTTAGGGTGGGCACTGTTCCAGTACACCGTCTCTAGACTACCCGTTCCCCACAAGGGGACCATAAAGGACTCGTACATGGGGGTTTTGGTTTTTAGACGGCCGGAAACATGAGACGAAAAGGTGAGAAGACTGTGTGAGACATTTTTCAGTTGAGTCCCGAAATCAGAAGACGTAAACTTTCCCTACAAAGTCAATTTGGGGGAGACTATTGAGAGATCGAACGGATTGTCCAAGGGGGCCTGGAGAATGTCGAACACTTAACGAATGTCGGGGGGTTGCCACTCTCCGTGTTTCGAATTTTCGTAGAATTTCTATGTCTCGGAAAAGATTTCTCGATTTTTAGTATAACTACTGCCCAAAAGTGACAACTGAGTTACTAACGGCGGTCCGGAGGTATAAGAAATAGAAAATCCGTGGACCCTCCTACAATTAGTTACATTTGACCTATACCGTTTTCTATATATCATCAAAACTACAATCGTTGTGATCTGAAAACTCAATTAATGAAAAGAAAACAATATTTAGTGACATGAGGAAAATAACAATATTTAACGACATAGAAACGATACATTCTTACATTGAAATAAATCACGAAAGACTTTCACCGTGGTCTGAAACCCTTCTTGTTGTGTTTATTCAGAAGACCAACTGTTTGGAATAGTCTTTTCCTGACATTTTACAATTAACTAGGAAAACCGACCTTCTACTACTTTTAGTGGATTCTAAACATATATGTTGATCCATACGTCTCTCTTATCAGACCAAAACTATTCTCAGACCCGACGATTACGACGTATTAAAACATAATGGGTAACTAGAGATACATGTTAGTTTTTCCATATTTTCCGGAAAGATTTGTTATCTCCGGCCCGGTCAGTAACCTTCTTGACCAAAGGGGACACAGAGGAGAAATGAGATAAAAGACCGACTTAAGGGTAGACCCCGTACCTGCGACTGGTACAGATGAATGAACGGGGTCGAAGATTCTAGGTGCGTTCTCCCTCGGGTTCCACCCCGTGGGGGCGATAAGTTTTCCTACGGCCACCGAATTGCATCTACCACGTTCGAGGAACAGACCTTTAAATAACCGAAAGGTGCATTTGGTTCAATAAGTCAGAGAAAAGAGGTGAATTAAAAGGATGATGTGATAAAGCAGGATTAGATTAGAATATAATTATTTATTCAAAAAGGAGTGGTTGCGGTAGGGGTGAAACTTAAGGGACCTAGGTGGTCCCGACCTGGGACCGTTCTCAACATCTTAGTATTGTACTCTCCTAATCTTTCAGTAAGTAAAAGTGAAGAGATCAAATGTCTACTGTTTTAACTTTGGTTATTACCCCTTCCCTAAATCAACTCCAATACGTCTTTTCGATCTTCCGTCAGAACCTTTATATCTCGTGTCAAGTAAAGAAATTTTACCCTCGACAAAGGTGTTTAGTACAAGTAAGTAACTAGGAGTTTTAGAAACAGACATTTCATTATGATTTCTCTAGTCGAACCGTATTATTGAGTAGTCCAATGACGTTAGTAGTCTACTCTCTTAGATATACTTTCTGGAACCGGGTTTGTAAAGAGTAGAGACCCGGAGTTTAAGTGGATGAAAGTTTACTCCACCGAGGTGACCTACTATGGAGTCAATATTATAAAAACAAGGATACACAATATTGTCACGTTTCACGATATACTAACATAAGATGAAGGTATAAAGGTACCAAGGACTTGACTTGTTAAACAGAAAAGGACTAAGTCAAATAAAATCGTTGTTACTCGTTTTAAAAACTCCAGTCTATCTTTGTTTTGACCGTAGAGATGGGGTTCCCGTGACGGTATAATACGTAAAGTATTTTATTATATTAATTTACTTGTGTACATACCTTCAAGACGATTTACTACTTTTTGTTTCTGACGACGTTAATCCTTCGTCACAAGGGAAGTTAACACCAAAAGACAATAAAAGAATGTGAAGGTTAAAACCAACTTTATCAATAACCAAGATAATATTTAAGGTGATAAAAAAGTCCTATAAGATAATACTTTCACTAATTAAACGAGAGATTCACTATCAATTAATTTATGAGAGACACTCCAAATCTTACATGTTGTCTTTATCTTTAAGTACATTACCGTTAACAATCCAAGTTCCAAAATAACCACACCCGTTCATACCTCTCTCCTTCTATCCTCTACTAGAAAATAGTCATCTATACACGACATAAATAAAAGGTTATAATTTTTCTCTCACGACGACGACGACGATTCAGTGAAGTCAGCACAGACTGAGACACGCTGGGGTATCTGTCATTGGATGGTCCGAGGGGGCAGCGACCCTAAGAGGTCCGTTCTAGTTACCTCACACAACGGTAAAGGAAGAGGTTACGTACTTTCACCTTTCACTGTCAGTTCAGTAAACCAGCACAGGCTGAGAGTCGTTGGGGTAGCTGACGTCGCATGGTCCGAGGAGGCAGGTACCCTAAAAGGTCCGTTCTCATGAACTCACCTAACGGTAACGGAAGAGACTTTTCTCCACTCCATTCTGATAAAGACTCCCAGTCGAACTCCCCTTTGAATCAATGTTACGTCTTAACATTGATTCTGAATACTATGTCTGAAGAGTATCAAAAATCTCTCTGTTAACTTTCCCGTACATGTGTTACAAAATAATTAGTATAGGACTCTCCGTCTTAGGACCATACAGATTATAATGTGTAATTAGGTAGTAAGGTAGTAGGTAAGTTAACAGGTCGGTAAGTTGTTCATTAGAACTCATGTATAAGCTGTAGAAAGATCCGAAACCCCGATTTCGTCACTTGTTCATTTGTCTTTAAGGATGGGAGTACCTCAAACGAAGAAAACCTCCCCCCCCACCCTGTTCCACACCACATCACTCTTACTCAATCTGTTTGTTTAATTATTTCATATGTTGTACATTTAACCTCTTCTCCGATACCTTTTATTACGTCATTCCCTTTCACTATCCTTCTGACCACCATGTCCATTCTCCACGTTAAAGACGTTTCTGGATGTCTACTCCTTTAGTCGGTATTTTGATGTATTCCCTGTTCGTGGACCCGTCTCCCTAGTCGTTAACGTTTCCGGACTTAGTCCCTGTCCGTCTCCCACAAGTTCTTTCGGTCTTACTCACGTCGTTACTCCATCTACTTCTCGTTGTTCCCCACTATGGTCTCTCCATTCCGTCAGCCCCTCTAAAGAGTCTCTGTGTATCTGTGTATCCGGGGGTCCAATTGACAACTGAAAGTCAGTCTTACTCTATCTTCGGTAGTCTCGAAAAACTCGTCTCTTCTTATACTAAACTATATGTGAAATTATCCGAGTTACGTCGAGGAGGTGACTCTTGTTTGACTTCCCTTTGTTCCTACCTTTTCCCTCTATCGTCCGTCATTTGTATTAGGACCCCTCTACCTAGTCTAGTCCTACTCTTCTATTCTCGTCACAACTAATGTTTTCACTAGTTCAATACCGATATAAAACTTCTGACTTGTTTATATCCTGTAATAAAGTCCGTATAATACATTTTGTGATTGTGATGTTCGGAGAGAGTACGAGTCCGATTTTCTTGACGTTTGAAATCTCACGAAGAATGTAAGAAACTCCCGCACCCTTATCGTTTGGACTACCGACCGAAAGTGGGTTTCCTTTGATGAGTGAGAATTTAGAATATTTTTGTTAAAACCCCTTTTTAGATAAGATGTTTATAGGATTACATGGATTTTCAAAGAGTCTCCTCAATATGGGGACCGTGAAAAAACGGAAAATATGATAATCAAATTCAAACATAAAAGTAACCAGTCTATAACTTTATACACTGTACCTTGGTATGTCCCTTTGGATGACACTTCCCAAGTTTTTCATTTCTAACGTTCTTGCATTACATTTGTTCTTTTGTGCATCGTTGTAGTTATACACCCACACAAAAAAAAAAAGGACAATTTTAGTCTATGTCACGGGTTTTCAGTGTCGACATACGCTGTACACTTTCACTCTATGGTTCACTTTTCTAAATATATACTCAAAGTAAGCTGTCTCACCACCCGTGATAAAATTATATCAAAACCTTATAAAATTATAAGTTTTAATACAATAAAACATTATAAAATCACATCAGAACCTTATAAATTCTTTCTCCTATAGTCATTGAGGTTTTACATTTGTCCCTTTACCATCTAATTGTTTCCAGTATTTTATGACCTTTCGAGGACGATTGGTCCAAAATAAAAAACAAGGAAATACTCCAAACTGGTATAAGAGTACACTGACGTAAGTTCAACATTACAAATCGTAAATGTTACTTTACATTTATTTTAATCGTTAACTGAGTAGTTATAGTAACAATTGTACTTACGGTTTATATGTATATATTTCCTAAGGAGAGGGTTTTATAAAAGTGATTAAAACAATAAGTGCCTCTATCGACCGAACCCCGTATTGACTACCGAAGGAGGTGAAGAAAGTTCAGGACTGAGACCAATATCCTTTCTTCTCGTAAATAAATATTAAGAAAGTACATCTCTCCAGAGAAACGTGACATGAGTTTCTATAGAATACACGACCGGAACCGAGGAGTGGGTCAAGAGAAACATTCATCGGTGGAAAATCTCATCGATGTCTGGTCCACTCAAGATTAGGATCAAAAGGTTGAATAATGTACATACTGGAACTGAGTTTAACATCTTCCTCCTATTATTAAAAACTAATCACATTAAGTGTCTCAATAATATTTTAGTTTCCCTACATACCGTTTTGGTTATGTTATAACATTTCATTAATTGGAGGTTAATTTTATTTAAATATAATCTTTTGTTTTTTGTTTGTTTTTTTTAGTTTGTTCTTTTATATATAGTCACAAAGGATTTAGTCCGAAACGTAGTCTTAGTGGATCACGAATAATTTTATGTTGACACACCCGGAGAGAGTGTTAGGTGATCTAGTATTAATAACTCTTATCCAGAACCGTAAGGAGAGTGGAGAGAGGGTACAACCTCTGGTAAGAGACCTATAACGTGAAGGATAAAAGAATAAAATGTTGGAACAAAATTCACCTGGTGTACTAAGTCGTCTAAGGACTCTTACTCATGTCCTGTTCTTAAATTTTATAAATTTGGACTCTAATAAGTTGGGTTCTTATTAGTTAAAAACCAAACCGATTTATATATTATAACACTCCCCGAAGGGACCACCAAGTCTACCATTTCTTAGGCGGACGTTACGTCCTCTGGACCCAAACAAGGGACCTAACCCTTCTAGAGGATCTCTTCCCTCACCGATGGGTAAGGTCATAAGAATGGACCTCTTAAGGTACCTGTCTCCTCGGACCGCCCGATGTCAGGTACCTCACTGTTTCTCAACCTGTACTGACTTACTGATTATATGTAATATAACACATCCTCTAATAGAGGTTAGTTTTAAAAATTTCGTATTAAGATTACGGAGAAAGAAAAAGTATACAGTAAATCAAAAAAAAAAAAAAAGAGGTTATCAAAAGAGACAGTACCTTAAAAACAGAAATAGGTAATCGATAGAAAAGAGAATAAGATGTAATGAATGATAGGTAAACTCCAAGATGGTCCGTAACAAAGGTGAGAACTTCTTTATTGTCGTAAAGAAACTTACGTTCAGACAACCATTGTTAGAAAGTCGAAAATAAATACATCTTTGGAAAAAAAAAGTGAGAAAACACTTCCTATAGTAACAGATTATATCTTAAAACACAACTGACAAAAAGAAAACTGAGAATATTCTACCGTAAGTCAACAGATACCGGAGTTAACAACGACTTCTCATCAGTCGAGAAAACATAGAAACAAGGAGACATAAATTGTAGAAAAAAAGGGGTGACCGATTTCTGAAGAGACGAAAACCATAAATCATCGAACCGAACTATTTTGATCCCTAAGTACGTCTACACACGTGGACACACAATTAAATAGGACAGGTCCTAGGTGACTAAACCCTTTTAGAGTACGTAATTAAAAAGTTTATAACACCTTGAGTAAGAGTGAAAAGAAGACCTGGAGGTTTATTTACAAATAACTTAAAAGAATAACACTGTGTTCTGAGACTTCGAGATAGTCAAAAGAAAGTTAGAGTATAATAGAGCTAATAAGTTCAATTTATCATCACTAGGTGTAAGTTTAAGTAACTCAGAAAGAAGAAGAAAACTTTTTTACAATAACCTCATATCAACTACTTAGAAAGAAGACGGTAGAGGTTAGACGACAGTTTGTATAGGTCACCTAAAATGTTAAACCATGACACGATAAGTCAAGATCAAAGAGATAAATTAGGAAAAGTATCTAAAGGTAAAATAAGATGACTCTAGGGGATAAATTCCGTAAAAGATTTTCCCTAATAAAACTGTATAAAAAGGAGATTTTCAAACTTCTATAAATTATACAGATGAAATTTCTGAAGCTATTTAGATTTTAGACCAAGTAAACCTCAAACCAAAGATAACTAACGAAAAAAAAGTATTTGTACCTGACGTAAAAGGGTAAAGAAAAGTATAGATCATATTAAAATTCATTTGAAACTTCATATTTTAGTGTAATGAAAATATTTATATACGTAGGTACATTGGTGGTAGTGTTAGTTCTAAGTTCTGTAAAAATAGTGGTGTTATACATAGAAATATGAAGAAGGGTCGATCAGAAGTAAATGATGGGACAGAAGTCCATGGATAATTCAATCTGAGACAAAGATGTCTCATCTAAAGTGAAAGGATCTCAAAAGGTATTTATTTCGATATATACTACTAGGAAAATACAGACCGAACAAAATAAATCGTATTATAACAACTCTAGGTACGTGTGACAACACATATAGGTATCGAAGAAAAAAAAAAAGGTAATGAGGTATACCAAGATAATATACCTATATGGTTTAAAATAAATAGGTGAGTGGATAACTACCTTTAAATGAAGGTCAAAAACCAATAATCCTGTTTTCACACAATGTTTGTAAACACATGTTCAGACACATATGTACTCTCAAAAATAAGAAGAACATATTCATGGATCTCCATCTGACCGATTCTTTAAAACATTCACATATAAATTAAAGTATTCTTTAACGGTTTTACGAATGGTTTTAACGGTTTGCTAAACTGTAAGAGTGGACGTTAGATATTCTCCAGACCTATAAGGTGTAGGAGTCACTGTGAACCATGACTGAACAAAAATTATAATCTGTTAAACCTCACAATACTTCCACTACTACACCAGAAAGACCGGACGGACTTGACTTCACTATTACAGGGGACCGTGATGACTTGGAAATCATAGAGACAAGATCAAAATTGGGGTACCTTCTACGAGAAACTATTTGGAACCTATCAGAGTAAGAAGTATACAATTTGGGTTTGTAGTCACTCATTAAGTGTCCCCTGGGGATGGTGTGAAGACCTCGGTGAAGAGACGAGTCCAAAGAGGAGAGGTGATAGATGGTAGGGACCCAAGACTAATTAAGTCGACGATATGGTACGTCTAGAGCCGGAGAAACCGAGTACCACTGATAGAGCCGGAGAAACCGAGTCCCACTGGTAGAGCCGAAGGTCGTACGACGTGACATAGGGGTACGACGTTACGTAGGGGTCCGTGTCGGATGTCATTAGTACCCCGAGTGGAGTCGTTAAAACGGAGGAAGTCTCTAATGTCAAAAATAACGGACAGTAGTTTACTGACTTTCGTCAACGGAGTATATACAGGTAAAAATAATAACAATACCACTGTCTTGATGAGAGTCTGAAAAATTGTAGTTATCGGTCTTCATAGAGACATTCAAAAAGTAAAAAGAGAAATAGGGACCCAAATTTTTTAAAGTACTATAGTACTTGAAAAAAGGTAAACAGTAGTACAACCCGGGAAAACTAGACCTTTTAGTATGAGAAGTCAAGATACTTAAAATAAATGAAATTTTTAAGGGAGAGTGAAAATAAATAAAAAGAGAAACCTTGAGAGAAGTCTACGACCTATACGAGTTTACTAGTGGATCCAAAAAAGAAAATTTAGGAAAAGATAGAATGTAAAGAAAAGATTAAAGACCTTCTATAACAGTTAAAACATAGAGTGTAATAGATAACTAAAAATTATATTTAAATAAATAAAATTAACTTTCGATTAATGAAATGTTATAACATAACCAAAACGGTATGTAGTTGTACTTAGGCGGTGTCCACATGTGTACAAGGGGTAGGACTAAGCTACGTACTATGTTCTACGAACCCCGACCACGTGACACTACTGGGTCTCCCTACCATAGATAAATAAAAAATTTTTTATACAAGATTATATAATTTTAATATTCTAAATGAATAATAAGAGACTTATAAACGAAAAATCTCTATTGAAAATAAAACCCAACTATACCATGTAGAGAATAGAGACTTATAAAATCACCAATATAAAAGTCATTCACTTACAAAAAATCACATTACAATTTTAAAGAATTTACTAAAAAAAAAGTGTTCGAATATAAAAGAATTACTAGCGAGATCCCAAACGACATAAGTAAAATTGAATAGTATTAGACGAAGTTGAATACGATTAAAATCACTTTTTATAATATTGACATATCGAGATTAGAGACATCTTAATACGTCGAGATAAGCTAAAGGGGGAAATACACGATAATACTATCGATAATTATCTTAATATGTACAATGTGTAGATCTTTATATAATAAAATTAATAATGAGATATATTAAATACATTATTTTTTCAAATCTCTTCTCTTATTCATATAAACATCCAACATAATAATTGGAATAAATGTTGAAGACGAGAAACGTGAAAAAGGACACCTAGACTTCAGAGTAGAACAGAGTTAAGGAATGAGGTGACCTTAAAACATGGATGACGAAGGAAACACAACTATAACACTTTATATAATGTAAATATACACACATATATACACAATGTGAATATAAGTATAATAAAATATGGCATTTTTAGTGAATTGTCCTTTTCTCCTTTATACGTACAATACTACAGAAAAATATTAATATGTTAATGGAAGTGGTCACGAGAAACTATAAAACACACTTAATTTTAAAGACAGATCACAGTGAACGAAAGTCGGAACTTCTTTAAAGAAATTATAAAAAAATATTCGATCTAGAGGATCGTTCTTGAAAGGACTCAAAAACGAACAACCCTTTATAATAAAGGGAAATAAAGACTGTTCCAGAAAAGAGACCTATACTCTATGATTCAACTTTCATAGAGAACCGGAGACGATATGGTGCCCAGGATACCTCGTCATCGTTCGGTGTGACCCAAAAAAACAAGAGTGTCCGGGGGTACTTAGCTCTCGTTCGGTCACGAGTAGTCATCATCTCTGACCACTCTGTTCGTTCAATTTTTGGTCGGGGAATCCTTCCGGGGGTCTTTTCGACCTTACAACCGACACACGAGAAGAGGAAGGGGGACCTCCTCTCCGACGGTTCGATATAGTCGGAGAGAGTCACCGTCGTGTCCAGGAACCCTCGTCGTCACGTGACGGAACGAGTAAAAGACGAGAGTCGCCGGTGGTCCGTAGATCTTCAACTCTGTCCGTTTTGTCTTCGGTCAGGTAGTCCGTCGAGGGGACTCTTCAGTCTTACAACCTAACACCAGATTAGAAGGGAAAAGGAGGGACTCTCTTAGACCCTCGACACCCAAGGGAGGGTCACCACACCGTTTCAGGTCTCCTTCCCTGATACTTGTACCCCATGGTCCTTAAAAGGAAGACCGAGACTACACCGACCTAAATGTGAATTGGAACCTATGTTTCCGGAGAATTTACCAAAAACCTAAAGAGTGTGTTTCCCTCAACTAGGTATACAACAACAATGTGACCACAGAGATACCCTTCTGTCCCCTAGAACACGAAGGATAAGACGATAGAACGACAAGAAGGTGTTCCTATAGAGACCGAAGATACAACTTTTATCACCCTTGTCCCTTCTTTGTCCAGTCAATCTTCCGATAAAAGTAGACACTACATTGTTACTAAACCAGGTTGTACCATCGTGATTTCCCACTCCACACCATCTTGAGATCTTAACACCTCTTCTGTACTGTCACTACTCGGTTCCTAAAACAAGACTCGTTGATTTACTTATCTTTACAAAAATAAACTTTACTCCCTTCTAAAGTTTATCTTGTCTAACCCAGGCACTCCTCCCCTTTCTAGTTTTCGAACAAGACTTCTACAATATTAGCAAATCTCGACGGAACCGAAACAATAAGTTAGTGATTCAGCACAGGCTGAGAAACTCTGAGGTACCTGACGTCATGCAGTCCGAGGAGACAGGAGGTGATAGAGGACCTTAAACGAATTTAAGTACGGGTAACTCAGTGACTACGGTAGATTCGTAGAGTATAATTTAGACATTGTCTCACACGATTTACCGTATTTTTAAAAATCTGTACTCAAAAGTAGTCACTTTATTTATTGTGACTTCTATATACTTTACGGACATTTATGAAATATCCGGAGTGACGGAAACGTATGTATCCCATTTTTTTTTTTTTTTTCCGGGTCATCAAAGACAGGAAACGTCACCGAGGGAGTCGGCTTCTGAGGTAGGGTAAAAGGACTCTAAGGTAATGGACTATAGTGATCTTCACATTGACTTAAGATGTTCCACAACCGGTGTAAACCAGACTTTAACCAAACTTACATACAGAGGAAACACCTCATAGGTTTTCCTGTCTCTAGACCCGAAAGTATGCTGAATGTCTTGTCCAACTTATTGACAACCCCCTTGAGTGAGGATTTTTTTAACAGATACCATTTTACGTCTACTTTGAAACAAACGTAACATTACATTATGAGACAGTATTACAACCCGCCCCACCCCCCACCCCTCCTCTGGATACTGGGAACGAACCGTTTTCTTGTATGACGAACACTTTTCGGGTAAACCAAATCCAGATAAACGTTGAGATACAAATGATATGAAGAGTACCGTGAATGAGGAGTAAAAGACAATGTTCAAACTTTTTACATTAACAGAAGGAACATGATCGGATACTCGAGGAATCCCCGTCCCTCTCACAAAATAAACAAGTAAAAATACGACGGGAGCGGAACCGGGGACGGAACGTATATTATTTGTGTATCACTTAACACTAACTCGTGTCACTTGAAAGCTCTGATAATGGGTTCGATTTGACTTAAAATGGGATGTGGAACTTAGATTGTTTTCAATGACGTATTTGACACTAATTTCGACAGACATATTAGACAAGTTCTTTTTATTCGTGCAAAGAGAAATTTTCCGGAATGGAAAAATTCTAGAAATAGTGTAATTACTTTTTATTTTTGAGTGGAAATTTATCATGGTTAAACGTAACTTTATTAATTTCTTGGGATTCCTTTTTCATTGAATTTTAAATTAACCATAATACACATAACATTTCAAAATTCTCTATAAGATAAGGTTTCACCATGTATTAAGTATAAAAAGTTCAAAATTTTGATTATAAAAGGATATAAAAGATAATCAAAGTGACCTTGGGTAAAATTAAGAAAGACTTTTAAATTTTATACTTGTTCACTTCACTTCAGAGAGACTTTCTGGATTCGATGAGGTAAAACAATTGTCTTTTTGAGGTAAAACATTCCAAGGTTCTTTTGTCGGAAACTTTTAGGTTCTCGGAAACCTTTAGGGGACTGGAGTGGGATGGTGGGAGGTCGGTTAGCCTGGGGTCTGGTTTTAGAGGACTGAATTGCAAGTCCTTGAGTACCAGATGGATCCATTATCCTTGGTTAGTCTTGGGTACCGGTCGGGCCCTTTATTTTTGGTTAGTCTTTGGTTGTGGATTGGGAAGGTGTCTTCCATTGGTTAATCTGCAGAGGGTTGGACCTTTGAGGGCAAAAAGTTTACAGAGTACGCTCTTATGGGATATATTCGTTACATTGGCTCTTGAGTCCCGAGGAGGGATATCGGCGACGTAGCCATAGCCACCCTCGGGGTCGAGTTCGAACCATTATTTTTGACAGAACGAAAACGTAACCTATAGCCGAGGGACCACCAGTAACCCTCTAAAGCTCTGAACCCGTGTTTTCGAGTCAGTACAGGTTGAGAAACACTGGGGTACCTGACATCGGATGGTCCGAGAAGACAGGTACCCTAAAAGGTGAGTTCTCATGACCTTACCCATGTTTCGTAGACAATTTGGAACGGGTCATAGAGTATGTAAAATAGTGTAGTAAAATGTATATATAAAAAAACCTATGATTAAATAAAAGACAATTACTTATGTTTTTCTATTTTAAAGATTATGTTTCAGTTTTGTCAAGATTTGTCACCTAGATTCTTCTATGACGATATTGTCTACAGACCCCGTGAGAAAAAAAAAAAAAAAAACATTATCTTTGGAGTTTAATCCTTATGATCTACTCGTGTATAAATATCCTCCGAAACATTAAACGAAACGTTTACGTGAAGTCCGACTTGAAAAATGAATATAACGAGGAATCCTTTTGTTTGTTTGTTATGATGTTGTGGAATCTATTAAAAGAGAAACTTTACGTTTTAGTTATAGAAGTTTAAAATATAGGGAATACTGAATAATGTTCGTTATAAAAGTAAGGAAGATGTCTTTTGTACACATTCATTACAAAAGGACTTAAAAATAAAATATTATTTTTACACACGTATCGTTTGTTAGGTAGTTATGTGAAGACCCATATACGGGGTTTATTAACTTACGTCACAATTTTTCGATAAATATATGGGTACAATTATCTTCCAGAATAAGTGTTATCAATTTTCCATTTTCGTCGGGTTCACAGATAAGTACCTACTTACATATTTGTTTTGTTTCGTACATGTGTGTGTGTGTGTGTGTGTGTGTGTGTGTGTTACCTTAT
This sequence comes from Capra ibex, assembly GCA_006410555.1. Taxonomy (NCBI): domain Eukaryota; kingdom Metazoa; phylum Chordata; class Mammalia; order Artiodactyla; family Bovidae; genus Capra; species Capra ibex. The sequence goes on along the minus strand of SJYO01029184.1, from coordinate 2,063,594 downwards.
AATAAGTCAGAGTTGTTTATTCCATAGATTTTGTCCTTTCGTCTTTCATCTTCTCACAAAAGGTCCCAGACCTCCACACCACCAATACCATCTCCCCTTTTACCCCACAACAATAATTCAAAGTCGATACGTACTACTGATTCAAGATCTCGACATGTCACGTCGTAGGAAGGATTTCAATTGTTATGACATAACATTTGAATTTATAAATAATCCTCCTATAGAGAGTACGATGTGAAAAAAAAAATTACTTTCTTTAAGACTGTGTACGACGTATATAGTACTTGGAACGAGTACTTTAAACTACTACCATACGAATCGTTTTACTCAGTTCGTATTTCTCCTAGTGACTTACTAAGGTGAATATATTCCATGGATTTCACCATTTATAGAAGGGAACATCGGATCAACCATTTCTTAGACGGACGTTACGTTCTCTGAACCCAAACTAAGGACTCAACCCTTCTAAGGGACCTCTTCCTTTACTGTTAGGTGAGGTCATAAGAACGGACCTCTTAGGGTACCTGTCTCTTCGGATCGTCCGATATGTTAAGTACCCCAGTGTTCTCAGTCCGTGCTGAGTTACTGATTGGGTGGTGGTCCCATCAATTACATTCTGACCTATTTCGTGCTCGACATTAATTATAAAGTCCCTCTTTATATTTATAGGAGTCTATACGTCTACTGTGGTGGGAATACCGTCTTTTGTTTCTCCCTGATTACTCGGAGAACTACTTTCCCTTTCTCTTCTCTCTTTTTCGACCGAATTTTGAGTTGTAAGTTTTTTACTTCTATCACCGTAGACCAGGGTAGTGAAATACCGTTTATCTACCCCTTTGTTACCTTTGTCACTGTCTGAAATAAAAAAACTCGGGGTTGTAGTGACGTCTACCACTTTAATTGGCACTTTAATTTTCTGAGAAAGAACGAGGAACTTTCTTTTAGATACTGGTCAGATCTGTCGACGCCATGTATATGTGTTACCTCATAATGAGTCAGTAATTTTTATTATGTAAACTTAGTCAAGATTACTCCACCTACTTTGACCTCGGATAATATGTCTCACTTCACTCGGTCTTTCTTTTTGTAGTTATGTCATATGATTACGTATATATACCTTAAATCTTTCTGTCATTACTATTGGGACATACGTTCTGTCGTTTTCTCTGTGTTTACATATCTTGTCTGAAAACCTGAGACACCCTCTCCCTCTCCCACCCTACTAAACCCCTCTTACCGTAACTTTGTACGTATTATAGTATATTCTTTACTTAGCGGGCAGGTCCAAGATATGTCCTATGTTCTACGAACCCCGACCATGTGACCCTACTGGGTCTCCCTACCATGTCCCTCCCTCCACCCTTCCCTCAAGTCCTACCCCTTGTGCACATATGGGTACCACCTAAGTACAACTACATACCGTTTTGGTCATATTATAACATTTCATTAACGGGAGGTTAATTTTATTTATTTAAATTTAATTTTTCTTTTTTTTTTTCGTCTCTATAATGAAATGATTGTTTCCAGGTAGATCAGTTTCGATACAAAAAAAGTCATCAGTACATACCTACACTCTCAACCTGAGATTTCTTTACACTCGTGGTTTCTTAACTACGAAAACTTGACACCACAACCGCTTCTGGGAACCCTCGGGGAACCTGACGTTTCTCTAGTTTGGTTCGTTAAGATTTCCTTTAGTCAGCACTTACAAGTAACCTTCCTGACTACGACTTCGACTTTGAGGTTATGAAACCTGTGTAATACTCTTCTCGAATGAGTAATCTTTTATAGGACTACGATTCTTTCTGACTTCCGTCCTCCTCTTGCCCTGTTGTCTCCTACTCTACCAACCTAACCTAGTGGCTGAACTACCTGTTCTCAAATTCGTTCGAAGTCCTCAACCACTACCTATCCCTTCGGACCTCACGACGTCAGGTACCAAAACGTTTCTCGGTCTGTACTAACTCACTGACTTGACTTGACGACGACGACAGCGAAGTCAGCACAGGTTGAGACACGCTGGGGTATCTGTCTTCGGGTGGTTCGAGGGGGCAGGGACCCTAAGAGGTCCGTTCTTGACTTTACTCCCACCATTTTAAGTGTCTCTGTATTTCCTCTTACTTACCACCGAGAATTCCCAACTCCCTTCTCGTTTACCCCTCGATAAATTACTTATTTCTCAAAATCAAAACGTTCTACTGAAAAGTAGAAGACTTTTAGATAACGTGTTATCACACTTATCTCAATTGTGGTGACTTGACATGTGAATCTTTATCAATGTTACTGTTTCAAATACAATACATGTAAAATGGTGTTATGTTTAATTTTTATTAAATCTTTTAATAACAAGTCAGACTTGTATAACGACTTACAAGTGATACCCGACTTTTATGTAATTGTAACTCTTATAATTCTATGTTTCTATTACTAAGAAAAGGAGTTTTACAAATCTCTTTTCTATCCGTTTCTTTGAAATTATAAACACATTTGGAAACTTTTAAGTGTCCCTTTCCTTGTGGATCTAGATGTACCCCGTCAATGACTCGAAGACGTATTTATTCTGACCGTTATTGGTTCTTTTTTGTATTATAAACTCTTACAAAAATTATGAACGACACACCAGTATTCAGTTAAAGAATCGGAGAGACTCAGAGTTAACGGTATAGTCATTTGCATCCTTACTGGATGTAGTTCTCATTTAATATTCCTAACATTAACATTCCTAATTTACTTTATTATATACATTTCAAGGACCGTGTCAAAGACCGTCTGTCATTCGTAATGTGTCGTTCAACGTAGATAATCAGGACAACGGATTTGGTACTTCCTGGGACACCCCGGGAGGTTCATGTTTCCGGAAAGACACAGGGGGAGGGGAAAAGACAAACGTCCTTTTTACAAAATCGAAGGTTCTGGAAGAGACTCAAGGTTTTCCGTCTAAGCTTGTCAATAATCCCCTCACTCCCTTACGTCTTTCTTTGTTGTCACGTCCGTATCTCGTTCCAGGACCGAGGAGGACCCCCCACACGTATTGGTAGACCATACATAGAAACTCAAGAAGATACCTTGATCCCGGACGCGGGTCCTACTTCCTACCAATTGAAGTCTGACTCATGTGTGTTCACCTACAGTCTGTCCCACCTTAACCTTCTGACTACTAACTATAAGAACCTAACGGTAGGACAGTGAAGTGGTGGTTAGACTCCCTTCAGGTGTGGGACGTCTGGCGGTGGTCTTAAAACAGATATGCTCGAAGAAGGGACTTTGGGTGACACCTCGAACCTAGAAAACTCGTACTCAGTGAACAAGAGGAACGACCCAGGAACGTCATTTAGAAAGAAAGAGATTTGAGGTTTATTCACTTATTCACTTCAGCGAGTCAGCACAGGCTGGGAAACGCTGCAATACCTGACATCGGAAGGTCCGAGGAGGTAGGTACCTTGAAAGGTCCGTTCTCATGACCTTACCCAACGGTAAACGAAGAGGTCCCCTAGAAGGACTGGGTCCCCAACTTGGGTCCAGAGGACGTAACGTCCGTCTGCAAAATGACAGACTCGGTGGTCCCTTCAAGGGGATTTGAGGTTTATGAACCCCTAAAAAGCTGGAGTGACACCGGTCCGTGTGTTTACACGTAAACTGTTGTAACAAAGTAATAAAAATGATAACAAAAGAAGATGGGAGTGGAAAAGGAGAACGTAACAATTTAGAATAACGAAAGTTGAACCAAAAAAGAAGCCATAGATGACGAAGAAAGAATATGGTGAGGAAGATTGGTCAGGGAGTGGTAAAGAGTAGACCTGTTAGTGGTGCTTTAGCAGTGACAAGAATAACAATAGAAAGTTTGGTAGGAAATTTAAGATCGATCTCAACAAACCCAAAAATCAAAAGTTTTCTCGTCGAATCTAGTACACTGGTACAAGAAATTCTTGGAAATTTCGAAGGAGACGAGTGTTTTGTTGTAGGTTTAGGAAACCGTACGTCAAGACTCGCGAAGGTTTAAATGAAGAGGAATAGGACAGAAAAGTCACAAAAGACAGTGATATCGTACACTACGAGAGGAAATAGGTCGGTGTCACCTGACGATAGGTAAAGGGTTTATCTATCACGGAAAATTGGTAAACACGAAAGTATGTGTCGTAAAAGAAACTGATTATACGGTAAGAAGTGGAAAGTTTTAAAAGGAAGAATAGGATCAAGTTTATAGTGGAGGACGTAACTAACAACACATCGTTGAATATACACTTACAATAACAAATAAGAGGAATCATAGCTGAAGAGGAACGGTTTTTCTTATATTAGACTTAAGGACTTGAACCTGAAGAGACCATCGTATCACCTATTCTTAGACGGACGGTTACGTCCCCTGTGCTGAAGTTAGGGAACAGGCTCTCTTAAGATGTACGACACCTCATTGATTCGAGTACACGAGGTTGATGACTCGGGAACAAGATCTCAGGGACTCGAAGTTGAGGACTCGGACGTACGGTGTTGATGACTTCAGAAGTACGTGGTCCCGGGTACCAGGTGTTGATAACTCGAGAACAAGTTGTCGATGGTTTCAGACAAAAGGACCTCGGACACGAAACGTTACTCTCTTCTATGATATCACTCTTCGGGTACGTGGTATTGATCTCTCATCAGGGACTAGCGATGTTTATCTCTTTCGGACACACGTCGTTACTTCTGGGTCACTTCGGTTTTTATTTCTTTATTCATTTTTATTTAAGGACTTAAACCCGAAAACTCAGTGGGTACTAGACTCAGGAAGGTTCAGACGGAGATTGACAAGGGAATGTTTATAGTCATCGAGGTTGTTTGACGGTTAAAAGAAGATAAGAAGAGTATACATTTCAGCAAATTCACAATTCCGGATGGTACTTAGGAGTTACTGTCAAGGGGTTTTCGGACGAGGGACTCAAGTGGAGACTACACTTTAAGTCGTTATCGGAGACAATTATTGGCAGTGAAGAGGGAACTGAGACACAAGACACATGACCGTAAACTGAACAATAATTGGAAGGTTAATTTGACGAAGAGTTCTTCTCCTTCATAGAATTCGAAGAGACATAGGGGTCGTAGAAGGTAACAGGGGATCTAGTGTCTACGAACAAGTCTGTGAGTCAAAATCTCTTTGTTCCCGACTTTCCCTAGACCCGTACGTAGATTTGAACAGAGGATAAACCCCTACAAAGACTACAATAAAATTTAAAATACTCCATCTAGAACATTATAAACAACTTTCCAAAACAACAACAATAACAATGACAACAAAGAAAAAAGAAAAAAAAAAAAAAAAAAACGGTACACCGTACTTCCTAGAATCAAGGGTTGGTCCCTAACTTGGGTGTGACGAACGTCACTTTCGTGACTCAGGATTGGGGACCTGGTGGTCCCTTAGGGACGACTTTCGTTAAAAAGTTTTATAAGGAACCAAACACACCTTCGATTCAAACCTAGTTTTTTTAATAATATATACACTATTGTAAATCCGTTTTCATCTTTCAATAATAAAAAATTAATTTTTTTGTTAAAATCTTATTTATTCGTACGTGAAATTTTCCCCCCGTCCCCCTTTTCCCGTTGTCCAACGTGTTGTAGTACTTACGTTTCTTACGGGGACTTAATGTGTGAAATTTCATCAATCTTACAGTTTAAAATACAATATATAAAAATGGCAAAAAAGAAATTTTATTTGTTTATAACATTATATTGGTTGGGTGACTTACCATTTGAAATTTACCCACTTAACATACTATGCACTTCATACAGAGTTTTAAAGAAAATTGTTTCTTCTATAAAAAGTCGGAATCATAATGACAATAGTGACTTTTATTTATTCTTTAAGACCACAATGAGATATCAAAAGTTGGTTGATCGATATAAAAGGAGACGTCTCTCAGACTAAAAACACAAACATGGCAGTTTTCTCCTGTATTAAAATGTAAATTGGAGAACTTAGAAAACTAAGTTTTTTTTTTTTTTTTGTCACGTCGGATAGCTGGATACTGTTAGACCGACCAGAAGTTAATAATAAAAGAAAACCATTCATAGGGTCGAAACGTGTCAACCTCCCTCCATTTCCGTACGAAGAAGATGGGGTATTCCGACGATTTTCATTCTCCAATGTCACAATTTTATTCCGTTCCATCTAGTTAAAAACAATTTAGATACAATTACGTTTTCGTCTATGTTTTGGTCAAGATGTTACTTAGAAACATCGAGTACTCTTAGGGTGGGTGATCGGAGTCCGACAGGGTCCTCTGGAGACTCCGTCTTCGTTACTGTAAGACCACCAGAATAACCGGTCAGAATAAGACCCCAGTCTGTAGTCTCAGGAAGACTTTACTTTCCTATTTCCCTGTGTTCTGGTTAGTGTAACTATACAGTCCCTCAAATATTAAAGAATAAAAGACAGAGTAACGTTGTTTTTAAACTTCATTGTCTGTCTGGTCACTATATCGGGAGTCTATCTGGTCACAATGTCGAGAGTCCGTCTGGTCACAATGTCGAGGTAGAATGTCGTCTCAAAATAAATCTTTCATTTCCTTTTATGTAGGAGTTCCGTACTCCCGTACGGTTGGGTTTTCTGAGCTTCTCTTCTCTCCGGGGAGAGGACTAAAACCGAGGAGAAAAATATATATATAAAAAAAGAGGAGGGGGACCCGGACGGGGATACATTTAACTCGATCGACCCTCACAACGAACAAAATGGACTCCAGGAGTGAGGTCAGGAGGAAGAAAGGAAACAAGATAAAAACGTTCGAAAAGGGAAGGAACATAAAATTGGTGGTGGTGTAAAAAGGACAAGATTGATGGATTGTCTATGTTATGTACCTTCATGAAATCTGACTTTAAAATTGTTAATTTAGAACAAGTGTTAAATCCATTAAATCACCATACACCGTCTGGTCAATTTTTATTGTGTAATTAACAGGAACTAGAATTTCGATCCCTCTTATTATGATTAGATAGTGAATCACCCGTAGATGATACCCAGTCCACGTTATAACTAGACCGAAAGGTGATTTCATCCTTACTCTACTCTACGAATATCATCCAATAAGTCCTTTGACTTTATGTCGTCACACCCCTCTGTTACTCTGTACCTTTTTGTTTGTTTACTTGTCAGGTAATACTCCTAGGTACGTCGTTTCGTTAAGATTCTTGTCATCCTGAGTCCCTTAGAGCATGTGAATTTTGAAACTCTCGGGGTTTCGAAAACAAACACATCCAAGTCAAGTCAAGTCAAGTCAGCGAGTCAGTACAGGCTGAGAAACGCTGGGGTACTTAGCGTCGTGCAGTTCGGAGGGACAGGTAGTGGTTGAGCGCTTCAAACGAGTTTGAGTGCAGGTAGTTCAGCCACTACGGTAGGTCGGCAGAGTAGGAGACAACAGGGGAAGAGGAGGACGGGGGTTAGGGAGGGTCGTAGTCTCAGAAAAGGTTACTCAGTTGATAAGCGTACTCCCCCGGTTTCATGACCTCAAAGTCGAAGTCGTAGTAAGGAAGGTTCCTTGTGGGTCCCGATTAGAGGAAATCTTACCTGACCAACCTAGAGGAATGTCAGGTTCCCTGAGTCCCGACTAGAGGACATCTTACCTGACCAACCTATAGGAACGTCAGGTTTCCTGAGAGTTCTCAGAAGAGGTTGTGGTGTCAAGTTTTCGTAGTTAAGAAGTCACGTGTCGAAAGAAGTGTCAGGTTGAGAGTGTAGGTATGTACTGGTGACCTTTTTGGTATCGGAACTGATCTACCTGGAAACAACCGTTTCATTACAGAGACGAAAAGTTATACGATAGATCCAACCAGTATTGAAAGGAAGGTTCCTCATTCGTAGAAAATTAAAGTACCGACGTGAGTGGTAGACGTCACTAAAACCTCGGGGGTTTTATTTCAGACAGTAGCAAAGGTGACAAAGGGGTAGATAAAGGGTACTTCACTACCTTGGTCTACGGTACTAGAAACAAAAGACTTACAACTCGAAATTCGGTTGCAAAAGTGAGAGGAGAGAGTGAAAGTAGTTCTTCGAAAAATCAAGGACAAGTGAAAGACGACATTCTCACCACAGTAGATGTATAGTCTCCAATAACTATAAAGAGGGCCGTTAGAACTAAGGTCGAACACGAAGAAGGTCGGGTCGCAAAGAGTACTACATGAGACGTATCTTCAATTTATTCGTCCCACTGTCATATGTGGGAACTGCATGAAGAAAAGGATAAACCTTGGTCAGACAACAAGGTACAGGTCAAGATTGACAACGAAGGACTGGACGTATATCCAAAGAGTTCTCCGTCAATATAGATAGGTCTACCGTAACCTGAACAGAAGATCCCACTCATCCTGAACTTTACTTTTTAACAATTTTCTCTGTAAGAATCTACCCCGTATTTTATATACAGTCCCATACTAGATTTGTCCCTTGTAGTTAGTCTTGTTTTTGTTACAAACGTTGACACGTGTTCTACTCTTCATGGGATGTACACGTGTTTACTCTTTTACCAATTTGTTGTTACTACGAGAATACAAAACATTATTATGTATTACTAATTTTCGTTATAAGGTCTAGTCTTTAAAAGTTTGTAAAACTGGAAACCTGGGAAAACGTAAATAATATTAATAATTTCTAGGATTTCTCGAAAACAAATTTCTCAAAAAAAAAAAGTTAACGATAAGAGCTCCAATTTTAAATTTGACTTTATTAACGTTTTATTAATAGATAATTAAGTGAATTTATATTATTATTAAGTAATATACAATCGTACGTGTTCCGTGAAATATATTTTTTGAACATAAAAAGGTTTACTTTATATTTCATCGTACTTTTCGTAGTAACGAAATGTAAAAACGTTTGGAGCAATTACAGGTCACATTATCTTGTGTTACCCTAAGAGTTTAGACACAAACGTAAATTATACACTACTATACGACGAAATAAGTCGGAGGAAATATATCGATCAACCTCTACTTCTTAGTAAAATTAGCGGAAAGGTTTATTAAAACTTATAAGAAACTATGATGTTATACCGGGTACACTCTTAAAGAATTTTTATTGAAGTCACACTTTGGACTTTGGTATAGTTCTTTGTGAAACGTACAACTTACTTAAAAGTGTACCCACTGAAACATTACAGATGTACCCGTAAACTTTTCATATTGAAGTGTAAAGAATTATAGTAGTGGACAGAGTAGTTCTTTCCGAAGTCATAACCCTTCGATACTTTGAGTACCACCAGTTATGTTTTAAAGGATTTCAGATTAAAAGTAAACTTAACAGTTTATAAAAGTAACCGTCGTTGATGATAGTAAACAAAATAAACTGTATATGCCAGTAAAGTTAATAAAAAAATTCTATACAGACGTTTTATTAGTATACTTATTAGTATCAAAAAGGGGAGAGTAAGAAAGTACATTTTTTACCACAATGTACTTAGTATCGATGAAATTCTGTTTTATACTAAAGACATACACGAAACTCTCCACGGAATACAGATAAAGGGTAAAACAGTGTGTCGTATAATTTGTGCACAAGTTACTACATATCCCCTTGTTCTAAACGATGGAGTTTTATACAGGGAACCCGTACTCTTAATTAAATCCGACTAAAAATTTCTAATAAAAATTAAATAAATCGACACGACCCAGAATCAACACCATGTGTTGATTTGAGAAGTAACATCGTATACTCTAGATCAAGGGACTGGTCCCTAACTTGGGTCTGGACGACGAAACCCTTACTCCTCAGAGTCGGTGACCGGGTGGTCCCTTTAGGGATCCGACTAATAAAAATACTTTTTTTTTTTTTTTCTAAGTCCTTCAGAAACAAAAATGAAGAGGGACTCGAAAGATTTCTTAAAGTTATTTTCCGAACAAAGTCTTATCTCCATAGAGGTCACTATGGACGTTTCTTATACCCGATCCACACCATTTCCTCGTCCCGGATCTCTAGTCTCGGGTGGACACAAACTAACAGAGACGGACTGGGTCGGTTGTAGACGAATGGTTTGTAAGTGAAAGGGTAGAGGTACAGTTACCGAAAGGAGAGAAAACTCCAGGGTTATGGATGGGAGTTGTAGAAGAAAACGAAATTCACTTCTACTATAAATTCCACTTCTCAAATCAGTAAAACCGTTCAATGAGTCAAGAGGACTTAGAGAGGGTACATATGTACAATAATTCAAAACAAACTAAAAGAGGACAATTAGACAGAGTACAGTTAAATTAAGAGTCTGTTCGGTTTATTTGGATTTTCCCATCTTCTTGTCTATGTCTTAATCAATTTAATTGTAGAAGTGACAAATTAGTTCTTGAAAGTATTTGTTTTGACCTAAAAAATTTTTGACTACCACGTATCGTCACTTTATATGGTACAGATGAAGATGTTAAACTACGGTGAAGGAACTGGACACGATTCTGTGGTCGTCAAATGGGTAACAACTAAAATGTGGTAATCATGTTTATAGTTGTGTCATGTTTTTTCGTCAGAAATAGAGTGTCCGGGAGACTTTCGAAGTACCTATTGGGATACACAGATACCTCGTGTGAACTTCGTGGTGACTCTAATTATAAAGTTTTGATAGGGAGGTTTTACACCCTCCTGTCTCAGAAACAGAAGAACAAAGTTGGGGTAAAAAACTTCCGAGACGAACTCAAACAAGTACAAGGACGTAAATGTTAGAAGGGACGGTACAATCAAACCATACGACTCTTCTTTTAGGGTTTTGTTTTAATCTATACGTTCTCCTAAAAAACTACTCCCTCGTCCTCCTCTCTGACATGTGACACTGAGACTAGACTGTGAAAACCTTTCTCTCTCCTTTCCTTGAACTTTCTCCCATCTTTCTCCGAATCTGATATCCCATTCATGTTCCCACTAAACCGACCCAGTAACTTCCCTGGTTTTTGGTTTCAGAGGGTAGTGCCCTTAAAGTACAGGTCGGTGTTACCCGGACGGGAATTATGGAGGTGGTACAAATCGGTAACCGATCCACTTAGGGTACCCGTCATTCTGAAACCTTCCACTCATCACCACCTAAGTCTTCCCGTTACCGACTTCGGTAGTCAGAGAGTACGAGGGACTTCCTATTCTACACTCACCGTATAAAAGTATTGTGGACGGGGGTAGAGAGGTCAGGTGGGAAACGTGGTTTGTCTAGGTGAACAGGTTCGTCCAAAACCCTCGTAAGAGGTAACAAGGACACCAAGGAAGAAGGACTCTTCCCCTTTGACTCTACGTTCCCACATCACTTGTCGGATATTAGTGACAGTCTCATCAACTAGAACCCCGACGTTCATTATAAGTAGAAGGGGAGAGAAGAGACGACAAATAAGAACTAAGAGGAGTGGGAGTCGATAGTAACATCATCCTTTCTCTCAGTCGTCGACGTTTTTTAAGTGTTCACCTACTCCACGATACCTCTATGCCTAATTCTGTGGAATAAACGATATAGGTAGTACAATCCACTATATATGCTTTTGATTAAAAGGGATATGGGAAGATCCAAGAACCGACTCTGTGAGGGACATTATTTTCTATCTAATTGTCCTCTTTTTAGTCAGCACCTACAAGTAGTCTTCCTGACTACAACTTCGACTTTGAAACCGGTGGACTACGTTTCTCGACTGAATAAACTTTTCTGGGACTACGACCCTTTCTAACTTCCACTCTTTTCTTCCCCTGTTGTCTCCTACTCTACCAACCCATCTTAGTGACTGAGTCACCTATACGACGACGACGATTCAGTGAAGTCAGTACAGACTTCACTGGGGTGTCTACCGTCGGGTGGTCCGAGGGGCAGGGACCCTAAGAGGTCCGTTCTTGTAACCTCACTCAACGGTAAAGGAAGAGGTTACGTACTTTCACTTTTCACTTTCCTTTCAGGGAGTCAACACAGGCTGAGACTCGTTGGGGTACCTGACGTCGGGTGGTTCGAGGAGGCAGGTACTCTGAAAGGTCCATTCTCACGACCTCACCCCATAGTAACGGAAGAGGAGTTACCTATATTCAAAATCATTTAAGACCCTCAACCACTACCTGTCCCTCCGGACCACACGACGTCAGGTACCTCAGTGTTTCTCAACCTGTGTTGACTTGCTGACTTGACTTGACTTGTCCCCTTTTTGTTTGTCTTAGAATGATGGTGTATAGAGAAGAATGAGGTCCCCCTCTGGGTCCTTTTGACTCACTGAGGACTCCACCAGGTTCAGTGGTGGAATTTTTAGTACAGGTAGATTTCTGTCTACTTTGACCTCTCCACCCCCTTAGTCAATACTCTCCAATAGCTCGTTGGGTAACATTTATACTCATTCCAACAATGTGTCTAAAATCAGTGTTATAAGACGAAACTATTCGTAAAGATCTGTAAATGTTAGTAGGAAGAGAAGGACCGTGTCTCTCCCGCACACACAGACAATCAACGGCTCAGTCCAGGGTAAGAAACGTTGGGGTACCTGACATCAGGTGGTCGGAGACAGGTACCTCAAGAGGTCCGTTCTTATGACCTCACCGAACAGTAAGTGTAAGTGTCTCTCCCTCTGTGGGAATGTTTACCTCTGAAGGGAATATTTACATGGAATATTTTCACGTTGAAGAATTAAACATCTCGAAAAAGATTTAGCTTCGGATCGGACCCAGACGATAAAGAATTTTTATTATTCGGATTTTATTAGGTACGTTTTTTATGTATAAAACCCTACCGTTTAAGACGAGGGGAAGTCATATAGATGTGTGTTTTTAAAGTGCTCATATCATCCAATTACAATAAAGATAAATGTTTATTCCTATAATTTTGAGGAACTCCATTTAAAAGAACAAGTTCAAATATACCGACCATTTATCCCATCGACTATAAACGTAGGGTAAATTTTTTTTTTTTAGGACTCAGTGACATCAAATGTTTTTTAGAAATCCGGTGGACTATGAACGAATAAGATGTATAGTGAGACGTTCCAGAGAGTTACCTCTATTTTATTTTATTCTTTCTCCATGACCGTACCTTGTCAATTTTAGAGACCTCCACCAAGGACGAGAGGACCATAGTATTATAACACTCCATAAAGATATGTGAAACCATTATCTCGACTATAGAAGGTAATCCATTAAGGTAACCGTGCCACAGAATAATTCGGTATTGGAAAGGAAATATTTCTTTATACTTTTGAATTGTCGATTCCGGAGTAAATATCATCAACAATGGTCCGTAAACTATAAACGATTTACTAAGGACGACAAAGGACTCTTCATTTATATTAGGATGTCGTGGATTAAAAGAAGACTCGGATAGTAGTCTGGAGTAGATGTCTAGGAGTTCCTATAAATCGAAAATTGATGAAGGAAACCAAAAGAAAAGTCATGGAAATAAAATATTTCCTAAGTGACGAAGGAATTTTTTAAACGAGGAGATTTCATCGTCATGAGAGGAATAAGGACCCCTTTTATGTCTGCTTAGGATAAAAATTATTCTCCAACTCTTATAGTGGACCACGTAAGGGGAGGGACAAAATAAAATGTATAGTCCTGTAGGTCTGGTTCGTTCTTTTTATACTCTAAAAGTTCGTTATTTCGTTATATTACCGTCTCAACCATAATCCATTCAAAATGGGAGTTTATCGAAAGTCCATCTCTTCTCTTTGTATATTACACCCTGTGTTTTCCATCACGATAGACCGTTCCACTCTTCATTTCCTCTGTCCGTCAGTGTCTATTACTGTTATAAACATCTTAATCACATATAAAAGGAGATTAAACTAAACTGAAACTTTTGAGTTTTAAAAATGAATTTTTTTTTAGATTCATCAGAATAGAGAACCCTCATCTCCATAGAGATTCTAGTATGTACGACACACACGAATTAGTGAGTCAGTACAGACTGAGAACGCTGGCATATCTAACATACATTGGAGGGTCCTAGGAGACAGGTACCCTAAGAGGTCCGTTCTTATGACATCACCCAACGGTAAAAGACGAGGTCCGATAGAAAGATTGGGTCCTTAGTTTGTGTCCAGAGGACGTAACGTCCGTCTAAGAAATGACTGAATTGAATGATCCCTTCGGGAGGACTAGAGTTAAGGAAACCTATCACCCTAACGACCTGGTATACCATCAACATAAAAGACTCCTTGAAGGTATGTAAAAAAGTGTCACCGACGTGGTCAAGGACGTGAAAATAGAAAGTAGGTCCCGACCTCGACCGTCATCGTTTCACCCCTTGATGTCTCAACCTTTTGACTCTCACTTTTAACAATGAACATGTTCTACATATTTTTTTTTACGAGTAATCCCAGACGATTGAGTAGATCTACAATCTGGGTTCGAACACGTTCAGTCAATTCTGTAAACCTTAAGTCATGACAGTATTGGTAGTTTTATCCATTCCAAAACAACGTGATTACTTGTCGGGAGTTCAAGGTTATTAAATTCAAGTAAAGACTAAGTCTATTGTGTAGACAGTGACAAGTGTCCCCCCGAGACAATAACGTCAAAAAGTAAGATGGTTCAACAACTCTTGTCGGCAATAGAACATTGTAACGAACAGTGACGTGGTGACCCTTCTCTCCTGAGACATTTCCAAAACGTAATAATTAACTTACTCGGTGACTCCTTCACGACGTCAGTGGAAACAAGTGTACGTAGTCTATCGTGTTCACTACGTCAGATGTGTCAGTGTTGAGATGGTACACGAGTATGCCGTTTGTCTTACTTACCGATGGTGTTATTGTGTTTTGTGAAAGAAAACAAGGGGACCGATTATGGAGAGTTCCTATATAATTTCGTAATTCTTAAATTTCAATATGTACACTGAGGACACTAGTAGATTGAAGGGTGAGTTCTACCCTTATAGGAGACGTAATAGGACCGTCATTCAGACAAGAGACAGACCCGAGAAAGTTGCCACCTCTGGAGGGATAGACTACTCTATCATATAGGACATGACTGTCCGGATAATAACTATAAGTTTTTATAAGTACGAGTATTAACCGACTTTAGACAAGATTGTAATGACCAGGTAGAAGACGGGAGATCTTTTTTATTCTTATATAATTATTGTCATTTTTGTCATTATACGTATATATTTATATGAGTACGTTAGTAGTTTTATTGCGACGTGATCCGTCACAATAATAGTAGGGGTAAATTTGTTACTGACAATAAAAAGTGACAAAGTGTATTGTCGGAAAATTTATATACTTTTAATCATAACCGATTAGTACGGGTGAAAGAGGTCAACAAAGAGTCCTTTACCAAAGATCTATGAAGTAGTAGAACAAATATGATAAGACTTATCATGTTTGATACTATAGGAAGATTACAACGCCAAAAATCTTTATAGATAACATTAAATGTACATCAACCTTGTTAATCTGAGTAAAAGTCAACGATATAATATCAGGATCACCGTGTCTGATTCATGTTTACTCAACTACGAAAACAGAGAAACACAACCTTCAGTCCTGAGTTAGTAAATAGGACAAGGTTTGGACTAAACTATTGGAGTCGGGTCCTAAACCTGTTATATTGGTTGCAAATTATAAGTTAGTGTCTAATTTGAGTTCTACCTACAATGAATTAGGTTAATAAATCATAAGAACGGACCTTTTAAGGTACCTGTCTTCTCGGACCACCCGATGTCAGGTACTCCAGAGTTTCTCAACCTATGTTGATTCGTTAATTGTGTTGTGCCACTCTTCCATAAAAGACGACTAACAGAAGTCAAACTCTTCTACCGTAGGAGAATAAGTCTTTCAGTTTATGGTAGTCTACCCTATAAGAGTTAAAGTTTGTACGTATACGTGTGTATCGGAGAGAATGGAAAGAGAATGTAATTTTATTTCTCGATAAAAAGAGTTGACTTAGATTAGAGAGACGGTCATGAACACAGGTCAGACAGAGAAAGGACTCAGAAACCGTAGTAAGTTAGGGGGAAAGTGTAAAGGGTTCTAAAGGTAGAGATATTAGTCACATGTTCAAGTTCGGTAGTAGTAGAGAGTGAAAGTAACGTCGTTGTCGGAGGATTGATCGTATAGGAGTAAATAAGATCAGAACCGGGTAAGATCACTTAAAGGGGTATATCTTGTATTCAGTATAAAATTCTAGTATATAGTTTATTACACTAAGAGGACGAATTTTGGTAGGTTAACAAAGTGTACTATGAATTTTGGGTTTGTGAAATAATACTGGATATTCCGGTATTCTTTCAAACACGAAAGGAGTGTCTGTTGAAGATACGTAATCAAAGGACACCGACGACATTGTTTAATAGTGTTTGAACCAGTGAATTTTGTTGTGTGTAAATAAAAGAATCCAAGGTCCAAAGTCCTCAGATATTATCTAACTGTCCCGACGTAAGGAAGACCTTCCAGATCCTCAGGTAGGGAAGGGAAAAGGTCGAAGATCTCCGGTGACCGGAGGGAACCGAGTACCTGGAGACGAAGGCAGTAGTGGAGAGGAGGAGTGAGAGTGATGATTGGGAGAATGACAGGAGAAGATTCTTGATAATGTTAATGAAACGTGATGAACCTATTAGGTACTATTAGAAGAGTAGAGTTCTAAGAATTAACATCGACGTTTTCAGGGAAAACAGTCCATTCCATTACATAAACGTCCAAGACACCAAATCCTACACATGGAGAAAGACTTCCATTATAAAACGGACGGTGTTTAAGGAGGTTGATTTGGGGTCAGAGTCAGTATGATTGATACTGTAAATCCCAAGATTTAATCTTCGTTGTCTCCGACTACGACTTATTAATTACTCTTTTCCTCGAATAATTTTACATAAAAATTTATTTGTACAACCTTCCTAAACTCTTGGTCCGAAGTCCGATACGAAGGTGTTTGTTGTCAGTTTTTAGTAGGAGTCTTTAATGGAGTACTCCATTAAAGGTAGTAGTGTCGGGACTTCGTGATCTATCCATGGTGAGAGTGTAAACCTTTTCCGTGTATTGACACATCACGTTACTACTGGTGGTTTCTCCCTTTCTAGGTGAAGAAGAGGAAGAACACTGAGAATGAGGACTCAGTTTTTAAGTTTGTTAAGACCACGTCAGACCCAGTGTAAGGAGATGGTATGAACGTTTCGTCCGGTCTTTCCGTTTATGAATCACAAATTATAGAACTTCTTTCTCCGTGTGAAACCCAGGATGATTCAGATTACTTCTCCTCCGTAGGGTTTTGTTTCTTTCTATAACACTACAGTCTTGTTTGACGTTTACAGATGTAGTGGAATCAATAGAAAGATCTAATACGACAACAAGGACAGAATTCCGGATACATAATTATGAACACTAGTCAAGGAAAAGGACCTTGTAAAAAGAAGTATAGAAGTGTACCGACAAAGTGTCATAAGTTTTAAGTCGGGTTTAGAGGAGTTTCTCCATGTAGACTTGTGAAATTACAAGAGGGGGTCAATGATAGTGATTGAACAAGATAAAAGAAGTACGGTGTATAGAAATAAATTTAACTTGTGTCAAAAAAAGTGGACAACTGAAGAATGACAATATACGAGACAATTTAATATTCAAGGTACTGTCATGACTGGAATTAAAATATGTAGTACTATAATAGGGGACAATGATCGTCTCGTGGACAACGTATCCCCCAAGAGTTATGTATAAACAACTTGACTTGTTTACATCATCTCATCTTTTATTTGTACGAAATTTTGGTTTGTGTGAAGTTACACTTGAGAACGAGATGGTCAATTTTGACGACAACGATTCACTGAAGTCAGTACAGGTTGAGAGACGCTGGGGTATCTGTCGTCGGGTAGTTCGAGGGGGCAGGGACCATAAGAGGTCCGTTCTTGAGACCTCACCCAACAGTAAAGGAAGAGATTACGTACTTTCACTTTTCACTTTTACTTCAGCGAGTCAGCACAGGTTGAGAATCGCTGGGACACCTGACGTCGGATGGTCAGAGGAGGTAGGTACCCTAAAAGGTCCGTTCTCATGACCTTACCCCACGGTAACGGAAGAGGGTGGTCAATTTTGATACACTGGGATTAATTTACCAAATTTGAGAAACTCAATAGTTCAAAGAGAAAAGTTTCACTATTACTACGAACAGTACATGTCTACAATACTTCTGACTTCGTCGTTTGCTTATCTCTAATACACTGTCTGTCGACAAGGAGAATCAACGTACGGTATACTTTTACACTATTCGGTCAGAACATATTGTAATAGTCACAAGACTTATAGTACAACTTTTTCTTTATACAACCAATACAGGATCTCGTACAGTGACCTCTTCAAGGATTTTCAGTAGTAACTAAGTCATTAATGGAAACTTCTCATGTACTCTCTTTATATATATATATATATATATATAATTAAAATTGTTCTTTCTTCTACTCCTCCCGTTTCTTTTATCTTCATTTTTCATCAAATCTTGTTTTATCGGCTGTGACCCGTTCCACGGACTGTGAATCATAACAGTACATTTTACATACCGGTACTATTCAGTCTGTTGGTAACACCTGTTACTAAACAGTTACAGACGTGTTTCATGTTTACTCGGATTACAAACCCGGTCGTTAAGAAGATCCTTAAATATGAACACTTTATTTTTTCCTATGTACGTTGTAAAATTGCCATCTTTTAGAGTGACTTTGAGATTAATATTATAGTTTTTTAGTTTTGTTGAATTCGTAAGTCGTCATATCTTTATGAATTCATTTACAGTAATTAGATATATTGTTCTGTAATCCTTCGGTAATTTAACATAATTTCTTGTGGTCTATATACTTTTCTACAGGAATATGCAATAAAAATAGGTGGTACGACGACGACGATTCAGCGAAGTCAACACAGGCTGAGACGTTGGGGTATCTACCGTCGGGTGGTCCGAGGCGGTAGGAACCCTAAGAGGTCCGTTCTTATGACCTTACCCAACGGTAAAGGAAGAGGTTACGGATTTTCACTTTTCACTTTCACTTCAGCGGATCAGCACCGGCTGAGGATCGCGTACCTGACGTCGGATGGTCCGAGGAGACAGGTACCCTAAAGGGTCCGTTCTCATGACCTTACCCTACGGTAACGGAAGAGACGGTATAATTTTATATTAAGAATATGGTAGGTTAAATGGGTAAATTTATATGTTAAGACGCCAAAAATCATATAAGTGTCAACATACTATTTGTGGTATCATTTAAAATCCTATAAAAAATAGTGGAAGTTTTTCTTTGTAATATGGGTAATTGGAGGAAAGTTGGAGACCGTTTGTAATTAGATAAAAAACAGTGATACCTACACGGATAAAACCTTTAAAGTATATTTGCTTATTTTATCATACACTTAGACAACTCAGACTGAAAGAAGTGAATCGTAGTACAAAGGTTCTAAGTAGGTAAACAACACAGTAAAGAAGGAAAAATAACGGTTTACTATACAGTAACACAATCATATGATTACAAACAATGGTAAGTAGTCAACTATCTGTAAACTTAATAAAGGTGAAAAAAACCTATGATACTTATTACGATAATACTTGTAAGAACATACCAAAATAAACTTGTATCCAAAAGTTAAGAAGTTCACATATGGATCCTCACCTTAACGACATAGTATACTTCTAAGACATAAATTGACTGACTCGTTGGTGGTCGACAAAACGTGTTATGGAAGTGGTATAATGTAAACATGTTCGCCATATACACCTAAGGATAAACAGGTGTAGGAGTGATTGTGAATAATAATAGACAGAAAAACGTACTTCGACTTTGAGGTTAGGAAACCGGTGGATCACGTTTCTGTTCTGAGCAACCTTTTCTGGGAATACGACCCTTTCTAACTCCCGTCCTTTTCTTCCCCCACTGTTCTACTTTACTAACCTACAGTAGTGACTGAGTTACCTGTACTCAAAGTCGTTTGAGACCCTCTACCACTTCCTGTTCCTTCGGACGACACGACGTCAGGTACCTAAGTGTTTCTCAGTCTGTACTGAATCGTTACCGACGACGACGATGACGATTCAACGAAGTCAGCACAGACTGAGACACGCTGGGGTATCTACCGTCGGTTGGTCCGAGGAGGCAGGGACCCTAAGAGATCCGTTCTTGTGACCTCACCAAACGGTAAAGGAAGAGGTTACGTACTTTCACTTTTCACTTTCACTTTAGCGAGTCAGCACAGGTTGAACATCGCTGGGGTACCTGACGTCGGGTGGTCCGAGGAGGTAGGTACCCTAAAAGGTCCGTTCTCATGACCTCACCCAACGGTAACGGAAGGGGTATCGTTGACTTGGTGTTAGGATTATCTACACTTCACACAAGAGTAACACGTAAAGGGAGTACTGATTCCTTATACTTGTAGAAAAGTACACGAACAATGTGTAAGAAAACCTTTTTTTTATAGACAAATCTAATAAACGGTTAAAAATTCGTCTAATAATATAACTCAAGATGGTCACTCTATCAGACCTAAATTTTTAGGGAATAGTCTATATTCCAAACGTTTATAAAAGGTCTTAAGACTGACACCAGAAAAGTAAAAGAACTATTATAAGAAACTTCGTTTCAATAATCGAAACTACTTTAGGTCAAAGAAAAAAAAGGTAAATAGTGATAAGAAGACAACACAATAGATTCTTTAGAAACGGATAGATTTCCAGTACTTTTACATATGGACACAAAAGAAGGTACTCAAAATACCAAAATCGCACATGTACATACAGAAAGTAGTTAGAACTCAACAGTAAACTTATACCATACTTATGACACAGGTATAAGTAAGAAAAGGTACATCTATAGGTCAAACGGGTCGTAGTGAACGATCATTGAATAAAGGGATGACTGACCAGAACCTTAGGAACAATTTTTGGTTGACTGACATTTACACTTCTAATTAAAGAAATGTGAGTTAAGATAAAATAACTAGATATACAGATGACACTAAGGTAATACCGTAACAAAAATAATGATATAAAAGGACAATCAACAACTTTCACTTTTGACACTTAGAGGATTGATACGATAAGAAAAAGTTCTAATAAAACTGATGATACCCATGGACCTTAAAGTATATGTAAAATCCTAACCGAACAATTGAAGACGTTTTTTTTTTTTTTCAAATTTAAAATTATCGTCAACGTAACGTAGACATCTAGTTAAACTTCTCATGACAGTAAAACAATTATTATTCGTAAAGATAGGTACTTATACTGTATAGAAAAGTAGGTAAATCTAGAATAAGTCAAAACGAGTTGTTGTAAAATATTAAAAGTCCCGTGTTCATAATGTTAAAAACCACATTTAATCATTTAAATAGTGTTAAATATACTAAGAAAAACTACGGAAAATTTTACATTAAGAAAAGAAGTGAAGGAAAAGAGTAACCAGTAACGTGTAAACATCTTTATTGTGATTAAAAACATTAAACTGGAATATAGAACGTTGTAACAACTTGAACGAATAATCGGGATTATCACACGCACACACACACACACACACACAAAATACATCCCAAAAGATACACATTCTAGTAGAGTAGACGTTTATTTTACCTAAATAAAGAATGAAAGTTTTGGCCTATATGGAAAATAAGTATAATAACGAATAAAGAGACCGATTTTTCGGAAGTCGTGTTACATCTCAGTTTCTTCATTCTCATCTGTAGAAACAGAATAAACACTTGAATCTTCTGTTTAAAAGTCATAAAGTTAATTCATACAATCGAGACCCTAAGAAATTATTTTTATAAGTTGACTGATCCATTGGAGGAGATGGACTATAGAAAAGTCATAGATGGTATGATTATAACAAAAAGTAGACAAGAACTACAATACTTAGAATACTTACCAAAATGTTTGTGACTTACTAGGAGTAATTGACTTATTTATAAGACTCCGGTTATATATATAATAAAAGTTATATAACGATTTAGGTTCACGACCATAAAATATAACGTAAGGACTTAGGAATAAAACGTACTATTATGTATTTTAGGTTGATATTAAATTTACTAGAAAAGATACAAAAAATAGTCCTAATATGATTGAGGTATCCTACATGATTTCCTTTAAAAGAAGTCAGAAATACGAGACTTTGTCTAATTTATCGTATCCTTTAATAAAAAACTTCTTTACTTTACTGAGTATCCACCCAAAAAGAATCGGGTCTCAGGAAATCTTTCTTTAAATAAAAATGTGAATTTTATAAAGAAAATACAAAAACCGGAAAAGTCTATAAGATAGAAACAACGACGACGACGACGATTCAGTGAAGTCAGTACAGGCTGAGACACGCTGGGGTATCTGCCGTCGGGTACTCCGAGGGGACAGGGACCCTAAGAGGTCCGTTCTTGTGACCTCACCCAACGGTAAATTCAGTTAAAATATTAAATGTAAAATGATCTTTTAATAGGTAAATTCAGTTAAAATATTAAATATAAAATGATCTTTTAATAGTCAAAGTACCTATGGAACATTCGAAAAACAAGTGAATATTAAAAGTAAGGAGTCTAAAGACTCTTTAGATCAAAAAAAAAGGAAGTAAAATGAAAAAACAAACATAAACTAATAACCTATATAAGTACGATATAATTATAAAAATACCACAAGATAAAGTAGTCAGATATATAGTGTTCAAAAGAAACTTTATTTTTGTTAAAACTAGGATAATTTTAATACTTATAAAATCGTCCTATTATAAGATTGAAAGAAACAATTATATTTTTATTGAACTTAAAAGTCATAAAGTTTTATATTGATTTCGTATTGACGGACTATTGGCACATGAGATTAAAGTCAGTGTAAACGACGACGACGACGACGACGATTCAGCGAAGTCGACAAAGACTGGGAAACACTGGGATACCTGACATCGGGTGGTCTGAGGAGACAGGTACCCTAAGAGGTCCGTTCTTATGATCTCACGTAACAGCACGGGAGGAGGTCCCCTAGAAGGGCTCAGTCCCTAGTTTGGGGTTAGAAAATCAGAGGACGGAACCGTCCTCCCAAGAAATGGTGACCGTGGTGGACCCTTCGGAAGTCTGTGTCATAGGTTTTCGTTCATTGACCGAAAAACAAACAAGTCACAGGTTAAGACCCCTACTTTTATGTTCAACAATAGTTGTAATACGAAGGGTTATAACTTTTATTGGTCTATAAAAGACATTACGGGTACAAAAATTTTCTAGAAGAAAATAAAACTTATGTCCTTGTATACTAAAACAATTATTGAGTAAGTAGAGGAATGTACACATACCTATAGGAAGAATCGTCCTTCTCAAAGATGACTTTTAGATAACTCGTATTGTACCTTATATATAAAATAAGGTAAGAGTAAGTTATTATAATCCCGGTGTACTAAAAAAAAATTTATGTCTTCATCATTTTGTAGAATATATACTTCATCTTTTTAAATTATACATGTAGAATCTTTAATTGAAATGAGTATATGTTTACTCTGACTGTAGTCAAATTGACCTATACGTGAAATCAACTACCTACAATACAAGAGTTGATTTAGTAATGAGATTTTATCGACAATAACGTCTGGAAACAATGACACATAAACTAAAAAATCCAAAGGATTTCAGAGTCGTTCTTCGTCTAATGAATTCGAACCTTATTTTGGGTAAATAGTGAACTGGAAACTTTCCCTAAATCGGAGTAATAAAATTCATTAAGACTTTCATGTCATTTCTCAGATTATAAGTTTGTGTACTTAATGATTACTGGTAGACCTAAACTAAAGGATTGTATACAAATACTGTTACATAAAGAAACATAGAATGACACTTAACGTCTGGGTTGAATCAACAAGACTACTTGACTTTGAATGAAACAAAATTTTTAAAACCACCTCTCACCCTAACCTTAAATATATGTGATAAATTTTACTGTCTTCTTACAAATTTACGTTATTTCAAAGTATATACGGTGTTTTGGACTTTGTTTTCTAGTATTCTTTTTACCTGTATGTACGATTTGATGTCTTTGTAGTTTTAATTTGAAGTAAAAAATTTGGTAACAAAGGGTTTGTAAACACCTCTTTTAAGGACATACTCTTACTGAGCCCATAAACGATTTTTACTTCTAAGGAACCTGGATAAAATCTAAATTCTTTAATCTTATTGACCACTGAGTTTTACATTTCTTAGACGGACATTACACCCTCCGGACCCAAGTTAGGGACCCAACCCTCCTAGGAGACCTCATCCTTTACCGTTGGGTAAGGTCATAAGAACGGACCTCTTGAGACATCTATCTCCTCGGAACACCCGATGTCAGGTGTCCCAACGTTTCTCAACCTTACCTGTATTGTCTTGTTGATTGTGAAAGTGAAAGTCCGTACTCTAATCCCTCAGACGTAAAATTGTTCAAATGATCAACTAAGAATGATTGTTATTTCAAACTCTTAGTGACAGAGGGTAAGGAAGAACTTAGTAGAAAATTCGAAAGAATCGGAAAAGGGGTCAAATATTAGAGGTTCGTCAACAGTTAAGGTCTACCATAATAGGTTCTTTATTTTAATACAACTTAGTCAGTTGACAATCCGTGATCCCTATTTTCTATTAATTTTGTGTTTAGGACAGGAATTCCTTATATCGGAACAATACCTCACTAAGTACTTTTGTCTTTTAAAATTATATTATTTCAAAAATAATACTATTCTACACGAGGTCTCCTGACACGCTACATTCATCTCTAGGACGTTGGTAAGACTCCTTCCTTATATACCGTCAATGGGTCTCCTTCAATGACATAGAATAAGAATTTCCTTCTCTTACTCACTTGATTGATCTGATTTTTCATTAAATACCGTGATGTTCATCTCCCTTATTTGTGTTTCCATTTTACCGGTTTTTTTTTTTTTTTTTTTCCGTCCCCCGAACACGAATCCTTTTATAATTTTTTTTGTTTTTGTTTTTGTTTTTTTGTTTTTTTGGAGAGAAGTTCACACATCACTTTCCATTCGTTCTTTATTTAGACCTCTGTATCAATTGTCGTTCTACAATCTTTGACAAATTGTGTGTCGTTACTTAAACCTGAAATAGACCTACCTGTATTTATAGGTGACTTTATAAAATTCGTTTCCTATTTCTACTAGTATAAAAGTTTAATCTTTATATTACGACCGATGATACACCTTTTACTTAAAATATCCCGTTCGAACCTAGATCACTTAGGTCAATCCATGACAGTGTTATTAAGTCTACTCTTTCCTTTGGTCCCTTCTAAATCTTCCCTATGTCATTAACACGTTTGGATCCTTTATGACTTCTCAAATTTAACTGTCCTATTCTACTAACTGACTTACACCTTGTACTCCTATTACGGATCCAAGGGTCTTACCTACTGACTCTTCCTACGCCACAGTGTTAAAGTCTATTTCAGATATTTTACTACTCGACTAAACCCTTCCACTCTACTATTCAAAGTATTTACTGTACACATCAATATCCACGAAGATCATTTAAACTTTTCTTTATAATTCATCCTTCCACCGGTATATTCGTTTTAGAGTCTTTTTTATAGATGAGACATTTATGTTCATAACCTCAGTAGACATACATCTGACCTCAATTGGACACGTTCATCTATTCTGGTACGTCTCTTCTCGTAAATCTCATACTTGTAGATTTGACCTTTGTCTTGACCTTTTGTGATTATAAAAAGGTTTCGGTGAGTACGTAAAATTCAAACAAACTGTCGTAGTAGGATAAAGATCAATGGTTTTAGACATCCAATGGATAACGATACATTGCTTAATAGGGTCTTAATCGTCGTCCTCCTGTTGTTGGTAAATAGTAAAATATGTCATAGACTCTCAGTTATTGGAACCTCGTCGAACCGACCCTCTAAGACCGAGTCCAGAAAGTACTCCAACTTCAGTTCTCTAAGTTATTTCGGTGTCATTAGACTTCCAAACTAATTCGGATGTCTTAATTGAGGATTTGAATACGTGTACTTATGTCCGTTCTAGGAACCCAAGGGGGTATGTATCTGAAAAAGTAAGTTAACATATGATATTCCACACTGAAAGCCTCTTCCGTTACCGTGGGGTGAGGTCATGAGAACGGACCTTTTAGGGTACTTGCCTCCTCGGACCACCCGACGTCAGGTACCCCAGAGATTCTCAGCCTGTGACTCGCTGAAGTGAAACTGAAAAGTGAAAGTACGTAACCTCTTCCTTTACCGTTGGGTGAGGTCACAAGAACGGACCTCTTAGGGTCCCTGTCCCCTCGGACCATCCGACGGCAGATACCCCAGCGTGTCTCAACCTGTGTTGACGTCGCTGAATCGTCGTCGTCGTCGTCATCGTCGTCGTCGTCGTTGTCGTCGTTCCACACTGAAATGGATGGTACTCGTTACTTTCCGTCTCTGTCTCTCCCTACCTCTCTCCCTTTGATGTCACAGAAAATATTGTGAAAGTCTTTACTGTACGGTAGTAAAGACGGTATGATATAACCAGGGTGTCTGGTTAAGACCCTCTCAGTGGGTTCCCATGTGTTCCTAAACTTATAGTTCTAAATCAGTAGTGATCCTCAGTAAAACAACGCACCGATGACATTCATGTTTAGAAAAAAAAAATTAAATTTAAATAAATAAAATTAACCTCCGATTAATGAAATGTTATATATAATTGAAAAACTAAGTTTAGAAGGGTAGTATCTTCTACTTATCAAAGGTTAAGGAGAATGTACCGACGATAATGATAATAAATACACTCCGAACCTGGTATTTCTTCGGACTCCCGACTTGTTAACTACAAAAACTTGACACCACAACCTCTTCTGAGAACTCTCAGGGTACCTGACGTTCCTCTAGTTTCGTCAGTTAGGATTTCCTTTAGTTGGGACTTATAGGTAGTCTTCCTGTCTATGACTTCGATTTCTCGGTTATGAAACCGGTAGACTACGTTTCTCAGTTGTATAATCTTTTCTGGGACTACGACCCTTTCTAACTCCCGCCCTTCTCTTCCCCAGCTGTGTCCTACTCCACTAACATACCGTAGTGGTTGAGTCACCTGTACTTAAACCCACTTGAGGCCCTCAACCATTACCTGTCCCTCCGGAACGCACGACACCAAGTACACCAGTATTTCTCAGCCTGTACTGACTCGCTGACTTGAAATGACTCATATATATACAGTAACGATGAGAGAGTCAAGTAGGGTGGGAAAGGAAGGGGTCACATAGGTGTTCAGGTAAGAGATACAGACGTAGAGGTAGAGAAGGGACGTTTATCCGAGTAGTCATGGTAAAAGGATCTAAGACATATATACGTAACAACAACAACTCTTCCCCTGTTGTTTCCTACTCTACCTACCTACCTACCGTAGTGACTGAGTTACCTATACTCAAACTCGTCTGAGACCCTCCACCACTTCCTGTCCCTTCGGACCATACGACGTCAGGTACCTTAGTGTTTCTCAACCTGTACTGATTCGTTTACCTGTTGTTGTTTCGTAAAATTCCGATTATTCATATTTGAGAAGGTCTCCTCTTCTCACTCAACAATCGATGGTAGTCTCAAATATAATTAATCCGTACGATTTTTTCAACCTGTGTTGACTTCATTGAAACGTGTGTACGATTTTACATGTTTAGTTTCACCTTGTATTGAAGGTTGGGTACCTTTCTAAATTTTTCACATCTACTTTTTAATTAAATTAAGTTATCTTTCATTAATTTCTCCATTTATATCCGGTGAACTGTGTCAAAATACCTATCCTTTTTCAAAACACTTAATCGAGTCAGTCACAAGTGACCGACAAGTGTCCTTTCAATGAAGGGAAACCAAGACCTGAAAAGATTTACTGAATCAGATTTACTGAAAATTCCAGAAAAAGTCAGGATTATCAGATACTTTATTTATGTACCAAAAAAAAAAACTTTCAAAATTAATCAAACATATGTGATCTCTTATAGTAGTGATGAAGAAAATTGATACGTATACTAATACACTATAGAAGTACTCGTATATAAGTGTACTTATAAAGTCGTCGTAGATTCTTGTCTTTTGTAACGAAAGTTCAACGAATTAAATTTAGGACGTTTACCACAAGAAATTATTTCAATGACAAAAAGGGGGAAGAGAAGAAGGTTTGTTAAAGGATAACGTATTGTTTAAACAGGTGATGACGTACAGAACCCTAAATTTAATTAACTTCGTTATTAAAATATCTTACTGGACTAAATCCTTTGGAACTTTATAGGAGACTAAAGGGTTTTGACTGAAGGTATGTAAAACAGAAACAAAGTACAACCATTTTTCGAGAAATAAAATAGGAGTGGGATTCAAGTGGACTTGGTAACATTGGGAAAGGAACTCACTTCCAAATTGACAAACGGGAAACTTCGTGAAGAGGTAATGTGTATTAGTTTCTTATTCATCACACTCAACAGTTGTCTTATAAATTAATTTTGTTCAGGACAATTGATACTTCTCTTCTAAAACGATTCGTTTTTTTATTTCATCTTTTACGTCCACAATTGAGAGTTTTACTTTAATAAATAGTTGGAAATGGACTCCTATTTGATATAGTTTTATATATGTCTCTTCCACAATGTGTTACTATGTTTCCTTAGTCTTAGAATAATTTTATTGGGTTCTTTTAGACAAATACATCAACACCTCTATATTTAATATTACCAATCTTTCTCTCTACCTTCAAATTCTTACTTTTTAATAGATTAGGTACAAGAGGAACTCTTTTCCTACTAAATAACAAACCACAGGACTATGTACAGGTTTGTAAACTTAATCGTCTGGGATACTACTCTACCGTTCTTTACCTAGTTTTCTCATTAAAACTTAAAGTCGTAAAATAAAAGAAGTATATGGAACTAAAATGGCTTACCTATTAGATTTTTTTCTATCATCTCTATTTGAATTCATTGTATCCAAACAAAAAACTTAACTTGGAAATCAGTACCTCAAAGATTATTTAAGTATCATCACACTATCTTCTATTTTCTACTTATACTGTTTATTAAGAGTCTCTCAAATGTCCTACCTAACACCCCCTAATCGATACGTGTGTTCGTAGGGATTATACATCATCTTTTAAGGTATACACGGTATTACTTATGTATCTACTACACGGTACTCTTAAGTCTCCTTCTTCATTGGAGGATCTTCTTCTCTTCAGTTTGAAGTGGAACTTCTACTATATTACACTTATATGTATTCCCTCATTTCACATAAGGACGGACTCATTGGGGACCTTTTATGTACCTCAGGTGTTTCGTAATGTTTCGATATCATTAATTTTATCATAGTATGATGGTATTTTTTTCTACATCTAGTTACCTTATTTCTCAAGTCTTTATATGGATTTGTCAGTTGATTAGAAACTTTTCCTACGGTCCTTATTGTTACACCCTTCCTATTACAGAAGTTATTTATTACAACCTTTTTAACCTATAGGTGTATGTTTTCTCACTTTAATATTTTGAAGATCTTCTTTTGTCCCCTTTTTAGAGGAAGTATAACCAGAACCGTTATTATAAAACCCATGTTGTGGTTCTGTCAGTTTCTTTCGTTTTAATTTGTTGACCCTTAAATAGTTTGATTTTGTTGTTTTACTTTTCGTTTGTACACCTTACCCTCTTTTATAAACGTTTAATATATAAGTTATTCTACAATTATAGATATTATATATGTCTTCAGGAAGTTTAATTATCGTTTTTTTTTACAATACGTTAATTTTTTACCCGTCACCTAAACTTATCTTTAAAAGGGTAACTTTATCACTAACTGAAATAAAAACCCCCGAGGTTTTAGTGACGTCTACCACTGACGTCGGTACTTTAATTTTCTGTGAATGAGGAACCTTCCTTTCAATACTGGTTGGGTCTGTCGTATAATTTTTCGTCTCTGTAATGAAACAGTTGTTTCCAGGTAGATCAGTTCCGAAACCAAAAAGGTCATCAGTACACACCTACACTCTCAACCTGATATAAGAAATATCAGAATCGACTCGTGACTTATTAAGTACGAAAACTTGACTCCACAACCTCTTCTGAGAACTCTCAAAGAACCTGACGTTGCTCTAGGTTGGTCAGGTAGGATTTCCTCTAGTCAGGACCCACAAGTGACCTTCCTGACTACAACTTTGACTTTGAAGTTATGAAACCGGTGGACTACACTTCACGACTGAGTAAACTTTTCTGGGACTATGACTCTTTCTAACTCCCGTCCTCCTATTCCCCTGTTGTCTCCTACTCTACCAACCTGCCGTAGTGGTTGTGTTGTCTGTACACAAACCCACCTGAGACCCTCAAACACTACCTGTCCCTCCGGACCGCACGACGCCAAGTACCCTAGTGTTTCTCAGTCTGTGCTGACTTGACTTGACTTGAAAGGGTAGCTTATGTATGTTTGCCGGTTGTAATGATAAACTACACTTTTCCAGTGAATAATAGTCTCTTTACGTTTAGTTTTGATATTACGTTATAGTGAAGTATGGACAGTTTTACCGATATAATAGTTTTTTAGTTCTCGATTCTTTACGACCATTCCTACAACTCTTTTCTCTTGAGAACCCGTGATATCTTTACATTTAAAAACGTCGGTAATACCTTTTGTCATACCTCCGAAGGGGGGTTTTTTAATTTTATCTTGATGATATACTAGGTTATAAGGGTAAATACCTATATATAGGTTTTCCTCTATTCATAGAGTTTCTCTATAGACATAACTATACAAGTAATTTCGTAATAAGTGTTATCGGTTGTATACCTTTTTGGATTCACAACTACCTACTTACCTATTTTTTCTATTCTAGATATATAAATGTCACCTTATTGTAAGTCAGAATTTTTCCGTTAAGACAGTAAACACCGTTGTACCAACTTGGACCTCCTGTAATACGATTATTTGGTCTGTGTCTTTCTATTTATTAACAGAGTTAATATACACCTTGGATTTTTTCAGTTTGAGTATCTTGGATCTCATTTGACCACCAATGGTTCCCGATTACCCCATCGAGTTTACTTGTGACTTACAACCAGTTCCGATGTTTAAAAGTTAATATTTTAGTTATTCAAGACTCCTAGATTACATGTCGTACCACTGGCACCAATTATAGTACGATATATGGTCTTTAAACGATTCGTTCATTTAAAAGTTAATAGAGTGGTGTGTGCTTTTCGTACCGTTGAGACACTTCACTACATATACGATTAATTGAAGTACCACCATTAGTAAAGTGTTACAATATGCATATAATTTATTGTGTAACATATGGTATTTATATATATATTAAAAATACAGTAAATATGGAGTTATTTCACCTTTTAAATTTATTGCACGAATACTATGTTTCGATTAAATTCAACTTTAGTCTAAAAATTGTATCTAAATAAATAAACTTCTTAGACTGGAGTAAAGTTAAGTGACGTGATTACGATAATATGGAGTACTTCTCATATTACCCTTTATTCCGACTCTTATATCGTTCGTGAACACTTTAATGAAGTAAATCTTCACTACTACTATTATAATTATTATTATGATCATTAACGACAACAAGTCATCGGGTGGTCAGAGGAGACAGGTACCCCAAAAGGTCCGTTCTTATGACATCGTACAACGCTAAAGGAGAAGGTCCTCTAGAAGAACTGGGTCCCTAATTTGGGTACAGAGAACGCTGAGGAAAGGACGTAACCGTCCACCTAAGAAATGGTGATCGTGACGGTGTATCTCACTTTCACTTTCACTTCAGTGAGTCAGCACAGACTGAGAAACGCTGGGGTACCTGACATCGGGTGGTCCGGGGAGGTAGGTACCCTAAGAGGTCCGTTTTTATGACCTCACTCAACGGTAAAGGAAGAGGTCCCCTAGAGGGGTTGGGTCCCTAACTTGGGTCCAGAGAGAGTAACGTCCGTCTACGAAATTGGAGAGTGTATGCGTATGTATTTATATACATGTGTGTGTATATTTTATTTAATAAAGTAATTCTGTTTTATAAAAAGTCATGTTTTTCTGCCTTAAGGGACTGTCAGGTCACCAATCCTGAGACGAAAGCGACGGTTCCCGGACCCAAACTAAAGAACAAACCCTTGATTCTAGGGTGTATGTTTCGTCACGTTGGTTCTTTTTTTTTTTTTTTCTGTATTTTAATATCTAGTTTCTTCAATTCATTTTTAGGATATTGGGATTTGAACTTAAACTTTATAGTCATAATTGAGTATTACATAATAAAGAAATTTTATTATATATGGGATTAATTTGTTTCTTTATTTTATAAAATTCAATAAATTTTACTATAAAAACCACAGTCACAGTCAAAACAGTAAGTTTCTGGTAGAACACATATAGTACTCTAATTTTTTTTTCTCGGTAAGAAAAAGTAGAAACTCTCGTTCACGAAACCGTACCTTCTTTCTATACCTCCTTTCTGACCAATCCAATGTATTTTTTCAACACCAGGACATAAACTAAACCTTTATAGTCACATTTTAAGACTTCATAACATAAAAATTTTTATAAAGAAAGGACCTTGAAAGATAACTGTTCCAGATCTCTTTTTTATTTTGTGTAATATTTACTTGTGTGGACTGTGGGTATATTATCAGAGATTTACAATAAAGTTTTATTTTCTTCAGGTCTATGAACTTATTTATTGACTAGACTCCAATCCCTGTCCTTTATATAATCTACTTAGAACGTGTAGAATATGGATCATTAACTCCTTCGATCGTTTCTGATCATCCTATTATATTTTCTTGAAGCCTTGGTCGAACTAACCCTCGGGTGGTCGGATGTTAACTTGTTAAACTCGTAATTATTCCTGTTATTGACGTTAACTAAACTTGTGTAACTTATACAAATTCAACTATATAATTAATATGATTTAAAATGGTATCTAATGTAAACTTTCTGTGATCCCCTCGTTGTAGAATAAGACTTTTGACCTTTTATTTTCCTTTATAGGTTCGTAAAAAAGATGAAAAGAAGGTAGATAATATGAGATCCCAGAATTCTCTTGACGAGGTACGGTCGTGGGATTACTGGAACGTATGTAGATGTGTTTGGTACGTCTGTTCGAAATTGACGACCAATGGATTAAGAGTCCTCGTGGGTTGGTACTACAAGACCTTGTACCTTATTGTCTATTAAATACTCCTCGACGGTACTTCGATAAAGAATGAGTGGTCGTAGAGATAGAAATCTCTCCGACAATGTTCCGTCAAAGTTAATGTAGGGTTCAAGACGGAGTGAGGACAGGGGTAATGCCATCACAAAGTCCGACATTATAAGTCGTTGGCCCACAGGGTGGTGAACACAACAGTAGACTAGGGAAACTCACAATAGGGTGCCGGGTACCATACACTCCCCGACTGTGGTAACGACTGGAACGAAAACGACAAATTCATTATCTCACAGACTTAGATATTTCACTAGTAATAAAGAAGTGACCGGTTTGACAGTGAACGAACTGTTCGTCTACCACTCTTTTTCCAAAGAAAAAATTTTACAGTAGGGTCAAGTATTTACATCTTTCTTACTTTTTTAGTTTATAGTCGTAACATGTTGGGAATTTCTTCAGTACTTAGATCCGTCGATATTAGTTACCGATGATTGGAGTCGTTTTTTTTTTATTTTATTTTTTATTATTTTATTTTTTTTGGTCTTTTAGTTTCTAAAAAACAGAAACCTGTCTTACTGTTTTGTGATGGATACTTTGTCAGTACTGTTTTTTTTCATTAATCTTATAAAGTTAGGTAACTTTAAGAAAAAGAACTACGAGTTAATGGACTATACTCTAAACGAAGTTTTATTATTTTAACCTTCTCCCTTTCGACTTCCTATGTCTACCTTTTTGTTCTGGAACTCAACTATAAATGACTCCGTACACCCAGTACCATAATAGAGATGAAAACGTACGTAAACTTCACAAAGTATTATTATTATTATTATTTTCCATAAATAAATGATTCCTCACCCATTTTGTACTTCTATAACTCCCTATATAGATTTATACATGTTGTGGACTTTTGTTTACGGAAATAACCTTCTATAATTTCGTGTGGTTTAAATTACTCCCTTCTATGGTACAAGTCTCTGACCTTCTGTGTAATAAAATTCCTACGACGAAGAGGAATTAAATATCAAAATTAAGTTTAGTTTTTAGATTGACCCTAAAGTCACCTTGAACTGTTTTCAATTGATTTGAGACGTACCTTCAACTTTCCCTTTTCGTATTGGTACTGTTGACACTTCTTCTTTTTAACCCTCCTACTTTACATATCATTAATTCTATCAAGTTCATATGATTCATTAATGATATCCATATCATTAATTCTGTCATAATATAACAAGTTTTTGATATGTCCCTACCAGACCACTAAGTTTCTATAGTTCTGGAACCCAGACGGAGAGTTCTTGGAGAATCGGAAGGGGAGTTCCAACATTCTATCTAATGTGACGAGGATTATATAATAATAGTGACTTTTCATACTTCTCTTTCATAGTTCTTTCACTATGGACGTCCTTGACGGGAGCACGGTCCATACCCGTTGTAGAACACTACGACCCCCGTCTTGGAGTGTTCCTTCTTAATGAGGTGAGTATTACTGTTACAGGAGTAACTCCTTGTGATTGAATCCCATTAGTACTAATTAGGAGACCCTGACCCGTATACCGTCGATTGGACCTCAAGACAATCATGAGAAGTATCCACTTTTCCGTCGGAGTTAGACTCTCTTCATTTATTAAAGGGGTTCGAGTACGTCGATTGTTCGTCATCGTAGGTCAAAGTTTGAGTCCCAAGTAACACAAATCAACGATTCAGCACAGACTGAGAAACACTGGAGGACATGTCATCGTGTGGTCCGAGGTGATAGAGGATCTCAAACGAGTTCAAGTATAAGTAACTCAACCACAACGATAGATTGGTAGAGTAGGAGACGAAGGGGAAAGAGGAAACGGAAGTTAGGAAGGGTCGTAGTCCCAGAAAAGGTTACTCGACCAAGAAGTGTAGTCCACCGGTTTCATAATTTGGAAGTCGAAGTCGTAGTCAGGAAGGTTATTTATTTATTTATAAGTCCTGACTAAAGGAAATCCTAACTGACCAAAATAGAGGAATGTCAGGTTCCCTAAGAGTTCTCCGAAGAGTTTGTGGTGAAACGAAAGAGGTTTTTGTAGTTACGAAGTCGCGAGTCGAGAGACATACCAGATTGAGAGTACAGGTATGTCTTGATGACCTTTTCGATGTCCAAACTAATTATGTCTAAAGCAACCTTTTCACTACAGAGACGAAATATTATATGACAGATCCAAATAGTATCAAAAGAAAGCTTTCTCTTTCACAGAAACTTAAAACACCGACGTCAGTGGTACACGTCACTAAAACCTCGGGTTCTTTTATTTTAGACAGTGACAAAGGTACAAAAGGGGAATCTAAACGATACTTCACTACCCTGGCCTACGGTTCTAAATCAAAAAACTTACAACTCAAAATTCAGTCGAAAAGTGAGAGGAGAAAGTGGGAGTAGTTCTCCGAAAAATTAAGGATAAGTGAAAGAAGGTGAAAAAAGTAGACGTATAGACTTCACCAACTGGAAAGAGGACCGTTAGAACTAAGGTCGAACACTAGTAACTTTGAAGTCACAAGTATCTTTCAAGTATATAGGTAGTCCTTTTTTATTCGTTCCTTTGTTAGAACTAAGGATACAAATACTTAGTGTATGTCACATTTTGTAGATAGAGACTTAAAGGTTCAACTATTCACTGGTTGTATCTTTTTGGGAACTATAGGGTACCTTAAATCAATAAGTAACTAGGAAAGTACTCACTACTTATAATTTAAGGATCCCGGTAAAACTTGGTGAATATTGAACGAAATTTTACTTAAGACTGGGGGTCAAGTCGAAATTTATTAGGTGTAAAAGTTATGGATCATATTTGTCTCATGAAAGTGGTGACTATAAACTTTGTGAGAAAATTTTCGGGGTCTCATACTTTACACGACATTATTACATGTCTAACCATTTAATACAAAAGTCAAACAGGAGTTAAAGTTCTTTTATGAGTCGGTTTATTTGATCTTTCGTTTATTTAGTCAAATTAATATTATTTAACGTCAAAGAGATTTATATAAAGACCGTCGTTTATCTAATATAATAACTCAAAACGTTCTTATTAAATTCCCTTTTGATAAGAGTGATTTCAATCTCGACGGACGGAAACTTGACGATAAGGAGTAGACACA
Source organism: Capra ibex (assembly GCA_006410555.1). Lineage (NCBI taxonomy): Eukaryota > Metazoa > Chordata > Mammalia > Artiodactyla > Bovidae > Capra > Capra ibex. The sequence continues at coordinate 2,027,436 of SJYO01029184.1, read as the reverse complement.
TATAATGTAAGGTAAAACTAAGAAGGTAGTACCTTTTTGATAAAGGTTGGAATTCCGTGTATTCGACTATATAAATAATACTTTAATAGGTAGAACATTTAATAAAAGAAGTATCACGAAGTAACCGATTTAAACTCTAACGTTAGAAGATATCACATCTATCTTATTAGTACCGAGTCCAGTCTTTTTTGTTTATTGCGGAAAGATCTTAATGTTATTATATAGTGCCATAATTTTACTCTGTTTGAAAATGTTGTTTTTAAAAAGGTAACCGTTTATTAAAAAGGGGTAATCATTATAAAAAAATGTATTATTTCTAACCAGTTAGTACCATCGAAAGAACACACCACTTGTCTTGTACCCTAAGTCTAGTTCTACTAGACCGAAATTTGGGGTCGAAGTTACATGATCGACATACTGAAAACCGTTTAACGAGTAAAGATCCGAACTCAAGTAAGAAGAAGTTTCGTCTCTATGGTAAGTTTAAATTCTCGTCAAATACTCAAATATTTCATGGATCACGTTATAGACCGTATAACACTCGTAAGTTATTTACCATCAGTAATTATTTACTTAAAAGTATGAAATAGTATAATAATAGTATACGAGTAGATCTCAGATCTTGAAAAATAACTATAGGAAACCACTTTAATGATTAGAGTTAGTTAGTAATTGTCTAGGGACGATTTGGACCATCAGTTGGTTAAAAGGATTTCTATGTCCATACACTCCGAATAGTCCTTCGCCCCTACCACAACACCTAAATTTTCGTATTCTTCTTAGATATCCTAAATTACTCAATGACTTTTAATTACCCCCTCTTTTTGATTTCTCGAAATGGTTCCTCCGATTCCTTCCTTGTTCAAGTGGTCGTACCAAAGTACTCATATCTACGTCAGGTTGAATAGTTTAATATGTAAAATTCATACAAGTCAAGTAACAGTTAAGATGGACTTATTTTATCGATTTTTTATTCGACTGAATGTTTTTTATCGTGTTTCCACTGTTTATTCTTAATTTTTAATAAGTAACATATTTCCGTTGATCCTGTGTAAATATTTATAGACCCTTTTCATATCGGTCCGTTGTGCCCCACTTCTTATTTTACGGGAAAAATTCTTTAGACATTCTGTTGTCCTATGTTTTCCCTGTGGAATGTCCACATTCCAATAATGAATCCCAAGAAGATGTCATAGTGTCCGTTTCACCTCTTCAAGAGATTATGTCGTCTAGAGACTTATATGTTTCATACATAAAACTAATAGTAACTATGTTAAAATGAATGCTAGGAGAAAGAAGGAGGGGATCTAAGAAGTCATCTTCGGTAGGTCAATAATGGTATATAATATCGTTGAAATTTGTAAACGTAATCCTAGACACTGTAAGACATACAAAAAATCTCCTCGGTGACTAGTTTTGGTGAGTGGGACCGGTCCATGTAATCATTCGTGAACGTACGCAATAGAAAATTGTCCCCCAGGACCATTCCTTGTACCTCGACCGTTCGATGGGTGGTTAACATTCTTAAGCCCTTTCCAGTTTTCCTCTCCTCTTTACGGTCAGGTATACAGGATGGTTGGAGGGTCTTAGGAAGGGTGACCTTAGGGAGAACTGACTCGTTACGTACGCGGTGATCCTTCCTGGGACTCAGTCTTACTGACGGGTCTCTGTTGGACCTTTGATTGGGGTAATGGTGTACCGACTTGTTAAGAGGACCCAAGGGAATGGGATCACGAGAGATGGGTCCGTGGGAAAGGGTTATTTAAGAGAACGAAACAGTCGTACACACAGAGGAACCTCTTAAGTAAAGGTTCACAATCTATTCTCGGGTGAGAACTCGGGAGCTTCCGCAAGGGGAAGGAAATTGTACAACTAGTGTCATACTTTATCCAGAGACGAGTAAAGTGAAGTGATTATGGATCTTGGTCGTTACGACTCGACACGGATGTGTCACTATACTAGACGTCTCGGCTATTTTAATGGTTACGGTCCCGAAGGAAACACCGAGTCAACCATTTCTCAGACGGACGTTAAGTCTTTTGGCGGACGTTGCGTCCCTGGGTCTAAGTTAAGGACCCAGTCCTTCTAACGGACCTCTTTCTTTATCGTTGGGTCAGGTCATAGGAACGGATCCTTTAAGGTACTTGTCTCCTCGGACCACCCGATGTCGGGTAACCTAACGTTCTCAACCTATGTTGAATCGTTGATTTAGTGGTGTTGGTTCCGGGTTGGACTCTGGTGTGTCTGTATTTATAGAGAATCATTATAGATCTGTAGATTTAACGTATAAAATTTCGAGAGGTCCACTGAGGGTTATATATCACTCTGAACTCTTTATGACTAAGAGTCCGGGATCTGGTACTTCTTTAACCAATAACCATCTTTAAATTTTTAGATACTCCCGAGATTCTTTACCCAAACATTTAAATTACTTACTGTATTAAGTGTGTGTGTTTTAACTATGATGATACAAATTACCTGTATATAAAAAAACCCCTTTATATTTATTTTAATTGGTGTAATAAACTCAGTATACTTAGAAAGACAATTCCTAGAAAAAATTTAGTTGACTATGATCTTATGTTAATTTTAGTGACTTCCGATTCTATGGAACTTGGAGACCAATCCTGGGTAGACGATGGGTACCACCGTATCCCCTCGTTTTAGACGGTGACGTTTTACAGAGAAACCGTACATCCAACAAAGTTCGACTTTATCAGCTCCAGGTTTTTTTGAAGCTGAAAGGACGATTGAAGGAATTCTTATACCTACCTCCTGGACAAGTTCCTTCCTCGGTAGTTGTATCCATTGATATCTTACCTGATCCACACATGTCTCCCTCCTTTGTCGATGTAGATAAACAATTTTAAGGAGAGACACAAGGTAACAGAGACGGACCGGGTCGTTTGTAAATAAATGGTTTGTAAACGAAAAGGTAGAGGTACAGTTAATGGAAGGAGGGGAAGATTCAGGGTTTGGGGTTTTAGGATAAAACAGAAAGTGACTTCTATCATAAATTCTTCTCCCGAAACCGGTAAACCCCTTGAATGACTCAAGAAGACCAAGAGAGGGTAAAAATGTATAATAATTTGAGACTAAAAGAGGAAAATTAGACAGATTACATTTAAATTAAAAATCTGGTCGGTCTTTTTGGATCTTCCAATCTCCTTTGAATAAAGAAGGAACTCTCAAGTTTTATGTAAACATTTGTGACGTATATTACAGAGAAAAATTTTGAATTGGTACGTGTTTTTATGTAATTTTCGAGATTCTGAGGGAATAATTTTTTTTTTTTTTTCAAAGAAGTCGTAAGATTTTGAATGACACGTGTCTTAGAAAAGGGGTAAGGGTTCTTGTGTATAATTACAGGATTTTCCGTGACAAAAGGATTCGATAAAAGTTAAGGGTTGACCCCAGTGATGTCTTCCCTTCCTTATTTCTTTGAGGTCTACATACGAAAGTGTTACTCACTTGATAACGTCCACCACGTCAATAGAAATGTTACTTCTTAATATGTGAAAGTTTACACCAAACGTTCCAGCTTTCCTAACTTAGAACCGAAAAATGAAAATTTTTTATCTATGACTATTATTATTATTATTATTATTACTACTATCGATTTGACTGCGAGTCAGCACAGACTGAGAAGCGTTGGGGCACCTGATATGTCAGGTACCTTAAGAGGTACAGTCTTATGACCTCACCCATCGGATAGGGAAGAGGTCACCTAGAAGTCTGGGTCCTTAGTTTGATATCAGAGGACGTAACATCCGACTAAGAAATGGTCCACTCGACGGTTCCTTTGGGTATATTACGAGGTTCGTAAAAAGATTTTTGTAATCTTTCATATTATCAATTACAACAATAGTAAAATGAATAAAATTTTTACTCTTTGATCCGGTTTATTCCAAATACTTTGAACAGGTTCAAGTGTTTAGATTATTCGTCGTCTCGACCCATAAATTGAGTTCAGTTATTGAAGTTTGAGATTAGAGACTTTTTTTATTCGAGTCAATGTGTGTATCTGATCCTTTGGTCTAAAGTTTAAAGATTGACCAAATCTAGATCTAAAAAATCAAGTTCTTGTGTTCAAGTTTAGACTACATTGGCAGTTTCTCTACTTTTGATAAATATTTATCGTGAACTACAGAACCATTTTAATAAATTTCTTCGTAAAAAGATTGAACATCCCTTAGACATAAATGTAATTTTGGATTTACATTATGATATACGTCTTAATTAAAGACATCTCTCTTCTCACTGTAAATATGATAATCATCGGTTAAAGTCTAAAAAATTTTTGAACATGAAAATCATATAGTTATTATGGCAGATGTTAATAAATATCATCAGAATGAACATATCTTCTTTTTCCACTTTAACAGTTAACAGACTGACGAGGAATTTAGAAGAATGTTTCCTAATCCTCCTAGAACCTTTGTCACTAGATTACTTTCTACACACAGGATTTTGTCACTTTACTGAACAGTTTCTAATGTGTAACTCAAAAACCTACTCGATAGGAGTTTAACTGTTAATAACTGAGGACGAAGAGATGAGAATACGGTAGACATGAAAAGGTGTAGGTGAAGTAAATGTCTTTGGTGTTGGAATCATTCTAACAACCGTTAAGTTTGTATAATTTAGACTTACTCCGTGGTTAAAATTTTCCTTTTACACCGTTATAAAGAAGATCTAACATATGATGTTAAATAGAGATTAATTGGATCTTACTCTCGTGTCCTCGACTATTTAGGATCAGTGTTAAGATAATTATTGATTAGTCCGGATTTGCATTTAAAGACACCAGTAGGTTATACCGAAGACGTAGTTGAACACTATCCCACGAAAGGAGTAAGCAAGTCTAAAAGAACCGTAACAGACTTCTACAAATTTATTGTGTAAAGTCCTCAATGTAACTAACATCTGTCACCTAATTACTAATAGGTTCTTTTACAATTTTATTCCGTAAATTGAGTGGTTGAAGGAGAGTTTAGATTTGTCTTACTGTTTAAATTTAGTCATCACCTTCGAACTTCCGTACAAAGACCACCTTTATATTCATCCATGTCAAACTTTCCTTTCGAACGTTAAGTAAAACAAATTTTCGGGGGTTTTGTCATTAGTATATAGTTAACACGAGAATTATTCAATATGATTTTTTATTAGGTTATTCCATTTTTTACCTTTGTAAGGGTAGTGTCAAAACTAGAATATATCGACCCCGACTGTATGTTTTATGAATTTATTGTCTTTAAATAAAGAGTGTCGAGACCTCCGACCTTTAGGTTCTAGTTCCACGGTCGAATAAACAAAGGGTCACTCTTGGTAAAGGAGAGAACATCTTCCGGTGAAAGAATGGTTCACGAACGTACCAGAAAGGATCTACTCATGTACGTCTTTCACTCTCTCTCTCCCACTCGAGAGACCACCAAGTAGGATGAAAACTAATCTCGTGATTGGAGTAGTACACCGGGGTGGGAGTACTCAAATAGAATGGGATTAATAGACGGTTTCCGGGTGGAGGTTTATCGTAGTGTCACCCCCAATCTCGAAGTTATACATACACTTAAATCTTTCACGTACTAAGTCAGGTGTCGTCCAAATAGTAATTTTTTTTTTTTTTTTGAACCTTTATTTAAGTTTACAAATTGATTAATATTAAGATAAAATCTTCCCGTTAATGATAACTATCGTTTTTTACAAGTGTTTTAAAACCGAAAAAAAAGGTATATTCATACAAGTAAAAACATAAGATCAAAGTATTTATGTATGAAATATAATATTTTTAGTCTCAAGTTCACATATAAAATAATATAAAATGATTATAAAAAATCTGTAAATGAGACGGATCTAAGGGGTATAGTCAGTATACAATACTTTATTCCGTCATGTTAGATTAAAACATTATACAAATACGTATATACACAATCCAATTTTTAGTTCTATATCTGGTCTTAGACGACGTACTTAGTTAGATCCATTTTATAAATACATGTAAGTACACATATATGAGTGTCTGTAAAGACTTTCACGTATTTTATATGACGACTTCCATCTCAGTCCTTATCCCAACCTTACAACGTAACGTTTCCTTTGATATAAAAATTCTTAAAAAACTTAACAAAATTTTAAAATGGTATCCTCGTATATAAAGGTTGATTTTTACTGACATTTGTTAGTATATGTTTCTTTTGGTTCTGACCTCCATTACAACTGGCCTTTCAGAGTATCGAAGGAGGAACTGAAGCAAGACCAAAAAGAGATTACAGTGAAAAAGGTATTTAAGGAGAAACTCTTGAGATAAATTTTGTCTTCGAAAGAGGTGCAAGTGACGGTATAAGGGTTAGGAGTAAGAACAAAACTAAAAATGGTTTTTTTAATATTTGTATTACTTTCTGAAGGAATATCGAGTCTACCCTTTCTTAGAAGGACTTTACGTCCTCTGGACCCAAGTTAGGGACCCAGCCCTTCTAGGGGACCTCTCCCTTTAGCATTAACTGAGGTCATAAGAACGGACCTCTTGGAGTACCTGTCTCCTCGGACCACCCGATGTCAGGCACCCCAACGTTTCAGTCTGTGCTGATTCGTTGATTGTGTGTACATGGGACGTTGGAAAAATTTGACTTGTGATATAAAAAATGAAGAAAAGTCAAGTCAAATCAGGGAGTCAGTACAAGTTGAGAAACGTTAGGGTACCTGACGTCGTGGGGTCTGAAGGGACAGGTAGTATTTGAGGGCCTCGAATGAGATTGAGTACAGGTAACTCAGCCACTACGGTAGGTTGGTAGAGTGGGAGACAGCAGGGCAAGAGGAGGTCGGAAGTTAGAAAGGCTCCTAGTCCTATAAAAGGTTCCTCAGTCAAGAAGTGTAGTCCACCGGTTTCATAACCTCAAAGTCAAGGTCGTAGTCAGGAAGGTTACTTATAAGTCCTGACTAAAGGAAATCCTACCTGACGAACCTAGAGAAACGTCGAGCTCCCTGAGAGTTCTCAGAAGAGGTTGTAGTGTCAAATTTTCGTAGTTAAGAAGTCCTAAATCGAAAGAAATATCACGTTGAGAGTGTAGGTACTTTTTGGTATCGAAATTGATCTATCTGTAAACAACCGTTTCATTACTGATAATAAAAAATTATATAAAAGATCCAACCAGTATCGAAAAGACGGTTCCTCGTTCTCAGAAAATGGAGGTACCGACGTCAGTGGTGGACGTCAATAAAACCTACTGTGGTGGGAATACCGTCTACTGTGGTGGGAATACTGTCTTTCACTTCTTCTTGATTTCTCGAAGAACTACTTTCACTTTCTCCTCTTACTTTTTCGCCAGAATTTTGAGTTAGAAGTTTTTTGATTCTATTACCGTAGACCAGGGTAGTGAAGTACCGTTTATCTACCCCTTTGTTACCTTTGTCACTGTCTTAAATAAATAATAAAATGAATAATAGACAGAGGTAGGGAACAATTATATTTAACTGAAACCAACCAAAACAATTACGATATAGGGGTGTCGGTTCTTTTCACGGACTGTGTAAAATCCACAAAGTATTTATACACCACTTACTTACTTTCTTTTATGTAACACAATCGATAGTACCCACCGATAGTGTTTCTTGGTGTTAGACTTACCGATTTTGTTGTCTGTAAACAACAGAGTATAAAAACCTCAGGTCTTCAGACTCTAGTTTCACAGACGTCCAAACTAAGAAAGACTTCGGAGACTTCCTTCTTAGACAAAGTCCTGAGGAAAGAACTGAATTTCTATCGACGGAATATGGGCACAGCCAAGTATAATAGAAAGAAGATACAGATAGAGACACAGGTTTAAGGGGGAAAAATTTTCCTGTATTCGGTTTAATAAGACTACGTTCGTCAGTTTCCGACACCGTATCAGTTATTTCGTCTTTATCTACAAAAAGACCTTGAGAGAACGAAAAAGGTACTAGGTCGCCTACAACCGTTAAACTAGAGACCAAAGAGACGGAAAAGAGTTTGGTCGAACTTGTAGTCCTTCAAGTGTCTAGTGTATAACAACTTCGGACCGAATCTCTTAAAACTCCTAATGAAATAATCGTACACTCTACTCACGTTAAACACGAAATCAAACTCGTAAGAAACCGTAACGAAAGAAACCCTAACCTTACTTTTGCCTGGAAAAGGTCAGGACACCGGTGACGACTCAAAAGGCTTACGACCGTACAACTCACGTCGTGAAAGTGTCGTAGTAGAAAGTCCTAAACTTTATCGAGTTGACCTTAAGGCAGTGGAGGTGACGACGATTCAACAACGATTCAGCGAAATCAGCACATGCTGAGACACGCTGAGGAATCTGCCGTCGGGTGGTCCGAGAAGACAGGGACCCTAAGAGGTCCGTTCTTATGACCTCACCCAACGGTAAAGGAAGAGGTTACGTCCTTTTACTTTTCACTTTCATTTCAGCGAGTCGACACAGGTTGAGTCGATGGGGTACCTGACGTCGGATGGTCCGAGGAGATGGGTACCCCAAAAGGTCCGTTCTCATAACCTCACCCAACGGTAACGGAAGAGGAAGTGGAGGTGATCGAAACAAGTATCACTACGAAAGATTCCGGGGGAACTGGATTGTAAGGTCCTACAGACCCAGATCCACTCACTAGTGTAGTGCCACTAATAGAGACAGCACTTCTACAAAAAACATGTCAAGAAGACACATAAGAACGGTGGAGAAGAATTATAGAAGACGAAGACAATCCAGGTATCGTAAAGACAGGAAATAGCTTGGATAGAAACGTACTTTACAAGGGAACCATAGAGATTAAAAGAACTTCTCTAGAGATCAGAAAGAGTAAGACAAGAAAAGGAGATAAAGAAACGTAACTAGGGACTTCTTCCGAAAGAATATAGAAGAACGATAAGAAACCTTGAGACGTGAGTCTACGAATATAGAAAGGAAAGGAGGAAACCAAAAACGAAGAGAAGAAAAGTGTCGATAAACATCCCGGAGGGGTCTTTCGGTAATTTTAAGACTTTCTCTTCCCTTATGGTCTGGTGGACTGGACGGAGAACTCTTGGGATATACTTCCAGTCCTTCGTTGTCAATCTTGACCTGTCCCTTGTTTTCTGACTAAAGTTTATCCTTTTCCTCATACAGTTCCGACACTTGACAGTGGGACGATTAAATTGAAGATAAGTCTCATGTGGTACTCTTTGTGACCCGGACTTCTTGCTGTTCGACCTTAGTTCTAACGGCCCTGTTTATAGTTATTGGAGTCTATACGTCTACTGAGGTGGGAATACCGTCTTTCACTTCTCCTTCATTTTTCGGAGCACTACTTTCACTTTCTCCTCTCACTTTTTCAACCGAATTTCGAGTTGTAAGTCTTTTACTTCTAGTGCCGTAGACTAGGGTAGTGAAGTACACTTTATCTACCCCTTTGTCACCTTTGTCACCGACTGAAATAAAATCCCCCGAGGTTTTAGTGACGTCTACCACTAACGTTGGTACTTTAATTTTATGCGAATGAGGAACCTTCCTTTCAATACCGGTTGGATCTATCGTATAAGTTTTCGTCTCTGTAATGAAACGGTTGTTTCCAGGTAGATCAGTACCGATACCAAAAAGATCACCAGTGCATACCTACACTCTCAACTTGACACTTCTTTCGACTCACGACTTCTTAACTACGAAAACTTGACACAACAACCTCTTCTGAGAACTCTCAGGGAACCTGACGTTCCTCTAGGTTGGTCAGGTAAGATTTCCTCTAGTCAGGAACCACAAGAAACCTTCCTTACTACGATTTCGACTTTGAGGTCATGAAACGGGTGGAGTACGTTTCTCAACTGAGTAACCTTTTCTGAGACTACGACCCTCCCTAACCCCCGTCCTCCTCTTCCCCTGCTGTCTCTTACTCTACCGACCTAAGGTAGTGGTTGAACTACCTGCACTCAAACTCACTTGAGACCCTCTACCACTACCTGTCCCTCCCGACCGCACGACGTGAAGTACCCCAACGTTTCTCACCCTGTGCTGATTCGTTGACTTGAATTTACTTGACTTGACTTCGGTTTAATATAACTCCGGGTGTAATTCCTTGAGTGAAATTGAACTAATGGAGACATTTCTAGGACAGATGTTAATTCTATTGTAAGCCTCCATGACCTCCAATCTTGAAGTTGTATACTCAAAACTCCCCTGTGTTAAGTTGGGTGTTATATGTAGATACACAATTACCGAAAGAAAAATTAAAAAGGTATAAAAAGTTTAAAATTTTATTACTCTTACAAATATGTAAACAATAGTCTATCATATTATTAAATAAAATAAATATAGTTCATTATGTATGATCCCATTTTTTTAATTTAATTTCGAAAGTTACTTATTTCTCGTTCTCGAGGTAAGGGTTCCAAAACGGGTCCGGAGATGAAATGTCTTCGTTAATTAACGTTTGAGAATTTTTAAAAAAACCAATGGAGATATATAGTTTTATACTAAATTATAAATAATATATAGTTGAAATTTGTAGTAGGTACTTGAAGGACAATACTTTTTTCTTAAAATTGTGAAAATGTAGGAGATGAAGAAGAAGACTGTATAGGGTCAAGTTCAGGGAGACAAAATTCAGAGGAATCACTGAAGTTTATTATATGAACTTAGATATAAAGAATAAGGTGGTTTACGTCAAATAGAAAGAAAGAATAGTCAAAAAGAGATTATTAGTGTATACAAAACGATAGATTTCGGTATTGATTTCTGTAATTCCGTCAAATGATAGGATTGGTGACACGAATGTAAACACATTTCGAACACAGGAAAGATGACTATATATTAACCTCTCAGGAATCGACACTTTACAGTACCCGTAGACACAAAATGAAGCTTCGAATCGTAAAATCTCCGATAACTTATTACATCTAGGAAAAAAATCACCACGGTGGAAGAGACCCTACTTCAACGAGTCAGCAAAGGCTGAGAAACACTGGGGTACCTGACATCGGATAGTCCGAGGAGGCAAGTACCCTAAAAGGTCCGTTCTCACGACCTCACCTAACGGTAAAGGAAGAGGTCCCCTAGAAGGGTTTGGTCCTTAGTTTGGGCCCAGAGGACGTAACGTCCGTCTACGAAATGGCAGACTCGGTGGTCCCTGATCGTAAAACTACACGGTATACACTACGGCGATCTTTAAAGACTCGAAAAGATAACATGGTAGTCGTGCAGACAATAGACGGAAACCGATCTAAGGACTTTATACGGTCGTAACCGAAGTCAGACCGGACCAACGAGAGAGATCCAGACGGTGTCACCAGTAAAACCCGAAGAGTGGTGATAAGGAATGTCATAGGTGACAACGTACTTAGACACATTAGAGGAACGTACTGACAGAACAGTATATCTCGTGTAGAATATGGAGGGAGGTTTCTTTCCCATGTCCTCTCCCAGTACTAATTCAGGAAATTCAAGTATTTGAAAGTAACCTAGGGTATGAACTTACAATGTAAACTACTCGTGTCTTTAGATCCAACTTAAAGAAAAATATAATAAAAATAAAAAATAGAAAATAAAAATATATTTAAACAAATAAAATTAACCTCCAATTAATGAAATGTTTTAACATAACCAAAACGGTATGTAGTTGTACTTAGGCGGTGTCCATATGTGCACAAGGGAGTCTTGGAACTTCCCTACTTGCAGAAACAGACGATAGTAGATCATAAAGAACCCTCTTCAGACTATTCTGAACTACGGAGAGAAAACACTACAATTGGGGAAAAGTCAAAAGAGTAAAATAAAAAGGATGACTACCTTTAAAGTGGTGTTCCAAACTACACCCAGAAAGAAATTAAACCACCTATAAGTCTACCGGGACAATTAGACCTCTGAAGTTGGACTCGTTCCTTTTATATGTATTCCCACACACACACATATATATATACACACACACACATATATATATATACGGTTACGACCGTATAAGGTCCTTAGATCGGTTTCCGTCTATTGTCTACACGACTACCATGTTATCTTTTCGAGTCTTTAATATATATGTGTGTGTGTGTATTATCAATCTTTACCTGTACCTTGTTACCTGACCAAGATTTAACCCTTTCCTCATATAGTTCCAACATATAACAGTGAGACGAATAAGTTAAATATACGTTTTACGGTCTGGTCTATTTCGTACCCTAAGTTCGTTCTAACTTCCGTTAGTTCTAACGGTCCTCTTTATAGTTATTAGAGTCTATACGTCTACTATGATGGGAATACCACCTTTCGTTTCTCCTGGATCTCTCAGAGGACTACTTTCACTTTCTCCCTCTCTGTTACGACCAAATTTTAAGTTGTAAGTTTTTTGATTCTAGTACCATAGGCTAAGGTAGTGAAGTACCATTTATCTACCCTTTGTCACTTTTGTCACTGGCTCAAATAAAAGAACCCGAGGTTTTAGTTACGTCTACCACTGACGTCAGTACTTTACTTTTCTGCGAACGAGGACACTTCTTATCGATACTGGTTGGATCTGTCTTATAATTTTTCGTCTCTGTAATGAAACGCCTATCTCCGGGTATACAGTTTCGATACAAAAAATGGTTATAAGTACATACCCAACCTCTCAACCTGGTATTTCTTACGACTCGTGAGTTCTTAACTACGAAAACTTGACACTACAACCTCTTCTAAGAACTCTCAGGAAACCTCTCGTTCCTCTAGTTTAGTAGGATTTCCTTTAGTTGGGACTTATAAGTAACCTTCTTAACTACGACTTCGAATTCTCGGTTATGAAACCAGTGAACTACACTTCTCGTCTGAGTAACCTTTCCTGAGACAAAGACCCTTTGTAACTTTGGTCCTCCTCTTCCCCTGTTGTCTCCTACTCTACCAACATACCTTAGTAACTGAGTTACCTGTCCTCAAACTCGTTCGAGGTCCTCTACCAATTACTGTCACTTTAGACCGTACGACGTCAGGTACCCTAACGTTTCTCAGTCTGTGTTGACTCTCTGACTTCTTCTTCTTGTTGTCGTTACACGTAAACATAACAAATTTAAGAAAATGATATATATATATATATATATATATATATATATATATAATCCCGTGTGGAGTACCGTACGTCTTAGAATAAAGGAGTTGGTCCCTAGTTCGGGTACGAGGGACGTAACCCTCGTAGAACAGAATTAGTGACCTGACAATCAATTCAGGGATGATAATAAAGTTTTACCAGTTAGTTGTTAGAAGAAGACCCTGAGATGTCACAAAGAAAAGTAGGGTGATAAAGGTAATAGATCTGTTATAAGATATAGACTATACTTAGTCCTAAGACTACTTTATCCAAAAGTAAAGTATATCGACTTAACAAAAGAAATTGCACCAAATACTATGAAAAAAGTTTCCGTCTCTGTAATGTAACGGTTGTTTCCAGACAGATTGGTTCCGATACCGAAAAGGTCACCAGTACATACCTAGACTTTCAACCTGACACTTCTTTCGACTCGTGACTTCTTAACTACGAAAACTTGACACCACAACCTCTTCCGAGAACTCTCAGGGAACCTGACGTTCCTCTAGGTTGGTCAGGTAAGACTTCCTCTAGTCAGGACTCACAATAGACCTTCCTGATCACGATTTCGACTTTGAGGTCATGAAACCGGTGCAGTACGCTTCTCAACTGAGTAACCTTTTCTGAGACTACGACCCTTCCTAACCCCTGTCCTCCTCTTCCCCTGCTACCTCCTACTTTACCGACCTACCGTAGTGGCTGAGCTACCTGTACTTAAACCCACTTGAGCCCCTCAACCACTACCTGTCCCTCCGTACCGTACGACGTTAAGTACCCCAGTGTTTCTCAGCCTGTTCTGACTCACTGACTTGACTTGAGTATTCACTGAATTCATAAGAAAATTTATTGTGTACAAAGAAATATAATCTTAGAGAAATTGTACTTTTCTCGTAACGTGGAGAATTTAGACTTTTGTTAATGTCAGAAGAGTAAGATCCCAATGTGTCTTTAATTGTCACCAAATTTTTTCCTTTTGAACTATTTTTTCTTTTTTCGTGTGGAACAGGTAGAACGGGAGGAGTCTTTACGTTAAACGAAAAGAGGAACACACCGTGTAGAGACTTGATATAAAATCTAGTACCCCAGAATACACCGTTGTTTTATGAGGGATTGTAGTAATGTCACGATCTCTCTTTGTAGTTGGTGTGGTTAATATTTTCTTTTGTCTAGTCGTAAATGTAGATAGATCGTTTTGTCAGATGTAGATAGATCGTTTTTTTTTCTTCATATTACTCTTAAACAGATCATCGTATTAAAAAGAGGGTTACAACCCCTTATAGTAATGGGATCAATGATTACAATTCTTGAAACTTCAACCAGATGTTGGGAGATATACTAAAGGGTTCAATTAAACCTTGGTTAAGACGGAGATTTTGGGTTAGTATGAAAGAGAAGAGTGTAAGAGTACCATTATAAATATAAGTCGGGAGTAGTAAAGTCACCATTGAACTGTCAGTGAGGGATCGGGTTACCGATGGTCTCACCAAAACGTTATCCCGGACGAACGGGTGAGGTGTGAATATAATTTCTGACTCCAAGTAACTCGTTTGTGAATACTACATGAATAAGACAGGTTCTAGAACTTTACCGACAATCATTTAGTTTATGTTCCATGTGGAAACAAATCTCGTCCCTAAATCAGGGTCTTTCTCCGATTGAACGATAATAACATTTGGGATACTACGATAGATATACGACTCCTATGTTCAATTTATTTTATCGGTTTCAAGATCTGAACGACGTAGTACATCGAGTGTCATATTTCCTCTTCTGTTTGTCCCTTTTCTGATGATGTTATCTTCCGTTCCTGATACTTCTATTTCATTTATTTCACACATGAATTCCTAATGTTCTTCCCCTTGACGGATCTCGTTATTCCTCTACCTCCTTCTAAAGAAATCCCTGTACAAACTCGACTCTGACTTTCTATTTCTTCTCAAACAGTTGACTTCTCTCTCCTTTTACTCGTAAGTTCCTTCTCCCCTATTGTACATGTTTCCGGAACTCACCCCTCTCTCCTGCCTCAGAAACTCTTGATTTTTTTCTAGTCGTACCGAATACTCTTCTATACTTTCCCCATTACCTTATTCTACTCAGATCTCTCGAATCGATAATTTTATATCTCCTACTTGACCTGTTCTTCAGTCTCACCCGAGTCCTTCTACTCTGTGCTCGAACAACGATACCAGTTCTGTCCTCTACTTTCCTGTCATTGTGATCTCTGACTCTGTCCATTGTTTTTTGTGTTTTATCATTCATCCTATCTCTCCTCCATTGCCTCTTTAAAACACTAGGTCACTTGCACCTCTACGGTTCACAAGAAGGTCTTACGACCTAGATACTACCGTACTGATTAACAATAAGGAGGTTTATCACCTGACTTCAAAGACTTTATTAGATACGGGACCAGTCCTAAACAAATCTTTTAATAAAACGTACATTTCTGGTGACTACAGAATACGAGTCTTTTTTCTTTCATCTTTGACTTTTTATCTTAAACGTAATGAACTTACATCTTCTAAATGGATTTACTGTTAGTATACGACTCTCACGGATCGTGTCGTGTATTTTATACGAATTCGTACGAAAACCTTGGCCCAATTCTCATTATTGGACCTCTTTATGACTTTACCACAGTATTCCTTGGATGAGGTAAATACAACAAACGGGGTGGAGGACGGAAAGAAAGACGAGGTACAGACCCGGTCGACTATCTCTCTCTATCTCGTCTGACCAAGGGAGGGAGCGGTGTCTCAATCAGTCCCAGAGAACGAGGGTGAAAAGGATTTCGGTGAGTTCGGTAAGACTCTGGACGAATCACGAACGGAACGAGAGAAGTCATGGAACATTCGTTATTGACAGAAGTGTTCAAACATCACCGACACACTATAGTCATCAGAACTGTAGGTTTACCTAAAACTACCCCCAGACAGACCTCAGGTGTCTAGCTTGTATTGTCGAACCTTAAACCTCTCTCAATCACAAACGGGTTATAAAGTATTAGAGGTGATGTTAAAGGTCCGAGAAACGTAAACCAACCCTCGGTGTCTTTGTTAAAACCGGATTACCTGACACTCATTTTCATTTACACAGTAAAGGTCCGACTCCTTAAATTTTTAGTCTGAAGATAAGGGTACAGTTACGTTGGAATCTCCGGTGGGACCCACCACTACTTTCTCCCGAGACTTTGGACTTGTCTACCATTACACTCGTTCTTTACTTGATGACACAATTTAGTGACGTCAAATAGACAAAGACATCGTTTCTAATATCATTGGATTAATTACGAATAACTTACCTGGTTAAGTCGTTACATGTCTAAATATCAGGTGAAAATATTTAATTACAAGTTTTATAAAGTGACTTTTGGTAAATAGTATTTTGTACCTGTGTCGACATACTATATTAATAAAATAAAAGTACCGTAAGTGAATTTTTCCCCTTATTACTATATACAGTATTAGTCCATTTATGTAGAGGAATTTAATTGAAAAGTAATTAAAAGAAAACTCTACCACTGTAGACTTTAACAGTTTATTTTTATTGTGTATTTTTATAGATAGATAATATGAAGTAATAGTTAGATTTAAGTTATTGACACAAAAGGATGTACCATGTAAAACATGAACCTCATGTTTTACTTCCTCCTGTTTCCGACTGTCTTGTCTCAAAACGGTTTTCTTGTGTGACTAGTATCGTTTATAGGAAAGGGTTGTTGTGTTCTCTACTGGGATGTGTACCTGTAGTTATCTACCAGTTTTGAATTTAGTCTGACTAATATAAGTAACGTCAGGTTCTACCTCTTCGATATATCAGTCCTTTGGATCTCACCTGACACCGAGTCTAGTACTTGATGAATGACGTTTTAAGTCTGAATTTAACTTCATGCCTTTTGGTGATCCCGTAAGTCCATACTAGATTTAGTTTATGAAATACTAATATGTTACCTCAACTGTTTAAGTTCACTAATCTAGACTATCTGTCTCACGGACTTCTTGATATCTATCTCCAAGTATTGTTACATGTCCTCCACCACTGGTTTTGGTAGGGTGTCCTTTTGTTTACGTTCTTCCGTTTCACCAACAGACTCCTTCGAAATGTTTATAGACTCTTTTCTTCTTTTCTCTTCCGTTCCTTCTTTCTCTTTCTATATGGGTTAACTTACGTCTCTATGTCTCTTATCGTTCCTCTCTATTATTTCGGAAGAATTCACTTGTTACGTTTTTTTATCTCCTTTTGTTATTCTACCCTTTCTGATCTCTAGAGGAGTTCTTTTAACCTCTGTGGTTCCCTTGTAAAGTACGTTCCTACCCGAGTTATTTCCTGTCTTTGTCGTCTCTAGATTCTTTTCGTCTTCTCTAATTGTTCTCCACCCTTCTTATGTGTCTTCTTGATATGTTTTTTCCAGAATTACTGGACATATTGGTGTCACCACACTGGACATATTGGTGTTACCACACTAGTGAGTGGATATCAGTCTGTAGGACCTTACACTTCAGTTCACCCGGAATCCTTCGTAGTGATGCTTGTTTCGATCACCTCCACTACCTTAAAGTCAACTCGATAAAGTTTAGGATTTTCTACTACAACAATTTCACGATGTCAGTTATACAGTCGTTTAAACCTTTATAGTCGTCACCGGTGTCCTGACCTTTACAGTCAAAAGTAAGGTTAGGGTTTCTTCTTGTTACGGTCTCTTAGAAGTTTGACGGTATATTAACACGAGTAAAGTGTACGATTGTTCTAATATGATTTTTAGGAAGTTCGATCCGAATACGTCATGTACGTGGATCTTGTAGGTCAACACGTTGGAAATAAATCTTTTCCGTCTCCTTGGTTTCTAGTTTAACGGTTGTTAGTAACCTAGTATCTCTTTCGTTTCCTTAAGGTCTTTTTTTTTTTAGACGAAGTAATTGATCAGATTTCGGAAACTGACACGCCTAGTTTTATTTGACGCCTTTTAAGAATTTCTTTACCCTTGTGATCTGGTCGAATGAACAGAGGACTCTTTGGATATACGTCCTGTTCTTCGTTATCAATCTTGGTCTGTACTCTGACTAAGTTTTAACCCTTTCCTCATGCCGTTCCGACATATAACAGTAGGACGAATAAATTGAAGATACGTCTCATATAGTACACTTTACGGACGACCTACTTCGTGTTCGACCTTAGTTCTAATGGTCCTCTTTATAGTTATTGGAGTCTATACGTCTACTATAGTAAGATTACCGTCTTTTACTTCTTTTTGATTTTTGGAGAACGGTTCCCATTTTCTCATCTCGACCAAATTTTGAGTTGAAAGACTTTTACTTCTAGTACCGTAGGTCTGGGTAGTGAAGTACCGTTTATCTTTCTCTTTTGTACCTCTATCACTGTATAAAGGAAAAGAAACCGAGGTTTTAGTGACGTCTACCACTGACGTCGGTACTTTAATTTTCTACAAACGAGGAACCTTCCTTTCGATACTGATTGGATCTATTGTAATTTTTCGTCTGTAGTGAAACGACTGTTACGGGGATATCAGTTTCGATATGAAAAAGGTCATCAGTACATGTCTATACTCTCAACCTGGTATTTCTACCGACTCGTGACTTCTTAACTACGAAAGTTTAACACCACAACCTCTTCGGAGAACTCTAAGGGAACCTTGCGTTCCTTTAAAAGTTTCGTCAGTTAGGATTTCCTTTAGTTAAGACTTATAACTAACCTTTCTGACTACGACTTCGACTTCGAGGTGGAAACCGGTGGACTACGCTTCTTGGTTGAGTAACCTTTTCTGAGACTACGACCCTTTCTGACTCCCTTCCTCCTCTTCCCTTTCTGTCCTACTCTACCAACCCACCGTAGGGACTGAGTTACCTATACTCAAACTCGTTTGAGGTCCTCTATCACTTGCTGTCCCTTCTGACCACACGATGTCAGGTACCTCAGCGTTTCTCAGTCTGTGTTGAATCCCTGACTTGTTGTCGTTTTGTACTATGATAATTCGTCATCCTATAAATGAATACCCGAAGGGACCACCGAATCAGCCATTTCTTAGGTGGACGTTACGTTCTCTGGACCCAAACTAGGGACTAAAACCTTCTAGGGGACCTCCTCCCGTACTGTTGGGTAAAGTCATAAGAACGGACCTCTTAGGGGTACTTGTCTTCTCGGACCGTCCGATGTAAGGTACCCTAACGTCTCAGTACGTGTTGACTCACTGATTCGTATGTATAAATGATTATGAGCTTAGTATACAGACATTTTACAATCTGTATTGAAACTTTAATGACATATAACTAAATGTACATTACAAAGTCAGACTCAAATTAGAATTTAAATTCCCCTTTTACTAAAACTCTCTTCTCATTTATTTTGGTTTGTGAAGAATGTTACATTAATTTAGATAATAAACATCATAAGATAGTGTCAAATACAAAGTTGTTAGTAAAAAGTATAAATGAAACTACCATTTTTTAGACGGACGTTACGTTCTCTGGGTCCAAGTTAGGGACCCAGTCCTTCTAGGGGACCTCTTCCCTTACCGTTGGGTGAGGTTATATGAACGGACATCTTAAAGTACCTGTTTCCTCGGATCGGTCGATGTAAGGTACCTCAGTGTTTCTTAATCTGTGTTGACTTCGTTGATTTTGTGTTGTGTCTGTGTAGATTGTGACATGTTAACTTTAAAAGAAACGAATGTCTCTCTAAAAAAAAAATAAAAAAAATTCTAAATTTTACAAAATAAAAAATAAAAAATAAAAAAAATTTTGAAGTTTGAATGTTAGAACTGGTTACTACAAGTTTACAAAACAACTATACAAACTGAGTTTGTGTAATTATATATAAGAGAAGGTGTCTTGTGTCCCATAACTAGTTCGTACTTTATTAATATTATCTCATATACATATTAATAAGATTATGCTAAAGTTGAGTTATGGACTTAATTCCTTCATTAAGACGAGAATCTGTGTATAGTGTTTTGTTAAAAATTTACTGACAAAATGAGACCCAACAGATAAAACTACATTGTACTTAAAACAATAAATAAAGAACAGTCGAATCGTTTGCATAGAAACATACTATAGGTCGTCAAGAGATAAAGAAGTGGTTATTACTTACATAGGTGGGTACTGAAGGTAGAAATGTACAGTAATGATAGAAAAAATCGAGAAACTCAGGGACAACGGAGGAGAGGATTGGAACGGACTATCATAAAATTTTAATAAAAGATAGAATTGAACGTAAGATTAGTAAGACAAAAGTAGAAACAGTATTGTAAAAAGATGAAGACAAAGTGAATTAGTAAAAAAAAAGACGAAAAGGAAAGGTTTTATGAGTGACCATTGATCGTGTTTAGTGGTAGACGAAAACAGATCCGTCGTGTGAAAGTAAAGATAATATTTTTAAAAGGTAACACCGAGACACAAGTAAAGAATCAGGACGAGTATAAGTCACTCTTAAGACTCGAGGAAGGTGTTCCGTGTCTCCATTTTAATTTAGAGGAATAATATTGGGACACGAACCCCTTTTAATTAAGATAAATGTACCATGACTCTATACATTGATACTAAAGGATCTACACAGTATGTGTATCCGTAGAAATGAAGTCACAAAGAGTCTGATCCAGTATTAAAGATCGATAATACGAGTCTTCAATAGGGACATCTTTTTTTGATAGTTAGAAAGAATCAAAAGGTATTAGTTGGGTAAAGGACACATAGAGATCTGTGTAAGAGATGTGAGAAAGACTGTGTCTAATATCAAGTGGTCTAGTGATTACCGTAAAGTGTGGAGACGCGAAAGTGTTTACAACAGGGGTGACAGATCGTAAGACAAGATACCGAAAGGTGGACTTTTATAGGTAGTAAAGTCTAAGTTCATAGTGGAGGAGACCTTTCGCAAGGGGCAACAAAGGATTTAGACCAGACCTACAGGAAGAGAAGTGGGGGTTACGTAGGACGTAGGGAGGAGTGTAATGAATAGTGTACCACGATAGAAAAAGAATACACAGAAGGGGTGATCCTAATATCAGAAAGTCCCATCCATGACCCGGAAAATAGTAATGTATATCTTCGATTAGATCGTATACTAAGTATGTGTATGTATGAGTATAAGTTTATCATGAGTATATATAAGTATGAGTATGAGTTTGTCCATTTTTTTTTTTAACTTACTGACTAAAGTCTGACGGATACCAGAATAGACCACCCAGTCACCATTTCTTAGGTGGACGTTACGTCCTCTGGTCCCATGTTAAGGACCCAACCCTTCTAAGGGAACTTTTCCTTTGTCGTTGGGTGAGGTCATAAGAACGGATCTCTTAGGGAACCTGTCTTCTTTGACTGGCAAACGTCAGGAACCCCAGTGTTTCTAAGTCTGTGCTGACTCGTTGATTGTGAAAGTGAAAGTAAGAAATGAATTGAAACTTTTGTGTCATTGTACAGTAAGATCCCATTTTTTATTGTCGTGTACATAAGTAAAAAATTTAATTTTACTTAATTTGGTATAAATGTAAAAATAACATGTTTTGGGTGTAAAATATTTAGAGAGAATAGTTAAATATTCACAGGTATGTCATAACAATTGACTTATATGTGATAACATTTTTTTTTAGAGCTTACAAAAGTAGAGAGTGCTGACTTTGAGATGTGGGTAACTTATCGTTGAGAGGTAAAGGGGAGGAGAGAACCGGAAACGGTTGGTAATAGGGCAGATAAAATTAACCGAAATAGTGAAATTTATGGACTATATTCACCTTAGTACGTTTAGAGGGAAAAAAACTGTCTGAATAAAATGAATCGTATTATGAGTCTTCATCTTATAGACCCAAACGTAAGTCAAGTGAAGTCAACGAGTCAGTACAGGCTGGGAAACGCTGGGATACTTAACGTCGTGCGGTTCGGAGGGACAGGTAGTGGTTGAGGGCCTCATGTAAGTCTGAGTGCAGGTAGCTCAGTCACTACGGTAGTCGGTAGAGTAGGAGACAACAGGGGAAGAGGAGGACGGGGGTTAGGGAGGGTCGTAGTCTCAGAAAAGGTTACTCAGTTGAGAAGGGTACTCCACCGGTTTCATGACCTCAAAGTCGAAATCGTAGTAAGGAAGGTTTCTTTAGGGTCCCGACTAGAGGAAGTCTTACCTGACCAACCTAGGTGAACGCCAGGTTACCTGAGAGTTCTCTGAAGAGGTTGTGGTGTCAAGTTTTCGTAGTTAAGAAACCGTGAGTCAGAAGAAGTGTCAGGTTGAGAGTGTAGGTATGTACTGGTGTCCTTTTTGGCATCGGAACTGATCTACCTGGAATCAGCCGTTTCATTACCGAGACAAGAAGTTATATGATAGATCCAACCATTATTGACAGGAAGGTTCCTCATTCGTAGAAAATTAAAGTACCGACGTTAGTGGTAGACGTCACTAAAACCTCGGGGGGGTTTTAATTAAGACTGTGACAAAAGTGACAAAGGGGTAGATAAAGGGTACTTCACCCTGGTCTACGGTACTAGAAGTAAAAGACTTACAACTCGAAATTCGGTTGAAAAAGTGAGAGGAGAAAGTGAAAGTAGTTCTACGAAAAATCAAGGAGAAGTGAAAGACGGTATTCCCACCACAGTAGACGTATAAACTTCAATAACTATAAAGAGCTCCGTTAGAACTAACGTCGAACACAAAGGAGGTTAGGTCGTAAAGAGTACTACATGAGACGTATCTTCAATTTATTCGTCCTACTGTTATATGTCGGAACTGCATGAGGAAAAGGATAAACCTTGGTCAGATAACAAGGTACAGGTCAAGATTGACAACGAAGTGTTTTCCGTCCAGTCCACCAGACCATAAGGGTAGAGAAAGTCTTAAAAGATGTCAAATAACACTAGGTGTGTCAGTTTCCGAAACCGTATCTGTTATTTCGTCTTTATCTACAAAAAGACCTTGAGAGAACGAAAAAGGTACTAGGTCTCCTATAACCGTTAAACTAGAGACCAAGGAGACGGAAAAGATTTTGGTCTAACTTGTAGTCCTTCAAGTGCCAAGTACATAACAACTTCGGACCGAACCTCTTAAAACTCGTAATGAAATGTCGTACACTCTACTCACGTTAACACGCCATCAAACTCGTAAGAAAACCGTAACGGAAAGAAACCCTAACCTTACTTTTGCCTGGAAAAGGTCAGGACACCGGTGACGACTCAAAAGGTTTAAACGACCGTATAACTCACGTCGTGAAAGTGTCGCAGTGGAAAGTCCTAAACTTTATCGAGGTGACCTTAAGGTAGTGTAGGTGATTGAAACAAGCATCACTACGAAAGATTCCGGGTGAACTGAAGTGTAAGGTCCTACAGACCGAGATCTACTCACTAATGTGGTAGTACTAATAGACCCAGCACTTCTAGAAAAAACATGTCAAGACACATAAGAACGGTGGAGAAGAATTATAGAAGACGAAGACAATCCAGGTCTGGTAAAGACAGGAAATAGCTCGGGTAGAAACGTACTTTACAAGGGATCCATAGAGATTAAAAGAACTTCACTAGAAATCAGAAAGGGTGAGACAACAAAAGGAGATAAAGAAACGTAACTAGAGACTTCTTCCGAAAGAATAGAGAAGAACGATAGGAGACCTTGAGACGTAAGTCTACGAATATAGAAAGGAAAGGAGGAAACGAAAAGCGAAGGGAAGAAAGGTGTCGATAAACATTCCGGAGGGGTCTGTCGGTAAAACTAAAAAAATGTAAAGAAAAGGTACCCCTACCAGAACTAGGGACAGAGGACATGTTACAGTACTTGGAGTAAGGTATCAAGTAGTCCGTGAGATAGATAGTCTTGATTCGGGAATTTAGATAATGAGTGAAGGTGACATATTAGTATTCCCTGAACTAAATCCAGTATGGACTTACCAGATCGCCAAAAGGGATGAAAGAAGTTAAACTCAGACTTAAACCGTTATTCCTCAAGTACTAGACTCAGTGTCAGTCGAGGACCAGAACAAAAACCACTGAGATATCTCGAAGAGGTAGAAACCGACGTGTCTTATATTAGTTAGACTAAAGCCACAACTGGTAGACCACTACAGGTACACATCTCAGAAGAGAACACAACAACCTTCTCCCACAAACGATACTGGTCACGTACAAGAGCCTTTTTGAGATAATCAGAAACGGGACGAAGTAAGGAGTAAGGTTCCGGTTTAAACGGACAATGAGGTCCACAAAGAACTGAAGGATGAAAACGTAAGGTCAGGGGATATTACTTTTCCTGTAAAAAACCCCCACAATAAAGATGTTCCAGAATTGGTAAGTTGAAGTCGAAGAAGTCGTAACGACCAACCCCGAATCTGAACCTAATGACACTATAACTTACCAAACGGAACCTTTGTTTGTCTCTAGTAAAGCATTTAAAACTCTAACGTAGGTTCATGACGTAAAGTCTGAGAAAACAACTGGTAGTACCGATGAGGTAAAGAAGACTCCCAAAGGACGGGTGACATCAGCTATATTACCAGTAGACTCAATTTAAGTGGGTAAGGTCAGGTAAAATCAAGCGACTAAGGATCTTACAACTGCAAGTGGGAACGGTAGAGAACAAACTGGTGAGGATTAAACGGAAGTAAGTACCTGGACTGTAAGGTCCAAGGATACGTTATAACGAGAAATGTCGTAGCCTGGAACGAAGATAGTGGTCAGTGTAGGTGTCGACACACAACAAAAACGAAACGAAGGTAGGGAAGTAAGAAAGACCTCAATAAAGAGGTGACTAGAGGTCATCGTATAACCCGTGGATGACTGAACCCCTCAAGGAAAAAGTCATAAAATAGTAAAACGGAGAAGTATGACAAGTACTCCAAGAGTTCCGTTCTTATGACTTCACCGAACGGTAAAGGAAGAGGTCACCTGTGTAAGACAGTCTGGAGAGGTGGTACTAGGCGGACAGAACCTAACGGGGTGTCCGTACCGAATCAAAGTAACTCAATCTGTTCCGACACCAGGATCACACTAATCTAACTGATCAAAAGACACTCATACCAAAGTCACACAGACGGGAGACTACGGGAGAACGTTGTGGACAGTAGAATGAACCCAAAGAGAATGAAACCCACACCCCATAAAGAAGTACCGACGAGGTCGTTTCGTGTCGGCGACGAGGAATGGAACCTGCTCCCCATAGAGGAGTGGTGGCGGGAAGGACTGGAAGTTGCACATTATCGAGGAGATCCGGGAGGACGTGGTCGCGTCGGTGGTGAGAAACCTGCACCCAACGAGAAGGGCCGACGGCGGGGACCGGAGTCCGGGCCCCACCAAGGAGGGCCGGTGGCGGGAACCGGAACCTGGGCCCAACCGAGAAGGTCTGGTAGCGAGGACTGGAGCCTGGGTCACACCGAGGAGGACCGGTGGGTGGGACCGGAGCATGTGTCCCACCGATGAGGTCTGGCAACGGGGACTGAAACCTGGGTCCCACCGAGGAGGGTCTTCGGCAGGGACTGGAGCCTGCACCCCACCGAGGAGAGACGGAAAGGACGCGGAAGCATCGGACCGTGAGAGCCAGCAACGGGGACTGGAGCCTGTCCCCTATCGAGGAGAACCGGTACGAATTACGGCAGCGTCGGTGAACGTGAATCACGTGGGCGGCAGTGTCGGAGAACTCGGTGAACGTGAGTCCCCTCTCCCCACTGGAAGATTCTGGGGTGTGTGTTGTCAAGGTCTTGACTAGAATAGGGAGACCAATATGAGGTAAGATCAACTCTCATAGTGGAAGGCATCGGGTTTCCCTTTGGATACAATAACCTCTGAGGAGAAGTCGTCCCGGGGAAGTCGAGATCCTGTCTCGACAGAGACGTCCGACCGAGGATAGATACGACCTGAGTAGAAGGTGGTAGAGGTGTGGAGACGAGAGATGGGGGTTGATTTGGTGCACACTGTGGGTCTCCTTGGACCGACGTGTCTGAAGTGGATGAAAATAATTTTAGAGGTACGAAAATGGGAAGACTCTAGGAAACATTGGATTGACCTGGACGAAGGTAAAAAAAAGAGACCACTGAGGAAGGAAGTAGGTTCGTTGTTATCCGAGAAACAGTAAAAATTTGTGTAGTATGATTCATAACTCAAATCATACGATATAACAGTTTTAATTACTTGGTCATAACTATGTAATAATAATTACATTCAAGTATGAAGTGAGTGTAAAGGAGTCAAAAGGGATCACAGGTAAAAGACGGGATCTTAGGGAAGTCGCAAGATGCAACTTAAATGATTAGTAGGAAGAATCCGAAAAACACCAACACTGTCAAAGAACCTGGAAAGAACAAAATCTATTGGAATTGTCAAAACTCCTCATGATCAATTCATAATTATGAAACATTTTACAGGAAGTTAACCATAAAAAGACTACAAAATACAAGACCCCTCAAACTGGTGTCTCCATTTCACGGTAAGAGTAGTGTAGTATATTACCCGTGTATGATCGTTGTACTGATTTACAACTACAACTGTAACCAGTGGACCGACTACATTACAAACATACAAAAGAGGTGACATTTTAATGAGGAAAAAAAGGGAGGGAAATATACGACGTTAGAAGTCTTCTTTCAGTGTTGAGTGTAAATTTCTTATACCTCAATACCGGTTTAAGAATGTCCACCTAATCTATTAAGAATGTCCACCTAATGTATTTAATAAACCTTGATAAGACGTACTTTATAAACAGAAAAGAGACGGTTTAAATAAATAAGTTGGTCAATAAATACATTTGTATCTGACTACTCATAAATAAAATATGAAAGCCCATATTAAGTCATGATTAAATAATCAAAGACTTTGACAAGGTCGAAATCGGTAAAGTCAACCGAGGACACAGAGACTGTATGGAGGTAGTAAGTAACACGAATACAAAAAAAAAAAAAAATATAATCGTGCATGAAATGAAAACGTCGATATTGTATAGGGTTCAAGTAGAACATATAAGAGACATGGTCAAGTTCTAGATCCGTTACCTACACGAGTAACGATGGTTTCCGAAGTTCCCGGAAATCGACTGTTTTGTTCTTACGAATTGACATATATTATTGGGTACACACACACACACACACACACATACACACACACACACATAGAGTCAAGTCAAGTCAACGAGTCAGCACAGACTGAGAAACGTTGGAGTACCTGACGTCGTACGGTCCGGAGGGACAGGTAGTGGTTGAGGGTCTCAAATGAGTTTAAGTACTAGTAACTCAGCCACTACGGTAGGTTGGTAGTGTAGGAGACAGTAACGGAAGAGGAGGGTGGAAGTTAGAAAGTGTGTGTGTGTGTGTGTGTGTGTGTGTGTGTGTGTGTGTAACGATACATTTGTACACGTATATGTAATTCGATTCGTATCAAGTGTGATCATAGAGGTTGGTATTAGAAATAAAGTACCTAGTAGGGTCGAAAGAAGGGAATGAATGACCATTGAATGACGAGGGTCCACCACGATCACCGTTTCTTGGACGAACGGTTACGTCCTCTGTATTCTCTACGTCCAAGTTAGAGACTCAGTCCTTCTAGGGGATCTCCTAGGGGTTCAGAAGAACGGACCTCTTAGGGTACCTGTTTCCTCCGAAACCCAATGTCAAGTATCCCAGTGTTTCTCAGTCTGTACTGACTTCGTTGAATCGTTCGTACGTGTGTTCAATAACGAGGTTGTAACTCTTTAGGTGGTAGTTGGTAGGTAAATGAATTAACAACTCAACTTCATATGTACATTCCACCAAAGTCTTAGTGATGTACATAGTCTTACCCCTGGTTGAAATAGTTTATGTCACGACAAGAATACATGTCAAGGAAAACAGAAGTCAGAATTTCTTAGATAAGTAAAGGTTTCATCGAATCGAATAAGAAGATCAATAGGAGGAAGTCACTCCAACGAAGTATATAGGCATTATGTAATCTAAAAAACCAGTGTAATATATAAAGTAAAACCCTAAGAAGTTGGAGGGTTTACTGAAAGTTTTAAATATATGTAATTACAAGAGAGAAAAAAAAAATGTGTTTTAAGTGTAAAATAAATCCAACTTTATTTGATATGTTTTAACTAAAAGAAGTGGTTTTTATTATAATTATAAAAGACATAATAAGGATCTATTTGATGTTTTGTGAATAAAAACATCTGAAAGATCCGAAACGAACATTTAGTTCTACTCCGTCATCTATGTCAGTACCTTTTTCGGTCTTCTTTTGTCTGTTTACTCGACAGTCATGGGTACCGGAGACTAGGAAAGAACTGGTACTTTGACTTCACAAGTTGTGTATGGACGGTTTTTCGAATGTTTCTGCATCCTAGTTATTTCCTTACATTTGTCGTTATGGTCTACACCTTGTTGTTACCGTCCGAGAAGGTAAGTTTAAAATTGAACAACGAAATTGAAGTAAACTATTTCTCTTTTAGATGTGACTTTAGGAACAACCTGTTCGATTGTGTAAAGAGAATATCAGACTATTAAAAGAATTGACAGGAAAGGTCTAAAAATTATCGTATGAATATTGAGGATAATACATTTTCAGTCAGTACTCGAAGTGACATTGTAAAATGTTTTACGTAAGGAAGGAGGGTATGGAGGAGATTAAAATAAAAAAGTTTCTAGACTATTGAATTATGGACGGTTAAACTAAGTGTCACTATTTGCATCACAGATTTTAGTGAATTGATTTTGTTAAGGTTTCACGGTAATCGTCTCTAGTGTATTGTGACATTATACCATGAAAGTTACGATAGAAGACCTTCTTGTCAATCCAGAGGTTTCGTACCCGTAAGCTTGTCCGATAAATTTGTCTGTCTAATAGTTACTGATTACATGAGTTACCCTCCGGATGTCCAGTTCTATAAGTCACTGATTCGTCGGATGGGAATGTTGAAAAGACATTCTATAAAAATTTAAAGAATGTAAAAAAACTTATAGTTTATAGTCTCTTTCAGATCCAATTTTCAGAAAATCCATAAAAGTTACCAGAGACTTAATAGACATCCTTCGAGACTGAATGAACATTTGTCAAACTGTATACATAGGTGGTAATTTTTAGGTTTAGCACAAAATATAGTTTTAAATACAATTCGTTTCGGTTCAATGAACTAGAAACTAGACAGTTTCACAAGGAGTTCATACGAAACTCTAGAAAACGGGTAAAAGTATCTCAAGTAAGAGTTGAAAGTAGTGTCCTTCTTATGTATCCTGAAAGTCGTTACGTATTTGTAATCCTTTTTTGAACTGCAGACCATCTACTTTCCGAAGTATTTATCACCTACCTTCAAGATATAGAAAGGGAGACACAAAGGTAAACTAAGAGGTTGTTACGTCGAGTCGTCTCTCACACAGTCCTAATCCATTCAGTGAAGCCATGTACAGTCGTACCACGAGGAGACTACATAACTTAAACTCGACAGGGTACTGTCTCCCATAGTCCCTATTCGTAAATTCGGGAAACTCCACGACAAGACTCTTATATAGAAAGTCAAGGACTTATTACACAAGGTGTCAACCTTGTGAATCTCAAAGAAATATCATTGAGAGTCTCCAATTGACTCTAAGGTCCAATGACACGACTCGAGACGTTTTAAAGGGACCCTCAAAGTAGACTTATAGTTCAAACCAACGGTTTAAACACCGAAGGAGTCTGGTTTTAAGTACTATTTGAAGTTATAAAAAGTAGTGAAGTAAATCACTTACATCGTGACGTCAGTTCGGTGACCGACGTTTTTTCTGTAGTCTCCAAATGGGGACTTCTAAAAAGGGTTTTCGAGAACATTTTCTATTTTGTAAAAATTCTTGTTGTTACCATTGTTACTTTAGTTTTGGACAATGGTGTGATGTCTCGTGTTTACGAACCGGTCGATATGTCAATAAGGTAGATTGTAAACACAGTGATAAATATGGTAGATTTGTATTTTGTTCAAGAACATCCTCCAGGTGATTCTAAAGTTTTTGTAGTACGGACGGACAAGTGACTCTTACAGATTAAAGGAAGTCAAGAAACGGGGAAAGAAGTAACAAGACTTTCTCCTGTCTTTAATGTAAAAGTTAGAGATTTTCGTCAACACCACTAGCTACTTTTTTTCTTGTTTGAAGGAGTTAACAAGGATTACGTTGTCTATGAGGGTATTGTCCGTGACTATAACGGTTGGTGTATAAATTCCGTGTCCTTTTCGTCTTACACATCTATGGAACCCCTATAAAGAGATTTTCAGATCTTCGTTGTTGAAAGTAAAACCTACTTTTAAGTGATCTATGTTACATTTGGACCGGTACTGTCATGACGTACAAATTATGGGTAAAGAGTCAATAACATCACACTTTAAAGTGTCGGTTTTAAAGACATAGTCGAAGTATTCCGTCCTTCGGATGTT
Source organism: Capra ibex (assembly GCA_006410555.1). Classification (NCBI taxonomy): domain Eukaryota; kingdom Metazoa; phylum Chordata; class Mammalia; order Artiodactyla; family Bovidae; genus Capra; species Capra ibex. The sequence continues at coordinate 1,997,061 of SJYO01029184.1, read as the reverse complement.
TAAGGAGAGAGTCCAACACTCGAAGTAGCTGTTTGGAGTGCTTGTGTCCGTCCACCAGAAGGGGACGATACAGGTGGTGTAGTAGTCACTACTACCTTTTTTTCACTCTTATAGAATGAAGGGACTCCCAAAGAAGGTCTTACGTCGAGAGGTTCTAGAGGTCGTAGACAAAGACGACACAAAACCTTGTCTTGTTACACAATTGACGACAACAAAGTTTCGCAAAGGAGTCTTAGGGAAGTGGTCTTAATTAGGCCGTAAGATAGTCACGAACTTTCAATAGTCCTCATTTTTCTGGAAGACCCTAAAGTAGTCGAAATACAAGTAGGTCTCCATACAAAACAAAAGGGTATTCTTCAAAGTTTCACAAACCTTGTGTTAGCTATTACAAATAAATCAACTAGTCCACAAAATAGAAGATTCAGACGAGAGGATGTCAAGAGGTCAGTGAAGACCGTAGACCACCCTAGGGCACCCTTGGACTTCTTCCGATCCAGGCGCACGTCAACCCCCGGCGCGTCTTCAAGCCGTATCAACAGACGGGCGGCCGGTTGGGTCGGGAGGGGAGGGGTGGAGGAGTCCCGTCGGACGGGCGGGCAGCCCCGGCCCCTCCCCTCGGTCCGGTCGGCCGCCCGGGCACTCCCGGCCAAGCGACCCATTACAAGAGAAAATTCGGACATTTCAAGACATTCTAAACTGTTTAAGAAATACGACACAGAAATGGCAATGTTATCGGGTGTGTAATGATGTGATAGTCGCCTTTAAGAAGGACAAAAATTTTTTACTTGTTAAGACCACTCACTATGGCTATTTACCGCCCCCACCCCACGAAACGAAAATCCCCCAGTCTTATATACACCCTTTAAGGACACGTAAGGAGACTTAAAACAATATTCGAATTAAAATTTTGACGACAATGTTTATAAAAATGTTTCTACTTTTATCTATTTTTGTGGTCGGTGTATGTCGAAGTGACCCCTTAAGATGGTTTATAGATTACTTCTTTATTACGGTCAATTTTTCTTTTACGGACTTTCATATTCTCCTCCCTGATGAGAGGTCGTACAGGGTCGTACAAGGGACTCCAACTGTAATTGGTCAATGGTTTGGTCTTTTTTTTGTATATATGATTTTCTTTTTTTTTTTTTTTTTCTGATGTTTATAAATCCTTATATCTGTCTTTTTATAAACTGTTTCGAAATCGTTTATCTTAGGTGGTCATATATTTTTCCTATTATGTAGTACTTATTCATTCTAAATAAAGTCTTAATATCACAAACGAATTATAAACTTTTAGTTAAAATACACTTAGTAGTATAAATGTCTGATTTATTCTTTTTCCGTTAACTAACGTAATTTTCTAAATATTTTTGGTATACTTTTTAATTTGTATGTAAAAATCTTGTTTGAGATTCGTTTGAACCTCCTTTAACGATTCTTAAAACAGTTGGTCTATTTGTCATAGACTTTTTAGATGTATAAACACACACACGACAGTACAGGTTGAGAAACCGTAGGATATCTGACGTCGGACGGTCTGAAGAGATAGGTACCCTAAAGGGTCCGTTCTTATGACTTCATCCAACGGTAAAGGTTGAGGTCCACTATCAGGGTTAACCGTCCGCCCAAGAAATGATAGACTCGGTGGTCCTTTCGTTTTATTGATGAACATCGACAGAAAAAAAAAAAAACCCCCCCCCGCCACATATAATAAGTAAATAAAAAAGTTAGATTTTATAAATATATAAATATTTTATTAACGTAGTGAAAACTATAGAAGTCTCAACAAGGTCTAAACAAGTATGAAGTTTATAATCAGGACCGTTTTAATATATAAAAAAGTATAGTGTGTTAATAAAATATACTCCGCGATTTCTGTGAGTTGAAAATTTATTCTCCTTACCCAATCTGAAAAGATAATTTCCATATTTATCGTTGGTCGGGTATTTTCTGTGTTAGTTATTGATCTTCTATGTTAATTAGAATTTTCTGTAATTTTTTTTGTTAATAAAAGTTACTTTAAATTTCATTAATTGTTAATGGGAGACAAAGAAATATTGTACTTACATAAATGTCCGTACGTATGGGACACTTACGAAATATTGTAAAAGAACTAAATTAAAAAAACCAAATAAAAGAAATAATAATAATAATAAATGAAATGTTATAACATAACCATAACGGTATGTAGTTGTACTTAGGCGGTGTCCATATATGCACAAGGGGTAGGACTTTAGGGAAGGGAGGAGGGAGGGGTATGGTAGGGAGACCCAGTAGAGTCACGTGGTCGGGATTCGTACGTCATAGTACGTAACTTGGACCCGACCGCTAAGTAAAGTATATACTATAATATGTACAAAGTTACGGTAAGAGGGTTTAGTAGGGTGGGAGAGGGAGAGGGTGTCTCAGGTTTTCAGACAAGGTATGTAGACACAGAGAAAACGACAGAGTGTATGTCCCAATAGCAATGGTAGAAAGATTTAAGATATAAATTCGTAATCATAACCACACAAAGAAAGACCGAATGAAGTGAGACATATTATCCGAGGTCAAATCAGGTGGAGCAATCTTGACTAAGTTTACATAAGAAAAATTACCGACTCATTATGAGGTAACACATATACATGGTGTCGAAAGAATAGGTAAGTAGACGAGTACCTGTAGATCCAACGAAGGTACAGGACCGATAAAATTTGTCACGACGTTACTTGTAACCCCATGTGCACAGAGAAAGTTAAGACCAAAGGAGCCATACATACGGGTCGTCACCCTAACGACCCAGTATTCCGTCAAGATAAAGGTCAAAAAATTCCTTAGAGGTGTGACAAGAGGTATCACCGACATGATCCAACGTAAGGGTGGTTGTCACATTCTCCCAAAGGAAAAGAGGTGTGGGAGAGGTCGTAAATAACGAACATCTGCAAACCTAGTGTCAGTAAGACTGACCGTACTTTACCATGGAGTAACACCAAAACAAAACGTAAAGAGATTATTACTCAGTACAACTCTTCGAAAAGTACACAAACAATCGGTAGACATACAGAAGAAACCTCTTTACAGATAAATCAAGAAACCGGGTAAAAAACTGACCCAGTAAATAAAAAGACCTTAACTCGACGTATTCAACGAACATATAAAAACTCTAATCAACAAACAGTCAACGAAGTAAACAATAATAAAAGAGGGTAAGACTTCCGACAGAAAAGTGGAACGAATATCAAAGGAAACAACACGTCTTCGAAAATGTAAATTAATCCAGGGTAAACAAGTAAAAACGAAAATAAAGGTTATAAGACCCTCCACCCAGTATCTCCTAGGACGTCACTACATACAGACTCTCACAAAACGGATACAAGAGGAGATCCTCGAAATATCAAAGACCAGAATGTAAATCTAGAAATTAGGTAAAACTCGAATTAAAACAAATACCACAATCTTTCACAAGATCAAAGTAAGAAAACGTTCACCAACTGGTCAAAAGGATCGTGGTGAACAATTTCTATAAAAGAAATTAGGTAACATATAAGAACGGAGGAAACAGTTTCTATTCCACAGGTATCCACACACCTAAATAGAGACCCGAAAGATAAAAAAAGGTAACTAGATATAAAGTCAGAAACACGGTCATGGTATGATAGAACTACTGACCGAAACATCATCTCGGACTTCAGTCCGTCCAACAAAGGAAGTCAAGGTAAGAAGAAAGAGTTCTAACGAAACCGTTAAGCTCTAAATAACATAAAGGTGTGTTTAACACTTTAATAAACAAGATCAGGACACTTTTTATAGCAAACATCGAACTATTCTTAACATAACTTACATATTAAACGAAACCCATCATATGAGTAAAAGTGATATAACTAAGAAGACTAGGTACTTGTACCATATAAAGAGGTAGAATCACAGGAGAAACTTAAGAAAGTAGTCACAAAATATCAAAAGATATATGTCCAGAAAGAAATCAAAGAAATCCATCTATATAAGGATTCATAAAATAATAAAAACAACGTTACCACTTACCTTAACAAAAGAATTAAAGAGAAGGATAAAAGAGTAATAACCACACATCCTTACGTAAAGACATATAACTAAAATATAGGACGTTGAAATGATATAAGTAACTAATTGAGATCATTAAAAGACCATCTCAGAAATCCCAAAAGATACATCTCTAAGTACAGTAGACGTTCGTCACTCTCAAAATGAAGAAGAAAAAGTTAAACCTAAGGAAAATAAAGAAAAAGACGAGACTAACGACAACGGTTTTGAAGGTTTTAAACTTATCATCACCACTTTCACCCGTGGGAACAGAACAAGGACTGAAATCCCCTTCACGAAAGTTAAAAAGTGGTGACTTCTATTACAAACACCACCCAAACAGTTTATATCGAAAATAATACAACTTCATACAAGGAAGATAAGGACGAAAGACCTCTCAAAAAAAAAAATAGTATTTACCTACAAATTAAAACAGTTTCCGAAAGAGACGTAGATAACTCTATTAGCATACCGAAAAAAAAGGTTAAAAAATTACACCACTTAATGTAACTAGTTAAACGTCTATAATTTCTTGGGAACGTAAGCACCCTATTTCAGGTGAACCAGTACCACATACTAGAAAAATTACACAACAATCTAAGACTAACGATCTTAAAACAATTCCTAAAAACGTAGATACAAGTACTCACTATAACCGGACATCAAAAGAAAACAACACTGTAGAAACAATCCAAAACAGTAATCCCACTACCACCGGAGTCTTACACAAACCTTCAAACAGAAGGAGACGTTAAAAGACCTTCTCAAACTCATCCTCTCCACAATCGAGAAGAGATTTAAAAACCATCTTAAGTCGACACTTCGACAGACCTGGACCCGAAAACAAACGACCTTCTAAAGACTAATGTCAAAGTTAAAGGCACGAACACTACCCAGACAATTCTAAAAGATAAAGAAGGACCAAGTCAAAACCCTTCAACGTGAAAAGATTCTTAAAAAGGTAAAGAAGGTTCAACAGGTAAAATAACCGTATATTAACGACTATCATCAGAGAATACTAGGAAACATAAAGACACAACAGACAACANACTAGGAAACATAAAGACACAACTGACAACACTAGAGAGGTAAAAGTAAAGATTAAAATAACTAAACTAAAAAGAGGGAAACAAAGAACTACTTAGACCGATTAGTAAACAGTTAAAATAAATAGGAAAGTTTCTTGGTCGAAAATAGAAACAACTAAAAACGATACCAAAGGAAACAAAGAAAACGTACATAAAGACGGGGTTAAAAATTCTAAAAAAGGAAGATGATTGGGACCCTAAGAGGTAAAGAAGGAAAAGATCAACGAAAACTGAAAACAGAACAAAGAATTCCATACGGACATAACGATACTTGAAAGGGGAATCGTGACGAAAATGTCACAGGGTGTCCAAAACCCAACAACACAAAAGTAAACAAAGATACGCACAAAACTAAGAAAAAACTAAAGAAGACACTAAACAACCAATAAGTCGTCGCACAACAAGTCGGAGGTATACAACCTTAAAAATCATCAAAAAGAGGACATTAACTCTAGATTAGAATTACGTAATACCAGTCTTTTCTACGAACCTTACTAAAGTTAAAAAAACTTTAATAGTTCCGATCTAAATACCGGGTCCTACACTAGATAGGACCTCTTCCAAGACACATGTGAACTCTTTTTCCACTTTAATTAACAAAACCCCACTTTACAGGATATCTATAGTTAATCCAGATTGACCAGATAACATAGTAAATTTCAAACGCAAAGNCCAGATAACATAGTAAATTTCAAACACAAAGAAACAATTAAAAGACAAATCAACTAGACAGGTATCCACACTCACCCCATAATTTCAAAGGATGATAATAACACAATAACAGTTAAAGGGGAAAGTATGAACAATCGTAAACAGAATGTATAACGCCACGAGGAACAACCCACCTATATATAAATATTAACAGTATAGAAGAAAAACCTAACTAGGAAACTAGTAATACATCACAGGAAGAAACAGAGAAAAGTGTCGGATACAAAATTTCAGATAAAATAGACTATACTCATATCGATGAGAACGAAAGAAAACCAGAGATAAACGTACCTTATAGAAAAAGGTCGGGAAGTGAAAGTCAGACATACACAGGGAACAAAACTCAACCCAGAGAACATCTGTACATCAAAAGAAAAATTTAACGGGGTCTGACAAACTGTAAGAAGAGAAATTATCTATCCCAGATACAGGGAGGGGAATTTAGACCCGTCCGACCACTGACGAAGTTGTCTCTCATCTCGTCTTTCCTACGACATACTACAGGTTGTGTTTCAGTATTTTTGGACTTCGAAGGTGGGAAAGACAACCAAAAAGAAACTGAACTTGAGACTCGATAGTACAATCTTAAACTGATGGGACTCCGGTAGTGTGACACTTCTATATATTCTGTGTACCTCTTCGATGTATTAAACATTAACTATTTGGGGTTGACTATAGGGTCGGTTATTGGTTATAGTTCGATAGTCGGTATACTCTCGGTGAAACCTGTAGGTTAGATTGTCCCGGAACTATTTTGATTTCAGGGTCTATTGTGTACTATCGTTGGTGTATTCTTTGTAGTACTCCGTACACCTTACGGACCGGTTTGGGTCAGATTTAAGAACTGGGTCTCTTAAGAACTTGTATCATTTTACCAACAAAGTACGGTAATTCTACACTTATCAAATAAAGAGTCGTTCTTATTGACGTAACCATGGAGATTTTTAACACTTTTTTACATTATAAAATATATATTTTTATTTATTTATGTATAACACTTGTACATTCCATAAGAAATAATAGATTACGTACATAACAATTAATGTCCAGTGTATAGTCAACCAGTACTAGATAAAGTACGTGTGACTATAATAGAAGGGTCAACATGACAGTTGACGATCGTGGTCCCAGATTCAGAATATTACGTAAAAGTAATGGACGTCGGTAATTCTAACTTACCCCATGTCTTAGTTATTTTGGAAAACCTTTCTGACAACAGAATGGACATTACAACTTTCTCAAGTGACTTTGAACAAACTATATAAAGGTTTCATAGATAACTTCAATTTTATTAAGGTGATAGGTTTAAGACAAGTGTCATGATTATATAGTAAGAGATAAACAACAATTCCGACCAAGTTAATAAGATGAATGATTGAGAATGAGATTAACTTTTTTTTTTTTTTTTTTCAAATTGTTCTACCGGATAGAGTTAGTGAACAGAAAAATTTCCCTTTCAATGTGGAGTCGTGTATTTGATAGACTCTTCAATTAAGGAAAACGTTAAGAATAAAAATTCATAAGATTAATTCAAAGGTTTAATCACGTTATATTTTATTAGTCACTTTCGGTTTTTTTCAGTAATTCTAAAAATTCAGGAGAATTGTAAAAATAAGAATTTGAAAAGGGGAGATACCTGAGAGTGAAAAATGAGACGTAAAAGGAGATAGGAGAGGAACCCTCAAATTTGAGGATGTCGGTAAATGAGTTGAAAATAGACACGTATTCGGTATATTTTTTGACTTTTATTTACGTTTGGTGGCGTTTTGTGGTTCAACCTCTTTTAGCACTTAAGGTAACCTATGAGTAGTTAACGAACAGGAAAAAGACTAAAGTACAACTGAAACGATGTAAGGGGTGTCAACAACGAGGTTTGGAGAGGTCAATGGACGGTTTGGTGATCGTCCTCGACTGTAGTGACGAATGAAATAAATCTACCTCCGATAAGTCTCATTCCAGGAAGTCCTAGAGTGAATGTAAGTGTTGACCGGATATCCAAGTGAGTAGAAATAATAAAAAAAATAATAATAGAACTTCGTACTCATTAAGGAGATAATAAGTTTCTGGTCAAAAAGATAGACTAGTACCTTAGAGAAGTAAGGACGGAGAAAATCTTTGGATACGATAGTAAATAGGAAAAAGACCGTAAAACATTCAGAGACCGACGAAAAGGTACTTTGCCTTTACACCTTTTGAAGGTAGTCTTTTATTATCTACATAGGGACATCAAAATTCGGTTAGACGGGATAGGTCCTGGACCCTCATTGTTCACTGTCATCTCCTTCTCGGCTTGTGAGATTTCATTATCACTCTGTTAGGGTATTAAAAGTATGTAAGGGGTTATGTGAGATAGAGACGGACCGAAAATTGTAGATGTGGGAAGAGAAGGTAAAATACAGGATACACACGGAACACCTGGTCTTACTAAAAACAGAGGAGAGACAGAAATTCTTTGGAGAGACCTACACCTCATTTCTCTTAAGAGAACGTGAAAACCACCTTTACAAGTAACTGTCTCGGTAATACCTCTTGTCATACCTCTAAGGAATTTTTTGATCCTTATTTTGATGGTATACTAAGTTGATAAGGTGATGACCTGTATATGGAACTCTTTTGGTATTTAATTTTTCTATGTACATGGGGTTACAAGAATCGTCATGATAAATGTTATTGATCCTGTACCTTCGTTGGATCTACAGATAACTATGTTACCTTATAAGTCCAGTCAAGTCAGTGAGTCAGTACAGAGAAAAGGCGGAGTACTTGACGTCGTCCGGTCCGAAGGGACAGGTAATGGTTGAGGGCCTCCAGTGGGTTTGGGTACAGGTAACTCAGCCACTACGGTTGGTTGGTAGAGTAGGAGACGGCAGGGGAAGAGGAGGACGGGAGTTAGAAAGGGTCGTAGTCCCAGAAAAGTTTACTCAGTCGAGAAACGTGGTCCAGTGGTTTATAACCTCAAAGTCGAAGTTGTAGTCAGAAAGGTTACTTGTGGGTCCTGACTAGAGGAAATCCTACCTGACCAACCTAGAGGAACGTCAGGTTCCCTGAGAGTTCTCAGAAGAGGTTGTGGTGTCAAGTTTTTGTAGTTAAGAAACCGTAAGTCGAAAGAAATATCAGGTTGAGAATGTAGGTATCAACTGGTGACCTTTTTGGTATTGGAACTGATCTACCTGGAAATGACCGTTTTATTACAAAGACGAAAAATTATACGACAGATCCAACCAGTATTGAAAGGAAGGTTCCTCATTTGCAGAAAATCAAATGAGTCGGTATTTTTTCTTACTTAAACTCAGTCAAGATCACTCCATCTACTTGGATCTAGGACAATATGTTTCCCTTCATTCAGTCTTTCTCTTTGTGTCTATAACATATAATTGTAATATACATTAAATCTTTTTACCATAACTACTTAGATAAAAGTCCCTTTCTTACCTGTTAGTCTGTATCTCCTGTCTGAACACCTGTGTCACCTATTCCCTCACTCACCCTGTTTACCCGTTTCATCTTATCTGTATATATGTGATGGTACACACTTTGTCTATCGACCACTCTTCCACGACAAATTGTGTTCCTCGGGTCGGACCACGAGAGACTACTGGATCTTCCCCCTACCCTCTACCCTCTACCCTCCCTTTGAGTTCCATCTCCCTATACACTTATTAACACCGACTAACCGTAACAAAATATCGTCTTCGGTTGTGTTGTAACATTTCATTAGAAGGAGGTTAATTTTTATTTTAAATTTTCGTTTTTTTATTCTTTGAAGGGACTGAACAAAGTGAGAAAGACGTCATTCTAAGACGTTTCGTTGAGTCCATGGTCAAATAGACCGTCGGAAGGAAACCTCTTTGACAAGAGTGTGTTTCGACTATTTTCCCGTAAAGGTTGGTGGACCGGACTCTCTCTCTCCCGAGGACCTCAGACCGGACGTCATAAGACTGTATACACTATGACGATCGTAAGGACGATTATAAATAACTTGTGAACGTCGATCCTTACTAGGATCCGGGTAATATCCATAATGGAGTAAATTGTAAGTGTTGTTAAGAAATTCCATCTTAATAATAACAGTGTCAAAATACATCCTCCTTTGACTCAGTGTCTTAATAATGGTAGGAACGAGTTCCACAATATGTGAACCAATTATTCTCTCTTCCTTCAGATTTGTAGGTAAGAAAAGGTCTTTGATAGGATAAGTCCGTTTAAAAAGATTACTCTAACATCTGTCAAATTTCTTTTCGAGAATTGATGAAGTCAGTAGTAAATTATAGTAAAAAGGGTTTACCGTTTTGTGGAGAACCCTCGGAGTGCAACTTTCTTCTCTTACTGATTGTTAGTTCAGTTCTAGATTGACCGAACGGAGAAGATGACTGACTTAAAGTATTACTTATTAGAGTTCACCACGGTTGTATAGATTCGTATGTTTGGTGTTTGTTTCAGTGTCCGTGGTCCTATAATTGATACACCATATTCTTAAAATTCACAGTTATTTTTACTAAACTCCTGTTAGTGATTTAAAATTTGAACTGTTTGAAATAGGTATTTAATCTAAGTAAATTTACCGATATGCTTAGTGACTACAAAAAGAGTTCTAGAAAAAATTAAATCGTACGTTTAATGAGGGACTATATTAACTTGTATAGCAATGACTAACTTTCTCGTACAGACGTTTCCGTCAGACCACTCATTGATTTTCTTACTCGGGTTCTCTGATGTCTTTATTAAGGACATAACATAATCCAAGTAGTTACCATTAAACATCGGTTTTCTTCCTAGTAAATCATAAACGGGGTTTTTTCTACTCAATTCTTAAAAGTGTAAATCAGTATAGGTAAGAAATATAAGTATACCGTGAAGTGTAACACATTTCGTAAAAAGAAAGGTAATGATGTTAACTCTGAGAATTAAGGTGTCCCATCTGTTTTAAAGGTCCCTTAAGAAAAAGACGAAATTTTTACGTAAAGACGACGACGGAACCGAAAGTCCTTCGGATCTCTATTTGACTTACTAGTTCACATTTTTATTCACGTTAAAACATAGGGAATGAAATTATAATAAGGTTAGAAAGAAAGAGACGAATTTTTTTAACTAAAAAATCAACGAAATTTATAAACTAATATTCAAAGGTGTTCAAGAAATGTTTCATACACACCACATTTTAAGTTTGTTTATTTTTAACTATTTAAGAGAAGGATCGTTTTACCATCCGGACTCTTGATTAGTGTTTCATGTGTTTCGGGTTAGATTAGGGTTTGACGTAAGTAGTTTTCTCGGGACGATAGAGTATGATAACCTATTTTTTCGGGTCTCGTTGTGCTATACTACTTGTTTTGGTTACTCGTGACTTCAGAAGACAAACGAACAAACAAAACGTGACTTCAGAATTCTCTTTAAGTATAAAGTGTAACACAAGAGGATACTTGTCCATTCATATTTCTCTAGTGATAATAAACTAATTTAACTACGTCTTACAATTTAAAAGTCTACTGATAAATTTAAAATTTTAAAACGGTTAATTATCTGGAAATGTTCTGACCATCTTGTATAACAATATTATATAAAATGAATTTTTTTTAGAGATAAAAAACGAGTATCGAAATGAGTGAAGGGATAACCCGATAAAGGTCCTAAAATAAAAAGAATAAGTAAAAACTTCTAAATATATATATATATATATATATATATATATATATATATATATATATATGTTTTACTTAGTAAAATAGAAAGAGAACACACTTTTTATACGAAGTGTCAGATAGTTTTTGGACTTCTTTCATTCACTTTCTTCGTAAGGTGGACCGTCATCTCGTAAATCTCGTGTTCTTTCTCGTTCACTGATCTGGTGTTGTTCCTTTCGTCATATTAATTATATCTTCTTCATACCACTCTGTACTCCAGTCAGTCCATTTCAGACACCATTCTAGTACATTCCGGTTCATCCTGGAATATTCCACAAACCTAAAATGAGTCTCATTCTACCCCCTGGTGACCTTCTAGTACTCCCTGTACTAGACTGACCACAAAATTTTTATTGAAGACTAAATCCCTACCTCGTATGTGAACGTCCTCCACCTGTCCCGTTCCCGTCTTATTCCACTTTAACAATCCTTCTTTCTATTACAAAAACACCCGTCTCAAAAGGGTCACTTGGAGACAGTCGAAGACCTATGTAAAACTTCTATTTGATTCGTACCAAACGACTATCTAATGTATACCTTACACGATCTTTTTTTTTTTTTTCTCAATACAAACATCCCTGGTGAACCTGTGGGTCCCAATAATACTTCTAATAAAATTGAGGTTTATAAACACTAAGTTATCTATGTCTTTCTTCTGAAAGGTCTCAAATAGACCTTGAAAGATCTCTAATAGACTGATTTCTGTCTTTGAAGACCCTCACTCTGACGTAGGGAAAAACCTCATCGTATTAAGTGATTTCTCGTTTAATTTATTACATTTAGAAAGAAAATCTCATTGAAAAAGAATGTGCCTTTTTTGTCTCTTCTGGTGTATAGGGACAGATTTGTTTATAATAACGTTTGATAGAATAGGGTGAAAAAGGAACTTTTCGGGTAAACAAAAAGGAATTCTCCAGTAAACTAGAAAGGTATCTTCGGAAAGAGGGACGAGGCAAAGGAGATAATTGAATCCAGATGACTCAATCAATACTTATGAAGTTGACACACAACGGTATACATATACTTATTTAAAACCAAATAAAGAGGACAGTTCGACAGTTAAAGTCAATTTAAGAGTATAGGGGTTTATGACTTGGATTCAGATATCACCTTTTTAAAGTGGAAAATTGTCTACTAAGGTCTCAAAAACCAGACTTATTGATTCTCCTATCTTAACAGTAGTCATCTCTTCTCCTTTTGAATTTCAGTTCACCCAAAGTGTATCCTTTATTTTTACAGTCCATGTAAATTTTACAGATGGTCTTTAAGTTCATTTAAGGGTGTGATAAGTCAGTAGTGATCAACTGGGACCGGGGGTCACGAACGGGACCGGGTACGATGGTGTACTCCCAGACTTTTGCAGGGGACGGTGGTGTGTCCGTGGACGTCCGTCGGAGATGTCTATTCGTACACGTGTGCTAGTCGACGTCGGAGGTGGTGGTAGATGGAACTGAGGTTCAACGACCTGGGTCCTCGTGACGATTCCTGGGGTAATCGGGAACCTCGGTGTCATCTGAGAGGTGTCAAGAGTGGTTCCTAGTGTTGAACAACTACATTCTAGGACTCACGGACTCGGTTATTCTGTGGTGTGGAGGGACCCAGGTCGCGGAGGGGTATAGTACCGTGCACCGTGTGGTGTGGTGATCTGAACTTAGTGTCGTCCGAGGTCGTATGTGGTTGAACGTCCTCTTCAAGAAAGGAGTGGTTTCAGTCAGGGAATTCAGACCTTCTCCACTGAGCAAGAAGTTTGCACGTCTGTGGATGTGTTCCGATATCTCTATTACTCCTTAGACCCTTTGTACTGTAGTGGTTTCCTTATGTTATTTACAAGTCATTTGTTAGACGAAGATCCAACCGTGATCACCCTTTCTTGGCCGGACGGTTACGTCCTCTGTGTTCTCTACAGTCAAGTTAAGGACCTAACCCTTCGAGGGGACCTCTTCCTTTACCGTTGGGTGGGCCATAAGAATGGACGTCTTAGGGTACCTTTCTTCTCGGACCACCTTATTTCAGGTACCCCAGAGCTTCTTAGTCCGTGTTGACTCGTTGATTGAGAAAGTGAAAGTATACATACATATTTTAATAGTACAATATGTAAAATGTGAACATGTTACAATATGAAGTCTAAAGTTATTTCGACCTTTTTCTTGGTGACTCAGATTATGTTGACATCTGAGGAGTCAGAGTCCTTAGAATTTACATTTAAAAGATGTATTTGAGAAAATTCTCGTTAAAGAGTTTTAGTCAACTTGTTGTCAAACAATCAATGATAAAATGTCGTATCCTTTTGACAAATTTAGGAACGTTTCAATCTTCTTTATTACTCAATAGTTTTTCATTTAATAAGGGAACATAAATTATCTTGAGTAGTTTATTAATTTTAGTAATGTTATATTCTCCTAACATTTTTAACAGAAATTACGGTAATTTGTTTAATTTTTAACACAAAGAAACACTCTCCTTCTTTATTTCCTATACCATTTGACTTAATGGAATTCTCATCCTTTAGTTAAATCTTCGGAGTTTTATCTTGTTACAAGAAAACCAATTGAAAAAGTAGGTTTGTTTTCGTATAAACTATGGCTCGTTTGGTGACTTTTATTAGTTGTCACTATTTGGTTCTATAGGCCAGTAGGGTTACAACAAGTCAAATAATCTTTATAATTTGAGATTCAAAACAATAACGATTTTTCTTCCTTTAAGATCATCTTTTCAGTTGACTTAATAATCTTTACTCACGAATCTTAAGTTCTCTCTCTCTCCTTATTCTGACCTGTATATTTAAATCCTCCGTAAATATACCACATCTTTTTAACTCTTAAGTTGATATCCGAACTCCTTTAGTTTCTTCGTTCCTATTTACCTCTTCCTTCCCCATTAACACAGTTTACGACTAATACCCAGTTTATTTCACTTTCGACTCTTACGTGGTAAATTAGACTGTTACAAGACGGGAGATCACTAGAACTATTTGTCACTTACCTCACTACTATTGTGAGGTTATGTAACTACCTTTGTGAGGTTACGTCACTACCATTGTTTACTACCTCATCTCATTCAAGTTCCTTCTTATCGTCCTCATCTTCACCTCTCCTTTACAACTGTTGAGAAAGTCCCTCAAAAAGAATTTCCCCTCTTTTCTTTACTTCGTCATCATATTCACCCTACACCATCCATATACTCCTTTGTTAAGACGAAGAAATTTAAAAGAGTCACTGGTCGAAAGAGCACTTTTTCCGTCGCTCCAGAAATTTGTCCTCACTCTTACTCCCCTCTCCTTGAACCCTGAACTTGTTCTCACTTTCACAAATACCTGATTCTTTTTATCTAACATTGTGTATAGGTTGTATTAAAACCACCAGTACAAAAATTTCACTTGTTGTCGTACCACCTCACGAAAGGTACCCGGTATAAGTCGAATCCTTGTTCTCAGTATGTAAATAATTAAAGTAAACTTCTTTTTTTAAAATATCACACTGTGTCCTCCAAGTCTGAGGATATATATAAAAAAGAAGAATTTCATAACAGATCATAAGGATTCACAAACAAAATCTTAATAAGACAAACTTTAATAAAAGGAGACAAATTGAAGTTAACGTTCAAGTATAAATTCTTACTCCGTTATCTATACGTTGATTATTCGATGAATCCTTGTGACATAACCCACCCTGAAAAGATATCAGTCAGAAAGAAATCTCAACTCATCTCAGTCCTTGTTGGTAATACGGTCTTACCCACCATAGAGTAAGATCTCGTCTACAAGGATTAGGACTGACGTGTAATCTTAGTAAACCCGTGGATAATTTTGACAGTCACATGTAAAAAAGAGGATCTATAAGACTAAGTTTGTTATTGTATGTTATTACTTATAACGTTACATATTAATCTCCAGATAGACGTTTATGAATTTTATAATTATCGTTTGTAAAGTTGTGGGGAGTACGAAGTTATAAAATCTGAACCCTACAACACAATACGACGTAAGTTCTATACGTCTATAAAACGGGTATGGTAAGGTACCTTTAATGAACAAGACTCGAAAGTCCTTCTTTTTAGAAGTTTTAAATGTTTGTTTCTTTTTTATATTAATGTAGCTGAAAATTATTTTAATGTAACTGAATTGTGTTAAACAAGATCGAGACACTTTTTATGGCGACCATCGAACTATCCTAACGTAACTTAGACATCTAACGAAACCCATCATATGAGTAAAAGTGATATAACCAAAAAGACTAGGTACTTGTACCATATAAAGAGGTAGATAATCACAGGAGAAACTAAAGAAAGTAGTCACAAAATATCAAAAGATATATATCCAGAAATCAAAGAAATCCATCTATATAAGATTCACAAAATAATAAAAGCAACGTTACCACTTAACTTAACAAAGGAATTAAAGAGAAAGATGAAAGAGTAATAATCACATATCCTTACGTTCGTTAAAGACACACAACTAAAATACAGGACGTTGAAATGATATAAGTAACTAATCGAGATCACTAAAAGACCACCTGAGGAATCGCAAAAGATACATCTCCTAGTACAGTAGACGTTTGTCACTCTCAAAGTGAAGAAGAAAAGGTTAAACCTAAAGAAAATAAATAAAAAGACGAGACTAACGACAACGGTTTTGAAGGTCTTGCTACAACTTATCATCGTCACTTTTACCCGTGGGAACAGAACAAAGACTGAAATCCCCTTTACGGCAGTTTAAAAGAGGTAACTCCTATTACAAACGACACTCAAACAGTATATGTCGAAAATAATACAACTCCATACAAGGAAGATAAGGACGAAAGACCTCTCACGAAAAAAAAAAAAAAATAGCATTTACCTACAACTTAAAACAGTTTCCGAAAGAGACGTAGATACCTCTATTAGTATACCGAAAATAAAAAGTAAAAAAATTACACCATTTAATATAACTAACTAAACGTCTATAACTTCTTAGGAACGTAGGGACCGAATTTCGGGTGAACCAGTACCACATACTAGAAAAATTACACAACAACCTAAGACTAACGATTTTAAAACAATTCCTATAAACGTAGATACAAGGAGTCACTATAACCGGACATCAAAAGAAAAAAACACTGTAGAAACAGTCCAAAACCATAATCCCACTACTACCGGAACATCTTACTCAAACCTTCAAACAGAAGGAGACGTTAAAAGACCTTCTCAAACTCATCCTCTCCACAATCGAGAAGAGATTTAAAAACCATCTTAAGTCGACACTTCGACAGACCTGGACCCGAAAACAAACGACCTTTTAAAGACTAATGTCAAAGTTAAAAACACGAACACTACCCAGACAAGTCTAAAAGATAAAGAAGGACCAAGTCAACATGAAAAGATTCTTAAAAAGGTAAAGAAGGTTCAACAGGTAAAATAACCGTATATTAACGACTATCATCAGGGAATACTAGGAAACATAAAGACACAACAGACAACACTAGAGAGGTACAAGTAAAGATTAAAATAACTAAACTAAAAAGAGGGAAACACAGAACTAATCAGACCGATTACCAAACAGTTAAAAAAAATAGGAAAGTTTCTTGGTCGAAAATAGAAACAACTAAAAACGATACCAGAGAAAACAAAGAAAACGTACATAAAGACAGGATTAAAAATTGTAAAAAAAGGAAGATGATTGGGACCCCAAGAGGTAAAGAAGGAAAAGATCAACGAAATCCACATCTCAATCCAATAAATAAACTGAAAAAAGAACAAAGAATTCCATACGGACATAACGACACTTGAAAGGGGAAGTGTGACGAAAATATCAAAGGGTGTCCAAAACCCAACAACACAAAAGTAAAAGTAATCAAAGATACGTATAAAACTAAAGAAAAAACTAAAGAAGACACTAAACAACCAATAAGTCGTTACACAACAAGTCGGAGATATACAACTTTTAAAATTATCAAAAAGAGGAGATTAACTCTAGATTAGTTACGTAATACCAGTCTTTTCTACGAACCTTACTAAAGTTGACAAAACTTAAATAGTTCCGATCTAAATACCGGGTCCTACACTAGATAGGACCTCTTCCAAGGCACTCGTGAACTCTTTTTCCACTTTAAGTAACAAAACCCCACTTTACAGGATATCTACAGTTAATCCAGATTGACCAGATACATAGTAAATTTCAAACGCAAAGGAACAATTGAAAGACAAATCAACTAGACAGGTATCCACACTCACCCCATAATTTAGAGGGTGATAATAACACAATAACAATTAAAGGGGAAAGTATGAACAATCGTAAACAGAATGTATAACGTCACGAGGATACGACCCACGCATATATAAATATTAACAATATAGAAGATGAACCTAACTAGGAAACTAGTAATACATCACAGGAAGAAACAGAGAAAAGTGTCGGAAACAAAATTTCAGATAAAATAGACTATACTAATAACGATGAGGACGAAAGAAAACCAGAGATAAAAGTACCTTATAGAAAAGGGTCGGGAAGTGAAAGTCAGACATATACAGGGAACAAAACTCCACCCAGAGAACATTTGTTGTATATACCCCCAGAACAAAAACATAGGTAAGTCGGTCAGAAACAGAAAACCAACCCCGTAAGTTGGGTAAATACAAATTCCATTAATAACTATTCATACTAAGGCAACGGTAAATTAAATAACAAACCACAAGTCCAAATATGTGGAAAAAACACAAAGGACAGATCTCTTATAGGAAATCGTAAACAACCTCTCGACCAAACAACCACGACTTAAGACAGTCGAAAACGAACAGACATTTCGAAAACTAAAGAGGAAGTATAAACTTACTCTAAGAACGACCCGACATCCCAATTAGACCCGACATCTAATAAAGGAAAGTAGTGAAATTGATACAGGACCTCAAGGGAGGACCGGACTTCTCAAAGATAACTTTCTAGTCGACAATAGGAATGCCCTTAGGGGAACACACAATAAACAACAAAAAGAACGACGAAAATTATAAACAAGAAACACAAACTAGAAACAATTAAACTAATCATACACAGTACCCCACAAAACGGAACACAAATAAGATAAACCCTGAGAGACCCAAAGAACCTGAACCCAAAGGAAGGGGTAAAATCCCTTCAAAAGTTGATAATAGAGGAGTTCATCAAAAGAGTACCAGAAAGAAAAACAGAAGAAGAAGACTCTGAGGATAATAAGCTTACAACCTCGTAAAGTATAACAGGACCTCCAGAGACTCCAACAGGAGTAAAGAAAATTAAGCAAAAAGAAAAAAGGAGAGACTAAGAAAATAAAGATGGTAATATAGAAGAAAAAAGTGATTAGGATAGAAGAGGGAGGAAATAAGATGATCAACAACGGAGGTCTTATAAAGACTAGAGTAAATAACGTAATAAGTAATATATAACTGGAAAAAATAAAGAAGATCCAGGAACAATTTGGAAAGAACATAGAAGGGTTAGCAACAGAGGTCCGATAAATAGACACTAAGATAAAACAAAAGTTCTAAAACATAGTAAAAGTGATAGTTATAAGTTTTAAGAAAGAGTCCATCTAAGGGATAGAGAAGGAGAAAACAAACCAAACCACCCATAAATAGGACAAGGAAATGGACGAACCATCAGGAGACAGAGAAGTAGAACCAATATAACGACATAAACCCCACCGGAAAGACATTAGACATTCAAACACTTCAAGAGAAATAATACCTCAAAAGAGTGACACCCACCCCAACATAGTCACCGAACAGTTCCAAAGAACCAATCCCTTCGAAAACAGCCTCAAGACCACCCACCTCGAGATAAAGAAGAGAGACCTCACATTACTTCACAGGTCATTACTCAATACTCTACAGTTACCAAAACCTCATTGAACTCGACGGACATATAACTTCGAGTCCCCACACAAGGACACAACGACCTCTTAAACGTACTATATTGAACGAGACCTTGAACAACCGGGAGCCCACCACGAACCAAAGTCACATCCATACCTTCGCAAACTACTCGAAGATATCTAATTACAAGGGACCTCAGTCCTCAAGAGACTACAAGAGTCCTAAACCTGAATTCGGAGGAGGAAGACCAAAAGTCAAAATAAAAATGTCATCGGAGTTCTGAAGAGGTAGATACGTCGTGACTACTATTTTATAGATCCAATTTCTATTTTTCAAAGAGGTGTAACTCCCTGTGGGTCTCTCCAAGTGTCTCAGTGTACCTCTTCTCTTCTCCCTTCCCCCTCAACCTCCACGGACATTACTCTACTCCACTCTAGTTTTCTCCTCGCTCGTTCGATCGGTCATTAGTGAAGGAATACACGTGAGGTGTCAGACCTTACGAGTCTCTACAAGTACCTCAATATGTCTCTTCTCCTCTACCTCCTTCCTCTGTCTCCACCGGACCTCCTATTTTCTCCCTTTACTTTTCCTCTCTCTGTCTAGGTCGGTCAATGGTCAAGGGATACACAAGAGGTGACAGACCTTGTGTGTCTCTAAGTGGCTCAACCCATCTCTTCTCTTCCCCCTCCCTCCTCTGTCTCCGTTGGACCACCTCTTTTTCCTCTCAGTTTTCCTCCTCTCTCGTCAGTTCGGTCATTAGAACGAGAGTGCATTTTTACCCATGACTTCTTACCCAAAAATTTCCATGTTTTAACTATTGTTTATGGTTTTTCGTTTCTAATTTTTAGGTCTCTTCTCCAACCTAAAAGTTTTTATGTAATAATTTCTTTTCTCCTTCTTCTTCTTTTTTTTAGTGTTCTTAATAATTTTTTTTGTTGTTGTAGTTGTTGTTTTTTTTATATACCGTAAACGAAATTTTTATCACAGATAAAAAAAAACTTTTCATTATCATCCAATATTTTTATTTTTAATTTCCTCTTTATCTCCTGAATTTTTAAATTTTTTACAAATTTGTTCTTCTTTTTTTGTTTGTTTTTTCTTACTAGCATTGTTATCATTTCTATATAGACCCTGAAAGAGACGACAACAACACCCGTCGCACCCCAGTCAAGTAAAAACCTATCAAGGAACCAGGCCGAATGTAAAGAGTTCTAGATATCCGGGGAAGGATACATCAGCCATGATTGCTGTCCCAAAATTAGATAACACGGACAGTGAAGGTTCCGCCAAGGGAGACAAAATCGAAGAAGACAAACGACCAGAGAAGTCACAGACTAAAGGCGGGACTGTGTTCCCCCCACCACCACCTGTGAAAAAAAAAAAAATCCGAGTGAACAAGTCAGCATGACACCCCTCCCTCCCTACGACGTTTGTTTATTGTGACCTCACACGAGCGTCACAGAGTCGGTACGACCCGGACGGGGGCGAGTGCCGTGTGTGACGAGTCCGAGATCCAACAAGACGGCCCTTGGCAGACTCCGACCGGGACCCGACGTACGTGGAGGGGTCACATTCGGTGAGTCCGAGTCCGTGAGTCCATCAGGAGTCTCCGTGTCTGAACCAACCCGGACGTAAAACACGGGAAGGGTCAGGCTCATCGAGTCCACAAACTGTTCACAGCAGCGACGCTGAATAGTGGTAAGGGTAGGGACGACAAGTCAAAAGACCCACATGTTGACCGTGGGGAATAATCCGTCTACCACTGACGGGTCTTGGGGTTCTTCAGAATCAATCGTTTCTTCGAACGAACGTCAAACCATCAATTAAAGAGAGACCCCGACGTTAAAAGGGGGAAGGTCGGGAAAACCGAGACCGACGGACAGTGGCCTCCCCCTACCAGACGTCGCCCGATTAAGATAAGACAAGAAACAAGACACACGTCCGGACCACCACAGAATACAATCTCGAAAAGTACACCATCGAGAGAATGTCAGAACAAACGATCGGGTTCAATCAAGCGAGACCAATGTGAGCCCCGTAAGGACGGACTAAGAATTTTTCGTGACGTCGGACGTGGAGGGACGAGTCGGGGACGAACGATTACCACCTACGTCCGTAGACACGACGAAGAGACGACCCCCTCAATGGTAACCCGAGCATTAGACAACCAAAATTAATAAATAAATAAAAAGGAGGAACGATACAACGGGAGACACGAAGGTTCCGAGCGGTGTCTGAGTCGTCGCTCTCACAAAGGACCACAAACCTTTGAAGAGAGAAAAATTCTGAGAGAAGGACCCTACCTCAAGGGAGGAATGGAGAAAACGGAGAAAAAAACAGAAAATATAAAAAAGGATGGACAAAAACTTCTGTTACTAGACGAAAAGACCCACGGACTACAGGAGACGGTCGTAAGTCTTCAACAAAACACCTTAAATGAGTCACGACTTTACAAAACTACTTAAACATTCTCTCTTTCACCAGAGGGGTAGGATAAGGAGGTGGTAGAATCCTAGCGGGGATCATTTTAGTCATTTACATGAAAATATAGTAGTAGTCTCGGGTCTACAAAATATCATGGAATTTGACATCTTGTGTCTTTCTCAACTTTACAAAAGAAAAAAGAAAGACTACTTCTTGAATTACGGTTTCTAATACTAAAATAAAGGACTATCTTATCATTGGTCAAAACATAGATTGGGTCGCTTTCATAAAGTTACAAAGGCAGGGGTAATAAAGGTTCAAACAGTTTAGGACAACCTCGATCGAGTCAATAAGGAGACTAATGGAGTTATTACTTAACTTATTTTAAAACTGTGTACGAGTAATATATGAACATACTCTTAATACGAAAATTGTCGACTCAATATATGAAAGTGTCAAGTCCTATCAAGATGTACCTACACTAGTATCGGACTCCTTTACGACCTCGTCGCTCGTTTGAAGTTAGTCATTTCCAACGTTCTCCTCTTTGAAATCCTAAGATATTCTGAAGGACTGGTGGGAGAAGGTCTCGATTGTTCCGGTCGATCACTCAAACTCGACTCTTATCTGTTGATCCTGACGAAAAATCTAGGGTGTACTGTTTCAGACAACCATAGAATTATAAAATGTTTAACCTGAGACGAAAGGTGTACGTAAACATACGATAATGGTAGACAGTCAATCTTTGACTACCCTGAACCTCTAACAGAAGGGTCTTCAGACTTTCTGGACAAAATAAATATAAAAAAGAAAAGTACGATAAAAATTTAATTAATTGAATAAAATTAACCTGCAATTAATGAAATGTTATAATACCTCCGCAAACGGTATGTACCTGTACTTAGTCGGTGTCCACATGAACACAGAGGGGTAGGACTTTGGGGAGAGTGGAGGGAGGGGTGGGGTAGGGAGATCCAACAGGGTCTCGTGACCGAAACCCAAGAGACGTAGTACGTAGCTTGAAAAGTGACCAGTGGATAAAATGTATACCATTATATGTACAAATTTACGATAAGAAAGTTTAGTAGGGTGGGAACGGAAGAGGGTGTATCAGGTTTTCAGACAAGAAATGTAGAGACAGAGAAAACGACGGAAAGAATATCCTAGTAACAATCGTAGAAAGATTAAAGGTATATATACGTAATTAACTTTCTGGACAAAATCTATGGTCTAACTCAGACCTTCCGGAGACGGAAAGTCAAATTTCTGAACCCACACCACAGGGTCACACCACACTATGGTCAACAAACATAGACTTTCGGGTACTTACAGTATTTCACTCCACTTGACCACCTGAACGTGTGTAGACGTTCACAAAGAAAACAAATTCTTTACATCCAATCACCGATGTTTGAGGGTCGTATTTACCTTTTCTTTAATCCCAGTAGGTCAAGAGAATACAGACTTCTTATCACTTTTGGAGATAAAAAATTTTACCTAATCTTACTCGTTAATAAGTCAAAGACTCCCAAGACAAATGAACATTTCCAAAAACAGAAAAACAAAAAAAAGAAAAACCAGACTAAAACGGACTTCTGTAAATAGTATACATATGTAAATATGAACATAAATAAAATCTAAACACACACAGGTACTGAGTTTCTAACTCGTCAAGATTGAGGAGGAGTGTCTCGCCTTCATTAACTGGTAAAAGTTACTAGATCAACACAAACAACGAGATATATAAATACTTACCGAAGAACCCCCCGTGAGAATCTCTAATTAACTCGTACATTCAGACAGTAGACAGACATTATAACTCTATATCTTGAGTTTTCTGTCTAAATACTCGTTTATCTTCTTTTTATGTTTAATTATAGTTCCATTGTTAATCACAGTATTTTAACATGATTACTTTTAACGACACTTAGTAAAAATTATGAAACGTTCATTATGTCTTAATATAGAAATAGATTCAAGTGTATTATAAGGATTAGTTCCCCTTAGGAACCTGTATAGTCTAACGAGACTTTTAAAACCAAATACTTGTGACATAAGAGATACTAAAACAATGTGACACCTTCTATTATATTCGACACGATAGAAACCAGGGGGTTTTCGTTTAAGACTTTGTTAAACGAAAGTTCTTAATTAACCTTCGACTAGAGTCCTTCGTGACACATTCTCACGTCTTGACCCTCAAATACAATAACTGGGTGACTCTTGATTCCTTTGACCTCGTAAATGAAAGTCAAGTCAAGTCACCGAGTCAGCACAGACTGAGAAACGCTGGGGTGCCTGACGTCATGTGGTCCGGAGGAACAGGTAGTGGTTGACGACCTCGAACGAGTTTGAGTACAGGTAGTTCAGTCACTACGTTAGGTTGGTAGAACAGGAGACAACAGGGGAAGAGAAGGACGGAAGTTAGAAAGGGTCGTTTGACCTCTTTTGACCTCTTAAATCAAATGGTCGAGCAAAGTAACCAATCCACACAAGACTTTCTAAGTGAGAGGTTTTATAGACCGATTGGAGTCTCTGTCTGGGTCCTACGAGATCCTAATGTTTTACAGAAGTCCTTCTCTCTATGTTTTTGGATAGACGTACATGTTCTTGGAGAACATCACCGGAGACCCTATCCAGTTTCAGCATACCGTCCTTTTTGTTCTTGTAGATGAATGTTTGATTATCAAAAGATACTGAACCGAAATAGAAAAAGTACCTTTCACATCAATAAAACTTGAAAGATTTATATTTGTATTTATAAATATGTGACGAAAAGATACTGTTTATTCACTTGTCACAAATGTGTTATATAACTTAAGATTGAGAATAGAAATAATTTAATTAACAATAACCTCATATCAACGGAACGTGGTAAGACAGTCGAAGTTTTCATGTCGTTTCGTTTAGTCAATATACATATATATGTAAGGGAGAAAAAAAAAACCTAAAACTTAAGGTCAACTCGACAAAGTTTGGGACTTTCTACTACGACACTTTCACGACGTGAGTTATACGGTCGTTTAAACCTTTTGAGCCGTCACCGGTGTCTTAACCTTTTCCAGTCAAAAGTAAGGTTAGGGTTTGTTTCCGTTACGGTTTCTTACGAGTTTGCTGGCGTGTTAACGTGAGTAGAGTGTGCGATCATTTCATTACGAGTTTTAAGAGGTTCGGTCCGAGTCGTTATGCACTTGGCACTTGATGGACTACAAGGTCGACCAAAGTCTTTCCCGTCTCCTTGGTCTCTAGTTTAACGGTTGTAGGCCACCTAGTACCTTTTTCGTTCTCTTAAGGTCTTTTTGTAGATAAAGACGAAATAACTGATACGGTTTCGGAAACTGACACACCTAGTGTTCTTTGACACCTTTTAAGACTTTCACTACACTTATGGTCTAGTGGATTGGACGGAGAACTCTTTAGACATACGTTCAGTCCTTCGTTGTCAATCTTGACCTGTACCTTGTTGTCTGACCCATGTTTATCCTTTTCCTCATACAGTTCCGACGTATAACAGTGGGACGAATACATTGAAGATACGTCTCATGTAGTACTCTTTGTGACCTGACCTTCTTTGTGTTCGACCTTAGTTCTGACGGTCGTCTTTACAGTTATTGGAGTCTATACGTCTACTGTGGTGGGAATACCGTCTTTCACTTCTCCTTCATTTTTCGGAGCATTACTTTCCCTTTCTCCTCTCACTTTTTCAACTGGAATTCGAGTTGTAAGTCTTTTGCTTCTAGTACCGTAGGCCGGGGTAGTAAAGTACCCTTTATCTACCCCTTTTTCACCTTTGTCACAGTCTGATAAAAAACCCCGAGGTTTTAGTGACGTCTACCACTAACGTCGGTACTTTAATTTTCTGTAAATGAGGAACCTTCTTTTCAATAATGGTTGGATCTATCGTATAAGTTTTCGTCTCTGTAATGAAACGGCTGATTCCAGGTAGATCAGTTCCGATAACAAAAAGGAAACCAGTACATATCTACACTCTCAACCTGACACTTCTTCCGACTCGTGGCTTCTTAACTACGAAAACTTGATACCACAACCTCTTCTGAGAACTCTTAGGGAACCTGACGTTCTTCTAGGTTGGTCAGGTAAGACTTCCTCTAGTCGGGACCCTAAAGAAACCTTCCTTACTACGATTTCGACTTTGAGGTCATGAAACCGGTGGAGTACCCTTCTCAACTGAGTAACCTTTTCTGAGACTACGACCCTCCCTAACCCCCGTCCTCCTCTTCCCCTGCTGTCTCCTACTCTACCGACCTACCGTAGTGCCTGAGCTACCTGTACTCAGACTCACTTGAGACCCTCAACCACTACCTCTCCCTCCGAACCGCACGACACTAAGTACCCCAGCGTTTCTCAGCCTGTACTGACTCGTTGACTTTACTTGACTTGACTTGAACCAGTGGTGTCTTGTGGTTCATCTCAAAGGACTCGATGTGTCATGTAAGAGTAATCAATATATAAAATATGTATTATTACATATATACAGTCAGAGATTAAGTAAGGTAAAGAGGAAGACAGGAACCATTGGTATGTAAACAAGAGATGTAGACACAAAGATAAAGACGAAACGTCGATTTAGAAAGCTTTAGTTACTAATTAAAAATACCTCGAGTCTGTTAAAGATAAAAGTAACAACTACACTTAAAAATTTACAGTAGAGTCTTTATAAAAGTTATAATTATTGCAAACACAACAAGATAACACAGTTCAATTTATATTAAAAGTTCAAGTAGTTTACTGAAATTTGGATTTTGATCGTAATATAAATGAATCAAATATTCTTTTAAAATCAATGGACATTTGTAAAGTTTTGTAATTTTAAGTATTTCTATTTCTTTCGTTTCCAGTAGTTCATTTCAAAAATGAATAAATCTGACGAGATAAAAACAAAAACATTTAGTGGTTATTTATACCTTTTAAATTACACCAAATACGGAAGGACATATTACACGAAGAATATACCAATTTATATAAAATTACGATTTGTAACTGATGAAGTTTATTATAACGGTAGACTAATAACTAATATACAAACATAAATACACACACACTAAATATATATACGTACAAATGTAATTATTTTTTTACTTCAAATATATACTACTTCTCCTTTCTTGTTCGTTAAGTGTTAACCAGAACCTCAGAAGTTAGACGAAAATTGTTTTCACACAAAAGAACTGGAGAACACTTTATTTCGGTATATCTTCTCAAAGAAACAGAATGGTCTTGTTAGAGTGATCTTTCTGATAAAAAGTGGTTATTTATACTATAAAAGAAATTCAATAAGTATCTACAGGAAGTAGTCAAACTTCTTCCATTATGGATGATTTGGATAAAACCATTGTCTGAACAGTGGGTCAGTACAAGTTGAGAAACACAGGGATACCTGACGTCGTGTGGTCAGGAGGGTCAGGGAGTGGTAGAGGGTTTCAAACACGTTCAAGTACAGGTAACGTAGTCACTACGATAGGTTGGCAAAGTAAGAAACTACGGGAGTAGATAAAAACAGGAGTCAGAAAGGGTCGTAGTCTCTGAAAAGGTTACTCAGTCGACAAGTGTAGTCTACTAGTTTTATGACTTAAAAGTCGAAACCGTAGTCAGGAAGTGTACTTATAAGTCCCAACTACAGGGAATTTTAACTGACCAAACTAGAGGAACGACAGGTTCCCTGAGACTCCTCAGAAGAGGTCGTGGTGTCAGTCTTCCGTAATTAAGAAGTAGTGAGGTGGAAGAAATGACAGGTCGAGAGTGTTGGTATGTACTGATGACCTTTTTGGTATGGGAAATGATATACCTGCAAAACGACCCGAGGTCGGGGTCACCTAGGTCCCTTAAGCTTCGTCCCTACCGCAACCGCTCCTTTCTGAATAAATAAATAATTATATTCTAATCTAATCCTTCTTTATCACATCATCCTTCTAATTCACCTCTCTTCTCCGACTAATCGAACCCAATGTACCTTTTGGTTATTTAAAGGTCTGTTCCTTGTACGTGGTAGATGCAATCCGGTGGTCGCAGGCAAACTTATAGCCTCTCACGGGGCGGAACCCGAGAGAGAGAATGTCTAGAATCTTCGGCCCTGTTTATTCATCTGTACTACTCGGAGGGACGAGGTCTACCCTTAAGTCGGCCTTTTTCTTTTCTTGTCGTACCCCTTCGGGTCGTAGCCACGTTCTGAGGTTTTTGATAAAAAGTTTTAGTCGAATATATGGGGTTCAACATGTATCTCTTTATCTCAATACGTCCCCGTCGTCAGGACTGGGAGTAACTCTGTTCCGAAAGAAAAAAGTATGGGAGGGTATATGTTTTCCAGAGTCCACCAAATGTAATAGAAGACCGGTTCTCCGAAAAATTGTGAAAATACCGAGAGAAGGACCTATTAACAGTTCTTTTCAGGAAAAGAGATCTTCACAAAAAAGAAATGAGACGTTAGGGAGTTTCATGTTTTTTCAATGTAAGGATATCTTGTTTCCACGTCACCCAATATTGTTTCTTTCATGAATTGAGTTTCTAGATCACAACGATTATGGTCCAGATGATGGACAAAAAGATATATGGTTGATATGGATTTTTATTTTCTATACTTTTAAACCGTCGTTCATAACCGATTTTTTTACTTTGGAAATTAGTCAGGATAAGATTACTAAAACTGAGGAACCTTCGGAGCTGTAAGGATCCTACAAAATTCGAAGGACACGGAGGGTGTCAGCCCTCCGGAGTTTGTTAGTGTACGCGTCGACTCAGGACGTCCGTCTGATTTTTCGGTAGTCTCCCCAAAAACCTGACTTTGTGAGCATAATACGGGTCCTCTAAATAATATATTTTCGAGATTAAAAAAGGTCTTTTTCCACCACCACCTTGTCAGGGGACAATTACTGTCTTCTCATCCACCTTTCGTATTGTATCATTTCGTCCGTCTAAGACCAGAACCCCCCACCTACGAGTCCTTAAAGGTCCCCCTTAGGGACTTCGGCTTGTGCAGGAACGCAAAACAGTCCGAAGAAAGGCGTACTGGAACAGTACCCACCCTAAGGAGTGCGACCGAGGGCTGTTGCAAACGGTCGACTCACTACAGACGACATATTGTGTGACAGATCCAAACAGTATCGAAAAGACGGTTCTTTGTTAGTAGAAGATTAACGTACCGACGTCTATGGTAGACGTCACTACAATCTCGGGTTCTTCTCCTTTAGACAGTGACGAAGGTACAAAAGAGGAAGATAACAGTACCTCACTACCCTGACCTACGGTACTAGAATCACAAAAAAAAAAAAAAAAAATTAAATCTCAAAATTCGTCGAGAAAGTGAGAATTTCTCGGTGGTAGTTCTCCGAGAAATTAAGGAGAAGTGAAAGACGGTAATCCCACCATAATAGGTGTATAGACTCCGACGACTACATCATTTGTGTGAAATGGTACTTACTAAAACTTAAAACAAATTATGTCTGTTTGGAGTCTCTAAAGCGTCCAAGTCAAGATCTGGTGATATTATTTCACTTATAGTGTTATCTCGATGAGTGTACTTAAAAGTCAAAAAGGGACACGTATATTTTCAATACAAGTGTGACATGACATCAGACAATTCACACATTATTGTAATCCAGTTTTTTACGTGTGTAGATTTAATTTTTTATGGAAGAAAGATTTTTTACAATCGGTAGTAGACTCTGAAGCCACTCATTATCATTGTAATCTTAGTGTGTAGTGTCTAGTAGTAGTGTACATATTATTATCGTTTTTTTTTTACTCTATAGCACTATTAAAGGATTTACACTGTGTCTTTGTACTACACTCGTTCTGAACGAAATGTTTTCCAACGGTGTCTGGAGGTTAAACCTTTCTCCATTATAGGTCTTTCGTGTTATTTAACTTCACATTATTTTATTCTATACGGACATAAAAGAAACATGAATCCTTTTACTGATACACCAAACAAACAAGAGACTTATACTACTTAATATGACTAATCAAAAATTTACAATTTGGTTGACACTTAAGAACATTAATTTAGGATGAATAAGTACCAAGTAATTTGAAAAATACATAACAATGGATAAACAAGTATCTTTAATCTGTAAAATACAGATATAAATACTCCCTGCAACCAAACTTTCAAAGAAAAAAAGACTTTAAACAGTCAAAAAGTTATCACCAATATGGTTAAATATAAGGAAAATTGGTGAAAATTCACATGTAAAGTCACCGTAATTAACGTAAGTGTCACGTTTGAGTTATGATGAATAAAGAATAGAGTTTGTTTTTGAGATGTTGGTAATTCGTCATTGGGGGTAGAAGAGAATGGAAGTTGGTGACTATTGGAGATTAGATGAAAGACAGGGATCCTTAAAAGGATAATATCCAAAGAGGATACATTCATCTTAGTATATTATCGACAGTATGGTACCGACCAAACAAACTGAATCGCATTACGAAAGTTCCAAGTAGGTCCAACACCGTACATAATCTTGAAGTGAGTCAAGTAAAGTCAAGTCAAGTCAACGAATCAGCACAGGCTGAAAGACGCTGGGGTACTTAGCGTCGTGCGGTCCGGAGGGACAGGTAGTGGTTGAGGGCCTCAAGTGAGTCTGAGTGCAGGTAGTTCAGGCACTACGGTAGGTCGGTAGAGTAGGAACCAACAGGGGAAGAGGAGGACAGGGGTTAGGGAGGGTCGTAGTCTCATAAGAGGTTACTCAGTTGAGAATCGTACTCCACCGGTTTCATGATCTCAAAGTCGAAATCGTGTTCAGGAAGGTTTCTTGTGGATCCTGACTAGAGGAAATCCTACCTGGTCAACCTAGAGGAACGACAGGTTCCCTGAGAGTTCTCAGAAGAGGTTGTGGTGTCAAGTTTTCGTAGTTAAGAAGCCACGAGTCGAAAGAGGTGTCAGGTTAAGAGTGTAGGTATGTGCTGATGACCTTTTTGGTATCGGAACTGATCTACCTTGAAACAACCATTTCATTACAGAGACGAAAAGTTGTACGATAGATCCAACCAGGATTGAAAAGAAGGTTCCTCATTCACAGAAAATTAAAGTACCGACGTTAGTGGCAGACGGTACTAAAACCTCGGGCTTTTCTACTTCAGACTGTGACAAAGGTGACAAAGGGGTAGATAAACGGTACTTAACTACTCTGGTCTACGGTACTAGAAGCAAAGGACTTACAACTCAAAATTCGGTTGAAAAAGTGAGAGGAGAAAGTGAAAGTAGTTCTCCGAGAAGTCAAGAAGAAGTGAAAGACGGTATTCCCACCACAGTAGACGTATAGACTCCAATAACTATAAATCGGGTCGTTAGAACTAAGGTCGAACATGAAGTAGGTCGGGTCACAAAGAGTACTACATGAGACGTATATTCAATTTATTCGTCCCACTGTTATATGTCGGAACAACATGAGGAAAAGGATAAACCTTGGTCAGACAACAAGGTACAGGTGAAGATTGACAACGAAGAACTTGACGTATGTCTAAAGAGTCCTACGTCAATTTTACCAGACCATAAAGGTCGAGAAATTCATAAAAGGTGTCAAACAACACTAGGTTTGACGATTTCCAAAAACCACATGAGTTGTGTCGTCTTCATCTAAAAAAAAATTAAGGGAACGAAAAAGATACTAACTTACTTACAACCGTTATACTAGAGACTAAGGAGACAAAAAGATTTAGGTCGAACATGTAGACGTTAAAGAGTCACGTTCATGACAACTTTGGATCGAACTTCCTAAAACTCGTAATGGAATGATTGTGTGTTTTACTCACGTTAACACACTATCAAAGTTGTAAGAAACTAGAACAGAAAGAAACTCTAATCTTACTTTTCACTGGAAAAGGTCAGGACACCTGTGACGACTAAAAAGGTTCAAACGACCGTATCAGTAACGTCGTGAAATTATCGTAGTAGAAAATCCTAAACTTTATCGAGTCGACCTTAAGGTAGTGGAGTTGATCGAAACAATTATCATTACGGAGCATTCCAGGTTTACTGAAGTGTGAGGTCCTACAGAGCGAGATCCACTCACTAGTGTGGTAGTACCATCAGACCCAGTAATTCAGGAAAAAACATATCAAGACACATAAGAACGATGGAGAATAGAGAAGACGAAGACAATTTAGGAACGGTAAAGACAAGAAATAACACGTGTAGAAACGGACTTTACAAGGGAGTCATAGTGTTAAAAAAAAAAAAAAAAAAAAAAATCGCTCTAGAGATGAGAAAGGGTCAGAAAACAAAAGAACAAAAAAACGTAACAAGTGAATTCTTTCGAAAGAACAGAAACCATAAGAGACCTTGAGTCAACCCATATGGAAAGGGAAAGAGGAAACGGAAAGTAAAGAGAATAAAAGATACGATAAAACTCCGGAAGAGTTTGTTGTAAACTCGGAAGAACGTAAATAAAAAGAAATCCTACCAAAGTCAGTGACGGACGACATGTTACAATACTTGGGGACAGGTATCGAAAAGTCCGTGAAATATTCTAGATTAGAGAACTCAGATAAACAGTGACTGTGTCATATTAGTATTTCCTAAAATAAATCCAGTATGAACTTACCCAATCAACAAAAGGGACGAAAGAAGTTAAATTCAGACTCAAAACGTTATTCTTGAAGTGCTAGATCGGTGTGAGTCAAGCTCCAGAACTAAAAAGACTGACATATCTCGAAGAGGTAGAAACCGATGTTTCTTATATTAGTTAGACTAAAATCATAACCGGTAGACAACTACAGGTACATACCTTAGTAGAGAAAACACCAACCTTCTTCCACAAACGATACATGCTGGTCACATAAGAGAACCTTTTTGAGACGATCGGAAACTGTACGAAGTAAAACATGAGGTTCTGGTTTCAACGGACAATGAGTTCTATTAGAGAACTAAAGGATGGAAACGTAAGGTAGAGGATACTACTTTTCCCGTAGAACACACAGACACACAGACACACACACACAGACACACACACAGACGCACAATCAAGATCTTCCGGTATGTTCAGAAGTGTCTAAACAATTAGAAGTGGTAGTCACCAACCCTGTATCTCAACCTAATGACACTATAACTTACCAAACGGAACCTTTACTTGTCTCTAGTAAGACAGTAAAGACTCTGACGTGGATTCATGACGTATAATCTGAGAACAACTAATACTCCAGATAAGGTAAAGAAGATTCCCTAAGAACGGGTGTCATCATCCATATTACCAGTAGACTTAATTTAAGTTGGTAAGGGTAAGTAAAACCGAGTGACTAAGGATTTCACAACTACAAGTGACAACGGTAGAGGACGAACTGGTGCAGGTTAAATGGAAATACAAAAAATGAGTTAAACTGAAATACAATTCAGTTGTATCTGGATTGGTATCTGGATTGTATCTGGATAGTATCTGGAAATGGTATCTGGATTGTAAGGTTCCAGGATACGTCGTAACAAGAAATGTTGTAGTCTGCAATGAAAGTGGTGGTCCGTGTAGGTTTTTACTCACAGTAAAGACGAAACCGGGTAACAGAAGTAAGAAAGACCTTGATAAAGAGACAAGAAGGGGTCATCCACCTGTGGATCGGTGGACCACCCGACCAGAAGGGTACAGTAGAAAAACGGAAAAGTACGACAAGTACCCCAAGAACTTCGTTCTTATAACATCACAAAACGGTAAGGGAAGAGGTCACCTGGTACAAGACAGTCTTGAGAGGTGATTATGGGTTTGGTTTAAAACAGTCTTGGGAGTTGGTACTGGGTCTAGTGTTAAACAGTCTTGAGAGGTACTGGGCAGGTAGAATCCACCGGGACGTACCGTACCGAGAATTAAGGTAATTCAATGTGTTCCGGACTAGGTACTCTAGTAAAACCAATCGAAAGACACTAACACCGAGAGTAAGACTTCCGATACTCTAATATCATCCAGTCATTTTTCCTCCTTCTTCCACTATCTTGATCCTGGTTACACTTTCGTCTGTCCAAAAGTTACCTTTCTACTAGGTTTATCATATACGGATAACTCCCAGTTAAGGATCCGTCCAACTATTCTTCAGGACCCCCGGGTTCCTCTTTCCCCAAACCTCAAGAGTTCCTCCTACTTTCCTGTGTGAAAAACAGATGTAAGGAATCAGAATCAGTTAATGTGTTGAGTCAAATTTGAGACATGATCCCTAATATGTTGTTGTTAGATAGGACGAACTCCTGTCAAAGAGGAAGGACTTTTGGAGGACTGATTAGGACTATAAAATCTTACATATAATACCCTCACCCATACCATCCTAGAAAAATGACAATTTAAGATTAGAACAATAGGATTTTACATATAACACCCTCACCCAGACCATTTTAAAAGTGTTTGAACTCTGTAAGAAAACTAAGTAACGTTATTGATTAATTTTCCATAGTCAAGTCAAGACACGTCAAGTCAAGTTAGAGAGGTAGCACAGGCTGAGAAACGCTGGGGTACTTAGTGTCGTGCGGTCCCGAGGGACAAGTAGTTGTTGAAGGCCTCAAGTGAGTCTGAGTGTAGGTAGCTCAGGCACTACAGTAGGTCGGTAGATTAGGAGACAACAGGGGAAGAGGAGGACGGTGGTTAGGGAGGGTCGTAGTCTCATAAGAGGTTACTCAGTTGAGAAGAGTACTCCACCGGTTTCATGACCTCAAAGTCGAAATCGTAGTAAGGAAGGTTTCTTTAGGGTCCCAACTAGAGGAAGTCTTACCTGACCAACCTAGAGGAACGTCAGGTTCCCTGAGAGTTCTCAGAAGAGGTTGTGGTGTCAAGTTTTCGGAGTTAAGAAGTCACGAGTCGGAAGAAGCGTCAGGTT
Source organism: Capra ibex (assembly GCA_006410555.1). Classification (NCBI taxonomy): domain Eukaryota; kingdom Metazoa; phylum Chordata; class Mammalia; order Artiodactyla; family Bovidae; genus Capra; species Capra ibex. The sequence continues at coordinate 1,962,494 of SJYO01029184.1, read as the reverse complement.
GAGAGTGTAGGTATGTACTGGAGTCCTTTTTGGTATCGGAACTGATCTACCTGGAATCAGACGTATCATTACAGAGACGAAAACTTATACGATAGATCCAACCAGTATTGAAAAGAAGGTTGCTCATTCGCAGAAAAGTAAAGTACCGACGTGAGTGGTAGACGTCACTAAAACCTCGGGGGGTTTTTATTTCAGACTGTGACAAAGGTGACAAAGGGGTAGATAAAGGGTACTTCACTACCCCGGCCTACAGTACTAGAAGCAATAGACTTACAACTCGAAATTCGGTTGAAAAATGAGAGGACAAAGGGAAAGTAGTGCTCCGAAAAATTAAGGAGAAGTGAAAGACGGTATTCCGACCACAGTAGACGTATAGACTCCTATAACTGTAAAGAGGACCGTTAGTACTAAGGTCGAACACGAAGAAGGTCAGGTCGCAAAGAGTACTACATAAGACGTATATTCAATTTATTCGTTCCACTGTCATACATCGGAACTACATGAGGAAAGGATAAACCTTGGTCAGACAACAAGGTACAGGTCAAGATTGACAACGAAGGACTGGACGTATGTCTAAAGAGTTCTCCGTCCAATCCACTAGACCATAAGGGTATTGAAAGTCTTAAAAGGTGTCAAAGAACACTAGGTGTGTCAGTTTCCGAAACCGTATCAGTTATTTCGTCTTTATCTACAAAAAGATCTTGAGAGGACGAAAAAGGTACTAAGTCGCCTGCAACCGTTAAACTAGAGACCAAGGAGACGGAAAAGATTTTGGTCGAACTTGTAGACCTTCAAGAACCAAGTCTATAACGACTTCGGACCGAACCTCTTGAAACTCGTAATGAAATGATTGCACACTCTACTCACGTTAACACACCATCAAACTCGTAAGAAACCGTAACGGAAACAAACCCTAACCTTACTTTGGACTGGAAAAGGTTAGGACACCGACGACGACGCAAAAGGTTTAAACAACCATATAACTCACGTCGTGAAAGTATCGTAGTAGAAAGTCCTAAACTTTCTCGAGTTGACCTTAAGGTAGTGGAAGTGATCGAAACAAACATCACTACGAAAGATTCCGGGTGAACTAAAGTGAAAGGTTCTATAGACCGAGATCTAATCACTAGTGTAACAGTACTAATAGACCCAGCACTTCTAGAAAAAACATGTCAAGAAGACACATAAGAACGGTGGAGAAGAATTATAGAAGACGAAGACAATCCAGGTATGGTAAAGACAGGAAATAGCTCGGGTAGAAACGTACTTTACAAGGGAACCATAGAGATTAAAAGAACTTCTCTAGAGATCAGAAAGGGTTAGACAACAAAAGTATTGAGGTAAAGAGTGTGATCGTTCCCCCATGATAAAGACGGCGGAAGACTATAGTTACAGTCTTCGAAAGAGATAGGGAAAATATGAAATTACTTTGAAATAATGTGTTTTTGAGACTCACAGTTCGGAGTTGAAACCGGGACCTAACTTAAGAAGAGGAGGTCTCCGGTTCTTAGGGCCGTATAAAGTACCAAGTAGTCGTAAAGAGATACGATAACAGACGGCCGTCACCTCAAATAATGGGTTAGGGATAACTCACACCCGAACTAAGTCACTACATGTTTTTTCCCTTTTACCATTGCAATGTTACCTCTTTGGATCGTTTCTAATGACAGAATGAGTCAAACCCAACGATATTGTTCTTGGTATCATTCTCTCAACTGAATGTTTACTGTCTTTAGATAAAGAGTGTCAAGACCTCCAATCCTCAGGTTCTTATTTCAAGTTTGCACCAACCTAAGACCACTCTCGGCAGAAGACACAAAGTTGTATACTTAAAACACCTCGCTGTTTGGAAGTCAGGTAACATTGATAGAACTCGTTCATTAGTTCCTATTGTGGTGGTCACTACTCAGTACAACTATGGTACACGGGGGACTATACTACACTACCTTTCCCGTAAAACTGAAACACCATAAGGAGACTTTTGGTGATTGAGGACAGATTATTATTCTTTTAATAATCTGTTTAAGGTTGTCTTCCTGTAAGATTTTTATGAACTGGTCAGGAAAAATTTTTGACAGTTATAGTTCCTTTTATTCCTTTCTGACTCTTTGATAGTGTCGGTTCTCGTCGGATTCCTTTATACTGCTGATTTTTTTATAAGATAGGAACTAACTTAGGACCTTGTCTTTTTATCTTTTTCCTGTAATCACCTGTTTGACCACTTTGTGTCTACTGTAGACCTTCAAATCAATCATTATTACAACCAAAGAATCAAAAATGTTTACGTGGTTTTATTACATTCTATAATTGTACTCCCCACGTACTATATTCCTTTAACTTGACTAAAAACATAATAAAAGACATTTAGATTTTAATAAGGTTTTATTTATTAAATAAAAAATTTTATTACGTTTTTTAGAGAAACTTAGAAACAGTAGTAATAGTTTTATTTAATATTCCTCGAAACAAAATATATTTTCTAATCCCCACTCGTTTCCTAATTCTCATTATTTACCGTCCAGTATCCTAAACCTCGTACAAACCACCCTGATGATAATGTCTTATGGTGTCTGACACCTCGACTTTGATGTCTTTCAATAAAAAAAGTATCAAGACCTCTGATCTTCAGGACCAGTTCCACAATCATTCGAACCAAAGAAAACTCCGGAGACAGGAACCACACAACTACCGGTAGAAGATACACTCAGAAACGTACCAGAAGGGATATACACAGACACAGGATTAGAGAAGAATAATATTCCTGTGTTCAGTACAACCACATCCCGGGTCAAAACACTCGAGTAAAATAGAATTGATTGAAATCTCCGGGATAGAGGTTTATGTGAGTGGAAGACTTCATAGATCACCAAACCCGTAGTTGTATCCTTAAACGTCCCCTTCCCCTGTGTTGAGTCGGGTATTGTATCACATTGTCTGGACTCAATTTAGGGGAGTATAATTATATTTTTTTTGTGTACATTGTAAAGAACCGTGTTAAATTAAAAATATATAAACACTTAAAAACACCATCACCACCAATATTTATAAAAGAACCCTTTGAGACTCCAAAACGTCTCAGAGAATAATCAGACTGTTTCCCTCTCGTCATTATTAAGTCTACCTTAAAGTATGGTTAGGTCTTCGTGTACCGGAGTTACAGTCGTTACTCAACTAAACTCTCCTTATTCTTTTCATTAAAAAGAACGTATGAATTTACAAACCTGACTCCAAATGTAAACGATATAGTCAAATACAGTTTTAACTTCTCTTGAGAGGGAACTTTCCGGACTGTCGATTAGTTTTCATGTCATATGTTGTTTGGTACGGTTAATAAGGGTTAATACACTTTTAACTCGAATATCACCCAGTCATACATGTCACTTTCTTTACCGTCATGGTTGTGCGGACCAGTAAGACGACGGAAGATCCTCCGTAAGTGTTAATCTCCTAAATACAACTTATGACAGACCTAAGAGTCCCGAGATCGTGTTCTCCTTATGTTCCATTCTAGGTATATCAGATAAGCCACGGTTCTGTTTTTCTCTCTCTTTTTTTACCAATCATTTTATTCCGTGGTTTAGATATTTTATTACAAATTTATTTAATGTCTTTTTACTAATTTTACGGTCCTACTTAAAAGGAAAAATGGGGAGAATGTTTCATTAACTTTTCGTTTTCTTTGTACTCGTTCTAATGTACGTCGAGAGAAGATCCATGGGTCTTTTTCCCTTCCCGAAGTGGTTTCCGACGGTCGGAAAGGGGGTAGGAACTTATTTCACGTAGCGACGGTAGTTTAGTTGTGGTCGATGTTTATCTAGGTATACAATAGATAACAAAGAGAGAACGGGAGAGATAAAATAAAAAAATCATCTCTTTTGTTACAGACACGGTCCTCCTGTCAACACTATTGTCAGATCCGGGGACATAATCAGTCCCGAACGGTATCCTTGTCTTGGTGACACTCATTTCACTTTCAACGAGTTAGCACAGACTGAAAAACACTGGGGTACTTGATATATGTCATGTACCTTAAGACGTCCGGTCTTATGACCTCACCCATCTGAAAGGGAAGAGGTCCCCTAGAAGGGACCCTCTATGTAGATATATAGATTACACACACACACACGTACACGTAAGTGTAGACTGAGAAACGATGGGGTACCTGACATCGGACGGTTCAAGGAGACAGGTACCCCAAAGAGTTCGTTCTTATGACCTCACCCAACGGATGATGTCCCTTAGAAGGGGTGGGTCCCTAGCTTGGGTGTAGAGGACACAGAGGATGTAAACGTCCACCTAAGAAATGGAGACTTGGTGTTCCTTCCGGTAATCTACTACCATCTTTATATCACAACAACCTACTATCACCTGGATTGTACTGACGTGAAGAATAGTGATTGAAACTTCGTATAGAAAAGGAGTGTTAAGAGATACACTAAAGATTAAAGGACCGTATATTTTATCAAAACGGCTCTTTAATCTCGAAGGAGAAGATTCTTTAATAATGAATATCATTGATAAGGGAGTAGATTGAGAATGTTGGTGGTATACGTCATCCATGATAGTACTATAAGTTCAATGGCTGCTTTTTTGACTTTACAGGACTCGAAGGTCTCCTAAATTCCCTGAAGGGGAAAAAGTGTGTCTCCCCTTCATCTTCTCTGACGCTGAACGTGGTCCCCGTAGTAGAGAGAGTGACCCTGAAAATAAATTTGAACGTTTGGTACGTTATTTAAACAACGTGTATAACTATTTCTCTTATTTCTACTTAAGTACATAATTCTAAAATGAAGATTAATTAAAATTCGTCAATTATAAAAGGGATACTCCTAATTCTGTGTTTACCTCCGAAATCTAAATGTATTTCATTATGTGTGTCCTTTGATTTTAGATATCTCCCTTCTAGTAATGAGTTCCAGTGTATTCCACAATCACCGTTTCCTCATCTCAGATCCGACGAGAAAGATATCGATAACTCTCCTGTGTCTTAAACAAGAATTTGACAGTTTGTAGTACTTCACGTGATGGAAATCCTATTCAGTCCTATACCGACGAATTAGTAGGGAAAGGGCTGTGTCATAAGACTATAGTTCTGAGTTAGGAACAGATTTTTGTTTTTCGTACGAAGATTCATCGTAGTTCGGGTCTTTGTTTGTTTGTTTTTTCAATTAAGTGTTTTCAATTTGTAGACAAACATAAACCGATGGATAGTCGTTCACTTGTGAGTAAATAAAGTCTACTCGAACACACAAAAAGAACTTTTACGATTTGGAAACCTTTTACACTTGTAAACAAGGAAAGTAATAACACCACTTTTGTTTCCAAACCTCCCCTGTATTCCCTTTACGTTTGTCAAAACGTTTGTAGAGGGTGTCCGGTCGACCATCTCAATAACCGTTTTTTTTTGTCCGCCTCGATTCATTTAAACCTAAAAAAAAAACGAAATTATTTTTTCAAAAAAATAAAAGTCATTTAATAAAAGTTGTGGACATGGAAAATAAAATTTCACTACACACACACACAAAGATCCTTATACGAATATTATCTTTAAACGGAATAGTTTACAAACACTCTTGACAGTGGATAGTAGTAGTGAGATCGACATTGTGTAACGATTACTTCAGTTGATAAAGGATAATAAATAGATTACATTAGTAGAGTCACTCTTATCAATTACACCGGACTACGAATAGAGTTACATTTGGGTGGAGGGGAACGACCAAGTATATTATATGGCCGAAGATCGATGACTTACATGTTCACTCTCACAGAATACATGACAAGACCTCTCAATATTTGTTTCGTTCGTTTCTACAAGTTAATTCTCCTGGAGCTACTAGAGAGACAGACTTTATGTTTCTTAAAATCCAGCAAAACAAGAGAAGTACAATTGATATGTATTGGTCTACATATACCGTGTTACACTTTACTCTCAGTCCACGAAATGAAAACCTTTATCAGAATCTGACCGTTTCTCTTATATAGTCTTAAATTTTACGAAATAAAAGAAATAGAAATTTTACGACATTTTACGAAGTAAGAGACGTTTAACGTAAGAGACTGAGTGTCTAAGTTCACAATCCACAGAAAAGGTTTAATGTTATTGTACTAAAATAACAAACTATGGAATACTATCGTATTTTAAGAGATACTCTACCGACTTTTCCCTCGTGATAGACAGACCATATCTCGTCAAAAAGTATTTAATTTAAAAGATAACTTAATCAGTGTACACCGTTGAGGATTGACGTTGTTAGGTTTGTGTTCGTACCTTTGGTTTAACACGGAATCATATGTTCTGACGATAGTAAAATTTTCTATTAAAAGTTTTACCTAGAAAGATTAAACTGAATGATGGAGTAGACACCTACGTACGTTGGTACAGTACAAGATTCTAATGATAAAGTGTTGTGAGTTATCCTTATTTACATGTATCCCTGGACTATTTTAGTTTATACAGAAAGGAAGAGAAGGAAGAGTGATAAGAGACAGTAATCTTAGTTTAAAATGAGGTTATACGAAGTTTTATTAAACACAAGAAAAGTAAAGTGAGTGTAAGTCTAGGTACCCCTTCACTTGTATATTTTGTCTCTACATGTTACCAAATCTATTAATTAAGTTTAATGAGGTTGAAATATTGTTTATCAACGTAATATGAATTAATCTTGAATTGTAAGTTTTTTCTAAAATATTATCTTTTAAAATTTTTTATCTCATCTTTAAAGGTTTGTCGGATTATCTACTTTTAATAAAATATGTCGTAGTCTCTAAAAAATAATAGGAATGACACTAAGATACTTTATATTAGGGTCAGGTATAAAATTACCGTTTTGTGTTCTTTTAATATTTATTGATATTTGTAGATACATATGTGAGTGTGTTTAGTTGTATATGTATGAGGGAATGTGTCCTTTGTCTTCCGATAACCGTCTTTTTATAATATCCAAAACGGTAAATGATCTATATAATAGAGTTTCCTTAAATGGTAAGATTCAAAGATGAGGTATTCTATGACTCCTTTTACAAAAAGTACCACAATTCTATGAGTTTCTTTTATTACACCGAGAAGTAACTTATTTGATACTTCACAGTACGTACACATTCTAAAAACAAAAAGAAGAAAAGATAAAGTTTTCAGACCTATATCTCGGTTCAGTTTTTATAAAGATCTTACTTAAATATGTAAGTATCCTGTATGAAAATGAGAGATATATTGAGACTTCCTTAAAAGGTACAGTACAACACCTGAGAAGTAAGATCACACCGATTATTGAAAATGTATGACACATTGTCTACACTCAATTTTGTCAGTGTCGGGACCTTTAGGTCAACTCTTATTCTCTTTCTTTTTTTTTAATAATATGTAAAAATCTTTACTTTTTCACCCATATTAATGTCTCAATCTTTAAATTCCTTCATTTTTAATAAAGTATGGAGATACGATTATGTAAATTTTTAAGGTTAGTTTACCTGTTAAAAGATTCTTTTATTCACTGTCAATTTTTCTCGATCTTTTAAGTTCATTTGATTATTAGTACTTCATTTAGTCTTTTATTTATAATTTCTTTATAAAATAAAAAAGAACCAAGGAAAGATAGAAAGTGTTGAGTGTGAGTGATTCATTCCTTTAGGATAGTAAAGATAGAAGTTTCCTATAGGTCAAATACTGGTCATTAAAGTTGGAAGTGGAGACGGTGGGTCTAGATTCGGTAATAGAAGAGATCAGACCAGAAGATATATTGTTGGAGGACTAACAAGAGAGACGACTCGAGGAAGAAGGGAAATCAGATGAGAGTTGTGTCGTCGGTCTCTCTAACAAAGTTTTATTTACAGTCAGTTTTACCTGATTGTTCTAAGTCTGATTAGGAGAATAAAATTCGTTATCCTTTTATATTTTTTATTTACTTTGTTTCAAAAAGTCCGTGACCTGTTGTCAGTCCTTACACTATGGACTGTCCTTCTGTTGTTTTATTGTGATAATAAAGTGGTTAAATAAAGGATCCTCGTCTAAGATCCGGTGTAGAGGTCCTCACCCTGGGGTTTGTCCCTGACGTCAGAACGACTAGATTCTTCTATATTTAATTCTTGGACCCTTCTGGTTACCCCACTGTTAAAAACCCTGTATAGTGACCTCTTATCCCTCGACGTATTTCTCTTACTTTCCTAAGACCTCTATCCCGTTCTTCTTGTAAATACAGAACCGACTCATGACTAGATACGTGACAGTAACAACAAATCAACGATTCAACACAGGCTGAGAAACATTTGGGTACCTGACATCCAGTGGTCCGAGGAGACAGGTACCCTAAAGGGTCCGTTCTTATTACTTCAACAAACGGTAAAGGAAGAGGTCTCCTAGAAGGGTTGGTGTCTAACTTGGGTACAGATGACGTAACGTCTGTCTAAGAAATACTAGACTCAGTGGTCCATTCAACCTACACGTGTATGTACTCTCTTTTAATGGACTCCAGAACTTGTCTTGTTCGTTTCTTCTCATTTCTCTGGTCAATGATTTCAAGTGTGTGTTACTCCTTCTAAAGTAGGAAGGTGTTTAGTCTTTTCTTTTAGAATTATTATATAACCAGTATCCCAACTTAAAAGTCTTACCGTAGTGGAATCATCACTTAGATCTAATCGAGATCTAATTTTCAACGATACTTAGTGTAGATTGTTTCAACTTTCGTTCGGAACTTTGTTAGACTAAGTTTCATTGAGTTGACATTAGGTTTTATTTGAGTTGTGTTAAATTTTGAATGTTGTTTAGTCATAAATTCGTCTATTTTAAGGGGTTCGTACGTCCACACAAATACACAATCAGTGAGTCAACATACACTGAGAAACACTGGGGTACCTGACGTCGGATAGTCCGAGGAGACAGGTATCTTAAGAGGTCCGTTCTTGTGACCTCACCCAACGGTAAAGGAAGAGGTCCCCTTGAAGGACTGGGTCCCTAGTTTGAACCAGAGGACGTGACGTCCGTCTAAGAAAAGACAGACTCGGTGTTTCCTTTATAATTAGTTATCTTTTTGTTTAAGTTTTAAGTCTTTATTATATTAATCGACTCTCTATACAGTTTTATTAATTATACACGTACGAACACACATACACATTCACACACATATATACGTATATACGAAGTATATAAGTTCACCCATCTTTCTTTGTCCTCGTACTACTTCCCTCTTTTTTGACAGTGTACTTTGAAAATCTCTATTTTTATAGACTTTACTTTTTATGTGACTTACACTAATAATCGTTCAATCTGACACATCTTCTTTTATAGTCACCCAAACTTCTATGTCGTTATCAGAACGATACGATTTAAACCTATTTAAACTTTAACTCCGTGTATTTCTTAAATAGGTTTAACTCCGTGTATCTCTTTTTTTCTTACTTTCCATTTATACGTGTCTCGTAGTCACTTAACAGTCTGTTCAACTTTATTACCGACCTATAAAAGGTTTAAACTTTTTTTTGATACTTGAGTGTCTAGATTCTTTATATTGTTTACGGTTCCTTTTGTTTGGATTTCTGTGGTGTGATGACTAATTTAAAGTTATTAGTTTAATGACTTTTTGTCACTTTTTCTATTTTTAAATTTTGTCGGTCTCGATTTACTGAGTAGTATATGTCTCCTTGTGACTATTTTTACTGTTATTTGAAGAGTAGTTTTAATACTTCTGTCCTCGTTTATCTCGTTGTAGAATTTTGATGACTTTCTTTTTTGTAGATAGTTCGATCTTAAGGAATTGTTATTATAAAAAGTTTTACTTCCTTTTATTTCTGTAAAAGTCACAGAATTAAAAAGATCGTAGAATAAAACTCATTATATTAAGTTACGATAGTACAAACATAATGTAGTTTACAATTTCCTTCACGAAGTCAGATTTCCTTTTACTATCTGTTTTTAAAAATAGATGTCTTTACTTCTGAAGATTTTTATGATTTATACACAATTTATATTTTATTGAAAAAAAAAGTAAAAATGTTTCAGGATGTCTTTACTGTTTTTTTACTTTTATATGATAAAAGTCTAGAAAAGTGTTTTAACTTCAATGTATGAATTTCCATCTGTCATCATGCAAATTTTACGATACAACATAGAATTTTCCTTGGTTTTATACCTAAATTTTTTTTTTTTTTCGTCTCTCCTCCTCGATTTTTGAGTTGTCACCTCTCTTTTGCTTTAGTATTTTTTGACAGGTTCCTTTCGTGTTTTTCGCCTTTTACTTTATTTCTTGTTTATCATGTTTCTCTTTGATATGTTGTTGTATCAACCGACTTTGGGTTCCGAAAGTTATTAATGTGATTTAAATTTACTACACTTGTGTGTTCATTTTCAGTAAAACAGTATAATACATTATTTTAATTTGTGTTTATGTCCGGATAGACCAAAATATGACACGTTGTAATTACTCATTACAGCCTAAGACTCTTCTTGTTATAACGTATCCTTGCACCTTTCAATCCAGGTACTTGGTTCCATTTAATCTGTCCTAGTTGGTCCTCTACCATTGTAGAATTCTTAGTTACTTGATTATACCTACCCTTACCCGCTTAAATTAAGTCTACTGGTAATATAGATGATGATACCCATTCTTAGGGAATCTGCTTTACCTCATCCGGAGTATTATTCTTTTTTTTTTTTTCTTAGGTCTTACGTCATGAACCCACGTTAGAGTTTTTACTTTCTTACTAGAGACAAGCAAAGGTTCCGTTTTGTAAGTTATAGTATCATTAGGTTCAGATACGTGGTTGGTGACTACGGTTTTTCGACTTCAAATTGTTAAGACACTTCTGAATGTGTTGGAAGATCTTGATTGTGCTTTTTTTTTTTACACAAAAAGTAGTATCCCCTGACCTTACGTTTTCATCCTTCAGTTCTCTATGGATCTTCTTGTCCGTTCAAACCGGAACCTCACGTTTTACTTAGTCCCATTTCCGATTGTCTCAAAAAGGTTCTCTTGTGTGACCAGTGCCGTTTGTGTTTGTGTTCTCTGTTGAGATTGTACCTGTAGTGGTCTACCTGTTATGGCTTTAGTCTAACTAATGTAAGAAACATCAGCTTCTACCTCTTCAAGATATGTCAGTCGTTTTAGTTCTGGACCTCGACTGACACTGAGTCTAGTACTTTAGGGTTAACGTTTTAAGTCTGTATTTAACTTCTTTCATCCCTTTTGGTAATTTTGTAAGTCCATACCGGATTTGGGTTAGGGAATACTAATATTTCATCTCCACTACTTGTCTGAGTTCCCTAATCTAGACTGTCTCACGAACTTCTCGATACCTACCTCCAAGTAGTGTAACATGATCTGTACCACTGGTTTTGGTAGTGTTTCTTTTTCTTTACGTCTTTCCTTCCCACTAACAGACTCCTCCGGAATGTTTATCGACTCCTTTCTTCTCTCCACTTTCAGTTTCTTCTTTCCCTTTCTATATGAGTCGATTTACGTGTCAAGGTCTCTTATGGTTCCTCTCTATTCTTTCGGAGGAATTTTCTTGTTACGTTTCTTTATCTCCTTTTCTTATCTTAACCTTTCTGATCTCTAGAGAAGTTCTTTTAATCTCTATGGTTCCCTTTTAAAGTACGTTTCTATCCGTGTTATTTCTTGTCTTTCCCGCTCCTGTATTGTCTTCGTCTTCTCTAATTCTTCTCTACCGTTCTTATGTGTCTTCTTGATATGTTTTTTACAGAATTACTGAGTCTATTGGTACTACCACACCAATTGGAGTCAGTGAGTGGATCTCGATCTGTAGGACCTAACACTTCGGTTGACGCGGAATCCTTCTTAGTGATACTTGTTTCGATCACCTTCACTACCTTAAGGTTGACTCAATAAAGCTCAGGATTTTCTACTACGACAATCACGACGTGAGTTATACGGTGGTTTAAACCTTTAGGTCATCACCGGTGTCCTGACCTTTACCAGTCAAAATTAAGGTTAGGGTTTGTTTCCGTTACGGTTCCTTACAAGTTTGATGGTCTGTTTACGTGAGTAAAGTGTACGATCGTTTCGTTACAAGTTTTAAGAGGTTCGATCCGAAGGTGTCATGTACTAGACTCATGAAGGTCTACAAGTTCGACCCAAATATTTTCCGTCTCCTTAGTCTGTAACATACCGGTTGTAAGTAAGTTAGTATCTTTTTCGTTCCCTTGAGGTCTTTTTGTAGATGAAAATGAAGTAACTGATGTGATTTCGGAAATTGATTGATTTCGGACACCTAGTGTTACTTGACACCTTTTAAGAATTTCTCCACCCTTATGGTCTGTGGAATGGACGGAAGACTCTTTAGACGTACGTCCAGTTCTTCGTTGTCAATTTTGACTTGTACCTTGTTACTTGACCAAGTTTTAACCCTTCACTCTTGTAGTTCCGACATATAACAGTGAAGTGAATAAATTGAAGATACGTCTCATATATCACACTTTACGACTCGACCTACTTGGTACTCGATCTTAGTACTAACAGTCCTCTTTTATAGTCGTTAGAGTCCATTACGTCTATGGTGAGATTACTGTTTTTCCTTTCTTTTTGATTTCTCGGAGAACTGCTTCCACTTTCTACTCTCACTCTTTGGACCGAATTTTGAGTTGTAAGTTTTTTGATTATAGTACCGTAGGTCAGGGTAGTCAAATACCATTTATCTACCCCTTCTTTAATAAAAGAACCCGAGGTATTAGTGACTCCTACCACTGATGTCAGGACTTTAATTTTCTACGAACAAGGAACCCACTTTTCGATACTCTTTGGATCTATCACGTACTTTTTCTCCTCTGTAGCAAAACGGCTCTTTCCAGGTTTATCAGTTTCGACACTAAAAAGGTCTTCAGTACATCTTTACACTCTCAACCTGGTATTTCTTCCAACTCACGGCTTCTTAACTACGAAAACTTGACACCATAAACTTTCTGAGGACTCCCAGGGAACCTGTCGTCCCTCAAGTTTGGTCAGTTAGGATTTCCTTTAGTTGGAACTTATAAGTAACTTTCCTGACTATGACTCTGACTTCAGGGTTATAAAAACGGTGGACTACACTTCCCGGTTGAGTAACCTTTTTTGAGACTAGGATCCTTTTTGACTACCATCCTCCTCTTCCTCCACTGTCTCTTACTATACCAACCTACCGTAACGGTTGAGTTACTTGTACTCAAACTCGTTTGAAAACCTTTACCATTTCCTGTCCCTTCGGACCGTACGACGTCAGGTACCCCAGCGTTTCTCTGTGCTGTAACTCTGACTTGTAGTTGTTGAAATTATACAATTATATATGACGCAAAAAATATTTGACTTCAAAAGACCGCTAGGACGTAATCCCTTAAGATGACCGTGGTAAAAAGATTGTCGAAATCTAGTGAAAAAAGAGGTCCGGTGTAAAACCATATAGAGTGTTATAAAGGTTGAAAAGGTAATAATAGCATAAAGGAAACCAGTAGACACTAGTCACTACAACCTACAATGGTAACCTCTTTCTAAGACTGAGCAACTTCCCAGCCTACTACCAATCGTAAAGATCGATATTCCACGAAATTTAATTCCAAACATACGACAAAAAATTCTGTGTTACGATAATGTGTAAATTATCTGATGTCATACCACATTTGTATTAAAATATACGTGGTCTTTTTTTAGTGCACTGAACGAAATGACGTTATAAACGAAATAACACTACTGGACCTTGGTTTGAAGTCACAGAAACCAAATACCGATGTGTATGTTCTTAGGTGAAATTTCTGTCTATCTTACTTTTAGTTTCATATCCCCTTTATGTATGGTATGTTTATGTTTAGTTTTATTTCTACGTCTCCAATATAATTATAGTCTCTTTTGTCTTTGACCTTGTTACTTATGATGGTAACCCTTAAGTAACGTGTGACTATTGTCCCAGTTACGTACTTCTCCACTTTTCTATTTATGTGTTCAGGTGATTCTACCCACCGTTAATTTTGTGAGGTAGGATTCATATGGAATATCTTGTTCATTTCTGAAGGACGTACCATCTGATTCTGGGAGGTGTTAGACGAGGAAATATTTTCGTTACTTTTATGACCTTTTTGACAGTTTTAGTTACAAAAGACTTGAGACCTTTAATTAGTTTCCAAAAGTTATTAGACTCCCAAATATATTCTTATTGACGACTGGATACCATTTTTTACCATTCCAAACATCGTGAAATTGAAATAGAGGAGGTTAGGGGATGAGGTCTCGAGACGACATCCATACGTTTGACCGTCGGAGATTTAGTACCAACGAGACTTTTAATCGTCAGAACGTCGGTGACCTCCCAAGTCTGACCTAAACTTCAAGGTATTTTTCTGGGTCAGAGGGTCGTGACACTCGTGACTGTCGTGGACCTGATAGAGTGTCGAGGACCATTTCGTGGTAAGTGTTCCGTTACAATAGACAGGACTGGACGGTAGAAGATCAAAGGATTTTCCGGGTCCCTCTAGACGGAAAGAGGACGGAAACGGAGGAGAAACGAGAGACTGGAGTCATGATGATGGGATGGAAAAGGAATGAATGTATTTTCATACAGGATACTTACATATCTAAGTAAGATCTTTATAAAAACTGAACCGAGATATAGGTCTAAAAACATTATCTTTTCTTCTTTTTGTTTTTGGAATGTGCACGTACCGTGAAGTATCAAATATGTTACTTTTCAGTGTAATAAAAGAAACTCGTAGAATTGTTGTGGTACTTTTGGTAAAAGGAGTCATAAAATGTCTCATCTTTGAATGTGAGTCTTACCATTTAAGGAAACTTTATTATATAGATCCGTTTTGGATATTATAAAAAGACGGTTATCGGAAGACGAAAGACACATTCCCTCATACATATACAACTAAACACACTCACATATATATCTACAAATATCAATAAATATTAAAAGAACACAAAACGGTAATTTTATACCTGACCCGAATATAAAGTATCTTAGTATCATTCCTACTATTATTATTATTAAAAAATTTTTCTGTAACCAGAAGGATGGAAGAAATCTTATTAAGGTTGTACAAGGGAGGAGTCTGACAATCGTAAAGGACAAAGAAGATCGGTCTTTTAACGAGGAGGTTTACGGAGTAGAGAAAGGTCCAGAAACAAGTTGAAAGACGTATAGTCTCCTTGAAAGGAATTGGTAGGATACTGTGATCAAGTATTATGACATAACATATACACTTTAAACGATTCTCACATCTATAATTCCTAAAGGGACTTGTTTTTGTAACACCCTTAGGAGAGTGCTACGTTTGTATGTAGTTTTGTAGTGTGACATGTCAAATTTATATAATGTTAAAATAAACGATTAATATGTATTTCAACCCTTTTTAATTTTTTTTTTAGTGTTGGAAAGAAGGTGGAACCATAAGTGATACGGGGAAAGGGTAAAGAAAGAAAAAAAAAAATTATTGTGAATAACGGTAAACTTCATGGTAAATCAAATGAATAAATCAACTAATAGACACAGAGGGGTAATCTTACTCGAGGGACATAATTCTGAAAACAGAATAAAGATATACGGGGTGGGTGTCGTGAGTCTTGTCATCTACCGTGTAAAGAACAAGAACAAATCAGTGAAGTCTGCACTCAGAAACGTTAGGGTTCCTTTCCTTCATTAAAAAGAGGAACACACGAATTAACGAATCAGTACAGACTTAGAAAGGTTGGGGTACCTGATATCGGATGGTTCGAGGAGACAGGTACCCTAAAGGGTCCGTTCTTATGACCCCACTCAACGGTACGGGAGGAGGTTCCCTAGAAGACCTGGGGCCCTACCTTGAGTGAACAGAATACAGAGGACGTAACCGTCCGTCCAAGAAATCGTGATCACGGGGAACCCTTCGGAAGTGTAAATTTATGTTGTACGGTTTTTAGATTTGATTGTGTTTACTAAAACTGTTAAAGTGGTTCATGGTATTAACGGTTTAAGTTGACAGTTATATTCATGAAAACTATCTCAACTAGTGAGGAAACAATTTTATAAAAGAAGTAACCACAGATGTTATAATTTAGGTAACTAAATAAGGATAAAGTTACGGTGTTGGAACGGTATATATATATATATATATATTAAAGAAGACTAAAGAAAATCTAGAGATTTATAACCCACAAGGTTCCCAGTGGGGTCTTGTAGAAGAGTAGAGATAAATAACGGGGGGAGATCCACTTCAGTGGTTCAGGATACTGAAATATAGAGTAGGAAGGTGAATACTAAGAGTTAAAAAAAATAAAGATCGATCATTGTTAGGTGAATTTAGACATAAAGACATAGATAAATTGTAAAAGTAACCCAACAGATTATTTTTAGTATTTGAATTGTACAGGTTTTAATTTTAAGTCTTAAAAGGAGTGAGTTCGGACGAGCAAAAGGTTATCGTTGAGGTAAATTGGACAATAAGACCGGGGTTTGGATCTTAACTAGGAACTGAAGGAAAAGTGAAAATGAGGTACGAGACAATAGTTTAAGACAGTTGAGACGGGAGTTTTCGACAGGTCTCTGTCAAGTAGTTGGACGAAAGTTAAGTAGTGGGACGAAAGTTAAGTGGGAGGGAAGTGGAAACCTGATATGTCGTTGGTTTACTAGGATATATATATACTTATATGTATATATATATATATATATATAGTCTAATACAAGATACGGCTAAATTTGAAATATTACATAAGGGTAAAATTATTAATTTTATGTTATGTTTCAGAAATTTCACCGTCTGTCCAGTGATGTATAAGACCATGGTTCGTATAAGGTCTGAAGTAGGGAATAATTACAGTGAAAGACACAAGGTGAAAGACACGAAAGTGAATGACACGAGGTTTGTGTAAACTGTAAAAATAGGAAGAAATTTACATTGTTCAACTAGAGATGAAAAAACGTAAACTTGTAAGAGACGGAGATCACGGGAAGTAAGTCTATAGGTATGCTGAAAGAGAGAGAAAACTAAATCTATAGATGAAACTAAAGTGGAAGAGTCTGTCCGGAAGGTACTGATGATGCAGATTAGATTGTGGGGTAGTGGGATGAAAGATAAGAAAATGACCGTGATCAGATAAATAGACAATCTTCGATAGATCATAAACATTTCTATACGTATTTGATAAATAACAAACATAAGTAGAGATCTCGAATTCAAGGTAATCATCTCCACGGAACAGATAAAACAAGTTAACAGATAGAGGTTCTGGATCTTTACAAGAACCGTGTGTTTATAAACTACCCACTAATTACTTACTCATTTATGTACGTTTTCCTTTCTATATATTGACATGAAGAGAGACTACTTTTTTTTACCATCCAATAAAAGAAAAAGGAAAACAAATATACGTAGAAACGAAAAATCAATTACTCTTGGGTAACTAAAACGTTATTCTATTTACATTAATTTTAATAAAGGTAATGTTTGACGTCTGAAATATGAGGGTTCACCTATTTCGTCAACTTAGGTTTCCCGTTACATAACCTTTGGGTAAATATTTAGTGCAAAGACATGAAGACTTTGACAGTGACGTTATTTTCTCTCCATACGATTAACTGGTTGACTGATTCTGTTACTCATCTTTTTACTTATTACCATTGAGATTTAACAGATTTATATTACGTCTACAGTTGTTATTGATTTCACCTTACCGCCGTATTGACAAACTCGGACCTATTGACAGTTAAACAATACTTTTTATAAAACACTATATTTCTTAAGAAATCGTTCAAGTGATTTTTATAAATTATAGTATAACATAGTACCTCAAACCTCTTTTACTATTCCTATGTCAGATTTTTCCCTTATAAATAAAACCAAAGTTGACAACATAAAAAGAAGGGAAACAGTAAATTTTCTAGAAGTTCACAGACGAGGTTCTATTCTAGTACTCAGTACGAAAAAAGTCAGGTAATGTAAAGTTAATAATAATACTAATAATAATAGTAAGTGAAAGGTATCATGTTACATAAGACAAACCAAGACCACTCCTTTCGTCTTACTTATACTTTGACAGATCCGACATGTTTATAAGTGTGTCAACAATTCCTTCGTCGTTGTATGTGTTAATTCGTAGTTTATTCTGGTTGTTAATATGGTCAAAAATACTCTCCCTGTTCCTGATAAGAGACCCTTCTGTTCCCCTTTCTATATAAAGTCGAACCATCAACCCCTCCCACAGACCCTTGTGAGTCTTCTTTTAATAAAATTAATTATTTTCCCATCTTGACCTTTTCCTACAAGTCTTACCCGAGGTCGTTCGACAATACTCGGTAGAGGTCATACGAGGACGTAAGTCCAGTTTAACATACTTTTAATCTTATGACATGATTCTTTTGAAAAATATCCCCTACTCTTCAGTAACTTTCTAAAACTTAGTCCCTTACCATATTAGTCTAAATATGAAACTCTACTACTAACTGTCATCCACAAAAGTTCTAGACTTTTTTCTTTTAGATCTGACCCTTGGGTTTGTTTCTCAGGTAAAATAAATAAATAAATAAAAATTCTGTTACTTCCGGACTATGTTTCATCTGTATTCCTTTTTTATACGTATAGTCCTTTACATCTACTGACGAAACTGTCACTCCTACTACTCCTGTCTCCTTAATTTTTATTAAGAGTCCAAAGATCCTATCCCCGGACTTACTTACCGTCACAACAATCGGTAATATTCCTTGTCTCCCTCTATTGACAACGAACACAACATGAACGACACGAATCAACAAGGCAGAACAGGTTGAGAAGTGCTGGGGTACTTGACTTCGGGTGGTCCGAGGAGAAAGGTATTCCTAAGAGGTCCGTTCTTATGACTCCACCCAACGGTACGGAGGAAGTCCCCTAGAAGGGCTAGGACCCTAGTTTGGGCCCAAAGGACGTAACGTCCACCTAATAAATGTCAGACTCGGTGGTCCCTTCGGGTTCTTATGATCTCACCCATCGGATAGGGAAGAGGTCCCGTAGAAGGACTGGGTCCTTAGTTTTGACCCCAGAGGATATAACGTCCACCTAAGAAATGGTCGACTCGATGGTCCCGAATCCCTACCAATTTTACTCCCATCCCTTCTCTTCTATTAAAAGTACGAGACTTACACCTTGGATAATTTATGGTAATTTTACAGTGATTCAAGTATAAATTTTAGTAGATCTAATACTCGGAACACGTTTTACAATAATTAGTGGTATAAATTATTGATATATTATAAGTCATATCTATATGATATTAAACGAATGGGTAAAAGGAGAACAATCTGTCGAACTAATCTATGTAAAAAAAGGATAATACTCCTTTTATACTCCATCATTAAATGTGTCAACCTAAATGTCGTAAAGAAAAAACAAACAAAAAACTAATAAATGAAACTAATGTAAAGATAATTATATTAATGACCCAGTTTCCCATACGTATAAGATAATTAATTATAGCAATTGAATGAAAGGTTTCCTCAATGTAGTTAAATATGATGGTGGTGGTGATTTTGATATGGTCGAAGTGACTTAGAAAGAAAAAAGGTTAAAATAATGTATACTAACCGTATGTTGTAATATATTCAAATTCCACATGTTACTGGAAGGGACTACTGAGTCAGGTATTTCTTAGACGGACATTACGTCCTCTGGACGTAAACTAGGGAAACAGTCCCTATAGGGGATGTCTTCTCGTACCGTTGGGTGAGGTCATTAGAACGGACCTCTTAAAGTACCGTCTCCTCGGACCATCCGATATGTCAGGTATCCCAACGTTTCTCAGTCTGTACTGACTCACTGATTGTGAAATCGAAAGAAATCCACATGTTATTCTGATAAACTATGTACATATATTACGATTTGTCAATGGTGTTTTCTCAATTAATTGTGTGGGCAATGCAGTGGACGGACATATCGATCCCATATAACACCCAAGTTAAGGTCTGACGGTATTATTTCATTTATTGTATTTTTTCGTTCAAAGTGTTAAAAAAATCCAAGAGACATGTATATTTTCGACACAAATGTAATATAATATCAGATAAATCACACGTTATCTTAATACAGATTTTTTTTTGTGACATGTCTGGGATTAAATTTTTAGGAATACCGATTTTTTTACGATTGGTAGTAGACTTGGAAGTCGCTCAACATTAGAAAAAGGTTATCATTGTATTTTTAGTGTAGTGGGATTGTTTATATTATTACTTTTTTAAATTTAATAACGATCGTAATGGTTTAACACTGGTATGTCTGTACTTCACTTGTTCACGACAACCTTTTACCACGACTATCTGAACGAACTACGTCCCAATAGTATTTGAGAGTAAAATAAATTTTGTTTTGTTTTGTCCTTTTGTCAACAGACACTGTACGTTATTTCACTTCAGTTTGTTTTGTTTCAGACGGACTTTAATGGAAAACACACACACATACAGACCCCACTTTTGTAAAGTCCAAATGAGAGAATCGTTGAAAGATTATATAGTACTTCACTTTCAATTTCACAATCAGCGAGTCAACACAGTCTAAGAAACATTGGGGTACCTTACATCGGGTGGTCCGAGGAGACAGGTACAATAAGAAGTCCGTTCTTATAATCTCATCCATCGGTAAGGTAAAAGGTCCCCTAGAAGGGGTGGTTCCCTAGTTTGGGTCCAGAGGACGTAATGTTCGTATAAGAAATGGTCAACTCGGTGTTGATCTCGGGAAGATTATAATTGACATAACTGGTACGATATATAATCTAGAGATCTTGTGTAAGTAGAATATTGTCCTTCAAACGCGGGAAACTGGTTGTAGAGGGGTAAAGGGGGTTAGGGGTCAGGGTCCGTTGGTGGTGAGAGGAGATACAAAGATACTCGAGTCGAAAAAACTTGACTGAAGTATATATTCACTCTAGTATGTTATAAATAGAAAGAGGTAAACTGAATAAAGTAAAGTGTATTATACTACTTCCGGGTGGGTACAACAGTTTACTGTCCTAAAGTTTTTAGAAAAAGATAACGGAAAGACCAGAGATAAAGTAAATAAAGACGAGACTAGAAACGACAAAGGAAAGAATACGATTGAGACACGAATCAGACAAGAATAAACATTTTTCTTCTTTTTCAAGGACTCCATATTTCAATCCGACAAATAAACTCTAAGAAGAAAAAAAGAATTACGTCCCCAAATAACAGTATTTGAAGGATGAATCATGATAAAAAAGTCGTACAACTATGTAATATAAAAGTAAAAGTAAACGAAATTCTTACCAGTTTGTTCTCTACCGTTCCCACTTGCAGGAGGTCATGAAACCGGTGGAGTATACTGACTAAGTGTAACAACATACCTTCTTTGGTTGTGTTGCAACATTTCGTTACTAGATGGTTAATATACAGTTAATTTTTATTTAAAAATTTCTCAATTTTTTACTGACATACAAGGACACGACATGTCATATAGGAACAGCTAATAGATAGAATATGTATCATCAAGCATAAAGGATTAGGGTACGGGGATAGAACGGGTAGGGGTGAAGTTATTTGAGAACAGTGAACGTAGGATAGGAAACTGTCGAATTTTCGTAAGAGTGTCGATGATGGAGACTTCGACCTCTTCTCATGAAGACGAAGAGTTCTCTTGAAGTTGATTTCGTCGTGGAGTCAGAATTGGAAAGGAGAGGAGAGAATTGGAAAAGAGAGTTATCTATTAGAAGTGAGTTGAAAACTCGGAACCCTTTCAACATCTTTGGACTCTCTCACTTTTTTGAACATGTTCCCAGTCTCGACTTTGAACTTGACATCACACTACGGGATAAAAATATATTATAAGTGGAAAAGAGGAGACGTATTTCTGTTACCAAGTAACATCTTGCAAACTCCTCTTTCTGAGATGGTTCACATTTCTTTTGTATTTAGGGAATATTAGGTTTGAGAGTCTTTAATGACACTTATAACCTAGGTATGTAGGAATGTCGAAAAATTACGTTAAACTGTACGAACTCTAAGACGATTTACATTTTAACACATATAGTCATATGAAACATGATGTGACACTAGACGCATCAAGACAAAAAATGATAATTGAGAAGGTTTGGACATTTTATAGGGTAGTCACGAATGTCGACTTCATTCCTTCGGATCTCTAAGATTTCTGTTCCCATAAAACTTTTAGAGTCGTACACACTGTACATCTCTCCCACAGTTCATGTCCCGAACCCCGATTTGGTTATTATTCGATGAGAACTGGGAAGAGATCATTCGGGGGACAGGTGAGTGATCTGTAATTAGAAAGGTCCTTGTAGGGACGATTTGTGAGGGGGAGGGTACGATGACGATTCAGCGAAGTCAGCACAGGCTGAGACACGCTGGGGTCTCTACCGTCGGATGGTCCGAGAAGACAGGGACCCTAAGAGGTCCGTTCTTGTGACCTCACCCAACGGTAAAGGAAGAGGTCACGTACTCTCACTTTTCACTTTCACTTCAACGAGTCAACACAGGCTGAAGCGTTAGGGTACCTGACGTCGGGTGGTCCGAGGAGGTAGGTACCCTAAAAGGTTCGTTCTCATGACCTCACGCCACTTCAGGAGAGAGAGTTGAGGAGGGGGAGGATAGAGGTCAGGTTCGAGTCCACTGGGAATTCGTTATTAGACGAATTTCCACTTACCTGGGTCTCTCTACAACACCCCTCCCTCCACCCTCCCCCCAAGTACAAACCCTTGCGCACATTCTTAATTTCTAAAATTTTAATTTTTTTTTATTTTTTAATTTTTTTTATTTTTTTATTTTTCTATTCGTTCGTTTTTTTTTGTTTCCACTTACCCTAAACTATGATAACTTATATTGAACTCTCATACTTATCCAGTAGAACATGAAAAGGTTCCGGTGTCAAAATTTTTTACTTTGAAAATAAGAGAGTATAAACGAAAAAAGATATAACCCAATTAGAACCAGACATCTACAAACAAGAATTACAAAGACATCTACTGTATTTGAACTTCCCTCTCCAGGGTCATGACTCAAGTCTAGATATACCTTACTTGAGGGGTGTTTATAAGTGGGTAACAACCGAAGACGAAAGTCACCACCGTGTCAAGAAGTAACTCCCCCTTACTTTGCTACACACCCGTAAACACCTAATCAAGGACCCCTTGTGTCTAGTGATTCTTAGAATCTAATTACGAAGTAACTCGACACCAAAAGACCGTAACCTCACCTATTGCAAATCTACTGATCTATCGGACTACCTTTCCCCTTTCACAAGAAGAGAGGAGGTAGATGAGTATGTGAACCAGATAGATTTTGACGTCAATACATCGGTAAGTATAAATACAAGGTGTGGTTTCTAATTAGGATATCGTGTGTCGTCGTAACGAGTTACACACCAGGCACTTGATGTATATATTATTCGTGAAATCGACTTGGACCCTTAGATGTAAACTTTTCGTAGGTTCCGTTACGTCTACGTGAACCTACGTGGTTTTAAACAGGGGGTTTGGGGTCAGGAACGTTACGAAACACTTTTTTTACTTACTGTACTAATTCCTTCAAACCCTGTGTCACGGGTGACACAAGGGGAGAACCCTTCCAGTATCACGTGTAATCGTATAATTTTCGAGATTCTTCAGGAAGTAATTCCTTTGTTAGAAAACAGGTGATTTTATTCTAATTCATTTGTTACGATGTCTATGTTATTTGAGAATACGACAAAAAAAAAAAAAAAATTACTCCATCGGGAGTTTCATGACCCGAAGGGACTACCGAGTCTGACGTTTTTTAGACGGACGTCACGTCCTCTGGGTCCAAGATAGGGACCCAACCCTTCTAGGGGGCCTCTTCCTTTACCATTGGGTGAGGTCATAAGAACAGACCACTTAAGGTACCTACCTCTTCGGACCGCCCGATATCAGGTATCCCAGTGTTTCTCAACCTGTGCTGACTCGTTGAAAGTGAAGTGAAGTCGAGTTTCATGGCTCTCCGTCGTACCACGTCGACAATTCTCGTGTTCGAGACCTTAATGTCTCCGGACTTAAGTTTGGGTTGGATACAGTAAATTGATAATACATTAGAACTCTTTCACGAGATTTAACTTAAGAAAAGAGATTTCACCCCTATCATTTTTATCATGGGTAGAATACCCCAAGGACACTCAAATTTTATTTCATTTTGTACTTTACAAACGTCTTAAATGAACCGTGTACCTTTTACGGGTTATTAATAGTCGACAATATTAGTGAGTGTACCATTCCGTGGGTACTGTATAACACTTTATTTTTCGTTCCAGTCCTTGTTATACATATTGTACAAAAATGAGTACGTATATTAAATGTATTATTTATTACAGTGTATTAGTAAATTTTTAATTTTAAAAATAACCGTTTATTCACACCTTCCTGTGAATTGATAAGACAATTGTCGAATGGAAACCCTAATTTCCAACCTTTCCTCAGTCTGACTTGGGGTCATACCGGACCTGTTACTCCTTATAAGGTCACTCTCGTCCCGAGAGAGGACAAAGACCTCTGTGTTGAGACCGAGGTAATCGAAAAAGAGAGAAAAAAAAAAAAAAGGTCGTAGTGGTAGTAAGACTGAGTAACTCGACAGACAGACGACTGGGGGAGACGGAAAACGCGGGACTACCGACAAGACATATATTTGAAGAGAAACATATACACTTAAAACCTGAAAATCACGTCCTGGAACGTAAAGTACCCCCAGTCGGTTACAAGGTCCGATGACTATGACAAAACACAGGACGAAGAGTGTAGGTCAGACAGCCGACCTGGGAACCCGGAGGGTCGTAGGAGTGAGAGTCTTCCATACGTCAGAACTAGAAACACACTCGGTACCTATCGTTACCACTGAACTGACCCTGATTACGTCTTTGGACACTGGACCGTGACTTCTGTCACTGGACGACAGTTGTCAGAGGACGATCAGCACCTCAGAGTGGACGACGGACACAAAGAAGTGAACTAGAGGTTTCCCAAATACTCTCGGATTCAGTTTTCAGAACAATTTTAGGTCTACGTAGGACAGATGTCGTAAGAGGACTAGGTGTTCGGAAGATTGGAATAGTCTTCTCATTTAATTCAATCAAGACGGTACTGAACAAAAGGATTTCCGGGATGAATCACAATAATGATTTTGTCTAAACTAAACTAAGGTTAACACCAAAGTTAAATCTGTATAAATGACATAAGGGGATGGACGAGTGACAGGGAGGGACAGGGGGGTTCCGGACGGACCACCGACCTCCATTAACCTATATATTTAAGTACGTTTTCATGATTACCTTTTGTTCCCGAATATACATGACAAACGTTGCATCGTCGTTCTTTCTGAATAAGGTTTTCATCTTTACAACCATGCATGTGCACTTAAAACCCAACTATCACTAACGTAACACTATCTACCTCCCGTATAAAACCCATCTCCTCCTAAAACTACGAGAATGATGATGTCGTCCTTCTACGACATAGTAAGATGGACACTGGACTCGAATCATTACCTCCTATCATAATCAAAGGATACTGACGATATTGTTTACTGGTGTTAGAAACATTGAGTTGTATTGTCTTTAAATAATCGAGTGATAGATCTCTGGTCTACAGACTACAATCAGAGTGACCCGGTTCTAGTTTTACAACCGTCCCGGTGTGAGGGTGGTATTCGAGATCCTCTCTAATACAAGAAACGGCGAAGGTCAAATACCATCAATGGTCGTAAGTAACCCAACATCGGTGTAGTGAGATTAGACACGTAGGGACTGGTACAACGGAGAGGAGAAGAAAGTAGATATTATAGGGAGACTGAGTGAAAATATTTCTGTGAACGTTAATTTAAGTCCCTGGTCGGTCTATTAGGTTCTACTAAAGAGATAGAGTTCTAGGAATTTAATTAGTGTGGACGTCTCAGGACAAATTACATTATAAGTTTCTAAGACCCTTAATCTTGTATCCATAAACCACCCCCGCCCCCCCCCCGTAGTAAGTTGGTCGGTGTTTCCGATTATGGTTTATTGAGAAAAGACAGTATGAAAAGAGTCGAGGAACCAAATAGATTCATACTTCGTCTATTAACCAACCTTGTCTCTTTTCGTTTTATAACGTCTTCTACAGTGATCGGAAGAAAGGGAGAAAACCGGGGACCACCATACAGATCAACACTTAGATAAGTACATGGACGAGTCCAAGGTTCGTATGGGACTACCCTTCGTCCCGTCATATTAGGTGAGGACTTTAAGTAGAAACGGTGAAAAGTGAGTAAACCAACCGAAAACTAGAGGTGCCGTATTAACGACTGCGTCCAACTTTAAAATTGCCCCCTTTCTAAGTAACCGAACGGTTATTGTAAACAGAGAACACGACCGTCACTCGTGTCTCCTCGGTAAATACGTTAGATTAATAATGCAGTTAACCCCCTACCTCATTACAAAGGGTCTACGGTAAACCGTGGACCTCTCGACGTTTAGTCGTGATGGCATATTCTTTGTAATTATATCTGGTAACTAACGTAAGTAACTAGGGTGGGGGAGAGGGAGGAGGGAAACCGAAGAATAAAACCAATCTTCAATTTACGTTTTCGAAACGAAACGGAGAAGATCGACGGTACAAGGCTGTACCCCGACGTAGCTAATAAACAGAAAATGGTAATTTATATGAATTCCTCACTACACGTAAAGACTTAGCGACAGGGAAAAGGACTGGAACACAGTAAATTTTATAAGCACCAGTCACCCTCACTCTAGACCTGAGGTCTCCTTGGACTTTGTCTTTAAAGTCTCTTTGACTTTAAGGACGACGGACAAAGGTGAAACTAGATCACCAGTTTCTAGAGAACACTAGGGACTTAGGAGTCGGACACCCTATACATGAGTCCCGAAAAGAGCTTCGGGAAACACGAGTACCAATGTTCTCGAGGAACCACAATTTCGTGACATTTGGGGTTTCTCCCGAAATAAAAAATTACTAAGAAAAAAATTTAGTCATTGATACTAAACCCTAATCGGAGTTGTCTTACGGGATTCGGATTCCGTTCTTCTATAATCTTATGACCCTTTTATATAGAAGAAAGGAAGAGTAACGGAAAGGAGTTTATGAAGGAGGAGAACATCCATCTAGGGACTTTAAATAAGCGGGTAACTGTTTCGGAAAGTAAGGTGTTAACCCCTCCTCGAAATTTTAATCGAATTTTACATCGATTCCGGTCCTTTTTCTTCGTGTCTGTGAATCTAAATATGATTCCTCATTTACTGACGACGACGTCTGAGGACCTACCAGAAAGTCTAAACCTTTCAGGGATAGGGTTAAGGAATAAAACTCCTTCCTGACCTCTTGACTGAAAGGGTTCCAGAATGTCGTTAAATCATCATTTAAGAGAAGACTTTGTTTTTCAAAATGATCCCCTCATGGAATTTCCGTAACTTCTATTTGTAAAGACTAACCGAAATAAATTATGATTCCCGGTCAAGACCTCGTAAAGTTTCGGTTGATGTTATAGTCTGGTTAGTGATTTCTTGTATTTCGTTAGATAGTGGTTACGAGTTTTATATGAAGGGAACCGGGACGGTCCCACCAGAAGTGGTTTTCGAGTACACAGAATAAGGAGAAACAGGGGAATTGTAGATCATCTCACGAACGGTGTATTTTTCCGTGAGTTGTTCATAGACTACTTACTGACTTATAGAGGTCTTTATCTCTTCCGAAACGTGACTTGGGGAATATGTGAGATACGGAGGAGAGATGAGTAACAAATTCACCGAAGAGTCGAAACCCCAAACCGGAACCCACCGTGATTATTATTACAGTCACCAGTCCCTCACTTTGTTTTCAATCGGTTAGATGACTCCCAACTTGAATGTTAGAATCGGAAGGAACGTCCTGTATTCCTTAACCAGTCTGACGTCAGACTCTACATTCTTCGTTTCTGGTACCCTAGGTACATAGGAGCCTTAGGTTTCGGTGATTCAGATAGAGACCCGAAACACTCTTAGGTTTCCGTTCTTTATGTCCAAGAATAACCCTCGGTCGCGAGAAAGAGGTTGTTTGAAGAGAACCAGAGAACTCTCCTGGAGAAGGGGCCGACACCAAACTCGATGTCCGTTTCTTATCTCTTCCGTGGTATCCCAAAACCTACTTGGTGAACCTATTAGTACCGAACACCCTTCCTTCCTTATTCTCAAAGTGGCAGTCCTAAACGGGAAGTAAAGTCAGGATGCCACGGGTGAGGGTGGTCAAGATGAACGAACAAGAAAGGGAAACGGCCGAGTGGACGTGAGTGGACGTCCCCTACACCCGGACCCGTACCGAGGACCGGGGGTCGTACGGAACTAATCCAGGGAGACGAGTTCGGAAGACACGAAGTCCCGTTTTCAAGAGTTAGCCCTTACTGTTACCCCTATCTCCCGTCGGGGACTCCCTCCCGATGGGTAGTCGGAGTCTCCTTTTATCCTCGGTCGTCGGCTCGTGTGAGGACAACCGACTGCCGAGTCATAACCGACTCTCAGGTCCCTCCGAAGTCAACCGGACTTGGTTACTTTTCCTCGGTTTCTACGTCAGAGAGACCGGTAATTTCTCTATGAAGGTGGATACTAACCGGGGTTCCATGAAATGGAGTCCCGAGAGGGTAACCGAACCTTGTCGTACGACCGTCGGTCCCGTAGGACACCACTCGTCCGTGGATACGTCCGTACGTCAGGTCGTGTCGGACGACGACCCGTGACTTCCTTCTCCGTCGATCTCCTCCTCCATCGTTCTAGGAGGGGAGACGAATTGACCACTGTAGAGCCCCCGGGTGGGCAAAGAGGAAAGACACGGAGAGGGCAACCCGACCCGGACGAGCGAGAGGACCAGGGTAAGGGGTTTCCTGAAGCTAAGGGTCCACACCACCACTGGCCGTTGTGTTCCCATTCTTCATCGGAAAAGAGTCCCAATAGACGTGACAGTATCCCCTAAGGACTTGATACTTTCCGACACTATTAGATTTCTTTAGTATGCAAGTATCTTAAAAACACGGGTTTTCCCTTGGAACCTTATAAAGGGTAAAATGTCTTCTTCTTCTTTTGACTTCATTTGAGACTGTCCATTACCTTAAACCAGTTTCAATGTGTCGCTTGATCACCGTTCAGAGGACTGGTCTCCGTTCCCGTGAAAGACTACATCGTGTTTACTAAGATCTTGACACCATAAAGTACATTGGTACGGAAAGATCACAAGAAGTTTCGTGTCCGAACGACGGGGACTCTTTAAGGGTCAGGGTGACCCCTCGAGAAATCTGGTGTCTACACCGAATAAATTGAAAGAGTTACTTAAAAATACACAAAGTCACCTACTTCCTCCGAACGGTATTCGTAAGAGAGTAAAAAGAGAAGAACACCAATAGTCGGGTGTCGTCACTTGACCGAGAATCCCGAGACCTTAGTGGATTAGTCGATACATGTATCCTTCGACAAGTTGACCCCTGAGATCGGTGATCATGGTACTACGGACTTTGTAATGACAAACTCTATCGTTTCTTCGTTCAGTAATGATTTGACCTTTTCCAGACTCGGATTCGGTGACGGTGTAATTATACTCACGAAGTAAAAAGTATGCAAATAAGAGGTTCAAGGGAAATTCAACCTCTGTACCCAAATAAACAAGTATACATTCTACTCGGGGACCTGTCAGGACTTTAGGACCGGTACCCATCGAGACTTAGTAGTGGTAGTTGTTTTTTCGTATTTCGCTAAAACTCACAGGCAGGTCGAAGGGGACTAACGACGACAAAGTAACTACGGAGACGAAAGAAGTAAGAGGAAATGAATAGGAAATTTCCCTTTGACTTCCGAACGGAAGAGAGACTTGGAAGGGAGTGATCACAACGGGTGTAGTTAGAGAGGAAGAAAACCCAGGAATGATAGGAAGGTCGGACAGGGTTCTTTACTGTGAATTGCTATAAGGTAGAAATCAAAAAGTGATAACCATAGTACATGTAATCAGAGTTGAAGAGTTGGTCTAATATTCCAGGTATTCCCGTTCCATGTGTACGACTTGAAAAATCACACGAGATGTTACAGACCATCTGTAAGTATAATCTGACCTTAGTATCGAAAGATTACTATACTTTTACGAGTACTATATGAACACATATTGAGTTTCATGTTTTGAGATACTAGTGTTAAAATATCTCTCTACCTTTTATTTTGTTCGTTCGTTTTTCGTGTATACAAGTTCACCCGTTCTACATCTTCCTCTCTACTCACATTTGAGGGTATATAAATAGAGTTTTAAAGTTATTCCTCACACGTAATTAAAATACTCTTTGTTATTTGTAAACTATTTCTTTTATTATCTCCGTACCCACGATTTTTGATCTTGTCCTTCTGTCGAATCTCTAGTAAATTCAGGGTAAAGGAACAAAATTCCAACTTTTCGGACCCCGTACCGACACTCTCGTTCACTCATTGAGGATCAGAGGTGAAAGATCCTCGGTTGTTGGATCACGGACCTCGAGGCTCTGACTCGGAAGATTGAAGATGAACTAAAGGGAAGGGAACCCAAAGGGGAGATCCGTAACCAGGACCTTCTTAAACGTATCAAAGTTGGACAACTTAACAGGGTACTAAGGAACCTCAGAAGACCAACCACCTCGGACTTCCAAATCGAAACTGACGACGAGCTCGGGGAACGATTGAGAGACGTAACGGAGACCTCGTAGAGTCAAGTTATCCTGCATCGTAGAGACGGGGGTCCACTGACCTTGATTTTTGTAGATCGAGATGTGAATTGAACGTTAAATTTGAGTGACATAAGGTTCATGAAGGACCCCTCCCGCTAAAGTTTGAGTGACGGAGGTATGGAAACGTTTTGTACTGACTCTCGTTATGATAAATTCCTCCTATTGGACTTCTACTTACGTCGGGTAGGTAAGGAAAGTGTGACCTGAGTTGTCTTGTCGGGGTCCATGAACGGAACGGGTAGAAAAGGAAGATCAATCCGGATGGAGTGGGTTTCATGGTAACAATCCCTTTTCCGACGAACTAAATAATTGTCCTCACCGGTGAGTAACCGGACCCAATCAGTGGACTGGGGGCCGTCCGGGAGGTACTACACCATCGTCTGTAAACACCATCTAAAAAGATTATCACGTGGAGAACGATCATTGTCTAAGTTTTACAAGGGTGTCAACCGATGAGAACAGATTTCTTTCGACACTTCTGAGAACAATTTACGTGTAAACAGTGAATAAACCCTCCGATTTGTATACATTTGTATAACATAGTAGGTAGGTGGTTTTGTCGTGACCCAAGGATGACCACCAAATCAGCGATTCAGCACAGACTGAGAACACTGGGGTACCCGACATCGGGTGGTCCGAGGAGACAGGTACCCTAAGAGGTCCGTTCCTATGACCTCCCTCAATGGTAAAGGAGGAGGTCCCCTAGAAGGGCTGGTCCTTAGTTTGGGCCCAGAGGACGTAACGTCCGTCTACGAAATGGTTGACTCGATACTCCCTTCGGGATTTTTAATGAGGCACCTACCACCACCAAGTCAGTGATTCAGTAAGGATGATGTCTGGTAGTTAGGAGTAAACGTGAAGGTTTAAGTGTTTCAAGACTTTTTTTTTTAAGGAGTGTTCGAACTACGATTTTGACTAAAATTCAGTACAATTCTATAACTATCAGAAATAAACAGAGTCATACTTATAAGTACATCAAGTACTGTCTTTATAATTACATAAACTAAGAGACCTCGATACAGTGCTGAACGATCTCCATAATACATTATATCCGTTTACGTCTCCTCATGGAGCCATTAGTACTGAGCTACCTGCACTCAGACTCACTTGAGGCCCTCCACCACTACCTGTCCCTCCGGACCGCACGACGCTAAGTACCCCAGCGTTTCTCAGCCTGTGCTGACTCGCTGACTTGACTTGACTTGACTGGAACCATTTTTAGAGTGTTTGAGACGTAAAACTTTGTAGACCGGAACCTCCAAAAGTCACTCCGTGAAATCGGGCCATTCGAGACCCCCGTTCAACCCCCACCTATGGGATGGATTCGACCCACCCTTGTTTCCTCCGAAACCTCTCCCTTCCGAACGACTCCGACTTCGATTCCTTTGGGTCAACCCAGTGAGTCAGTATCCAGGTTTCCGTACTTGTTCCGACTTTATCTTCTGTTTCATTTCTGAGCCCTCTTTTTGACTTTACCTTCATCTTGTCAAACTCTTACACTCCCTACTTTTCCCCGGATCTGTCATCGGTCCTATCATAGAAACTGATAACCAAAACCGACTGTTTAAACTGATAAACTGAAACAGTTAATAGTCTTTCGACAAATCCATGTTTCCACCCAGTCAGACCGGAATTTCTACCTCTTAACACCGTGTGTGTGTGTGTGTCTCCTTACCCCGTGTTAGAACCGGAAGAGAAACAGATTTCAGATCTTAGGACAATCGGTCTTCGTCCTAGGACTCTCCTACCTGTCTTGAACACCACTACAATCACACTCTTTTTGTAAACAGAAACCTAAAAAGGATATAGACATAAAAATTTCGAAAAGGAACACACACACTTTATACGGGGTGTATTTCTTTTTCCGTATCCAGTATTTACGTGTCGAATCAGTTACTTTGTGGACACAATTGAGTGCGAGGTAGTTTTTTATCTTCTAATAGTCGTGGGGACACGGGGAAAGGGATTAGTGTTGAAGAAAGGGTGGAGGATTTTCAATGAGAAGACTGTGAATGCATTTACTAAAGACACGAAAGTAAATATGAACAGAGGACTCGTGCGTAGGGATTTGGGCTACCAAGATAGTCAATAACGACAAATGTGTCAACAAGTCATCCATGAGAAAACACATACCGAAGAAAAGTAAGTTGTACAAGCACTTCGAATAAAAAAAGGAAGAGTAACGAGAGATGATAAGGTGAACACTGATACGGTGTTAGACAGGAAAGATGACATTACCCTTATACCTGGAAAGGGACAAACCTCGATAATCCAGATGATAAAAACCCTTATAAAAACAAACTGACAACCACGTACACTCGTACGCAAAGACAATAAACGTCTTAGTGACTCAGTATCCCTGACGTGTACGAGGTGTAACCATCTACAACGAGTTGTCAAAAGGTTTCACAATACGGTTAAATGTGAGAAGGTAACGAGGTTTAATAGTTGTGAATCATAACAGTCGAAAACTTTAACATTAGTAAGACCACCCGCACGTCACCATAGAGTGACTCCAAATTAAACGTAAAAGAGACCACTGATTATTCTAACTCGTGAACAGGTATACAAATAACTAACCAGAAAGTCTATGTGAAAAAACGTGTCACGGAAAAATTCATAAGAAAGGTAAAAAAAGGACGATCTAACAGGAAAAAATAAGTAAAGATCCCTAACAATTTACGTAAAATCTACGTTCGTGAAGTAGAAAGTATACACCGTTTATTTAAGAGGTCATGGTACCTAAGAGTGAATTATGAAAAACTCAGAGTGAGAAAGGGAAATTAAAGATAGTCGGGGGACCCTGGGTTTGCTGGGGGTAAAACGATTCCAGAATTTCGGACCTCTTCCCTTACCGTTGGGTGAGGTCACAAGAACGGACCTCTTAGGGTCCCTGCCCCCTTGGATCACCCGACGGTAGATACCCCAGCGTCTCAGTCTATGCTGACTTCACTGAATCGAATGTCGAGTGGTTCCGACAAAGGAAGTGGAAGTGAAGGGAAAATTGGTAGTGGAAGAAAGGGTGACTAGAGGGGACAGAGAAAGAAGGGGGGAAGGCTGTAACGAGTAAGAACCCCCCGACGAATAGTAAGTGTCCTACTTATCTTTGGTGGAATAGAGTGGGTACTACGGTTGGTTTCGGTAGTCTAAACGGTACAGTTTAAACAGTGTATACAGTCTAAACAGTATCCAGTCTTTTAGAAGTGAAAGCTTTCGGGAATCACTAGTACACCAAGAGAGAAATTACCACTCCTTGACTTACGGGTCTCTTTAACTCAAGGGTACCACTCGTTAATACCCTGAACAGGTTCCAGTATGTCGTAAAAACACCGGTTCGATCTTGATCTTGGGTCCGTAAAACGTATGGAAAAGATGGAGTCATACGATTCTTTGTGGTCCTGGGTGTCGGTATACAACTGTTCTCACCCAAGAAAAAAAGAAAACTTTTATTCACAACAGACACAGACACATTGTTACATTAGTCATCTCTGAAACCGAGTACAGACAGACCTAGGTCCAACTCTCTAGTGTAGTGGAGACGATGAAAGGGTAGAGGACTTTCTGTTGTTTACCGAACTCATTACTCTACTCAATTCTATCACAGAGGGTGCGACTTAATACACCGTCAAGGTCCTGATGTCCTAAGACGGTGTTAGGTAAATGTGTTCTTTAATTTAACTTCTAGAGTTATATTATAAGTATATAATTTAGGACCGCCTGTTAGTTTCATTAATTCCGGTTTACAAGACTTAGTAGGACACCGTAGTGCTTATAAGATAACGACCTAAAAATCTTCCTGAATAAAGATGTCGGTTAATAGAACCTTTAGTAATTTCGAGAAAACCTTACACTTATTAGACTTTCGGTGGTACCATGGGTACCAAACTCATACCGAGTTTGTGTAAGGGAGGGATGAAGCACTCTCTTCTTAAGACGATCTTTCCCCATGTCTCACCCGGTCCTTTCAGGCTAAAGTTCTTCGACCTCAATCCCCTATCTTGGAC
This sequence comes from Capra ibex, assembly GCA_006410555.1. NCBI lineage: Eukaryota > Metazoa > Chordata > Mammalia > Artiodactyla > Bovidae > Capra > Capra ibex. The sequence goes on along the minus strand of SJYO01029184.1, from coordinate 1,927,845 downwards.
AAAGACTAGTTGAGGAAGTGAGACACACACATACACACACACACAATTCCTCACCGATATAAAGTAGAATTTAACTTTATCGATTTGACTACGTCCAATGACTCAATTGGGGTCGGTGTCTGACTAGACGAACTACACATCGAGACAACGAGTATGTTTGTGTATGACTAATTTTTTGTTGAACCCCTTACCCCTACCGAGGTACATCAGTACTACTTACCCCGACTGGAAGTCTGGATGGGGGTGGTCACCCAGTAGAACATAGTGTTTCAAGAGGTCGGTGGGATTAGAGAATCAGGAATAAGAAATGTCGAAGGGAAACACGTGTGGAGACGATGTCGTAAGGACTATTTCAGGGGTTCAATACACAATCAAGGGGAGAACCTCACATACAGGGAGTTCTCGTTCATGCACAAGTCAGTGAGTCAACACAGGCTGAAAACGTTGAGGTACCTGGCATGGGGTGGTCCGAGGAGACAGGTACCTCTCCCGTTCTTATGGCCTCACCTAACGGTAAAGGAGGAAGACTTCTAGATAGAAGAGCTGGGTCCCTAACTTGGACTCAAAGGACGTAACCATCTACCTAAGAAATGGTGACTCGGTGGTCCCTTCGGGAGTTCCCGTTCCCGTTACAGATTTAGAAAGGTCATAGGGATGTGGACTGGGTCATGTATGAAGTCTGTGCCAAAACCACATGTCAACCACTTACTCACTTTATGGTTTATTCGTTTTACTTACTTACTGACCCTTTTATTTGAATGTGTTTCGATAGAGATCTTTACTGTCCCAATTACAGTACCGTCGTAGTTTCTCTCCTTACTTAGCAGGAAAGAGACGGTCATTTACGGAATTAAGAGTTTTGTGTGTGTGTGTGTGTGTGTGTGTGTGTGTGTGTGTGTGTGTTACTAGAGTTTGGTAGTGGTTGTTTACTTCGAGACAGTCGTTTTTACACATTGATTTTCTATTTATTCTTCATAATTCAATTGAACATCAAAAATCTTAGCATGAATCTTTTGTTAATCTAATAAAATGGACTTGATTAATGTTCTCAAGATACGTAGAACTTATGCCGTATGTTTTTTTCCAGAGTAAGTGGTCAAAACGGTAACCCTTATTAATTTTCGTACGTATATCACATTATCACAATGGTTTAATAAAGAAGAGTATTTATAAATAGGTATCGGTTTCAAACAACTACGACCAACGACAGATACCCCAGCGTACCTCAGCCTGTGCTGACTTCACTGAATCGTCGTCGTCGTTATAACGAACCGAAATCGTTTATATGACCGGGAAAGACTAACATGGTATTAAGACGAAGTATTTATTCTATAAACTCTCTTTCAACTAACATAGAACAAGTGTAGATGTAGGGATCGACATCGTGTCTCGAGTCGTGTCTCTTTCGTCATTAGCATCTTACTTACTTGTTAACTTCCCACTCTGTCCACGGTTCCCTATAAAAGGTAGTAACTCGGGTTCGTCGTCTTTCTTCGGGGTAAGTGAATCCAAGAAAGACATTAGTCAACCGATGTGATAGAGTCTCGAAGATTTGGTTGAATTAGATGGTTGAGTTCGTAATACGGGGCAAGTTTCCGTCAACAGTGTCGGGAGATGCACGGGTCCTGACAGGTCTCCTCCACCACGTCAGACACACAGTCGCACTCAGTCTACTTGTGCGGTTGTTGGTAGATACCAAAAGGACCCTCCCGTAGAACTCGGACGTACAAAGGATAGTAATGTCCATATGATCAGTCACAGCCTTTGACGCGGTTCTTTATAACTATGACGTGTTTTAGTTATTTGACCCCGGTACCGATTTATAAATAACCCCGTCTGTCACTGCGGTATAAACGAGTCTTTTAAGTTAGTTCAAAACAGGTTAATGACGCCCAAATCTAAACTTGCTTAATCGAGAATCAGTATCTTAGGATCTTACAGTCTCGACCTCCCTGGGAATCTTGAGTAGACCGGGACACATTAGGACTCTAAAAGTTTGAAAAGAAAACACCCTTTGTGAAAAATAGGGTACTTTAAAATACCACAAGGAGAGTGAGTTCACCTTCACGTCCATAATCAAGAACAACGAACTGGAGGGGGAGAGTAAACGAAGTTTGACGTCTCCTCTTTTCCTTTTAGGTTACTCCAATTTTTCCTAGTCCCTTTTGACCACACCCCCGACCCCCCCCCCTTCAGGATCAAAACTTCATTCTAAGTTCTGTCTGAGGCTTAAACAGAATCGGTGTCCAGGACTATAAGGTGATAAATTTGAGTACGGACTTCCCCTGAAAAAAATTTTATATTTAAATAAATAAAATTAACCTTCGATTAATGTTATAACATAACCACAACGGTATGTAGTTGTACTTAGACGGTGCCCACATGTGCACAAGGGGTAGGACTTGGGGGGATGGTGGAGGGAGGGGCAATTATAGTATATACTTCCCCGGAAAATCTATGTCAATCCCTGTAGACGAGGAACCCTTCCTACCGTGTCATTGATTGTCTTGTCTAAGTAATCGCCCTCACTCAAATAAATTTATTTTGTGTGACGATGGGTATCAGTGTTACGGGTCTCCTTTTAGGACTCCACCCCCCTCTATGTCCCTCATTTACGGAAAATAATCCTGTGAATACTTCCGTTTCTCTCCCCTCCTTCCAGTCGCGATTTCGTCGGGAAGGAGGAGGGCGGGACGGACCACAGACGAAGACGTGGACAGACCAAGATACAGGGAGAAAAAGACACGGAGACGCAGTGGAAAGTGTGCTTACATGGATCGAGGACCAGCCAAAGACGACCACGGGTAGGAACACGAGTCCAACTGAGACGACGGTGGACAGACGAACCCAGACAGGGACGGATGCAGAGTTCAGAAACTCGTGGACACGTCGACGAACGGAGTCTTACACAGTTACACAAACGGGCTAAAACGTCTGCACACACATAAACATATACGTGCACGAGAAGACACACAAGTCGTGAGGCATAGACACTGAAAATAAAACCATCTAATTAACAGGGATGGAAAGACCAAGACGAAAGTTACGCAATGGGGAGTTCTTACTGATTACCATCTTCACCTTCTCTCGAAAGTCTCGATCCTCCCTTTGGACCACTGAGACTACAAGACTCAGTAGTGTAATTTTAGCGTACACGGTGTTTCGTTTTCGCTTTTCTACGTTTATCCTTTATGTTTTTGTTTTTTATAAAGGACACGTAAAATTCCGGAGTTAGAGCAGACACAAAGAGAGGAAGGAAGTAGACAAAAAGGGGAGGGTAGGAGGAAGAGGGTAGGAGGAAAAGAAAGTGAGATAGAGAAGAACAAGATGGACAGATAAAGAAATATAGGAAAAGAGTAAAAAGGATGAAATAAAGAGGAAGGAGGACAAAGAATGATCTAAATCGAAAAAGGTATATAAAAGGAATCTTTTGTGAAAGTAAAGTAAAAGACAAATAGAAAAAAGAGAAACCCCCTCTACGAAAGAATGACAAAAAGAAAGAAAGAGGGCAAGGAGAATCGAGGAGAAAGACTTAAAGAGTAAAATGAGATAAGGAGAATAAGGGACACAGAAAAATAAAACAAAAATTTAGACAAAAGTAAAAGAGAAGGAGAGGGAGAAAAATAGAGGTAGAAAGTAAAGAAAAAAAACAGTGAACTTAAAAAAATCAAAACTTTCTTAAATAAATAAATTAACCTTCTATTAATGTTATGACACTACCAAAGACGGTATGTAGTTACACTTGGTCGGTGTCCATATGTGCACAGGGGGGGGGGTAGGACTTGGAGGGAGGGACGACGGGTAAGAAGATAGTTATCCAAGGACACATACTTAGACAGTCAGAGAAAACCCGAGACAGAAGAGGTTTGTACGAAATTCGTAGTTCTCTCTCTTATTCAATAGAAAAGGACAAGACTCGTCCCGGCACCCATCCACCCCAAGTAATAGGTAGAAGAATGAGTGCCACCCACCTCGACAACGACGAGGAACCTTGGATTCGGGCAACGGGTGGGTCCTGGGTAGACGTCTCAGTGTGACTCTGAGGTCGACGACGACCGTAAGGGACGTGTAGGGTACGTCTCGCTACTCGGGGGTCCACGCTACTCTTTTAAGTAGTCGGCGGGCTGTCCCGATTGCTAAATGAGGACTCTTTATTAGGTATAGGTCTATTACCTAGTGGGGGCTGAGGGACTCTGGTAAACAGAACCGTGAATTTACCGTGGTCTTAGGTCCCCGTCTCGGTCCTGAGATAGGGTTCAAGTAACCATGTACTTATCCGACCTTATTATTACAATTCCTAATAGTATGCCTTGCGAAACTAAACGTACCACGAAAATTTGATATTTAAACCTCCGCTAATTGGAAGGGATCGAATAGTGAAACCTTAGACTGTGTGACACCTGGGACGAATGCTTAAATCTTCGTCCCCGAAAATACACTGAGTGGGTCTCAGTAGATCGAGCAATGACCGTCTTTACCTTTCCTTTGAGATAAAAAGACTGAAAGACTCTAAGAAAGGAGACTTACATTCTACTGGAGGACTAGACACCTAGAGTAGATAGACCCTTTACCTTCGGATGTGACTCTCTGTCTTATGACAGTCTGTCCGGACCCACACTTAGGACCGAGACGTAACTGATCGACACACTGGATCCCCGACTGGAGAATGAATGAACCGTGAAGTCAAAAGAGAAGATATTTTTACCCCTAGGATTATTTGGAAGGTGTATCATGACAATACTTCTACCTCTCTCTAATACGTACATTTCACGAATTATATCACGGACCGAGTATCATTTTCGAGGACCTCACAATCGACACTAACGATGATGACGGACAGAGAAATGTCCCGTGGTTCACTTGAGTGTGTTTCCGTGTCCTTTTGACCAGACCCCCCACCCCTTCTCTATTAACTACTCGGTCGAAGACGTCTCCACAGGGACTCCGGTGACTACCCCCTACCCTGGATCTTCCTACTTAAGACTACCATCCTCCTCGACTCCTAAGACGAACCCGACCTTCCTGGCCGACCGAGCCCTTTGTCCGTTTCTTCTCCTTCCTCCGACGCCTAGTGGTGATTTGTGCAGGGTCATCACACAACGAGGGGTCCTAGTTAAGGTTGACCGATTACAAGGGGAAGAACCCCAGAGTCGACAGTCGAAGGGACCCCTCCAGGGCAGGAGGTTTCGACCTACCTCCTGAACAAAGAAACTCCTTATGACTTCGGTATTTCCGAAACACCTTCCGGTGATGTGTAAATTTTGATTACTCTAGAACACGTCCTGGAAAGACATATTTACCTTCAAGTGACGTGTTTACATCCTTTCTAATAATTATGAGGGTTATTATTGTCATTGTTAGTTAGAAATCCCAAACAAGACACCTCACACCGACGATCTCCAACTGTATAGTAGAGTTTACTACTCTTTGCCGGGAGTAAGAAGAGGAACAGAGTCTGGAGGAGGAGGGTCTCAGTGTGCGTATTAAGTCGGAAGTAGCTTTACTAAGACTACGATGACTCCGAGGGACCTCTTACCTACGGTACGCCTCCGCCTCTCACACCCGAGACCTGAAGTTCGACTCCCTTCCCCTCCTTAGTTATGTAGAGGACTCGTGGTTCCCGAGTTGAGGAAACCACTACTCTTCCCGAAACAGTTTCGGACTACCAAATAATTATTAAGAGAGTTGACTCCTCTCGAGGGGCGAATAGTTAACTGTTCATAAAGCATTCTTGGGAGACACCCCCCTGGATTTCTCCAAAACCGCCTCGACTGTTACACCGACTCCTCTGTCTGGTGTCTGCATATTTCTAATAACTGTCATGTTTCGTCAGGGAAATTGTTTCCCTACGTTCGTCGACCTTTTTATATTCTATCCTCTGAACTGCAGTGAATCAGAGAGACTCGGAACCAAAGGGATAGGAGAGTCTTTCTGTCGGATCGTCATGACTCTCTTATGATTGAAACCTCAGTCTCGTTGGACTGAATTTTAAAGTCAACAGAGTTTTTACTTGATCCCCAGGGGCTTGTTCAATGAATTGAGGATACTCCCCGTTAATGAAATACATATTTAACCCCACATTATCGTCGGGTCTGGTGTGTCCCACTACCACTCCTAGTTTACCCTCGTGTGTACATCTCGTGACTCGTATTACGGTCCGTGCACCCTTCACGAGTTATTAGTTAAGGATCATAATATTGTGCGTCACCCTTTCCGTTCCCCACAAACCTTTATGTTCCGAAAATAAAAGGAGAAGTCAAGAAAAATACGAACTGTAATGTAAAGTATCCTTACGTTTGAGGTTTTCTTTTGAATCTACATTTGTTATTAATATTATAGTAAGACACTATGGAAAATATACGGAGGGGTCCTAACGAGTGATTTAAACCATACTAGTTTACGTGTCTTGTTACTTTCTCGTCTCCTCCATTTAATATATGAGGAACACTAGAACCCATGGATAGCCTTGAAGTCAAAAGGGTAGACATTTTACACCGATTCTTGTAGATGCAGTGGCTCGACAACATTTCTAATTTAAGTTTACAAATATTTCGTGAACCGTGTCTTATCTGTCTTCTGTTTATAACCAAGGTAAGGGAGAGAAAGAAAATATTTTTACCCTTATTGTTTCTTAATTGGAGTGGTCCAATAATATTCCCACTTCAGTCCATTCATATGTCGTTTACAAACATTTGACATTCTGGGATTATTGTACGAAATGCCTTGTAAACAATACATGGTCTGGATACGTTAATTGTTTACAATCAGTTAATCCATTTGCAATTAATTCACGGAAGATATGTGACCTGTGACAAAGTCCAGGACATTCACTATGTCTCTATTGTCTGTTTATTTCTTCCACTCGGGGAGGTGTGTTCTTGTCTCGTAATTCCTGTCCTGGTCTACGAGGGTAAATCCCATGGTCCCCTCTTCCGTCTCGGTCCTTTTCAGTACGTATTTCTGTGATGATATCGTGTCGTAGGGGTCTCGGTTCCCTTCTGTCCCAAAGTCATTTGCACCTCCCTAAGTGTTAAATACGATGTATTTACACTTGTACAAGTACAAGTGTAATTGTATACTTACCATATACACCTAAGGTGTCTCTTCGGTTTATTTTAATCCTGTGTATACACAGGGTAAGGTACCTATCTCCTCGGACCACCCGATGTCAGGTACCCCAGTGTTTCTCAGCCTTTGCTGACTCACTGATGTGAGAAGATAGGGAAACCTAATCCGGAGGGTTTTCAGTAACCATCGAAGCCACTCTCCTCAAAGTCATTTCACACACACACACACACACACACACACACACACACACATGCCTCGTCAATGAATAGAACGACACCTGACTCCTTACCCATACCACTCTTCATTCCTCTCTTTCAGGTATGTCGAGACACTTCCACGATTCCTTATTCCGACTCTTTTACTTCTACCCTACTATTGACCTTCTTCCGAACGACAGTGTATCCTCTTAAATTTATAGAAACACCCAATACCCTTCTTCGGGTGTCCCTTTTTCTTCCAGTTATTCTTCCAATAATACTCTGCCGATAGTTCGTCCGTCTTAAGACTCTGTACCATCTATGTCGCTTCCATTCTCCCTGAAAGAAAATAAAATTTTCATATCAACTAAATGTCGTAACACAATCAAAGTTCACATGTCGTTTCACTAAGTACAAAGATATGTGTATGTCTGTGTATACATATATAAAAAAGTAAAGTAAAGATAATACCAAATAATATTCTATATCAAGGGATACGAGATGTCATTTAGGAACAACAAATAAAATATATATATCAAACGTAGACAATTAGGGTATGAGGGTTGAATAGGGAGGGGTGAAGGGGAAACTATTAGTATCCATTGGACCCGTGTATAGACTTTTTCTACTTTCGAGATTAAGCTTTTCTATGCACGTGGGGTGACCAGTGTCGTCGTGATAAGTGTTTCGGTTCTGTACCTTCATTAGATTAACAGGTGACTACCGAGTCTGCCACCATTTCTTGGACGGACGTTACACCCTCTGGACCTAAGTTAGGAACGTAGTCCTTCGAGCGGACCTCTTCCCTTGTCGTTGGGTGAGGTCATAAGAACGGACCTCTTAGGGTACCTGTCTCCTCGGACCGCCCGATGTCAGGTACCTCATCGTTTCTTAACCTGTACTGACTCGTTGATTGTACAAGTGAAAGTGTGAAAGCGTAGAAATCGAGACTCCGGTCCAGACCACACGTGTATGGTCGGTGGTGTCACGGACCCCACATCCTTACGTCTCTTCCTGTCTGTTGAGTGATCGATTCCTTCTGACCGGAGACCTAAATCGGAACTCAGGGACAAATTCTGAACTCAACGGGGTTCTAATTCAATATCGTCTCTTTCTGAATGAACACAACTGTTTACCGTTAATTGTTTCCACTAATTTTCCCTCTCTTCGATGTCGGAGTTTTTACAGTCGCCATCCACAAGTTCTCTTGAGGAAGTAGCTTAAAAGGAGACGGGAAGAGGAAGGTGGAAAAGAAGGGAGGAGAAAATGACAAAAGGGAAGAGGGAATAGGTCACGAGAGAAAGACGAAGGAGGTAGGTGAGGGTGGTCGACGATGACTACACTAAAGAGTACTAAATGTCAGTCTACGGTAATTACGGCTGTCCGAGTGCTCCCAGATCGATTCGACAGACTACTTGGTTAGGACACTCGACTGTCTCGTCCCCTTCGCCGTCCGGTTGGTGGGGGGTTGGGGCGGGGGAGTCCTCATTACTTTCGATTTGGTCACTTGATCTCACCGACGAGGGTTTTATTATTTAGTGAACCCCCGGCGTTCTCCACCTTCTGAGGGGTCGTCGTCAAGAGTCCTGTCTAGGTACTGGAGGAGACGGTACTTACATGTACCGTGTGGTCGGTGTGTCCGGACCGGGTGAACGAGAGTTCCACGGTGAGGGTCTAAGGCGGTCCGGGTAGAACGAAAGTCTCCCTCCAGTAAGTAAGGTTACCCTACACTGTCCACGGTAGAAGTCCGCGGACCGAGACGAAGGTCGTCGTCCCTGACAGCGACTGACGTTTAGGGGTTCACGGTACGACCAGACTTCTCCCGTTAGGGACCCTACCCGTCTACTGGATAGTTCTCGGGTGCTTAGGTTCCACTCTACTGTCACACTACAGTCCCTGGCTCGACCCTTGTTCCTTCGACCTGTGTACCGAAAATTAAGGTAAAGTCGGTGATTAAGCGACCCGCTACAACCCATTCAGTGAGAGGGAGGGACCTAGAGTCACAGGAGGGACCGTAAACTTCTCCGACCTGACCTAATAGAGATTACTGTGAAGGTCGAGACTATTCGCTTGGGACTTTAAATTTTTTGGTCGTTTGAGAAAAGACCTTTTTTTAGTTCCAGGCTAAGAGATCCTGAAGGTAAATCGACGTGACGGTGTTTTGGGGAATATCGTTTGTGGTTGAGTTATGTACGTCAGTGAAGGGTGGTGGGTACGAGGTAGATTCTGTAGTTTTGGTCAGTACCCAGGTCAAACAGGGAGGACGACTCGATCCAGACCTGAACCCCGACCCGGTAAGACTTCCTAAGGGACACTTTCCCCTATACGGTAACTGGAGGATCTAAAATCGTATTCGTCCATCCCACTGATGGACCCAACCTATCTAAAGGAGGTTCATATATAAAAGTTTAAGAAATTGTATGGCATAGTAACTTTCTTACCGTGTTTATGAACATGTATGGGAGTAATTATTAAACGGTAAACGTATGAGAGGGAAGAGAGAGAGAGGAAGGGATGGGGGCAGAGAATATAATATCTGTAATACTGTGAAATGAACGTCTATGAAGTCGGGTATTGCGGATTCTTGTGCTCACAGGAAATGACCTTTCGAAAAATTCCCGGGATGTTACGAGTCAATTCCCTTGTAGAAGTCAGAGGTATCTCAGGTTTCCCTCAATTCTTCATATACTCCAGATCTGAATCCCTTCAGTTTGAACCCGAGACATTATTGGAATCTCCCCACCCTTACCCGTCCTCCACCCTCCCTCTAAGTTCTCCCTCCCGTGTATACATGGGGATACTAATTAAGTACAACTACATACTGTCTTTAGTTCGGTTATAATATTTCGTTAGTTAATTTTTATTTTATAAAAATTTTTTCTTCATATACTCCAGATTTCTGGTCTAACTTCAGACGTATATCCACCACACTCTTCCTCGATTTGTGTTCTCTTTCTCCGTGTCACCAGGGTTTCCGTCTTACTGGAACCCGTTCAGTGAAGGGAAAGAACCCCAAGTGAAAGAAGTAGATATTTTACCCCTAACACGATTAGAGACAGGACGGTTAGAGGGTTCGATATACTCCGAGTCTACACCTTTGTGTAAGTCCTGTGTACCCCTCGACGGTGTGAATTTGTAAATTCCCACTCACTAAATGTCTTTCCTCTTCCGCTACCGTGGGGCGAGGTCATGAGAACGGACCTCTTAGGATATCCTGCCTCCTCGGACCATCCGACGTCAGCTACCCCAGCGCTTCTCAACCCGTGCTGAGAAAAGTGAAAGTATGTGACCTCTTCCTTTACCGTTGGGTGAGGTCACAAGAACGGACCTCTTAGGGTCCCTGTCTCCTCGGACCACCCGACGGTAGATACCCCAGCGTGTCTCAGCCGGTGCTGACTTCACTGAATCGTCGTCGTCTAAATGTCTTTACTGGAAGTCCCGATGATTTCTGGTTCTCTAATTGAAGGGACCACTGTGTGCTTCAACTATCAGGGCGACGAGTCGGGGGTTTGAGAATAATGACTTTCGGTGTTTTAAAAGTAAATATTACCTTTAGAGTCACCGAGTGTATAAAACGTCAAAAAGTTTCTGTATTTTTGTGTATGTGGGTCAAGAAAGATCAAGAAAAAAGTCTATCGAGGTAAAAGAGAATAACTAATACCGTGTTTGATTTACTAGTAGAGAGATGAAAAAGAAGACTGTAAAATAAAGACACGAGGGGGAATTAAGGATGATAAGACGGGGTGGGACAGCTCTGAAGATCTGAATTTCTAAGATAGTAGGACGGATGGAAATCGAGTTTCACGTTTTACGAAATGTTTTAATTCACTCGTAAACCCTAAAAATTGAACTAAAATAGAAAAGTAAGTTGGTCTCCCCATACACACACCCTCTACGTGAACAGTTGATTTTCGTTAAAGAGACGGAGGAACCCCTGACTTCGCATTAGCATCGAGACAGAAGGACCACAGTCCTACTTTGAACGTAAAAGAACTCACCACAGTCGCGTGACTGTCTGTCGAGGACCCTAGACGCCTCCCCATGATCTTTTCTTACCCACCCCTCACTCTCTAGAGCCCCTACCAGAGTCGAGTAGAAAGGGGACGGCCCACTGACGCCCGATCAATGAATGACAGAAAACGGAGTCGAAAAGATTGAATTTTTTACCCTTATTAGAAGAGGGTAAAGACGGAGTGTTTCTACCACGGTCCTGGAACAGTCCGAAACCACTATACTTTTACGAACCTTCATTATCTCGATACCTTTTTTTTATTTCACGACATCTTCGTCACACAGGACCCTTACGATTCATCGACGTTTCCTTGAAGTTCAAAAGGAACATTTTGAGGTGAATTTTTTACTCCTGTGGGTACGCAAAGACTCTGAGTCTCTCCAGAGTTTACCAGAGGGTACTAAAATGATACACAAGTGGTATTCAAGTCTATTTGGGAAGGGTTTATCTTCTCGTCCCTCCGTTTTAGGACTCCAGGATTCCGAAGATCGGGGGAAATCTCCTGGGTATCCTGGGATATGTGTGGTACACCTGGAAGAGTATCCTGAGGAGTTTTCGCCCATACCCCTCCGTCCGAACGATTAGAGGGTGGAGGAAGATACCTAGACCCCCATCAATGAAGATAATAGAGTGAAGACTTTAACGTCTCTGGAAGTATGACTGGTCGACCCTTTCACCCGTCCCCCTGCCCCTAGGGGTAAAGTATTTCCTCCTCGGACCCCGAGTCTAACGCTTCGTCTGTATGAACTTCGTAGGTAAGTCGGTCAGTCAGCTTTACGGGTCGGAGTGAGGACTATAAAATCGAAATTTACGGTATAAGAAAGGTGCCACGGAGGTGACGGAGAACGGAGGGTATTCCTGGGGTTCGTCCCTCAGGTTTACTCTATTGGACTGACTTTTATACGATGTAGTTGTATGTGTTCCTAAGAATCTGTTAAGTTCACTTCCGAGTAAAACTCATGGTGATCTGGGATAGTCCTCAGTTCAAAACTCCAAACAAGTTAAAGAGTGCGATGTATAAATGGGTATATGGGTTTCCTTCACCTCACTCCAATTTCACTAGTTCAAGAGGTATCCCGACAGGGTTCCCAAGGAACATCAACCTCACGTTACCCTTCTCTGTCACCACCTTCCAAAATTCCCTCACTAGAAAGGAGACATAATCTCAAAGAGATTGATAACACCCATGTCCTCGGGGGTTCCACTCGAGTTTACGACAAAGGACCAGGGGTACGGGTCTCTAAGAGACCCATAAATAGATCTCATTTATTCTTTTAGACCTCTCCTCGTCCCCTTAGAAGTAAATATCGTGTAGTTCACTAAGACTACGTCGACCAGGTTACCTGGTATGAAGTTTTTTACGACTAGGTACTGTTCCAAATGTCCGGAAACTACGAACCTTAGAACAAATTTATCGTTTGTCAAACGGACCCACGGTTCATGAAAACTTCAAGTCCTTTTTTCTATCCTTTGGAAAGAAAAGTATCAGTCACTCGGAGGTCAAACTAAAGTAGTAACACGGAAGAATCGATCATATACGAAAAAGGGATGTGTCGTTTGTTACTGGATTCAATCCTCGTCCCACGAACCAAAAATTAGCCTTAACTCTGTTGGAATTCTCCGTCGTTCAACAATTCGAAATTCGGAATTTGATAGTCCTACTCCCGTTAATATGGGTTATGTGGAACTTGTGGGACCCCACTCCCCAACGTCCAGGTTCGATCGTCCAAGAACCGACGAGTTAACCCCAGAATACTTGGAGACGTGAGAACCTTTCCTCTATGGTATGCCCAAGACACTAGAACGTGTCCTCCCCTCAAGACATAAAATGAGTGTCTGGTTCAAAGTCGAAAAAGACTCAGGGGCGTCGGTCCAGGTCTCGGGACATGATTCTCGTGTTGGGGTCGCATTTCCGGGGTCAGAAAGGGAATGGGTTGGAGAAAGAAAAAAAAAAAGGGGGTTGGAGAAAGAAATGAGGCGTCTGTTTCAATATCAAAAAAAGGGATGTTCATCATAAAAGATTGAGGTCTTTTACTATATGTAAATAATTTCTTTTAAATCTTTTATGATTTTATACCTTTATTATTTTGTCAAATTTTAACGGGTATTAACGTAACGAATTTATTCTCAGTGATGATTCTGAGACTACACAAAGGACAATTGTAAAAAATTACATATTCAAATAATAAATAAACATGACAAATATATTATCACATGTATGTAAAACGTAAAACTAATAAAAAGTGAATTTTATTAGTATTTAAAAAAAGTTTAATAGTATATCCGAAGGTTTGATATGTGAATTTTTATTAACGTACTATTAAGTAACTCAATTAGTTGTAATATAGGTGTCAAGTTATAGAACGTGTGTTTCCTGTAAATTATTTATAAACAACTTACTTACCTACCTAACTACCTATTTACGTAAGGGGATAATACACTGTAAATCAATTCCCATTTATAAAAGTTTCCTTTGTTGTGATTCATTAATTCGCCGTCTCCTGTACCCAGATTCGTTTTTCTCAACCCCTTTTGACGATTGAACTGACAATTTGTTTTAAAAAACTCTTAAGACTTGAGGTATAAAAGGGAAAAGAAAAAAAGGTTTACTCATCCGAAACCAAACGGTTCTCGAAAAAGTGTTGATAATTATAGGGGTAAAATGTCTACTCCTTTTGATTCGGAGTCTCTCCATTTTATAGAAGGATTTCAATGTCTCGGTCATGTATCGTGTTAGCCCGAAGGTCAGATCCGGACACTCGTACGAATCGAAACAAGGAAATGATGTAGTGGTGTTCCCTGTCACCAGTACTCAAACATGAAGTCCATCTCGATAAAATCCTCTCTTTGAAGTCAATGACTTCCGGTAACCTAACCTAACCTGTCCGTCGGAAATACCCTGGGGGAGGGGGGTGTGTTTTAGAGTAAGTCGTCCCTTTTTTTCTTTGGTTAACTCTGATAGTGTTTTCGATCACCATATATGCGAGTCCCCTTCTCCATTCCGTCTCTAAAGTTATTGGTCGCGGACTTTGACCTGTAAAGATCTACAGTCTGAACAAACCGAACCTACTGACCCATAAACGTGTCGTCTTTAACCATTTTCTCGTCCAGACCACTTACAAACAACTGAGACTAACGAAAATCTTTTGTCTCTTTAACCTTTACTAAATCTTTAACCATATTTCCGTCTGTCCATGGTACAAAGGGCCTTTCCTTCCCTTTACTCACCTTTGGGAAATTTCAGACTGATGTCGAGACAAAATGAGTCTTAACGTACCACTTCATGTCCGCTAAAAAGGTAAAATACGTGGGGAAAACGACGTAATTATGATTATAGTCACCAATCGTTTCGTTTACATTATTGATGAGAGGGGTTTCCTGGAAACTAACGTCGAAGGTGAGGAGTTCGGACGTTAGCTCGACAACCTTCCCTTAAAAAGTATAAGGAAAGATGGAGGAGTGATCGCAAAATAGCTGTCTCGGGGTAAAAGGGTCATCTCTTTTTGTTCCGTCTCAGTCCAAACATGTTGACGGTTACCTCTTAACCCCCTCTCTAATTATATTCCGATTTGTCCATATCTTTTCCTTTAAAGAGAGTCTACGGGAAGAACGGGGTTTACCAGGTAGGGACCACCGACGAAGATGGGGTCCTAAACCCCATCCTGACCAAATGATCGTGGCCTCCGAGGGTTTGTGACTTGGATAATACCATACACGGGGGTATACGTAAATTTTAAAATTTTGGGTCTCGGTATTCTCTTCACGTTACTTTAGATTGTGTCATGGTGGGGGGTAACTTTATAGTTTATAGCTTAAGAAAGATTTTTATTTACAACCACGGGGAGGATACAGTCACGGGACTCGTTTTCACATCCGTCACCTTAGGCATTCAATCACCGTTGACTACCTGTGGGGTATAAGTATGTGTGAACTACGGTACAAGAAAACAGAGCCCCCCTGGTTGGGGGAGTTTTGTTCGCTAGGGTCTGTCCTTTCGTAGGGGGTGAACGGTCTCCCTAGGTGTCCCGTCCTTGTCATTTTCATGAGAGTTGAAACCCCGAGGATGTAAGAACCAGGACCTCTTGTCTCGACACTGTAGTGTTTAGTCTAGGCCTCAATAAGTGCCGACTCCACTACGGAGGACATTCTGTTCCCCCAGGGGTCCCCGCCTCCGGTCCGGAAGGGGAGGACAAGTCCCGAGGATTCCGTCTGTGGTGAAGGGCGGATCTGACCCGGAGGAGGGCTTCCGCCGCTACTACACGGGCGATTTTGCACCCCCAAAAGCCCGACCCTATGTTAGAATGGGAGTCTAGACTCGAGGGTCTCCGTCCACGTGATAGAGCGGGAGTTTATGGTCGAAGACCCCCTGTCCAAGCGAAAATGCGTGGGCTAACCCCGAAGACCCCCGTCTCCGGAGGGAAGGGAGAGTCGAAGCCCCGAGTGGTCCCGACTCTACCGCAGAGGGGAGTCTGAGCCCCGAGGGGCCCTATCCCCGTCCCAGGACGGGAGTCTCAGCCCCGAAGGGCCTGTCCTCGACCTAAAGCCGGAGGGAGGCGCACCCCCTTCCCCGACACCCTAGTCGGCGGAGAGGAGCCCGCCCTCCCCCCGAGGGGACTCCGGGACGGGGAAAGCACTGTCCGGGCTCCACAGGCCACTGACTCTGTGAGAAGCGACCCACGTCCCACGCCGAGTCCCGCACCAGTGGCCCCCGATGAATCCCGGCGGCCGCGCCCCCGACCGCGCCTGCGGCCGACGCTCCGACGCCGCGGCTCGCGCCCGGTACCGCACCTACGACCTGACGGAAAAGCGCAGCCGGAAGCTCGGGGCGGGGGCGGCACCACTCACCCCGGGCGGCTCAGCCCCCCGACCCCAGGAGCCGGGCCCCGACGGCCGCCGACGGCGGGGCCGGCCCGCGGGACCCCGAACCTAGCGGCGGGGAAGCGGAGGGAAGGGCTCCCGAAAATCGATTAACAAGGACCGAGTTCCTGACGGGGCAGCTCCGGGGCGTATTTAGTGGCCGAAACGGCCCTTGTCGCTCGTTAGCGCGATTACCGAGCCGCCCTGCGCCCAGCTCGCGCCCCCGCCTCAGCGACCGAGTCGGCAGGAGCCCCTGTCGATCTCGCAGCCCCGGTCTGTGAATCCTGGCTCAGGCCTTTGGATTCCCGGTATGTCCGGGGTCCTACATACAGGGGCTGGGCCGTCGAGCCCGGACCCTTGGGACTTCTACCTCCCCCCCTCGCCCCTAGGAAAACGGAACTTCGGACAGGGGGTACATGGTTAGAGTTGATGTCTTATAGCTGTTCCCCGGGGAATCCTAGTAGTTTAAGTCGGGGAAATAAATTCTCTACCACTGGGACTTCCGGTCTCTACCGTTTCCGGACGGGTTCCAGTGTGTTCCTCAACCGTCGGATAGACAAAGACGTCTCCGAGACAGTTGACGGGTGACGGGGTTTGACGGGTTACCGTCTCCGGACCCCAGAAATCAGACCCAGAAGGGTACCTATGAAACTCTAGTCACGACAAAAGGAACAGGGACACCTCAACTCCCGTATCCACATGTTTTCTAGGGTCCCGGTCACACGATACACCCACCGGAAAGGACCCTTGACGAAGATATTTCATGTAAAACCTTTGAGTGAATAAAAGAAGGAGGAATTCAAAGTCCTCTGAACATAAAAGACAAACTCTAAAGGGTCCTGGGGGTGGGTGTGACAGGAAGTGAGAGGGAACCATCCGGGGTGGGGGAGATCCGACGGTGGACGGGGGTGACGGTGGACAAAAAGGTATCAGAGGTGGAGGTTTTAGATATAACCACTCTCACGCAGTAACCAGTGGTCGGTATCTGGTTTGGACCCCAACAGAGGAGAAAGGAGACGGGGGAGTGTCCCTCCCCTCCCCTCCGTCCCTCTCCTCCCCGGATCCGTCAAATTAAGACGTCTTTGACAAAAATCAGGAACGGTCGGTCTCGTGGGACGACTCTTGGTAGGGTCTTGAGACCGGATGATGATCCCCCGACGTCGTACGAATCGTTCGAGTTCACGTCAGAGACCGTCCGGTGTGCAAGAGACTCTTTCTTTCTTTCTAGACGTATGTGTATCTCTCAAAGTAAAAAACAAGACATATAAAAAAAAGATCAAATACACTAGGACCATATATCTTCTGTTTTTATTAATATTTCCTCAAAATATTCTACGGAAAATTTCGGAAAGTCGAGTTTGTGGGATGGGAACTTTTCCCCTACCTTACTTGGTAAGGTGGGGACGGACCGGACTTTCGACACTGAGGTTACTCTAGTTCCTATACTTCAGAGGAAATACTTATTGGGGTAACCCTTCTCCCAGGCATAGTGTGTTCATCGGGTAAGGGTTGATTTCTGTCAGTAAAGATAATCTTAATCTTCCAAAAAGGAATTCGACTT
The DNA here is from genome assembly GCA_006410555.1 of Capra ibex. Lineage (NCBI taxonomy): Eukaryota > Metazoa > Chordata > Mammalia > Artiodactyla > Bovidae > Capra > Capra ibex. Next base: position 1,910,150 of record SJYO01029184.1, on the reverse strand, counting down.
GGGTTTAGAGAAAAAGACATAGACCACGACTGGAAGTACTAGGAAGGTTCTCCTGTCACGGTTGGGAGAGGCAAGGGATGGGGGTGAGTGGGGACAAAAGTAGGTCCGGTTTAGAGGGGTCAAGGAAATAGACAAATTGTGCACTGTACCGATGTTCCGAGGATGGGTGTAGATCGACGAGAAAAAACTTACACGAGGTTTAACACTTACGGGTTACTGGCCCGGGTTTCTCCTAAAGGTCGACACAGGGACATTTATATCAGGACCTACCAACTGAAAGGGAGACAACCTTCTGGTCCAAGCGTGAGTACCATGTGTCTGTGCATCGGTATTTGTGTGTGTATACATGTGTAAGGGTGGATGTTACAGTGGTCACGTGTGTGTGAAGTGTACGTAGTGGATGAAAAGTGTGTGTTGTATTGGTGTAGTGTGTACGTGTACGGTGTGTGTTTAGGGAACATGTGCGGTGTCTCAAGTGTGTTTAGTGATTAAATATAACCTTCCTGAAAGAAGTGGACTTCTTTTTTCATTTGAGTTCAAGAAAAGTTTCAGACATAAGATATCAACAAACTGTATATAAACGATGACGTAAAGGTTAGACCACTCTGGACAGGGGGACGTATACGGTCACCCCATATGGTAACGGATCTGGTCAAGATAATGAACATGTCTCGTCGACGGGTCTACAACCCGGGGTCGGAGTCAGGAAATGTATACACCAGAGTGAATTCAGTATCTTGTAGTAAAACTTTATTCATTAACCAAACCCCCATGTCAAAAAACTGGTCCATTCTTGAGTAAGTGAAGTTACATTGAGACACCATTGCTGACTATAAGACATCCCGAGGTCGACGGGAACCACGGAGGAGAGTTTACGGAAGGTCTTTAGGAGTGCTCAGTCTCCCTCCCTCGTCGACTGACTACTAACCCTTCTGATCCCCTTCGTAAGAGTTACAAGGAAATGGGTGGATTGGTGGAGAACGAACCCTGTAACAACCATACAGTCTCGTTAGCAAACTCCCACCGTTGTCCGTTAGCTACTGGTATACTTCTGTAGACCCTCTTCGTAGTTAATCCATACCTTTCTTACCCCTGGGTCTTTCCCGAAGAAAGGGTCCCTTTTCCTGTCGTGTTAACTGGGTGAACTTTAAGACAGGGGTCAAGTGAGGACCGTAACCTAAATCGGAGTCTGTTAACCTGAAGACATTTCGTCGGTTTTGAGATGTCGATTTCCCTGGGATCCCGGGTGAAATGTATGTTTAAACTAGAAAAGAACCCCTACCCTGGGTTAGTAACGTGACTCTGGTCCGGCCCAACGTAACGTGTCCTAATGAAGGGTCTCGACCCCGTTTAAACTACTCTGCGGGACGAAGGGACTAGTACCGTAACCTGATCGTGGGGGTAGGTGGTTACCGTTCTGAAGGACTTCACGGAAACTTTTAGTAAACAAACGTGGAGTTTTCTGTAAAGAGGTTTCCTTTTTTTTTACACTGTGAGGTCTCGAATCCAAGGATCCAATCCGGTGTGAAATGGGTAGTATCATATTTTACGTCGTAGACACACTACTTTTGACCGTCTTTTACTATGAGAACGTTCACATAGAGTCCGAGGTCGTCATCTCGACTGTAAGTAGTTCGAATTTATAGTTTACTGTCTTTCGTATAACCCGTAACTACCTCGTTCTATAGTCCAGGGACTCCCACTACTACCGTTGTCACTTTCGTTGCAGTAAGGAAAAAAGTTGAAAAGTTGGTTTTGTCGGATTTACAGGTTGACATCCCCTTACTAATTTATTTTATATACTGTAGAGGTGAACAATCTGATCAGATGTAGGTATTTTTACGACAAATACTGTTTCTACATCGTTGTACCTTTTACCATACTAAATACACAGTTTATACGTAAAAAATTTTCTGACCTTCTTTTAAGTCGTTGTTCCAGTTCATTCTCTGGGATAATCCAACTATCCTATTGTCAATAAAAAAGACAAAGGGTTTTAAAAATAGCTCAAACACGAATTTAATGAGAATATAAAATTTCTCTAAGAAAATAAAAAAACTCCTCGTATTGAAGAAATAATTAAAAAAAATGAAATGTTATAATATAACCAAAACGGTATGTAGTTGTACTTAGGCGGTGTCCATATGTGCACAAGGGGTAGGACTTGGGGGGAGGGTGGAGGGAGGGGCATGGTAGGGAGACCCAGTAGGGTCACGTGGTCGGGACTCGTAGGACATAGGACGTAGCTTGGACCTGATTTCTCTAAGAATTTTACGATCAACTTACATTTATCAGGTATGTTATCAGGCATATTATATCAGGTATGTTATCAGGTACATTATTAATATTAATAGATCTTAGGGTGATATGTATCAAATTCCCTATAAAAAGGAAGTTTAAGATCATTTACATTACTGATTTAGTCCAGTCGGTTTACACTAGAAGGGTCACTAGTACTTTACAGGGGATTATGACCCACCCTTTTCCGCCTTACCCGAACTTGAGGTCTGGACGAAAGTGTCAGAACGTTACTCGTTCACAGAATTGGAGAGAATTTTATTACATTATTACGGATGTAAAAGTTCAATATTTATTATCAATAATAAAAATTGTTGATAAATTATCATCAACATAATGACAATAACCGCTATAGTAATAATTCACGGAAGATACCAAGTCCATAGCTTTCTACACAAAATAAGGAAGAGGTTTATAAACGACACTATGATCAGTAAAATGTGTTTACTAGGGTAAATTGAAAGCATTGTTGAGAAACTCCATAATAGTAGAAGTGACATTTTGTTTTTGAGTCTCTCCAAATCATTGAACGAGTGACGATGTGTTATCGACTCGTTCCTGGTGTTGGGGAAAACCAGACTAAAGTTTCGGACGTACTCTAGTTTTCTTTATTGTAAACGTTTCGAAGGTAATGACACGACCATGTCTTCGTCTGTAAATGATCCACCAGTTATTGTACTACTACAAAGGAACGGGTCTCAGGTTTTAGACCAGAAACTAGACGAACTAATGAATATCTAAGGAAAGATACTTTTCCATGTGTAAAGTTGACCTTTCTACGTTACGTTTGTGGTGGACACAAGAATAACGACCCCGAGACTCAGTGATCCTTTGCTAAAGACAAAGGAAGACCGTCATAGTAAACAAGAGTGTACATAGTCGTCTTCATCCATCTACCGTACAAACTACTCGGAACCGTCGATGACAGTACAGAGTCTATGTCAAGAACTTTTTGGTGTGTCGAAGGAGCCCTGTCCGTGGACGATGGGTCATTGACCCTCCAGGGACGTGAGTCACTACGAATAATTTACCGGTCCCGGAGAGAGCTTGGGGATTAGGTCGTTAAGAGACATACCACATCGACTGGGGACAATGGGGAGGGTGAAAGGAGAAGTTTCGTCCCCGATATCCTGGAGGAGTCTTCGTCTATCCCTATCCTTGCTCTCTTTTCGAATTTAAGGATTTAGGAGTCTCCCTGAGTGATTATCTAAGAGAGTGTACCACCTCAGATCCCAGACCCTCCCCATCGTACGTCCTACTTATGCTCTCCATTCCTCTCTCCTTAACTTCCGTAGAAGGTCTCTGACTCTCGTGGACCTCGGACCGGCGAGTCTCGAAAAGACGGTATTTAGCGTTATCAGATATCGGAGAAATAGGGAGGTACCCTAATATAGGTGGGGGAGGGGAGTTGAAGAATTGGACGTGAGGATGGAGGTGGGGCTGAGACGGGTTTACGTCGAAGTCGAACATCACTGAACAAAAACAGAGATCTCCCTCCGTTATCGTAGTCTCTCCTTTCCCGTGGCTAACCCCAGAAGAGAATATGAAATGGTTTCCCTTCCAAAATGAAATGAAATTGACGCTTGTCAATCTATTGTTGATTAACCTTGTCATAAAATCCACAACGTTTCATATAAAGTCTCTTTGTAGTAGAGAGGGAAGTAGATGAGGGGGGGGGGAGGTGTGGGACGTTGCAACCACCGACGATCTTTTTCCCACCGGAACCCTCGGAGAGGATTAAAGATCCAATCTCAAGTCTTTTGTTTTCTTTTTGGTATTGCCTTCAGCACCCCCGTCAAATCGGTTCCTTATAAGTGGGACAGAAAGAAACCCCATGTTACCGTGTGTAAACTGCCCAGTCCTGACCGAGACTACACTCCCGACCCCTCGTGGCAGGTATCGACCCTACCCTCCTTCAGGTCTACGACTCGTCCATCAACCTTTGAAAGGATATACCTTATAATGTAGACTTTGGAACCAGAGTAATTGTGACGGTCCTCTTTGACGTCTCACTCTTAACCTGAATCCCCGGTTAAGAAGGCCCGACGTAGTCCGACTAGTGTTGTAGTGGGATTTTCTTCTCCCCGATAAAGTTCTCACAGTCTGTGTGATCATTACTCCTTTTAACCGTCGAATCAGTCAGTCGAAGTCAGGGACTTGTGGGCAATCCTGTGAAACCCGATACACCCACCCCCCGCTGAATTCGTTCTCTCCCTTAATAGGAAAAGAACTTGTAAATGATCTACACAATCTGTAGACCGACTGTGAAAGGTATAAAATGGAGGAAGTCAGTAGACTCGTACAGATTCCGTCCACAATTGTAGAGGTTTGATGTCTACTCTTTTGACTCCAAGTCTCTCTACTTCATTGCGAGGGTTCTAGTGTGTCGTTCATTCACTACCTCGACCCTATGTTTGAGTTTCGACAGACTTCCAGGAATAGAAATTCCCAAAATGAGTGTAAAAGAACCCTTTTGGTTCTAGAAAGAGAAACTACTTTAAGGGCAAAACCACGGAACGGGTATACCCAAGAACAAAAATCCCACTTTTGTTCGTTTAAAGACAAATGTAAACCGTCATTACCTCCAACAATTTCGTAAAAAAGGTGGAAATGTTAAGGGACATATTAGGAGGACAATACTTGAGGTCTCTCTCTCTCTCTGAATATCACCCCTAAAATTCGAGGTTCCCTTCACACACACGTACACACACACACACACACACACACACACACATGGGGTGTCACCACCGTTACAACTGTTCCCAGGCCCATCGGGGAGGATTGGGTGGTAAATACACCCAATACGTCGGATCTTCACGTAGAAACCTCAATCTCGGAACCTCGAAAGCCGAAGAAGTTTCCACTTCAAACAGGGGGTAAAGCGTCCATTCTCATGACCTGACCTCACTTAGTCTGTCAGAAGTGCCTAAGTCCACCCTGAGTCTGTTGTCTTAAATGTATCCGCCAAGGCACCAACTCACCAGACACACATCCCCACCCTCCGTCTTCGGAGCGTCCTACCATCACTCCTTCACCTTCACCTGAACGATATAAGTCTCCTCCCTCTCCTCCATAGTCTGACCGGGGGTGTCGTCGTCCTTTCAGTGGACGGACTCTGGTCTACGACCTTCTGTGGTTTCAAACGTACTTGAAGAACCTGTCTGAAGTCGTTCCCCGAAGTCGATCAGAAACTGAAGAGATCTTGGTGGAAGGGGTGACGTGAATTTTTGTTTTTGTTTTGTGTTGTGAAAGACCGATGCGTCATCAAATCCGTTACGAAAAGAACGGGTGGGTCCTACTCCACGACTGGGTCCGGGTCGACCGCCCCTTCGAAATACCTACAATGTCGACGACGAGCAGACGTGTGGTCCGAGTAAACACGGTCAACTTTCCCGTGTTATTATTGTCACCGTTAAATTTAGCACGAAGAACGAAAGACGAAGGGGGGGACTTTTCACCGTTTCACTGAGTGGTGACAACTTAACAGGGAGAGATAGGTGGGGGACTGGAGAGACGCCGTCAGATCCGACCAAGGGACCCCCCGACTCGACCTTTAGTCAAGAAGGTCGTCGGGAAATCGACACTACCTCGGTTGGGGGGAGAGGGGGGTTATTTACACAAGGTTTTTTTTTACGCTACATAACAAAATTAAACTTTAAGAGTCTACTCCGACGAACCTTCCGTAGTCTCGTCGTCTTTGGGGTGATCCATCCGTGTCACGAGGGGAGTTTGTACTTATTATGTTTTCCCCCGGGTAAGTTTTTAGATGACCCCCCGAGACGAACAAAAAGACACACATCAAACTATACCTCTACTGACCAGACGAACTTTAATTGATGTATAGTTAAAGACCACCATCACGGTATTTTTACCTAGTCCTCCTCGACACTTTAGTAAGTATGAGGTAGGACTGGGGAGTGGAGGTAAGGGTAGGTACGAGTTAAGGGGACTGGGATACCGATCTTTCACGAGGAAGAGACGAGGAAGAAAGTCGTGGTCGGATTCCTCTCGAGGGTCTTGACCTCGGACACTCCACGAATACTCGGATCTCATTAATTTCTAAAACTCCACAGTTGTTTCGTCCATACCACCTCTTCGATAGTAGACAGAGTCTCTGTTTCTTTTATTAGTACGACACGTGAGAACCACGACAGTCATTCGAGTCTTCTTTCTAAACAACCCTTCACTATGACAAAGTATCTCTGGAGTCACGGATCGTCTTTACTCCCTAAGAACCACTCCGACGAACCTTTTCTTCTTTCCAAATCCCTCGAACCGTTTGGACCTAAGTTTATGATAGAGATGGAGGGTGACCGACACACTGGGACCTCTTCAATGAATTGATGAGACTCAAACTACACACTACACGTTTTGTCACTATTCAGTGTCGAGATTAATAGAGTACTCCAGTAATACTTCTGAGGTCTGTTACGTGATCGTGTTACGGACCATATGTTATTCATGAATTATTTACCATTGTATTACTAGTACTACTGATAATAATAAACACGGTATATGGTCCGTAAATGATGTCCTCGAGTTTCAAATTTTCCTCTCTGTTTATTAACGTCAATACAAACTACCATAGTACTCTTCATACTTCTCTCGTTGATACTACCGAGGTTCCTCTCTCGGGAGTTGACCCTCCCTCCCGATGTCTTTTCGTCTCTTTCAAAACACTGAGGATTCACTCAAGAATTTTTTATTCATCCTCAAACAGTGCTCCGGGTCCCCCTTTCCCTAAGGTCCGTTGGCATACACGGGTGTGTTTCGGTTTCTTGACACTTTGTCGGTCCGGAACTCGTTTATCGACCCGAAACGACCCGTCCTTGACCCTAGAGGACCCCCTACCCCCTCCCCTAGTCACTGGTTCTTGGAAAGGTCAAATAAGGGTGGTCGGGGACGTGTCGCGGAATCCGCGGGATGGACCGGTTGGTGCCCGCTGCTGGAGGAGAAGAAAGGAGATCCGTCAGTCCATTCGAGTGTGGGTCGGGGGGCCCCCGGACCACGCGTGTCGCACCCCCAGCAGCCTGGGTTTGGGCCGTTAAGGCCCGTGCTCCGCTGAGACGGCTTCAGCGCCCGGGGATCGAGGAAGAAGCAGGGTCAGGACCTCGTTTCAGGGGGAGGTGGGGGTTAATTTTTTTTTTTTTGTGGTTCGTGTGTCAGTGAACCCGAGAAATCTGTTGGGGTACGAGAGTGTGTGATGTGGACATTTTGGTGTGCCGCTGGAGGGAGGTTCCGCGTGTGTGGCCCAAAAGTCGGGAGGCGGGATCGTGTCTGGAACCGACGTACGCAGGGGTGGTGTGTGTTCTCGTGTAGTGTGAGTTTGTGTGTGTGTGTCACGTGGGACTGTGTTTGGAAACTTATGTGTGCGGAATTCATTCGAGTGTATATTTCTGTGGAACGAGTGCTTGTGTGTGATGTGTGGTGTTGTTAGTGGCGGGCATTTAGGTAGAACTGGATTGTGTCGATTCCCATTTGTGTGTGGTTTGGTTGTATACGTGTGCTCGAAGATGCCCGTGTGTTTGTATGTGTGTGACGTATGTGTATATGTGATGTCGTGCTGGTGCCTGGGGCCGTCTTCGTATGTAGCTTGTGTGGGTGTAGGTCTGGCGTGGGTGTGTCAGTGTGATGTTGGTCCGTCTTGGCATGTTGGATGTTTGCACGTGTGTGCTTGTGACGTGTTTGTGTGCGAGGTATAGGCTCGAGTTTGGTTTAGGTGAAGTGTGAGTCGTGAGCTTGATTTCGTACGTCGTGTGTAGGGTGTGGGTCAGCGTGTGCCTTGAGTGTGTGTCCGCTCGGCGTGAACGCGCGCGTGTGTGTGGGCATGTACGTATGTATGTATGTGTATGTCGGGCGGGGGAGGAAGGGAGGCCCGCCTTCTCTTCCCCCGCTCCTACCCTCCTCCCCTTCCTTCCTCCCCCCTACCCGCCCGCTCCGCGACGCCCGTGTCCGCGAGAAAAGGGAAACTGGACTCACAACAGGGGTAATTGGGCGGACAAGGGGTAGGGGTTCGTTTCCCTCACTCACTCAACCCAGGTCTACCCCAGGTTAGCCTTGGGCCCTTTTGACCTTCCGGGCCCCTTAGGCGGCCGACCGCCTCCCGTGCACTCGAGGCGCCTCTGGGACTAAGACGCAACCAGCTGGGACGGCCTCCGAGGAGGGGCGTCGTCGGGGGGAGGGTCTAGGGTAGCGATGAATCTGGGGTCGAGGGACGCTGGCCCCCACCTCCACCCCCACCCCCACCCCCACCCCCACCCCCACCCCTACCCCCGCTCCTTCCCCCCTCCACGACGAAGGAGAGGGAGGTCCCTCTCACTCGTTGACAACCCCCACCTTTCGAAATAACCAAAGTTCTTCATTCCTCAAACTTGGACGTCTGTTCGAAAAACGCTTTAAGGAAGATTAGATCAAACTTCTGCAGAAAATTATCTCTGGAGCGATAAAACGTTTCGGTGATTAAAAGTGTATTTTCCGCTACCGATAATCCTTAGTGGCTGTGGCGCAACCTGTGTATCATCCCGCGGAAAACAGTGGTTTAAACCGTCCCGACAGACGTCGGGTCGTGGTCGCAGCTGGGGAGAACCCGTCCGCCACTCGAAAAAAAGACTTCCCCTACTGTCTCCTACTCTACCGACCTACCGTAGTGGCTGAGTTGCCCGTACTCAAACCCATTTAAGGTCCTCAACCACTACCCGTCTCTCCGGACCACACGATACTAAGTACCCCAGAGTTTATCAGCCTGTGTTGACTCACTGACTTGACTTACTGTTCACTACAACTCGTAGAAAACAACACAGACAATCGGTAAACATACAAAAGAAACCTTTTACGGATAAATCCAAAAGACAGGTAAAAATTATACTAAAAAAAAATATAACTCAACATACTCAAGAAACATATAAAACCCATAATTGAGGAATAGTTTGTATATTAATTGTTTATAGAAGAGTGTAAGTCATGTAACGAAAAAACAAAACAACTACTAAAGGAAGTGACACGTTTTCGAAACTTCAAATCCGAGGTAAATAAATGAAAACGAAAGCAATGAACGAAAACAATCAAAACGACTCTTCTGTCTAAGTTTTTTTTAACGATTCTGACTACAGTTCTTTTCATAACGGGTACAAAAGAAGGTCTTCAAAATACCAAAGTCCAGAATGTAAACAGAAATTAGTTAAAACTCATATAAAAACGTATACTACACTCTTCTACAAGATCAAAGTAACAAAACGTGCATCGACGGGTCAAAAGGATTATGGTGAATAACTCCTCTGACAGAAAAGGGGTAATACATGAAAACGAAGGAAACAGTATCTAATTGACTGGTATACACGTACCCAAATAAAGACCCGATAAGTCATGGTAAGTAGTTACACAGACAAAAGCACGGTCTTGGTATGACAGAACTACTGATATCGAAAAATTATATCAAACTCTAGTCCCTCGTACTATGGAGGTCGAAACAAGAAGAAAGAGTTCTAATGAAAGCGATGAACCCCAGAAAACACCAAGGTATGTTTAAAATCCTAATAAACAAGATCAAGACACTTTTCACGGTACCCATTAAAAAATGACTAACGAAACTTAGACATCAAACGAAACACATCATAACTGTAAAATTATTATGATTAAGAAGACCGGGTATTTATACCTTATAGAAAGGTATACAGATACAATGAAAGTTAAAGAAAGTAGTCATAGAAACAAAAGACTCATATCCAGAAACCAATTAAAATAAATAGGAACCAATTAAAATTCCATAAAATTAGAAAACCTAAGTGATCATTTACCCTAACAAAGGAACTAAAGAGAAAGACTATCAATATTAATAATCATGTATCTTTGTGTTATCTAAAGAAGTTTAATGAAAATATTGAACGTTGAAATGTCTTAAGTAAATAAACATTATTATCGAAAAAACCATCTCAGAAAGTCTCAAAGATATATGTCATAATACAGTAGATGTTTATCACTGTTAAAACGAAGAGAAAAAGGTTCAGTAAACGAAAAATAAAAAAAGAACAGACTAACGACATCGATCTTGAAGGTCGTGACACAATTTATCTTCACCGGACTCACCAGTAGGAAGAGAACAAGGACTACAATCGACACCCAAACAGTATTTACAGGAAATAATACAAATACGGTTGAAACAACTCTCAAAAATTTAGTATTTAACTACGACTTAAAACTCTCAAAAATTTAGTATTTAACTACAACTTAAAACAGTTTTCCAAAGAGACGTAGATACTTCTACTAGTGAATACACTAAAAATAGGAAGGAAAACGATTACACCACATAGTATAACTAACTAAACACTTACAACTTAGTAGGAACGTGGATACCTTATTCGAGGGGAACTAGTACTTCATACTAGGAAAACTACATGTCAATATATACCAAACTATTATAAAACAAGTGGGTAACTAGAAGATCAACACACAACAAATCAGAGGTACACAGACACAAAAAAGGTCAAAAGAAGGTCATTAACTAAAGATCAAAGTATAACAACACCAGTCTTTTCTACGAACTATAATAAAATTATAAGAATATAGACAACTTTTAACAAATCACCGAATCTTACACTAAATAGGAGCTATTATAAAGGTACACGGGAAGTTTTATTACCCATAAGACGACAAAACCATACCTAACAAGAAATCTATGGATAATTCGGTAACCAGACTACATAGTAAATTCCGGACAAAAGAATAAGTATGACTAAAAGACAGACCTACTAGGTAGGTAACTAGATTCACTCCATAATTTTAGGGAATGAGAATGACAAAATGGTAGTTAAAGAGGGTAAGTTTATAAATCTACAAGGATACAGTCCACGTTTTTACAAATACTTACGATATAGAAGAAGAACCTAACTACGGAAATAGTAATATATTAAGAGAAATAGAAAACTATATCTGAAACAAAATTTCAGATAAAACAGACTATATTGTTTAGTCGAAAGGAAAGTGCAGTTCAGGTAACGGAATTGGTGAGTCGGTACCGATGGTTGAGAGGAAAAGTAAAAGTTTCCTAAACCAAAAAATTTTATTTGTTATACATATGATCAAAGGTTCCAACCCCCACCCCCTCCTTACAGACAACGTACTTCATCCCCCATGATAGTGGATCCCTTATAACAGGTATTGGGTGTAAGGGAATAACAAGGTCAAGGGTTATCGGTTTTGATTTCTGGGGTTTTGATTTTATGTTGAAACCCAGTCGTGGTTGGAATGAATTATCTAACACTTTCTTAGACGCCTTCCTTTCGACAATGGAGTCGACTTTAGAATACCACAGTCGTAAAAACCTTCTCATGTATTATAACTCGACCGGTTTTCGAAACAAGTAAAAACAAGGGTGTACCACAGAGATCATCTCGAGTCAACAGAAATTGAAGTAAGTTTCGTTAAAACGATCCAACATAACACTGTCGACAGTATATTCACATGTAATTTTTTGAATGGTTTTAACCAATTAAAAAAACATCTGTGAAATTACAACTTTTACTTTTTTAGTTATAAAATCCATACAAAATAATAAAGTTCTTTCCATTTTTGTTGACTTTACGTTTTTTTTTAACACGTCACATACCTCTTCCACGATACTGACTAGTTTGTACAGTTTTCACCAAACACTTCAAGGTACGATATATAAAGAACGACTTTATACGAGGTGTCAAGTCATCCAGTCAACTACAACTATCACTAGTTTAGTTCTGTAATTAACTCCCGTCAGTTTTAATATGGTGTACCCTCTATCGGTTGTGTAAGTTTTATAGGTTTAGTTCGTAACTTCTAGTAAACATGGTCGAATCAATACAATTAGTGAAACTACAAACTCATGTATTTAATTCGTCTTTTTTGGAAGAACTGGTATCAAGGAGCACACTAAGAGATGAATACACATTACTTTTACGAGGTAAAGATTTTGTTTAACACTACACGTTACTTTTGATATGTTATGTTATGTTATGTTATGATATGTTATTACACCTTACCTTCTCTAATGCCTCATTCACTTTATTTGGTGGTGGTTGGTGACTTCCGGTCAGAAGTAGGTTTCTTCCACTACAACACATATACCATCTTAACCTTCCCTCAGGAGATATTACTCGAGGAAGACATTTTGGTTTGTTAGGGTTGTTCATGTCGAGGGTTAACTTTCATTCCGAGTCGGTTTTCACAGGTCTTAATCAGTTGTCTTTTATGTGTTAGAAGTTAGTCCTGTTACATTCGACCGTACAAAGAAACTATTAGTCCTTTTTTGACGATGTCGAACTGACCCTTCAAGACTAGTAGGTAGTATAAGTAGTCTATAACGTGGAAACCTATAGGTAAATAAGACCAAAAATGTTTTAAGACAATTACCTTTTTCAAAGTTTAGGGACCTTCTGACATTGTCAAGAAACGAGTTTCTCTATTTTTTCAAAACCCTTCTATATTAATACTTTAACGGACTTTTTACAGTCTTCCATCACCTTGTTTCATCATTTATACAATAAGTTATTTTAAGAACGAGTTTTACTTTTTACATAGAAAATAAAAATGAATTTTTTTGATTTCCTTGAAAAACCAGTGGGATTATGAAAGTCTCTCTCTACCTTACAAATACGAACCTCTCTCGATTACAGAAATAACAAAGTATTGACAGAACTATAATTTAAATATTACAGTGGACTTTAAGAGCTACCCCAACCCTACTCCGTTCCGTGTATAGGACCAGAGACCTTTATAGACTATCCATCTTCTGTCCCGTAGGAGTGAAGACTTGTGACCACCTTATTGGATAACGTCTAGTAAAAATTTTTCGTATCCTCCACTCTTTGAAAGGAGGGTTCGAAAGTCCTTTTCTCTTTTTAGTGACGAAATCTTTTGACTCATGATGAACTTTTTTCCCCGTTCACAGAAAATTAAAGTACCGATGTCAGTGATAGACGTCACTAAAACCTCGGGTTCTTTTATTTCAGACAGTGACAAAGGTAAGAAAGGGGTAGATAAACGGTACTTCACTACCCCGACCTACGGTACTAGAATCAAAAAACTTACAACTCAAAATTCGGTCACAAAAGGGAGAGGAGAAAATGGACTTAATAGATTATAAGGTGTTGACCAGATAGTTTAGAGGTGAGAAAGATTAACTAGGACGTTTTTAGGTTAGAGATTTTATCCTAATTTAATTTTTCAGGGAAAATAAGTAGTGAAAGGACGAGTTCCTGGATTTTAAGTAAGGATGATAAATGAAAAACAACGGGTAAATTTTTTCTATACAGACAACTATGTAATATGTCATTTCAGATGGAAAGGTTTATATATCAAGACTTAAAGTTGTTTATATCAGAAAGTCGGTGGTGGTGTAGTTATATATCTTATAAAAGTAGTGGGAGGTTTAAACTGAACAAGACAACGTCAGTTACAGAAAGTGGGTGGGGACACTGATGACTAGACTGAAGAGAGGAAATATCCATACGGAAAAGACCTTTTAATATATTGACCTTAGTATCTTATATATCGGAAAACACAGACAGAAGAAAGGGTTTCGTTTTACGAAAACTCTAAATAAGTACAACACCGTACTCATAGTCATCAAGGAAGGAAAATGACGATTTAACACAAGGTAACCTATTTACGTGGTGTCAAACTAGTAAGTAAGTCAAGTCAAGTCAAGTCAGCGAGTCAGCACAGGTTGAGAAACGCTGGGGTACTTAGCGTCGTACGGTCCGGAGGGACAGGAAGTGGTTGAGGGTCTCAAGTGAGTCTGAGTGTAGGTAGCTCAGTCACTACGGTAGGTCGGTAGAGTAGGAGACAGCAGGGGAAGAGGAGGACGGGGGTTAGGGAGGGTCGTAGTTTCAGAAAAGGTTACTCAGTTGAGAAACGTACTCCACCGGTTTCATGACCTCAAAGTCGAAATCGTAGTAAGGAAGGTTTCTTTAGGGTCCCAACTAGAGGAAGTCTTACCTGACCAACCTAGAGGAACGTCAGGTTCCCTGAGAGTTCTCAGAAGAGGTTGTAATCAACTACTCTTAAACTCAAATAGGACAAAACAATAACGAAAAGTCTTTTTTGAAGATCTTCTTAAAAAAACATCCAGAGACACCTGTACACAAAGGTAAAGAAAACTAATTTATGTGTCCTCACTTCACCTTAATGTTCTTGGACGGTTTGATAAAAGGTTTCTCCACTATGACAAAGCGAAAAGGTTGTCGTTACATACATTCGAGGTCAACGAGACGTTGAAGTGGTCCATATCTGTCCAATAGACAAAAACGGTAAATCTTCCATACATAACAATAAAATAACACCAAATTAAACCTAAAGGGATTTCTTTTTAATCCGAAGGGTCCACCGTGATCACCATTTCTTGGACGGACGGTTACGTCCTCTGTATCTCTGTCCTCAAGCTAGGGAACCTCCTCCCGTACTGTTGGGTAAGATCACAAGTTCGGACCTCTTAGGGTACCTGTCTCCTCGGACCACCCTATGACAAGTTCCCCAACGTTTCTCAACCTGTGTCAACTTCACTGAATCCTGGACGTACGTGAGTTTCTTTTTAATAAAACCGGTTGAAGGAATCTCACTGATAAATTTTGCCGAGTTTAAAAGTAACCTAACAAAATGGTACTAACTCAACACTCTCAAAAAATATATAATACCTATGTTCAGGAAATAGTTCGTACACAAGACTCTATAATAGAGGAACGAACACTGAACGGAAACAGGAATTATCGTAGTAAACTTATCGTCTCCAAAATTTAATACTATTTCAGTTTAATAGTTTGAAAGAAAACAACAGATACGAAATACGTAGGACACATTCTTTAGAATCGGATTGGGTCCAGTGTGACTGAAAGAGATCTTCACAAAACCAAAATGTAAATCTTGTCACTACGTAAATCTCGACTAAAATGTTATACCTAATTTCCAGTAAAAATAAGAACGTCACTAGATGAAAAAGGTCGTAATAAACAACTTTTGTGATAGTAAAGAAGTAACTTGTGAAACAGTGGAAACAACTTTTAGTTAACTAGTATTCATAAAACACAGAAAGATACGTGAGAAGACAAAATAAGATAACTAGATCTACAATAGGAAAACGTTTATGATGTGAAAAAACTAATGAGACCGAAGTATCATTCAGAATTTTCGTTCATCACATATACCAATACGAATTTTTTCCTCGGGAACAGAAAAGACTTTATACTTTATATTGAGACTAGACATAGTCCTATTGACCATCCCCTCTAAACCCATTTCTACGTCTCCTTTGTTTTGTCGACTCAACTTACAATAACTTCGATCCACTACTCATCTACCTCCGTGTAAGAGAGGTGAAACCATACACTAAAAAGGTAATTTTTTTTCTTTCGTTCATTACATTCAGAAGGTCACAACGAGATCACTT
This sequence comes from Capra ibex, assembly GCA_006410555.1. Classification (NCBI taxonomy): domain Eukaryota; kingdom Metazoa; phylum Chordata; class Mammalia; order Artiodactyla; family Bovidae; genus Capra; species Capra ibex. The sequence goes on along the minus strand of SJYO01029184.1, from coordinate 1,894,444 downwards.
TTAACATAACCGATAAGATCAGTCAAACCGGGTTGTATTTTGTCCTGGGAATTCCTAACTTTGAGTAATATGTTCTGGATAAATTATTAAGGTTGACGAAAAGGTTTAGACCGTACAATCGTCGGTTTAATTCGGACAAGAATTAAAGTATTCTCACTCACCGTGGAGAACTACCTAACAAAAACAAAATAACAAATCAACGACTTAACACAGACTGAGAAAACACTAGGATACCTGACGTCGGACGGTCTGAGGAAAAAGGTACCCTAAAGGGTCCTTTCTTACGACCTCACCCTATTGTAAAGGAAGAGGTCCTCTAGAAGGACTGGGTCCTTAGCTTAGACACAGAGGATGTAACCGTCTACCTAAGAAATGATGACTCGGTAGTCCGTTTGAGGAATTAACTGACGGAATTGGACTTACAGACCAGGGTGGGTAATTCCGGGGAGATAATGAAAGTATAACGACGACACTGTTTAGTGGTGTTTAAATCACCGAATTGTGTTGAACCTTTGTATTACCCATTGTCCGTGTACTTTTTACGAGTCGTAGTGATTAGTAGTCTTTTTTTCTTTAGTTTTGGTGTTATTCTATAGTGGAATGTAAGTAGTCTTACCGAAAGTAGTTTTTCACATGTTTCTTGTTTACAACCGTTCCTATATCCATTTTCCCTTGGGAGTATGTGAAACTACCCTTACAATTAACCATGTTGGTGATACCTGTCATCATACCTCCAAGGAGTTTTTTGGTTTTCATCTTTATGGTATACCAGATCGTTAGGGTGAGGACCAACATATGGTCTTCTTTTAATTTTGTGATTAAATTTTTTCTATGTACGTGGAGTTACAAGTATCTCGTAATAAATGTTTTCGATTCTCTACTTTCGTTAGACTCACATGTAGTTGTCTATTTAACTATTTCTACATTGTCTGTGTGTGTGTGTGTGTGTGTGCGGGGTATTATAACGAATCGGTATCCTTTCTTACTTTAAGACGGTAAACGTTGTTGTATCCATCGGGATTTCCCGTAATACAATTCACTTTATTCAGTCTCTTTCTATTTACAACATGTTAGAGTGAATATGCACTTTAGATTTTTTATGTTATTTGATCAATTATATTGTCTTTTTTTGTCTGAATGTCTATGTTTCTTGTTTGATCACCAATGATCACCCCTCTCCCTTCACCCCTCCCTGTTCTATCCCCCTCCCCTAATTCCATGTTTGATGATACATAATTTATTTATTTAATGTTTCTATGTGACATAGTGTGTCCTTTATATCAGTGATAAAATGTTGATATTTACCTCGTATTGAAAATTTTTAACACTTAGTGATACAACATGTGAACTTTGAACATAACATGTAGTTGACATGAAGTTAAATTTCTAAAAATTATTTTGTAAATTTTACCTGTTCTTTGGATATATCTGTAAAAAGTTTCTTCTGTTTGTCTATCGGTTGTCCATGTACTTTTCGACGAGTTTAAACGATTAATTAGTAGTCCCTTTACGTTTAGTTTTGGTGGTACTTTATAGTAGAGTGTGGGAAGTCCTACCGTTAATTTTTTTTATATCCTCTATTGTTCACGATCATTCCCACCACTCTTTTCCCCCGGGAGAATAGACAACTACACTTATACTTAACCATGTTAGTACTGTCTTTTTATCACAACTCCTAAGAGTTTTTTAATTTTTAATTTTTACCTCGTTAGGGTGAAGACCCATATGTAGATTTCCTTTATCTTAGTCATATAACTTCTCTATAGACGGGAGTGTATAAACACCGTAATAAGTGTTATCGGTTCTATACCTTCGATTCATAGGTAACTACCTATTTAACCATTTCTTTTACAGAGTGTGAGTGTGTGTGTGTTACTTTATGGTAAATAGGTATTTTTCTTTCTTTAATACAGTAAATCTGTTGTACCTACCTGGACTTCTTTCAATACGATTCACTTTATTCCGTCTGAGTTTTTGTGTTTATAACAGACTAACTACTTTTACTTTCTCCTCTCACTTTTTCGACCGAATTTTGAGTTGTAAGTTTTTTTCTTCTAGTACCGTAGACCATGGTAGTCAAGTACCGTTTGTCTACCCTTTGTTACCTTTGTCACTGTCTGATAAAGGAACCCAAGGTTTTAGTGACGTCTATCACTACATCGGTACTTTAATTTTCTGTGAACGAGGAACCTTCTTTACGATACTGGTTGGATCTCTCCTATAATTTTTTGTTTCTGTAGTGAAACGACTGTTTCCAGGTAGATTAATTTCGATACCAAAAAGGTCATCAGTATATACCTATACTCTCAACTTGGTATTTCTTTCGACTCTCGGTTTCTAACTACGAAAACTTGACACTACCTCTTCTGAGAACTCTCAGGGAACCTCACGTTCATCTCGTTTAGTCAGTTAGCATTTCCTTTAGTCAGGACTTATAAGTAACCTTCCTGACTACGACTTCGACTCTGAGGTTATGAAACCGGTGGAGTACGTTTCTCAACTGAGTAACCTTTTCTTGGACTACGACCCTTTCTAACTTCCACCCTCCTATTCCCCTACTGTCCCCTACTCTACCAACCTACCGTAGTGGTCGAGCTACCTGTACTCAGACTCGTTCGAGGTCCTCAACCACTACCTGTCCCTTCGGACCGTACGACGTCAGGTACCCCAGTGTCTCAACCTGTGCTGACTCGTTGACTTGACTTGAGTGAATGTACATCTTGTATTTTTCAAATTGAATGTCTTGGTCCCATCCTACCATAGACAGTCCGTGACCCTCCATTCCCTTTACCCCTCTACAACTAGTTTCTCATGTTTTAGAGTCAATATTCTACTTATTCAAGACCCCTTGATTACATGTCGTAACCACTCTTTAATCTAGGGAACATGGACAACCACTCTTACAGTCTACCACACTGACAACGTCTTTTGTCATACCTCCAGGCAGTTTTGTAATTTTTCTCTTAATAGTATATTAGGTCGTTTGGGTGACTGAAGACCCATGTATAGTTTAACCATAGAGTTCCTCTACACACATATGGTTACAAGTAACACCGGAATAAGTGTTATAGGATTTCCTTCTTCTATGAGTTCACAGGTAGTTGTTTACTTAGCTACTTGTTTTACACCATATACGTATGTTATCCTACAATAATTCGGAACTTTTTCTTCCTTTAGGATGTAAAAGGTACGATGTTGTACTTACTTTGAACTCTTGTAAGTCAAGTCAAGTCAAGTCAGTGAGTCAGCACAGGCTGAGAAACGCTGGGGTACTTAGCGTCGTACGGTCCGGAGGGACAGGTAGTGGTTGAGGGTCTCAAGTGAGTCTGAGTGCAGGTAGCTCAGTCACTACGGTAGGTCGGTAGAGTAGGGGACAGCAGGGGAAGAGGAGGACGGGGGTTAGGGAGGGTCGTAGTCTCAGAAAAGGTTACTCAGTTGAGATACGTACTCCACCGGTTTCATGACCTCAAAGTCGAAATCGTAGTAAGGAAGGTTTCTTTAGGGTCCCAACTAGAGGAAGTCTTTCCTGACCAACCTAGAGGAACGTCAGGTTCCCTGAGAGTTCTCAGAAGAGGTTGTGGTGTCAAGGTTTCGTAGTTAAGAAGCCGCGAGGCGGAAGAAGTGTCAGGTTGAGAGTGTAGGTGTGTACTGGTGACCCTTTTGGTATCGGAACTGATCTGCCTGGAATCAGCCGTTTCATTACAGAGACGAAAAGTTATATGATAGATCCAACCAGTATTGAAAAGAAGGTTCCTCGTTCACAGAAAGTTAAAGTACCGACTTAGTGGTAGACGTCACTAAAACCTCGGGTTTTATTTCAGACTGTGACAAAGGTGACAAAGGGGTAGATAAACGGTACCTCACTACCCTGGTCTACGGTACTAGAAGCACAAGACTTACAACTCGAAAAGACTCAACTGTCCATTGTTAGCTTTGAAGATGGAATGTGGGCAGCCTCTAAAAGCTGCAAAAGGCAAAAAAAAAAAAAACACACACACACACAAATTCCAGAGACTTCTCTGGCAGTCCAGCGGCTAAACCTCCCAGAGCCCACTGCAGGGGGCATGGATTCCCTCCCTCTCCAAACCAAGATCCCACAGAACCAAGATCCTACAGAACCAAGATCCTGCATGCCTTGTGGTGTGGCCAAAAAAACAAAGAGATAAAAACCACCCCCTTGAGCCTCCAGAAAGAATAAGAAGCCTACCAACACTCTCATTTCAGCCCAGAGAGACCTGAGTCAAATTTCTAATCTACAAAGCTATAACATAATAAAATTGAGTTGTTTCGTTTGTTTATTTACTTTCTTATAGTTAATTGAAGTGTAGTTAATTTACATTATATTATGTTCAGGGATGCAATATAGCAATTTGATATTTTTTATAGATTATACTCCATTTAAAGTTATTATAAGATAATGACTCTATTTCCTATGGTGTACAACATATCATTTTTGCTCATTTACTTTACATATAATAGTTTGTATCTCTGAATGCCATACCCCTATCTTGTTCCTCTTCCCTTCCCACTTCCTCATTGGTAACCACTAGCTTCTATTCTATATCTGTGACTCTGTATCTGTTTTTTGTTATATTCACTAGTTTGCTTTAACTTTTTTAGATTTATCATTTTAATCATTTTATGTGTACAGTCCACCAGTGTTACATTCACATCATTATGCAACTAACTCCAGAACTCTTCATCTTGAAAAACTAAAACTATATATACCCATTAAACAACCACTCCTCATTTCCTTCTTCCCACAACCCCTGGCAAATATCATTCCATTATCTGTTTCTGAATTTGACTACTCCGGGTACCTCATATAAGTTAAATCATACAATATTTGTCTTTTTATGACTAGTTTATTTCACTTAGCATAATGGAACAACAGACTGGTTCCAAATAGGAAAAGGAGTACACCAAGGCTGTATATTGTCACCCTGCTTATTTAACTTCTATGCAGAGTACATCATGAGAAACGCTGGACTGGAAACACAAGCTGGAATCAAGATTGCCAGGAGACATATCAATAACCTCGTTATCGACTTTGTAGAGACTTAAGACAAACCAATCAACGAATTAAAGAACTTTTATCTAATAAAAAAGAAACGGAAACGTAAACAAAGATTAAAAAAAGGATATAATATCGAAATAAAAATTTTAAAAAATAACCTCATATCAATTAAATGTTAATCAAAGTCCACAAGTCGTTTCACTTAACCAATATGTATGTGTATATAGATGAAATAAATTACGGTTTGTTACACAAATCTTCTTATCATTCTTGATACCATTAATCAATACGGACCTATACTTTGGACGGAGAAGAACATATTCCGGCAAATTGACACTTTGACTCAGTTAAGTAAGACATCAACTCGTCCGAAAAAATGAACACGAGAGTAATAGTAGTCACGTGGTGACTGAAACTTAAGACCATCACCATTCGACGATTTATAGTGTAGGAATATCACACTTAACACAACGATCTCTCAAAAAGAGTCACAAAGACGAAGGGGGAGTCAAAAGTCAACGGGAACGTACCGACCTGGTGTCTCCCCTCAAGAAAGATACAAGGACGGGGAGCAAGTCATCTTTTTATGACAACCGAACAATAAAACGAGACCCTAGGAGTACCCCCGTATCGTACAAGAGACAACTGAACCAGGTAACAGCCAGAGTCCGTCCGCGACATATGGACTCGAAGTCCTTTCTTCGAAGGATCATGGAGACCGGTAGGAATGTCACTATTACTTTCAGACAGGACATGACAGAAACCAGAACCCGTCCTCAAAGGACAGGGAAAGGGTCTTCATCGACGGGATACGAACCATACAAATATACTGGGACCCGGGGTTTTGTAAAAGACGGGGATAAGGTCTCTGTCTACCTAAACGAATACAAGCAGACGTTCCTCGTTTCATAAAAAGGACTCAAGACCCACTTTCTGAGGAATAGGAAAGGAGTCACTGTCTTTCCAAACGAAGTTAAAGGGGATGGAGTGGGTTTCGTTATCTAGAAACGGACACAGTACCTTGACTCTCCTAAAAGGAAGGGTAGGGATCGTAGAATTCCGAAAATGAAGTATCCTTTCTTCTCAAACTCCTTCGAATGTCCCTTCAGAAAGTACTTTTAATCGTACACACACTTCGTTTGAAGAGAACATAACCCCTGTTGGTCGATAAAGTGCATTGTGTGATAAAACTTGAGGAGGGGGTTTGACAGAGAATACACCTTTACTTGAGTCAGATAAGTAACAAGTGTATGTACCATATAAGTTTGGACGGAAATACACAAACGAATACGATAAGGAGAATATATCTTTCGACAGAAAAGATATTTAAGAGTCTAGAAAGGATCAGTTCGTGTTGAAAACAAAGGAAGAACTAGTAAGGTCGGTTGAAATTGACGAATGAACAACTAGTGGGAATATTGAAAAAAATTACATAGTAACGGAGTTTAAATGTTCACCTATAAATTTGCACATGGTAAATCACGAAATTATGTGGCATAACATAACAAAGGATTGACAGTGTCCCAGATCGGTCCATATGTTATCCATAAGTTATAGGGCTGTAGGACTGTTATCTTAAATCAATCGTTTTTACATAACTTGACGAGAACATAGTGTAACTGACACTATTATTTTGTTTATGTTGATAAAGTTGAAGGAAAACTAATTACAAACATACTATAATCGGGTAATCGTCTAATCAAATCGTTTAATCGAGACTTTCTGTCATCTTATAGTGTCCTTTTTTTGTATCCGTTACTTCAGGTTACTGAGACTTAACGTCAGAAGTTTTAAAAAACCGTCACACTGACAACGGTTCAATGAATTACGAAGTATTTCTAATTCACTTCATTATAATAAATGAATCTGTATCTCTTCTACCAGGTCCCACTTTTCAACAGTTTATCCAACAAACGACCCTTGTTCTCTACAATTTTCTAACCCCATGACGAAGTTTTTTCACTTTGATCTCATTTCGGAGTGACACACGCAGACACCACACCCTCTTAGCTGTGTTCCATCTGTCGTTCTTTACGTCATAACATCAAAAATTTCATAACCGTCGTCTTAGTATTTTTGGTTCATAGTTCTGGATCGAGACTGTGATGAATTGAAACACTTAGAATCCGTACAACGGTGTAGGAGAACCTGAAGCCAAAGAAGTAATCATTTCACCTATGTCATAAATTTAAACGAACTTATTGAAGTCTCGATAGAGTTCCTGGTTGTTTCCTTGTTATACTTGTTACCTATTTTCTTGTTATTTCTTTGTTATGTCTCATTTAATATTTCTCGAGGTGTCTTTTGACACCCCAAATATTAATATCACTAGGTCTCCCATTTTGTTTGTTCAAGGGTCAGAAGGGTGAGAACCATGTTAGTCTTGATCAGTTCAACGACGGTTGAGTTAAGTACGGGGGTTTCCCTGAACCCTGTCACTCGTGTCTGTACTCTAAATCCAAGATTTAAAGACAAGAAGGGAATTATAGACAGAGTTTATATCACAACGAATTCCCTTTGAACTACACTTCAACGGAGTTGTCCTCGTTCTGACCCCGTTCTTAAACCTTTTACAGATAAGTTTTCACTTTGTATCAAATCTTTTTAAACTTAACCGGTTCTATTTCACACCTGTCCCTCCAAATTCGTCCTACCAAACGGTAAGTTGTTGCATTACTTTCTCTTTTTGGACCAAACACCTTCATAAAAGAATAAAGGTAGAGACTCAAAATGAAATCAGTTCTCTTTTCATAGAGAGTTCACTTGTGACATCTTCAGGAGTTTATGGTTGACGGTTCCTTTCCACTATTTAACGTGACCTTCAACAATGTTCAAAATTTTTTAACTTGTTCAACCCTTTTTGAAATTTACGATCTCGTCCATTTCTTTCCCGGCCCTCGTCAATCGTTCGATGGTAAAATCCTCGTAAATCAAACAGGTCAATCGGTTCTTTTACACTGATCAGACACAGACTCACACACACACACCACAGTAAACATACAACAATACACACGTGCAAATTCCTAAACATAGACACACTATCATACATAACTGAAACAACAAAAACAATAAAACATACACAAACTTAGACGTACACATAGGACACTAGTAAACGTAAATGTATACATATATACCTCGAAGAGACCACCGAGTCTCCTATTTCGTAGACGGACGTTACGTCCTCTGGGCCCAAGTTAGGAACCCAACTCTTCTAGGGGACCTCTTCCGTTACCGTGGGGTGAGGTCATAAGAACGGACCTCTTAGGGTACCTGTCTCCTCGGACCACCCGATGTCAGGTACCTCAGCGTTTCTCAGTCTGTACTGACTCGCTGAAGTGTGTGTGTGTGTGTGTGTGTGTGTGTGTGTGTGCATATATACATGTGTAGGTCTCAAGATCCTCAGAAAATTCCGAAAGAATTAGATACTTGAGAAATCAAATATACCATTCTAACACTCATTTTTCCCCATCAACAAGTAAGACTCTTACAATATCTGATCCGACTTTAAAAGAGATTATAAAGTTCTGTCAAGGGAACTAGTTACGGAGGAGAAGAATGGATTAGGTTCGAACGAAAGGAGTGCCGTGATGTCCGGTTATTTAGACTCTCTACTCTACAACTCCGTTCCTTATGCTGAAACAAGCCTTTTGACCGACTGGGTCTTCTACCGTCTGATTACAGAGTTTTATTAGTAGAACATCCCCGGATCTACGGTCCAAGAAAATGTCCAGTCTCTACCCCCTCCCCCCTCCACTCCTTTTGTTTCATTTTTCTGGTAAATTAAGAACGTTTATAGCGGATCTTACCGTTCGAAGTTCGTCCCCCTACACAATCAAAGAAAAAGAATGTCAGTAAAGTGTTCCACTATACTTTACCTTATAGAGGACGGTATAGTTATTTGTTCCTACAGTGTCTATAGACACAAAGACCGAAAGGTCCGTTCTTAAAGACTCGGTACGACTGTAGTAAAGGGTGTGTTCCTTGAGTTCCTGTAGTGACAGTAAGTGTCCACCCGTCCCAGTCCAATAGAGGGTCCCTCGATTTGTTTCCTTGAAATTCCCAGCCCTTCTTCCCTCGTCCCAAGGGACTCCACCCGATAATATATCCAAATATTATTGTTTTTGTCGTTTTGTTTCCAATTTCGGTCTCTTTGTTCTAAGTCGATCCTCAATTTTAATTGAGAAGGACCAATGTGAGTGGTAGGGATGGGGTGTCGGGTACATCGGGAGACTAACGAGGGTGAGGGTGAGTCCGGTCTGACTACTTCTTACTGACCTCAATAAAATATGGAAAGGAAATTCACTCACCGTTCACTCCACAGTGGTCTCTTTTCCCGAAACAAGGGGGTGTAGAAGAGGGGAATCTAGTAGCCCCTTAATATCAAGACCGGACCTCCAGACGAATGATCAAAAAAAACCTTTTAAAGTTCAACTTCGTGTCCCTACCCTGACGAAACGAAAACCTCTTTCCGAAACGGAGAAGGTCTCTTCCGGGTAAGAGGTCAAGATCCGATCCTCCTCTCTTTGATTTGATTAGTTGTTACGGTTACCCGACGAAATCCTCGAGTCGGGATGAAGACACAAGGTACTCTCTTGTCTTTATTGAGGGGTTTGTCCGGAACTGAGTAAGTAAGTAAGTCATCTATAAAGACCTTATGAAAGATACGTATCGAGGTCAAAGTTATTGTCTTAAGAACGGGTGTATCAGAAAAACTGTTTCCAAAACCCTTTGTTTTCGATTTTCACTGAGTACCACCGTCAATGTTTGATCAGGCATCCTCTCCCATCACCTGAAGTTCTAGGGTACCCCTTTTACCTATGAACACGGTAAAGGATCAGAGGTTTATACCCCGATAACTCTCTAGTACGAAGTCGAAAACAAAGACGGAAACAAAGGTTTAACCGAACGGGTAGTACCACTTTAGGACACCTAAGACCAAAGAGAGGGGAGGGAGGGTACAGGGGGTTGGTAAAGGACTTTGAGAACGTCTCGTCATCGAGAACTTGGGGTTCGTCGAAGATACAGGACGTCTGACGGTCTCAGACTTACTGAAAACGAATATATCCACTCCTCACCGAAAAAGACTCGGCTGACAATTTTCAGTCCTAGTGGGTGTGCACCCTCCCTCCCGTGGAACCAATACCACACCAGAAACGACGTCTTGGTCGTTGTTCATTTATAGAGGGACAGGATAAGTAACTCCTCAGTCTGTAGTTGTTAGAGATTCCAGAGAAGGTAAGACTGTAAGACACTAATGAAGATTTTTGCTAAAGAAGTTTCGGAGAAGTTTGACGTTTGAAGATTTCGTGATCCCTCTTGTGACTTATCTACATAAAAGACTCTTGACCTTAAGAACAGTAAAGGGATATCTAAACTTTTCCTTCCCTAGACTGTAAATAATTCACATGATACTCGGTCGGTGACAGAATATAACATGTAATAATAAAGTTGTTATTAAACATTGAACTTCTTTAAACCCCGACTACTTCACTCACATAGACACTTAATGACTCATGTTACGAATCTTTTTCATGCGTGAGTCATTTACACTACTGAAGTCGGGGAGAGATTCCTCGAGATGGAAATTTTCCTTCTTTGTCTTTGAGTCTAATTCATCGACGGGTTCAGTGGGTCTAAAGATCGAGTTTTCCGGAACACATAGAAGATTACAATACGACGGAGACCTCACACTTCAGACGTCAACAAAAGGGACACCTGGACGAGATAATCGTACATTTCAAACTTCTCAAACGACCTTCTGGAGGATGAGAGACCGTGACAAGGGGTAACACTAGGGGCCAGACGTAAACCCTCCACCGACACGTCTCCAAAACCCACATTGTGTCTAAAGGGACACGTCCTAATATTGACCAAGTGTCTCGAACTTGGGAAGTAAATCCGGAGTAATTGTAATCTTAGAGTAAGACCCGAATGGTAGGGGATCCCGTCAGGAGCCCAGTGGACCGTTCCTAAGGAACCTCGGAGACAAGGTGACTACGTCTATACCCTTTTATCGGAACCCTCGGTGGAAATTTATTTTTCCTTCCATTTACACAAACGAGTCCTAAATAAAGTCCTTTTAGTAAAGGAACCGACCGTGTTATAACTCTCGTCAATGTTCACCTCTTACACCCCCATCGATGTTGGGCTCTGCTCTTATCCCTTCTTCTTCCATCTTACTCCGAACGGATGGTCTCCATAGCAGACACCGGGTAAAGAATCATCCCAATTTTCCCTACGACGACCCTACTTATTGTCTTCTGACTAAAACCTCCGTTGAAGTATTGAATTTTTATCAGAAGAATACTCTAGACAGTTCGGGAAAGTAAGACATCATCTGAAAGGGCACAACGAGAAATAACTCATCCTCCCCGGTATTGTAAGATGTAGACCACCACCTCTACCTAAACGGACCACGCACAGTGTGAGACCAGAAAATGGATGGTACACGTGTCTTTTTTCGACTTAAAACCAACCGTAGTTAGGTAGAAATCATTTTCTTATCTGTCCATCAAGTCTTTACGATAAAGTGTTTCGTCTATCGATCTGGACTACAAAGAATATCAGGGAAGGTAGAGGTCCCACTGGTCATATTAACTCATGAAGAGAGAGAGAAAGAGAAAGAGAGAAAGAGAGAAAAAGAGACGGAGACCCAGAGAGAGAGGGTCCGATGTCTCCAGTCCAGTCGGGATCCTGTCCTTTGGTCGTTAGACTCGAAGGATTATTACAGACTCCATTAAACTTTATAGAAAAAAACGTATGTCCCCCGTATTAAACGCAAGATTTTCATCGTGTGATAAAACCTTTGTCATTTTGGAAACTCCTGTTTGATTGAAACCTAGGTCTAAGAGGGTACAGAATCGAGATACTACGACTCGTTCAGTTAAATTGAAGGAACTCGGGGTAAAAGGAGTAGACACTTTAATCCCATGGACCATGGACAGAGGATCCACACGACACTTCTAAATGACTCCATTAAATCGAGTCACGGACCGTGTCACACGACTTTCGTATACACAACTTACTTATTTATTTACTTACCGATAACTATGGAAAGAAAGGGAGGGAGGGAAACTAGTTTACTACAATTTTTCCGCAAACGATATCAAACTAATTCACCGTTCTAGTACCTATATGTTAACTCAGTAAAACTCCAGACGGGTAGATGATAGACACACTGGAATCATCAATTTTGAAACAGACTTTAAACCATAGGGATACGTAGACCTATCGTTCCAGTGCACACGTCCCGACAACACTTCTAATTTCCCTTATTACACACACTGTCGTGTGTAGTGTCCTAGACCTTGTATTCTACACTAAAGATTATAGTTCAGGGAAAGAGACGGAGGGGACCCGTGATAACACACACCTGAGTAAATTAGAAGTCTTGTTGGTACACTCTATACATAATAGTATTATTGTTCTATTACATACACCTCCGTGGATCCTGTTATACTACGTCCACCAGTTATTTAAGAAAAAAGGAAGGGGAGGGAAAGGGATTAACTCGGTTAATAATAGGACGGTTGTTAGTACGAAAACGTATTTGATACGTTTATAAAATTTCTTACTCCAAGATTAGGATATAACGATAGTTAAATCTTCCGTCAGACCTGTGGACCGGATATTAGTCTTAATACAACTAAAATCATTCTGCTGTTTTCTAGTGTGTCCCAACTATCTATATTTCACGAACGGATTAAAAAGGAATAATATCACTCAACGTTTAACTAATTAAAACAAAGATTCACATTGTTATTTAATCCTTTAGTAAAAGTATATTTAATATCGAAATGTATAATTATAGTACGAAAGGAATCGTAGGATTTTTACGATAAGAAATGAGTAATACTCCTCTTTCAAAAAATTATGAATAAAAATTTTACGATAAGAAATGAGTAATACTTCTCTTTCAAAAAATTATGAATAAAAATAAAATAAAATAAATAAACCGACGTGACCCAGAACCAACACCGTGTACCCTAGAAGTTAGAAGTAAAGTCGTACACCCTAGAAATCGACACCGTATACTCAAGAATCAACGTTGTACACCCTAGATTAAGGGACTGGTCCTTAACTTGGGTCCCGGGGACGTCACACTCGTGTCTCAGAATCGGTGACCTTGTAGTCCCTTCAGGGCTTTCAAAAATAAATACATATGTCTTTACCCCTAACCAACCGTGACTCAAGGAGATTAAAATTGGAACGAAGAGTGGACTAAAATTTGGGTGGTAGATTAGAGATGATGAAACATACAAACTCATACTGAACTTCCACCGGTTTCTCAACTCACATAAACATCAACCCTGTCTCTCGAAGTACGGTTTTATTTTAGACTTAATGGGACAATCAATGGTACTCGTTTAACGAATTGGAGAAAAAAGGAATCAAAGTAGTAGACGTTTCATTTATAATCACAAATGGACTATACCAAGAAACCCCCTAATTTTTCCATTAAATACTTATTTATTCAATTAGGTAGACTTCTGAAATCGTAGCTAAAGTGGTACATCGTTTCCCAGTTATTTACAATTGTCGACGGTGATGATGGTCATGTTACTACTACTCCACTATTTTGGTAACGTCTTACCTATTTCTTAATCCTCAAGACAGGTATTTGATGAGACTTAGAGACTTCCCAGTACAGTGCGAAAGGAATCATAGATTTCTTAAAAATTTTTAAGGTTAGAGGTAAAAACTTTAGAAAAGTTCCCTGGACACAGGTGAACGAACTTAATTATATTTTATAGACTCTAGTAGTGACTTAGGACTAAGTGGCTCTGAGAAAGTCCCGGTATCCCCCTAGTAAATATGGGAAACAATGGTAACAGGTTTCGGAGTCGACATCTTCCATATCCTTTGACCCGACTTACACTAAACTTACGTCCTCTCGGGAACTGTTAAAAACATTAAATTAACACTACCGAAGATAAGATTAAAAAGAAAGAGGGGATTTTCGTTTTATATAGTTTGAAAGAATCAAAACAACTCAGAGCTGATTAGTATTAAACTGTTCTTGGAAAAGGGACAGAGATTTATTTGGTCTCTCGAATACATCTCTATAAATAGATATGTATAAGTTCCTTCATCCCTCTTCCCTTATCTAGATCTAACTAACTTAAGAAAAAGAAAACTTTTGACTGGTCAACAAATCGACGAGACCTCTGATTTTATTATGTCCATTTAAAGGATTCATCGCGTAACTATCGAGTTCACCCTTATCACTTGGACCTACACATCAGACCTTTAAAAGTTATTCAATGTCTGGTCACACACTCGTACTGAAATGACCGTTATTTTTACCCTCCGTTTCTCTCGGTACCTTTGAAAACAGAATAATTAAGAATTTTTATCTTACTACTTACCAAGTCTATCAGAGGACACACTTCCACTTTCCGACTTGTGGTCAACAGAGAGTACCCGGGAAGATGGAAGTCTTAATGTCTTACGGAATAAGGTCTTGGTAAGGTAGAAATCTATAAACGAATCTTTGAAGGAAGGTAGGAAGAAAAGGAATATAAGGAATATAAGAAGGAAGAATTTTATAAACGACTCACGTATGATTTTCGGATCCATGACACGATCTCTGACCCCATACCGTATTCGCTCTACCTGGGACGAGGATCAGCTGTTAAACATTACAAGACCCTACATGAACTGAACTAGTAACCTCTTTCTATCGAGGAGTCAGTACAAACCCGGAACACAATATCTTATACATTCAAAAGAGAGAAAAGAAATTGAACATGATGGATTCTAGAATCTTTTTTCGAAAAATAAAAATACGAACAATAACTTTATATCATCTAATGTTATAATGCAATCAACGTCTATATGATGTATTACTAAACTGTAAACATACGTAATTTTTACTAGTGATCCTCTTCAGATCGTTGGTAGACAGGCCGAATAAATAGTATATTGACCTCCAAACGTGGAGAACTAGGGGAAGTACACACCTTGTCTACCAACTCCACCGTCTCTGGATCGCGATCTCACCCCAGTCCTCCACGACTGTACATCGGAACATTGAATTTATCGAGTCCTTTAGATCTCTCGACTCCACACAGATTAATTTTTTTTTATTCGTTGTTTTATGGTTTTGTTTTGTTTGTTTGTTTTTTGTATTTCTTTTATTTGTCTTTTAAGAAAAAAGGTCAACCAGGGTGCCCTCAAAGGAAAGAAACCGAAACTTCCCGAGTCAGATAAAGAACAAAAAGAGCAGTAGACTAGATGTCAATTCCGACGTCGTAATTATGGATTATTCGTTTTTTCTGTCAGTTAGGTGGACGAAACAGATTTTCTCTTGAATCCTGGTCCAACGACCGAGGGGTAGAGGGAGAAAGCTTTCTTTCTTACCAAATAGAACCGTAGTCGATGACTGCGGACGGAGTCTACCGGAGTCCCTCGGTAGTCATAGGGGTCTCAGGCACTTTACGGGAGAACTTTCTTCTCTCTCCGTTTTCGTCCAAAAGACACTCACACCCTACCTTAGTTCCGAGTTCTAACACCCCAAGTAGTATGACCTCAGTACGTCCCCCTGAATCTTCGAGGTCCGGTACGACGACGACGACGATTCAGTGAAGGCAGCACAGGCTGAGACGCTTGGGCCTCTGCTGTCGTATTGTCTAAAAGTAGGTGAATAAGTACTCATGTAGTTTTCCCATAATTCGCGACTGATCATAACCCTTATTTTCTCGTTTGTAGAAGAAAATGAAAGGGTCTAAGTCTTTTGTAGTAAAGGTACACAATTGTTGGAGGTTTCTCCTGTCATCGGTAGTCAGTTCATTTGTTATTACAACTCTTGTCTTCACACTCAGGTGACTATAACATGAAAAAGAATTTTTTTTTTTTTAGAAGGGTCAACTAATCAAAAGAAAAATCGGGTCTCGTTTCTTTTAAATCCATACCCTCATCTTACCCTGGTGTTATAGAGACAAGTTAATAGACTTCTAGTTCTATATCTAGTTCTATTATAGATAATGTAATCTTTTTCTCAATCTGGGTTCAACATATCTTGGTCACTCGTGTAGTGTCTACTAAAATTTTCCTAAGACGAATACCAAATAAAGATTATGGATATCGAATAGTTGACACCTTATATACCGGAACCCTCGATGATTATTGTTAATAATATTATAATTATTAATGATAAAAATTACAAAAACATATGTCATGAAATTTATAAAGACCTTTTATCATCCAGAGTAAATTAGGATTCGTGAGTAACACACAAAGTCAGTTCCACATGTCGTAATAGGGATAAAATATCTACTTCTTTGACTCCGAGTCTCAACAATTCTCATAATGAGTTCCAGTATGTTGTTTATGCCCTATTCGACCATACGTTTAGGTGTGGACAACTAACCAGAATTCCTTCACATACTCCTTTCTAAAAAAAAGGGGAACCGAAGAAAATCTCACGTTTCTCCGACAAAAGTCTGTCCCTTTTTAGTTTACCGTCGAGTCTGAAAGTCCCTCCGCTCTCTGTAAATGTCCGGTCTCAGGTCCCATCTTGAAACGAGACGTTTGGTTAGGTCTACTTTTACTTGATAAAACACATAACAGTAAAAATAAAATTCTAACACAAGAGACTAAAGTTATACTTTTACATCTAGACTCGACAACCTACCGTTTTTTGTGTGGGCAAGAACGAGTGATGTGGATGTTAGTGTGGTAGGGGTTACACGTGTCTACATACGAACACACACGTATACGTTAATGAAAGAATTCGGATACTTGTGTGTGACCGTGTGGCCAAAGTGTTGAACGGACTTTGTTATTTCTAACGTTAGGTTTTTTTCTGGTCCGAAACGGCAGAAGAAGTATTTTTGTTTATTGACTCAACTAAGTAAAGTAATTGCACAGGTAAAAAGGTCACCAAAAGGACCGTACCCCTTCTTTTGCAATGACACTCACGTCGGACACACACGCACAACCTCCTGGTGGAATGTGGTGACAAATTTTGAAAACGAAAAGTCAATTACACAAAAAGTTTCAAGACAGACTATTAACACCTAACATAGATCTCCGGGTGAGCGATTTTCGTACAACTCAGTATCCGTCCAATATTCTCAGGTCCTCTGGACGTCGCTACTGATTCTCTCAGTAATAAACTACTTTTCCTCTTTTTTATCCATAACCAAACTTTCTTTCCGACCCTCTCGTACTTCTTGAAGAACTTGTCCTCTTTTTTTGTGAACCTTCGATCGACCGTCCCACTCACCCCTGGCCTCTTTTGGTCAGAACATGTCGTCCTGAACGACGACGTAAAATTAGTGTAGAGATACACTGACCAAAAAAAAAGGGACAAAGACAAAAAAGTAGTTCGTTCTTTCCTGCGTCTCCCCTAAGTCGTCCTCGGATCGAGAAATTTGAAACATGACATGAGACGGGGGAATGTGTAAAAGTTTAACTGTAGATCTTCGAAAAGTAACACTCAAGTTTACCTACGTTTGTGACATATTAAAGACAGTGGAACATTTATGACCGTTAAATTTTAATTTGGGAACGGAGTAAGAAAATTGAAACAGTTACCTAGGATTTATGACACCATAAAACTACAGGCGAAAGTGGGTCATTTTATATCTACCTGTTCAAGAGATTGTCAGTCCGTGAATTGTAGAAATGGAAAAGAAGAACTTGAGTGTAAAGGTCAGTGAAAGGGGTGACTTTAAATAAGATGACACTATAAAAATATGAACTTTCAGAAGAGAACTAGTAGGATAGTATGTAAGTTGTTTTATATATACATGGTACTTTAAAATTTGATTGTTTTTTCGGGGTAATGGTCTTGAGACGTTTCACAATTTTATTTGTTCGTTCATTCAGTGTCTCACTCATTGTCTCTTAATTAATCTTGGACCTGATACGAGATTGAAAGTCCTAGAATAGGTGAGTCGAGACGATATAAGACCCTTGAGTGTCTTCTTTCGCTGATTCTAAGTTCTACGGATTACTCATCTGGAAAGAGTGTTTCTCCCTCTTCCCATTAACACTTTTCCCTCCACTCTTTTCTTCCGGTCTTATTAAGAAGTTGGAGTCCGTGTAAGTGTAATCTAGTCAAAATCTCTTATTAGGTGTATATGTAACCTTTAATTAAAAGAATTTTGAGAGGAAGAGACGTATGGAGAAACCCTTCAGCAATACGTGGAGAGACCATCCCAAGGAGTTCTCGTCGTGGTAATTGTAAACCCCAATCTATTAAGAAAAAGACATTCTCCGACAGACACGTAATATTCCACTAATCCTCGCGAGGACCGGAGATTGGTGATTTGTGGGGAGAGGTTAAAACTGTTGGTCTCTACAGACGTCTATAACGGTTTACAGATCACCCCTTACACACGTTTTGGAGGGGGTGAATTCGTGGGGACTAGAACCCAAGACACATGGGGTCATACTTCTGACTAATAAATCGAACAATCCTTATACTTGGTCCGGGTTTAGTCGGTTTACACAATAAACACGACAAAAATCCTTTTCCCGTTTTAGACCAACAAACACAACTTTACGGGAAGGACGTGTTCACCCCTCGGGTACCTTTGTCCTTTAAAAATTTAGGTATAGTTTCTAACAACCCGGACTGGTCCGTAACCCAGAGTTCCCTTGGTTTTAATCCAATCCTATTCCATAAATTTCTACGGTCTCTTCCCTCTCTTACTTGTACTCCTTACTTCAGTGATTGTTGTCTTTAGTACCATCGACGGTAAACGATAAACGGTTGGTGACAAGATTCACCAACTTACCTGATAGCACAACTTATTAGTGTTATTGGGTCGTCTATCGATATTAGTAAACAATCCCATGTCTAGTTCGACAAAATTGTTTTACTGATTTCGGAAACCACTGAATCTGTTTTATCTTTACACAAATAGAGGTGTTTTCCCGGTCCATCCGACAACTCCTAATGAGATCGAGTGGTGCGACACCCAAGTCCGGCGAAGACACAACAACGACTCGATAAAAGTTATGGGTCAGAGATAGAGTCAGGGTCTACCGTGGACGACTAAAACGAGAGTCCAGACATAAGGTCGGTCACCTTTATCATTTTTTCCCTCCCACTCCTATACATGAAAAAAAATTCTCGTGTTAGATTTTTAATATATGTAGTAAGGTAAGAATAGGTCAACCGGACTAGGTCGACGTTTTCTTCACACCTAAAATCGATCCGTCGATTCATAAGTTGTTGTCTCCAACCGTGATATCGGACTCCGAGTTTCTGATATAAAAAACCATTTACTTCAAAATAACCTTGTGTCAGTGAGGGTAAATACATACATGCATAACTATAATAGATACGACGAAAGAACGATGTTATCGTAACGAGTTATCAAAACTGTTTCTGGCCTACCCGACGTTTCGAATTTTAGAGGACGGAGATTCTTTTTAAAACGGTTGGGGACGAGATCTTATTCCTCTCTTACCGATAAACCCCTGGGGTTGTCCGAGATAATTTAAACATAAATTGTGTACTCCTTTCCTTTCGAGTATCTCAAGTACACTTTCAGGTTTACACTGTATGACTATTTCGCCGACTCGATTCTAGACTTTTACCGAGACAAACCGAGGTTTCCGTTTTTACAAGTGAGATAGTATGACGGAGTAATTAAGTAAATCGTTTATAAATAACACAGATGAAACACAGTTCGGTACAAGATCCAAGATCCCTAACTCATCACTCATTTTCTCTCCTTTAGATATGAAAACACTTTTGACATTATTTTCTCTGTCTAATAATCTTCCTTTAATTCACTTTACATATAATCTCTACTATCCACGATATTTATTTTTCATTTAGTCTTTTCTTTCTTTCCGTCAGTGTTTCAACCCCATCCCTAAGTAAAAGATTTCTTGACCAATTCCTACCAGAGTTATAATCCCTTTGGTCCCTCTTGCTTAGACTCGGTATCGAGAACTCTTTCTCCACCCTCAGACACGACTCTTATGGGTTATTTTTGGAGTTCAAGGAAGAGTTTCCTCCGTCTTGGTTCCCAGTATTCGACCCTTCCCTTAACTTCTTCTCACACTAACGGATTCCGAACACACACCACCCATAGACCACGTTTCATCTATATATCCTTCTTTCGACCGAATTTCGATGTACTAACATTCAGACGGAAATTAGGAAATCTATCTTAAGACTTTCAAGAAACGTATATTTGTTTCCACTTGTATGTGTACATTTATTTTGTCCGTGACACAGTCAAACACATCACCTTTCTAGTACTTACAACCTCAGGGTGTTTTGACTTTAATTCACTATTATTCAGTGTCATTCCTTCATTACATGAGTCAACGAGTCAGCACAGACTGAAAAAGACTGGGATACCCGACATCAGGTGGTCCGAGGAGACAAGTACCCTAAGAGGTCCGTTCTTATGACCTCACTCAACGGTAAAGGATAAGGTCCTCTAGAAAGGTTGGGTCCCTAACTTGGACACAGAGGACGTACAGGACATAACCGTCCACCTAAAAAATGGTGATCGCGGTGGAGTCTTCGGGTTTTCGTCATTATTCTCTACATGTTAAAAATAATATACGTAAATATAACGTAGAAGAATAAGTTTATATCACTAATTACTACAACCAATTACGAAGACACCCCGACTTTGTTAAAAAAATCGTAATTTTTTAAATAATAAAACACTTCTTTTTAGAAATTACAAATCACGATTGACACACAGTAATAAAATCCGTAATAAAATTAATGAAATGTACATGAATGAGGAGTTTTGGTGTGAAATTCTTTTATGTTTACTATTAAAAAAGTCGACTTTGGAGAGTACGGATCTCCAGACAATATGTAGGTTATAACGAACACCTGAACAACTCTCTCTTGTCTCACTAGAGGTACCATCCAACATAATAAGTCATTGAATGGGTTCCAGTGTATCAATTATTTATCTCTCCGACCCTCAACTAAGACCCGTCACACCGTCTCCTCAAGTTCACAAATTATTAATATGATATAACGGAGTGTTTTTGGTTACCTTTTCAATATACTCTTTTGTGTGATCAAAGAAAAGGTGACGACGACTACATATACTTTTCGGACCAATAAACCTGGAACACTAGAATAGTTACCGGTGATGAAGGGAGTACAGTCATAAAAACTACACGTTCGTTGTAGGGTACATCGTTCATAAAGTGAAGATCTTGTGATAAGAACCTTTTTGTTTAAAATTTTCACTACCGTTTCTATCATCGTGCATACTGATAAATGTGAACTGACACATCTACGGCTACTTACACACACAGACATACACATGTGCACTCAGATTGGGGGCCGAAGTTTACAGTCGAGAATCCAAAAGAGGGGTCTTCGGATTTCAGGTCGACGAACACCCCTTTTTGAATTTTCGTTCTTTAGACAGAGGACAAAATCCTCCGTGTGGACGAAAAGGTCTTAGATGATAGAGAGGTGGTTGATGACAATGCGACAGAGTCTCGACAGTGACGGTTTGTTCGTACCTACCGGTCATTGTAGTTACCTCACTAAGAAACGAGGTCAGGACTGTAAAGTCAAAGATAAAGGACGACACTATTTCTTCTAGTACTTATACTAAACGATAGACCGGACGGTAAAGAAACTTAACAGTTGTAAATCATTCTTAAAAGGAACCATTAAAGAAGATGGGTTTTACCGTGTTTCCTACGGTTCGTACCTGATTTGTACAAAGGAATCCCTACCTCTATCTAAAAGTGACTCGGTAAGGAAGGAGGTAAACCAGAGGAGTAGGGGTAAGGGGTGGGACTGATCTACTGTTCAAGTAGATTAAAGGTATTTTCAAAAAGACTCCCGTTTAAATTGACCGATGTTAACTTCCGGTTAGGGACAGTTTACGAGATTAGTCACGTCTCGAGGTTGGTGACTACCTTAACATGATACATCCTTTAGATTAACCATTAGACTTCATTATCATACTTCTTTGACTATGTAGGGGTCCTTGAATACTGAAAACACCCCGGTCCTTTATGGTGATATTACCACTGACTCAAATATTATGATCCCAAATCTCTGGAGTTTCCTAACCGAGGGGACGAGAAGAACCACAAACCGTAACAGTTGGATCGGTGGTAAAGACCCTTAGAGGAGCAGTACTAGGACCACTCGTGCGTCGTCCCAGAGGTCTGTGGTTACATGAAGAAAGACCGTTTGGAGAGTACGGATCTCCAGACAATATGTAGGTTATAGTACGGGTCTAACGAGCACCTGAACAACTCTCTCTTGTCTCACTAGAGGTACCATCCAACATAATAAGTCGAGATGAAGAAACCCCGAGACTCATCGTGACTTACAATAGAAGACCGTCATTACAGTATACTGGTTATGGACCGACAGACGACCGGAAACGTGATAGACTGTGATTACGTACCTTGATACACAAACTCCGATCATTGACCGAGTGTCCAACGAAGTGTCACGGTCGACGTAAGGTCCGACGATACCATAGGTCGAACTGGAAGACACTACCGTTACTCTAACTGGTGAAGAAGACACTGAACTTCGGAGACGTCTTCGAGAGAACGAGTCTAGGGGTCGTTCAGTCGGACCAGACGTACTCAGATTGTCGTGACCACTGAGATCGGGGTAAACCTGATTGGAATCGGAGGATGACCTTCTAAGAAAAGTGTCAGAACGTATATAGAAGGTACTGACCATCCGTCTTCCGGAAGAGACGAACAAGGAGAGTAGATCACCAACACTGGAACAAAATACTCTGGAACTAGAATCAGATGCACGACGGGAAACGACCGGTCCACGGTTAAGAGTCGTTTTGGTAGAGGAACGAGATATGACAACAGTGAGGGAACACATTGGGGGAATAGATATCGAAGTTTTTGTCTCTACAGTTCCTCAGGGACTCCTTCGACTCCCAAACTAGGATGTTACTACTCGAGGTAAGTTAGTTGTTTTTAATACTGTCAGACTTCCAGACTAATCCTTTTGTATCCTATCTACTATTAGAAATATCGGACTTTATAACTAATTAGAGACTTAGTAGATAAATCGACTAAACCCCCCTTTCAATCATGTAAACAGAGCCAACGGGACTTCTCTTTAGTTTGGTCAGTTAGGATTTCCTTTAGTTGAGACTTATAAGTAGACTTCCTGACAACAACTTCGACTACACTTATCGACTGAGTAGTCTTTTCGGGGACTACGACCCTTTTAACTTCCGTTTTCCTCTTCCCCCACCGTCTCCTCCTCTACCAATGTATCGTAGTGACTGAGTTCTCTGTACTTAATCTCGTTTGAGGCCCTCTATGACTTCCTGTCTCCTCGGACTGTACGATGTCAGGTATCCCAACGTTTCTCAGTCTGTGTTGAATCACTGGCTTGTTGGAACTCCACTAGATCAAAAGGAACTCACTTGACTAAGACACTTTACCCTCCTCATGAAAGATCAACCACCCTCCCCTCGGTAAGACCCTGTCTGTTACTCATTACGACGTATGTTAGGGGAGTTTTCGAGTTAGGACCTCCATTCCTAACTGTCCACACGAAATCAACACAAGTCAAAGAAGAGACACACACACACACACACACACACACAAACACACACACACACAATATTTAATCTGACCCTCTGGAACCCCCACCTCCTCCTCACTCTTGACACGATGGGGTCCTCCTTGACGCTTAAGGGATTCAGTTCTCTCGTATAAATAAACGAATCATAAGTCCGATCTCAAGACCACCACTCCGACTGACACCATTTACCGATTATCATTATACGTGGGCATAAACCGAATCCTGATTCTTTCTACTTTCGTCTTAGATTATTTTATATGTCTTTGTGGGATCTTCTTATCAAAACCTTTACACGTAATTCGTGAATGTCGTTAAACAATCTGTGCATCTAACGGAGTTCCGTGAGAAAAGATTCACCTTAAAAGAAATCGTAAGTGTCGGTGAGTGACACAAAAAGAAAGAAAGAAATACGTGGGGAGGGTCTAGACGGAAGACGACATATGGATTCAATGGGAACTACCGGAATAAACACGAAAACAAGGAATAAAAACATAGTCGGTGGTCGATGGTTTGTAGTTGACTGTGTAAGTTCGATGTAAACCTCTCTCTTCCCTTCGTTTTTCTGAGACGATTTCCTTTGTTAGTTTTTATACGTGACTCTGATTATAATAGGTCCGTAGCACGATCCACGATCCTTATCTTATCACTTGTTACATCTATGTCGAAGACTGGAGTTTCTATAGTCTCAGACTACCGGAACCATAAGTTTAATGAGTCTTGACTATAAAAATGTAACAAATATCTGACACTAAAATTTTCGTGACGGATATTTCTCTTAGAGACGTGTATTTCAGTGTTATAAAAATGAATGGAATTTCTTATTAAAATATTAATTAAGCTTTGTTGTATTACCTTTCTGGATTGTTTCGAAAGTCATATTGTATACTTGTTTGTGTTCACAAGTCTTACAGGGAACGAATCAATTTATATGGGGAAAAAAGGGAAATTCTGAGTTGAGTTAGTGATGGAAGAAAGTCTTGAGAGGGACGACAAAACGAGTACATTAAAGAGGGGACAGTCTTCATGAGATAAGGGGAAATGAACTGTTCATTCGTACGTGACGAGAAGTGTCAAGACACATGTACGGATTAGAAAGGTCACTCTAATACCTGGGAAATTTCTGTCTCTACCTTCCAGTAAAGATCGACGTGAGAGTTCATAGGTCGTATCATGTGAAGTGTGTCACCTGTAAACTATGAACAGAGGTGTACTAGTTTAGGTTCGAGGAGCCGTACTCTAAGTTCAGAAGATACTGAGACAAGGACACAGGAAGGGGTTAGAGTAGAGGGTGGTTCAAGGTAAAGTATTAAATGGGTATAGTGTGTCTACGTAAGAATGAGAACGGAAAACAGACTTTTAAGGACAGGTATAAACAAAAAGTGGACCAACTACAGGGTAACTAAATTGTGAACCTAAGTAGTGTTAGGAATGGTCCATTAGAATGGACTAACAAAAAGGGTAGGTTGTGTAATCCATTTCACTATGAGAGGACATAGGGGTCCCCCAGGTAATACCTGGATGAAAATTCCTCATTAGTGTAATAGACCACACGATGGTGACGTAAAAGTCACGGATCTAGATATCCGTATCGAGGATAACTGTATCCTCTATCTGTTACTGATGAACAACTTTCTTATCAACTTTCCAATATACAGAAGGAGTGAGTGATCTAATAATAATAAAGTAACTGAAGTTCGTGATGGGAATATGACTGCTAAGAGGTATTAAATTATGACACTATTTACGATATTCCCTTTTTGTGTCCGCCGATCCTTCCGTATATTGTTCGTATGTATTAAACTTAACACACCCTCTATACTGCTAAAGAGACTATTTCGTCCCCTCCTAAAGTTGTCGCCCTGATCGATCGTCGTCCCAGAACGTCATCATTTCTGAAATCGCACAAACCCCTTGTCTTTTTTCCGATTACACCAATGTTGCTTCACTAGTTTCCTCTCTTGTAGTGTCTGCCCAGACCTTTTTAGTCGTCATTGGTCTATTATGTTCTGGAGTGAAGTAGAGTAACGTTGACTCTAATCTTGAGAAACTTAGTAAAAATCATCTCACTGTCCTAAGCATAATACAAATTCTAGTGAGACCGACGATACACCTTTTACTGAAAATTACCTTGACCTCCCGATTATCTGTAACTTTTTGGTCAATCCCGTGGCAATGTTACAATGGTCACTCTTTGTTACCACCATTCCTGATCTTCTCATCACCGTCTCTACCCCTTTTTACTTAACTTGAGTTATATAAGTTTCCATCTTAAACATCTCAAACTACTCCTTAGTTTTTATTGAATCCAATGACCAAACACTTAACTTATACACAAACACGGTGAGTGACCCTACTTTCTTGGGACCTTGTCCTGATCCGAGCTTCTCTTTACACACTCTTATATGACTATATGTCACCTACAATTCATTTATCATTTATAGTCCTTCTAAGGGACCTCTTCTCTTACCGTTGGGTAAGGTCATAAGAACGGACCTCTTAGGGTACCTGTCTCCTTCGACCACCCGATGTCAAGTACCCCGGTGGTTCTCAGTCCGTGTGACTTACTGATTGTACAAATGAAAGTGAAGTCTCCTTCTTATTCCTACTCCTACTATATCTCTCCATCGTCCTTTAGGCATTCACACATCCGAGTACGTTCATCTCTCTTTCCTCACAATATTTCTTCTTTCGGACCATTCGATATGGCTTCCCACGAACCCCCTCCCCATTAGACTCCTGTCTCTTCTCAGGTAACGTAGACCATTGTACCTCCTGTAACTACTGGAGTGACTTTCCTGCAAAGCATCTTACTACTCACGTTTTCAGTATACCTCACTCTATGTCTTCACTTACTCTCCACTGCCTTTCTTCTGTGACACATCTATTACAAAACCTCTTTGTACCAAGAGTTCCCTTTGACTAAACCACTCTTGTTCAACGAATTTCCTTCTACAAACAAAAAAATAGAAAAAAAATTTATATTTAAATAAATAAAATTAACCTCCAATTAATGAAATGTTATTACACTTCGTTATCTTTTATAAAATTATGATGATCCTTCTTCTTGAATAATCTTTCTCTCTTCAACTTCTACATCCTCTAGTCTCCCAATATCATAAAGTACCAGGGACGTTTCTGATCTTCCAGGTTCCAGGTCACATATACACTTCCCTAACCGGAGACTAGTTTCCTTACTGTGAATATGACACTGTTTATACATGACTTATGAATGATACACGAACCAAAACAAAGTCCATGATAATGTTGTTACGTATTTCGTGCGAGGGACGGTAGTGTGTCGAGTGTCAACGTCAAGTCAAGTCAAATCAACGAGTCAGTACAGGCTGAGAAACACTGGGGTACCTGACGTCGTACGATCCGAAGGGACAGGTAGTGGTTGAGTGTCTCAGTTTGAGTATAGGTAGCTCAAGCACTACGGTAGGTCGGTAGAATAGAAGACGGCAGGGGAAGAGGAGGAAGGGAGTTAGAAAGGGTCGTAGAAAAGGTTACTCAGTCAAGAAACGTAGTCCACCGGTTTCATAACCTCGAAGTCGAAGTGGTAGTTAAGAAGGTCACTTATAAGTCCTGACTAAAGAAAATCCTATCTGACCAAAGTAGAGGAACGACAGGTTCCTTGAAAGTTGTCAGAGTAGGTTGTGATGTCAAGTTTTCGTAGTTAAGAAACCGTGAATTGAAAGAAATACCAGGTTATGAGTGTAGGTATGTACTGATGACCTTTTTGGTATAGAAGCTGATCTGCCTGGAAACAACCGTTTCGTTACAGAGACGAAAAATTATACGACAGATCAAACGAGTATCGAAAAGAAAGTTCCCCTTTTTTTACAGAAAATTAAAGTACCGACGTCAGTGACCGACGTGACTAAAACCTCGGGTTCTTTTATTTCAGATAGTGACAAAGGTAACAAAGGGGTAGATAAACGGGACTTCATTACCCTGGCCTACGGTACCAGAATCAAAAAACTTACAACTCGAAATTCGGTAGAAAAGGTGAGAGGAGAAAGTGAAAGTAGTTTTACAAGAAATCAAGGAGAAGCAAAAGACGGTATTCCCACCGCAGTAACCGTATAGACTCCAATGACTATAAAGAGGACCGTTAGAACTAAGGTCGAACACGAAGTAGGTCGGACCGTAAAGTGTACTACATGAGACGTATATTCAATTTATTCGTCCCACTGTTATATGTCGGAACTGTATGAGGAAAAGGTTAAACCTTGGTCGGACAACAAGGTACAGACCAAGATTGACAACGAGGAACTGGACGTATGTCTAAAGAGTCCTCCGTCCATTCCGCAAGACCATAAGGGTAGACAATTCTTAAAAGGTGTCTAAAAACGCTAGGTGTGTCAGTTTCCGAAACCGTATCAGTCATTTCGTCTTCATCTACAAAAAGACCTTGAGAGAACGAAAAAGATACTCGGCTACCTACAACCGTTAAACTAGAGTCCAAGGAGACGGAAAAGATTTGGGTCAACTTGTAGACCTTCAAGAGTCAAGTGCATGAAAACGTCAGAGCACGTCTTAAAACTCGTAATGAAACGATCGCACACTCTACTCATGTTAACACGTCATCCAACTTGTAGGAAACAGTAACGGAAAGAAACCCTAACCTTACTTTTGACTGGAAAAGGTCACGACACCGGTGACGACGCAAAAGGAATAAACAACCGTACAATTCACGTCGTGAAAGTGTCGTAGTAGAAAATCCTAAACTTTATCAAGTCGACCTTAAGGTAGTGAAGGTGTTCGAAACGAGCACCACTACGAAGGATTTCGGGTGAACTGAAGTGTAAGGTTCTACAGACCGAGATCCATTCACTAGTGTGATAACACCAATAGACCCAGTAATTCTAGAAAAAAACATATCAAGAAGACACATAAGAACGATGAAGAATTATAGAAGACGAAGACAATCAAGGTATGGCAAAGACAGGAATTAACACGGGTAGAAACGTACTTTACAAGGGAACTATAGAGATTAAAAGAACTTCTCTAGAGATCAGAAAGGGTAAGATAACGTAAGGAGACAAAGAAACGTAACTAGTGACTCCTTCCGAAAGAATAGAGAGGAACGATAAGAAACCTTGAGACGTAAGTCTACCTATATAGAAAAGAAAAGAGCAAACGGAAACCGAAGAGAATAAAAGAGTCGATAAACATTCTGGAGGAGTCTGTTGGTAAAACGAAAAAATGTAAAGAACCCGTATCAGAACTAATGACGGAGGACATGGTACAGTACTTGGAGGTAGGTATCAACAAGTCCGTGAGATAGATAGTCTAGATTAGGGATTCATTTGTCTTTCAATATTAATGTAACTAATTACGATATTCATATCGAAGGATACAGTCACGACCCCTCTCTCTCTCTCTCAGTAACAATACCCTACTTAAAACAAGGGGTTTCTTTCTATACAACTTTAGGATTAAACGTGACGGAATCTTACACTGGAATAAACCTCTATACCAGAAATGTCTCCATTAGTTCAATTTTAATTCAGAAGACCTTATACTGACCACGAGAATATTTTTCTCCTTTAAGTCTGTCTTTCTGTGTGTGTGTCATTCTGTGGTGTATTTCTACTTCCACCTCTGACCTCACTTTACAGATCTTCGCTTCTTCGTGGTTTCTAGTGGTCGTTTGGTGGTCTTTGATCCTCTCTCTGTACCCAATCTATAAAGGACGGGAGTCTTCCTTAGTTACAACGAAACTAGACCCTGAAGACCGGAGATCTTGATGTTCTTTTTTTTTAAGACAACAAATCATGTGAGTAAAATACCATGAACAATACCGGTGAGATCGTTTGATTATGTCCGTGGGTTTGGTTAGACTCCGTTCCCCAACCAGTCCAATTCCCTTCTGAAGGGTCACCTCACAATAGACTCGACTTAGTTTATTCATCCCAACGTACCCACCCCGGACCCCTCGGTAAGGTATATTTCACTAGTAGACGTCACCAAACTTACACTTTCTCTCACACGTGCAGGTTCGATGCCGTTCATTAGGCTGTACCGACGTAGATCGCTCACACCCGTTGCCACCACTGTTGACTCTTGACTCTTCGACCTCGGCCAAGTGTTTCCCGGAAGATAAGGTTCGGTTCCTTAGACCTGAAATAGGACTTCGGTTTCCCACCGGAGATTTATAAGTAAGAGGAGGGGTGAGAAGTGGACGGATTGAGGTAAAAAGGTCCTTTTCAAAAGAGTGTAGATAACACCTTGAAGAGTGTCTCTTTGTACTTTTTACTGAACGTGGAACTGGAGTTTATGCTTCGAATGAGGAACTTTCTTCTCTGATACAAGACGAATGACTTTATGTGGGTCACGGACCGTCCACGAACCGCACATCAACAACAACAACAAATCTCCGAGTCAGCACGGGTTGAGAAACGCTGGGGTACCTGACATTGAGTGGTCCGAGGAGACAGGTACCCTAAAGGGTCCGTTCTTATGACCCCACCCAACGGTAAAGGAAGAGGTCCCTAGAAGGTTGGACCCTAACTTGGACTCAGAAGACGTAACGTCCACCTAAGAAATGACGACTCGGTGGACCCTTCGGGAATTGTGCATCATCAGAGAGTCACTTATCAACAGGACGCACAAGGACCCCTGTCGTGACCCTGAAGAATCGAGAGAAACCTCACTATAAGGTTCTGGAGGTATAAACGAAAGTGAGCAGAGAGGAGAAGAAGGAAGGACGGTGACTAATGGAAGGTTGTCGGAAGGTGTCGACCGAGAGTAAAGTGAAGTGAACCAAAAGAGAAGCCTAGTTCCCGGGACCCTCGAAGTCCACACAAAGGGGGGTAGGGCTTAGTCATGAGGGGTGTAGTCCGTCGGAGAGTACGTAGGCACAAGGATGACAGGAGTCCCCTCGGACCAAGTGTGGTACGACTCTGGACGTAGGGTTGGAACAGTGGAATGAAGACGGTAATCAAGACGGTCCCGATCACGAACTGAATCGGATTCGTCCCAGTAATCCAGACAAAGTTCCTTCGTCGAGACCGGTCTTAGCTGGTTTCTTGTCCACCGTCGAAGCCGTTCTCCTACGTCAACTCCGATGTCCCACCCATTACCGTAACGATCCGAGTTGTCCACCCGTCCCAGTCCCTTATGTCCGTTAGAGATTAACTCGGTTTAAACTAGGTACCTGGAGGTAACTTTTTCCGTTTTATCTCTTGGTCTTACCCTTTGATCCTTGTTACTATTAGTTTCATTCTACGATCGCCTTTGGTCCACAAGTTCAGTCTAACTTAAGTAATTTTTTACATGTAGAGGAGTGTAGACGGGTAAAGATACAAGTATTTGTGTGGGATTGACCTCGTTAGTGTGTGTTTGTGTGTATACGTAGGTACGTGTGTGGTGTCTGTTTTACAACTGTGTCTCTGGGTATGGGTGTCTTAGATCACACTGGACGAGACCAACCGTCTATGATATTGTGAATTAGACAGACGTTGACCGACCCTTTCTTCGAGAAATATGTACGCACAGGCTTTATTATCTTCACTTCACTTCAACGAGTCAGTACAGGCTGAGAAGCGTTGGGGCACGTGACATCGGGTGGTCCGAGGAGGTAGGTACCCTAAGAGGTCCGTTCTTATGACCTCACCCAACGGTAAAGGAAGAGGTCCCCTAGAAGGACTGAGTCCCTAGCTTGGGTCCAGAGGACGTAACGTCCGTCTGCGAAATTGGAGACTCGGTGGTCCCTTCGTGGTAAATTTTATTTTTACAGGAAATATTAAACGAAGTTTGTCTATCGAAAACCAAAAGAATATGGTTTTACTCGGACTATGTTGAAAAAGACTTACTAAGGTTCGGTAGAAATTCCCGTGAGTAATGACCCCCGACCCGAATTTGTTTCCGACAACAATCCTCGGTACAGCTTTATATAATTTGAGAAATAGGGAGGTGATTTGCCGGGGTCACATTTGTAAGATAAATGTATTTGTCAGTCTAATAGGTATATACACGTCTATATATACCCATACTTATATATGTGTGTGTGGTGGAAAGTATATTTACGGAGGGATGTTTTACGTGTTTTTAGTAAGACACATCTATGTGTGTATCACGTAAACGAATGTTCGTTGGACACGTGAGGGACTTCGATTCAAACATTCACCGAGGGAAAGAAAGCAGTAAAAGGAAGGAAGGAAACGTCTGATTAAAAATCCTAATTCCTCAATCACGTCGTAAGTGACGTCTTAAACCACCAAAATTAACCAGCGTGTACTGAAACAATTTCCTCCGTAAAATTGATGTTTCTTGAAATGATCCTCTACACGAGTCCCCCTCAATAATTTTCGTTCAGGTATTGTCGAGGAACCCTCCTATAATAAAACGTGAAGAGGTGCGGGGGGGGAGTTCTCCCATACACATGATAACCATTGTTCCACTCTCCTTTAAGGGACTGAAGGAATCTTTAGATCTTTTTATTGAAAAGGAAGGGTTATAGAAGGAAAAACCGACCTTGTGTAAAGAAGACTTTTCACCATACCGTTTTACTGGTCGGGGTTCATAGGAAAAACAGATTATTTGAGAGACCTCCAAATCCTAAATAGGGATCTCTTATTGGGGGAGGGGGTGGTCTGTGTCTATGTCGTTTTGTCGATGGAGTAATTGAGCTTCAACAATTATTGGCCCTAGGTGGATGTGACGATTATAAGGGTACACACGGTGAAGTCCCTCCCCTCTTTTTTTCAAAGTACTTATAAAGTGGTAGTAAACGAAATAAATGTACATTTATTACACGAGTAATGTTCGGGAATAGACAAGTAACTTCGGTCTGACCGTCTCGGATCACACTGTGCGAACCAACCGTCTATGGAATTGTGGACTAGACAAACCGTGACCGACCGTTCCTTTACAAACGTTCATGTACAGAGTCTATTATCCTCACACGAACGTCACCGGTTCAGGAAAAGTAACATTAACAAAGTTCACCTACAGAGATACCAGAATTTTCAATAAATATTAATTATATATTATAATCTAATCGAAGTTGACATGTTGTGTCACTAAACTATAAAAATACCTAATACTTTACTGGCAGAGTTACTTTGGTCAACGGTAGGTAGTAACATGTTTTGACAATGTAATGACTGATATATGGGATACACATGTAATGTAGGGGGACTGTATAAATTCGACTTTCAAACATATACAATTAGAGGAATAGAGAAAACAGGTAGGGATAGAAAAGTACGGTCGACCTGGACTGTGTTAAACGGGACAAGTTCAACTGAGGTCCAGTAACGATACCTGTGATTAGTAACTCAACCCGACCTGATATTCCACACAGGAATCACGTAGTCAAATTAGTAGGTTCTTTACCGGTGTCCGATAGAATAAAAATTTCGACATAGGACAAAAGAAAGATTTCAAAAACGAACGACTAATATAACAAATACGGAGGTCATCGGGAAACTACAGAAGATAAGATAGGATCCGAGTGTTTGGTACGACTCGATGTCAACACATATTTCATTCTGACTCTCGGAATCCTCAAAAAGACATTCATGAGACGTACTCAAAACTACACGCCTAAAATATATTAGATATATTTTAAAACGACGAGATCCCAAAAATTTCCAATTCAAAATCTCAAATCGAAACTTTCATAATCTGTTAATACCAAAGATCCTACTCTTGAAAGTCTATTCACTATATAGTAATATCAATCCCAATTATATCTGTTTGATTTCGAGTAATTAAACCTAAGGGGATGAAATATTAGACTTTGACAGAATAAATATTTGTTCCAATCCTCAAATGATAAAGTCGTGGATGCTTTTCTTTCCTCTCTCAACCACCATTTAATTATAGAATCTTAGTGTACCCATTACACAAAGTAAATGTGTGCTTCGTTCGTAAACAACGACAACAAGTCAGTGATTCAGCACAGACTGAGAAACACTACGGTACGTAACATCGTACGGTCCGAAGAGACACGAGGGGACAGAAGACCTCAAACGAGTTTAAGTACAGGTAAGTCAGTCACTACGATAGATTGATAGAGTAGACGACGACGGGAGAAGTTAGAAAGGGTCTAGCTCCATATAAAGTCACTCAACCAAGAAGTGTAGTCCATCGGTTTCATAAGTAGTCGAAGTAGTTGTCAGGAAAGTTGCTTATAAGTCTCAACCTTTGAACTGATATAAATAGACAAATAATCATACCTAGGGGAATTCGGTAGATGAATCATTTTGTTAGGTGACATAAATAAACCCTCATTGTTATTGTTTGTTACTCTGGAGTCAATTAGTTAGGTGACTCTTTCTTCAAGTAGACTTATTTCAGTCGGACCATACGTCTCTGTATCTCTTGACTACCTTCGGGAGTCAGGAATCGATTACCATCACTGTCAATTCTTTTCTCTTTCGGTTCCGGTAAGATCACCCCTTCAATTTCCAGTTGTCACAGAAGTCAAGTCCTTATTGCCCACACCCCAGTACAGGGTTCCTTCGTCCTTATATGGGGTGTTCGGACTCTCTCAGAGTCGGAGGGAAACCTCGTGTTGACCTTACCTTATACAAAGACTGTAAAGAGACACTTCGCTCAAGGACTTTTTCTTCTCAGTCATAATCGCCATAAGGGAATATCGAAACTTTCTTTAAGACTGAAATGTAATTCAGTCTGACCAGAAGGGTGGTTAATTATCATCTGTCGAGTTATGCACGATCCGTAGTACGATTCACAAAATGTATATAAGAAAGTAAATTCGGAACACTTGAAACGTCCCTCTATAGTAGAGTAACATATTTACTCCTTTGACGTTAAGCCAATTTTACTAAGTAGATTGGTTCCATCACTTACCACTTTAATCCAAAGTTTGGGTCGAGATTGAGGTGACGGACGATAGAATTGGTAATCGTACATGACATCAAGGAGTTCTCTATCCTATTCTGTTTATAAGAACCCACGATATTCTCCATGTACAATCATTGATTCGACTCTGAGTCCCCAAGAAGTTTCGGGAGGAATGGATACAAGTTCGGGGACCTCGTTACTGGAAGTCGATCAGGACCGGACCCTGCTACTAATGTTTTACGTACTTGCTCTTTCCTGTTGCATTCATAGGATTAAAGATTTTATTAGTAGGAACCCAGATGGAGATACGTTAGGTTTACCTTCAATAACGAGTTACAAACTTTGACACTGGTTCCGGTTTGACCTTTGTACGAAATTGAAAGTCCTTGTTTTAACAGTTGTAGTCGGCCAGTCAGCACGTGATCGATCGTGACCACCACTTTAAGTACGATAAAAGTGTCGCGACTTTTTTATTCACCGATAACAAATCTCGTTTCCTAGTTATAGCTTTGACACACTTTACTTAAGCGTTCACAATTCTCTATGAATACTCCCCCACTTATCGTTCTTAACGAGAATACTTCTCGTTCTTAACCAAGTCCTTTCTACAGGTGCTACTACATGTTTAACTAGAAGGTTAGTAACTATCCTGGGGTTACCTTTATTACTTTTCCAGTTTCTAAACGAAACAATTTACAGAATTGCGGAACGTTATCATTCTTGCAACCGACCTTTAGGTTAGACCTACTTCTTCGATTGAACAAGACCTTCTTTGGGATTTGTGTTCGTTCAAAGACTTTTCTATGATCACGTAAAACTTATTACTTACCTTTGTCCTTCCTGAACTGTAAACATGACTTGAAAGTTCCCTTCAACCTATTTTGTTTCATAAGAGTTCGTCTTATCATTGGTCCCACCGTCTACCGAAAGATCATATAACTTCTTCACTTTCACGATCTTTGGAGTCTCCGTTTAAGTCACACGGTCTCTAGGGTTTTACCCACGTCCTGGGTTGGTGTGTATTCCTATTGATAAGAAGGTTGTTACTATGATAAGACGATTGTTACTAATACGATAGGTACATCTTAAGTTAAGAGTTTCTGTCCGTCCGTCCGATTATCCCATCAGTAAGATATCATGATAATCTTAATATACGGACCGAAGAAACGGTGTTGTCACGACTCCAACCGTTAAAAAGTTAAAATCAACACGGATTCCCGTAATTGTTTTTGGGACACCCAAGTCGGGACAGGAACCGAGAACCTTATTAATATCAGAAGGTGTACTCTTTATCATCTCTAAGTCCGAATGAGACTGAAAACGTAGGGTACTTAAATAACCTCAGGACGAATTAAAGCATATTGAAGAAGATCTTAGGTTTAGAGAATAAACCCAGGGGTCAACTGTTAGGTAAAGGGGACTCTCATCGTAAGACTAAACGGAGAGAAGCACGGAAAGATTGGGAACACACACACAATCAGTACGTCAGTACAGGCTGAAATACACTGGGGTACCTGACATCGGGCGATTCGAGGAGACAGGTACCTTAAGAGGTCCGTTCTCACGACCTCACCCATCGGTAAGGGAAGAGATCTACTAGAAGGGATGGGTCCCTAGCTTGGGTCCAGAGGACACAGAGGTCGTGACGTCTAACCAAGGAATGAAGACTCGGTGACTCCCTCGAGGAAACACCGTCCTGAGACAGGGAATGAAATCTTGATACGAAGATAGTCGAGACTCTTGGAGGACCTAAGGAAGACGGATAAAGAACGTAACTGAAGATGATAACGGTGAAGGTCCGCAGGGACTGTAAAACCAGTGGAGAAACTCAAGCAAAGTATTATGAATTCAGGAAGAATCTCAATTACATTCGGGACTACCGGATAGACTAGAAATCTAACACCGGTAGAGACTAAACTGGGTATTCGGGTCTGTTGTAAATTACTGAGTAATACAATTCTTATTATTTCTATTATTGTTATTATTATTAGTAAGAAACTTACTATGGGAGTTAGAGGTTTCAATGAAATGAATAGTGTGATTTGAGTTTCCCTGAAAACTGGTAAACATCTTACATTTAGGTAGGAGTCTTCTACTTTCAATTAAAGTCGACTCCTTTAAGTTATCTGACATAGATTCCTCGATTTCTTTTATGAGTTTTTATTCAAGGTAACTAAAATAGAAATCTTAGTTACCTTATTCATATGTCGAAGGGTCACCTGAAGTTACTTTTCCTGTCGAGAGTAAACATATACATTTAAAACTACTGAAACAGTGTATTAGGGAGGTTAATGAAATCATCATGACACTTTGTGGTAAACTATAGTCAAAATAACTTGTGATTAGAACTGGTCGATCTTATCATCACTATGGTCAGTAGTACAGGGGTGTGAAACGAAAACAGAAGTAAGTACAAATATGGTCCTTACTAGAATGTGATGTCTACTTCAACCCGTATCTTCTATTTAAACTTCTCAGATATCTTGAACTCTTCGTCTTCTTTGTGATTTCGAATCTTTGTCACCTCGGGGGACGGTCTTTCGGGATTTATAACAAACGGACATAAGAACCAAACATGATTTTAATTGGACACTTAGGGTGAGTCTGGGGTTAAGTAAACGAACCTAAGGACTACTATGAACAGGTTGAGAACCGTTAGGAGATGAGAATTCCGTGACTTTAGACAGAGATCCAGGAGAGAGATCTCAAGATCGAGATCTATACTATGAGACCTTGTGTTGATCTTTGAACGTGTTAGTCACGGTAACGGAACTCTCCGACGGTACGTCGGAGGGGGTGTAGGATCGGATCGGTGGAACGTATTTTTTTAGATTGTACCTACACAAGAATTAAAACTCCGTTCATGACAACCGTTTGAAGAAAATTCCGTTCTGACTCAGACACAACGAAGAAGAAATGGAACTGAACGAGTAAGGTCTAAAGAAGAGGGAGAAAGGAGTCGCTCCTTTCATGGTCGTTTCATGGTCGTACCTCCATGGTCGTTCGGTAGACCGGTTTTGTCGCTCCCAATTCCATATTTAACTTCGACCTCGAGAAGATTAGATCATACTGTCAAACATGACTAGTCCAATTACTCCTATTAAAGAGAAACCGAACATGTCTCTGGACTTTTACATTAGACTAGACGATAATTAATGGGACAGGTCAGTAATTGTATTACAAAGTGACTTATCTCTTTCTGATAAGTGTGACGTCCTCGTCACATAGTTGGTTTCGTGGTATTTTTTTTTTTTCACGACGGAAAACATAAACCGTCCCTTCGACATGATAGTGACACTCTTCCTGTACGTGAAACTGCACAAAGAGTGGTCATCCCTACTCAACAGGACTCGGCATGTGGGAGCAGGTCAAGGGAGTCCCTTTAATGTGTCTCCACACACTACTAACCGTGTCTTATCCCTCTATGTGACACCAAAACCCTTGTCTCACTTTGATTAATCAGGTGTTGTTCTAATTTATTGACGTAGAACTCACTGTCCTTGTATTACGAAATAGTTTATTTATTTTATTGAAATCTACCGAGAAAAGGTAAGAAAATAGTTGTTC
Organism: Capra ibex; assembly: GCA_006410555.1. Taxonomy (NCBI): domain Eukaryota; kingdom Metazoa; phylum Chordata; class Mammalia; order Artiodactyla; family Bovidae; genus Capra; species Capra ibex. The sequence goes on along the minus strand of SJYO01029184.1, from coordinate 1,856,501 downwards.
ATAAATAACTTGCTAATAAGGAACAATTCGAGACACGACCCGTGATCCCTACATCGTAAGTTTGTTTTGTCTACGTCTAGGACAAAACACGTCAAATATCAGGTCCATCTCCTACGTACATATATATATTTTAGAGTACGTCTTGTAAGATCACGTCGACACTCTTTAAATATTACTTTTTCACTTGACTTGGCTTCATTTGAAAAACCCTCTTCTGACCCCCTTTTATGAGAAAAAGTTAAGGTATAATTTTTTCATTTGTTTGTTTGTTTGTTTTTTCTTTTGCACTTTTTCGATCCCACGAGATTCTCGTATACTATTTCTTTGACCCACCTTGAGTTTCTTACTCGGTTCATTTATCACTTCATTCTTTCCCTTCTTTCTTATCGTAGGTGCTGTCAATACTCCTCCGTTCGTCCAAACTCCTTGTAGGTCCTTCCTTTACTCAAGTCTCTCGTTTTTTCGTTGTTTTATACTCTAACTCTCTTCACAATGTAGAAAAAACCGGTACTTGTGTGAGATCTACCCGATGTCCGGGAACTTTCAACTGTCCAATACAACCAGTGAAGGTACCCCGTAAGCCTGAAAAAGGATTCCCGTTACCCTTTATCAACTTCCAAAGATTCGGGTCAACTCGAATCTGATCATCTAATTTTTTTTTTTTAGGTATATCGATCGTGTGGTTTGTTTGGGGAGTTGATAGAGTCTTTGGGCCTAAGTTCTTATTTTCTTTCTGTACACACCTACCTCGTCTACATCGGAAAGGTGAGATACAGACGTGTCTTCCGATCCGTCTTGGGGACTCTCCGGTTTTTCATTAATGTGAAGATGAGACCTAGGTACAGAATTGGTGTTCCTCACACAAGACGTCCGAGATAAAAGATTAACTCCCATTAATGTTCTTCAATTTCGATAATCTCTGTTAATCTGGGATATGTTCTCCCTTGAGACACCCACCAGTCCTTCCCTCATCCTTCTTGGTCGACCCTTTCACAAAGGGTTTGGTGAACCGTAAGAAACTAAGTATAATGTCCTCCTCCAAAGAAATCCCCCTTTCCTCATAGACGAGGGCACACCACGGATGGACCTCCCGTCCGTCCACTTTATCCATTTCTGTGTGTGTGTGTGTGTGTGTGTGTGTGTGTGTGTGTAGTGACTGTCGGTTAGTTCTAACGGAAAAGGAGTTCGGTTTCACGATCTTCGGTCATTCACCTTTGTTTCTCCTTTCCTTCCACTTCCAGGGTAATGATAAGTTAAATTCTGTAGAATAAACTCGTTGAGGAAAAACACACGACGAGACCTAGATCTACGACACCCTCTATGTACCACTCGTCCACTAGAAGGGAAATCTCTCAAAGGTTAAGATAAACTCTACAAACCACACCGACCTCGTGTCTCCCTCTCCTCTAACCACTCCCCACTCCAGTTCTCCCCCGACGTTCGGTCCTCCTCCTCGAGACTGAGGAAAAGTCCCCGTGACCTCTTGGTGCCTCTCACTACTTGACACTCTCACATCACAGTCCACACCCAAAATCCTTCCATGTAGAGCGGCGACACCCCTTCCACCTACTCCCCCCGTACCGTTCCTCGTTCTAATCCCCCGAGGCAGTCGCGACGGACACCCCCCTCAACCCCTACAGATACTGGTACTCCTCTTTTTACTCCTCCTCTCCGGTCTTTTTTTTCACTGAACAAAATTTGAGAGAAGTAGGTGGTTCGGAGGTAGTGAAACTAATCAGTAACTAAGTAAGTTAGTTGTTTGTTAATAGAACGTAGACACATCTCGTGTCACTATCCCCCGTAGTTCTTATTATTCCTACTACAATAAGGTCAGAAGTTCCCTGAATTAACTTTACTCGTCCTGTCAGTTATCGACGAGATGCTAAAATCTGTACCAAGACTAGTCGCCTCTCCGTCTGTTAGATTCTTTGTCATCCGTCACACTCACACGTATTCGGGATTGCTCTCCGTGTCATCTCCCGTAGTTTCAAACATCCTCTTGCCATACCACCGACACACACATACATCTCCACACACACACACACACACACGTCTGTGCACCCCTGTAACACGTGTACGTGTATTACTTTGGTTTTTGAAATTGTGGTTGTCTACAAAGATATTGTGTGTGTGTCGTTCTCTCTGTCTGTCTCTCTCTCTGAAAACGTCGTTCGTTTAAACCCACAAAACTTAAAAGGGGATTCTCCGTACAGACCGTTTGAATAAAATGGTACGTTCCTAATGGGACCTTAAGGGTTCTTGTAATCCAGACATTCCTAAGTCCCTCCCAAGGATGAGACAACCGAGAAAGGAAACTTCCTCCCTCGTCGTCACCCGACTCGGGGGTTCACGAGTCGGATCACGAACCACAGGAAGTATCTTCGGGTCCGACAAGCCTCTTTTTTTTATGAGGGACCCCCACCACCCCCGGGCCTCGAGGGGAATCGTCTACGGGTCACTGAGTATTCGGAAGAGTGACGGAAGACTTGTAGGAACAAAGAGTCCGACATGTGCTACCCCAACTGGTACCCTCACTGGTGTCACATCTTGTTCCTCTTCTAGAACAAGTCCTGTCGTCGGGCCCAGCGACACCCCTGCCGCATGTGACAAGGGTCACAAGGTATCATGTCGCACTGGTGACACTCCACCCTCCTCGTCCACCTCTTCCGAGCAACGAAAGGACGTCGACTACCTTAGGACTCCTGTCGTCGGTGTTACACCTATATCCTCCGATGCCACTCATGCTTCCCGTGGTACCACTGCTTCCTCCGGTCCTCCTTCCACGAAAAGAGGTGTTAGAGTCATAGTCTCGTCCGGTCGAAGTCGTGTCCCCGGTCCAGTGTCTTCTTCACCAGCTAGAATATCCAACGTGTCTTACCGTCGACTTTTCAGTACCGTTGTCACTGGTGTCCCCAATCCTTCGGTGGGTCGGTTCTCGGCGAACGTTCGTCCTGTGTGCACACCTCCAAGTACTCACTACCCATGACCTCCCCCGACGTCTACCGTTCCATCGCCAGTATTCTGTACCGTCGGTCGTCTTTCGTGAGTCGATGACGGTACCTTGGCTTCTTCATTTTGACGTGGTGTGTCGGGTGTTTTCTTTAGTGGAACCCTGGATGGTCTTCCCAGACGTCGTAGAATCCCCGTTATCTCCATCACATGGTCTAGAGTTCCTTCCTCTTTAACCTGTCTTTCTTCATGTACCCCCAAACCTCCAATGCTAGTTCCCTTTACTACTATTCCTATTCTTCCAAGGGGTCGTTTCAGCGATGTATGTAAGGGTCTTTATAGGGGTTTTCTTTTTTGACATTGGGTACCTCTAAGGGCTTAGGGTCGTCCTCCTTAAGAAACTGACACCAGTCTAATGGGTATAGACACTCTAAGTACGTAATCTGGACTCCTTTCCTCTCTGTATCTCGGTCAACCTTTTTCTCTGTACGATGACCCATCGTGGCAGTCTATACAGGATATAATATTTTGAGTTTCTGGGAGCAAAAAGAACAGACCTTATGTAAAGGACAAAATAAGACGATCCACATAAATGGATTATCGGTGTCTCTTTAGTCTTTGATCCGGGACCTCTCAATTGTCTCTCCTACAGAGAAAACGAGAAAAGGTGAGAAAAGGAACTGTATTGTCCACTACTTAGATGGAAACCCTCAGAGTGTCACCCTCCGTTTGTACAGAATTACCCCTGTACCGTTCTTTCGAAGAGAGTTGAGTCGAAAATTCTGAGTTACCTTTACACTGAGATTTTAATATTTTATTGTGACCTTAAGTGTAGTGGGGTAGAGGGGGGTCTGGGGATTTAGCCCTACCTAAAGTGGTCCTTACATTAACCTCCCTCCTCCCCTTAAGTCTTGATAACTAGAATTTCATGGACATTCTTTTTATTCTCAAAGACGGTCCGAGACCCCTGTACATCGACTAACGAAGGTACCGTAGTTTAAGGATACCTTTAACTCCCCTTTTACATACATTTCAATAAGTGAACTTCACAATCTCTTTTTATTACAAGGTAGGGAGTATTTACTTTTACTGTAAGGACTGAGTGTTCGTCATCCTACACGTAAATCTCAATAAAAAAAGGTCATCGTCCGTACCCAATCGTCACTCAGTACTTTCGTCGAGGGGGTAGGGGTGTTCGTATGGAGGGGGTGCTGCGAGTTTCTGGGTTTAAACACTTTACCGACAGACCAGAATCACGAACTCGGCACGTTATCTTAATTGTTAGTTAGACACGACACCGGATTGAATCTCCATTTACGTTCCGGTCTAATCCCCGAACCAAGTCGACGACCACATCCGACTTCCGAGTCAGACACCGGTCCTTTATCTCGTTTCGGTAGAAACGACGAAACGAACCCCACTACTGTTACACAGGGATTTTCCAATGTTAATTCAGTATAAAAACATTTACTTTAGGATAAAATTTAGGTAAGCCCCTTGACGGATAAGTTTCTTGAGTAATTCTTACGAAGACACTGTACTTTCTTAAGGAGGTATTAAATAGGAAACACGATTATATTTAACAATTATGTAACCCGAACACATTTCCTTCCAGGTGGAGATTGTCCCTAGAGGTCCTGTAAGTCCCTCGGATTCCACCATGACTTATATTAATGTCACGCATTTCTTTTAGTTAATCGTTCACCTCAACAGAGACCCCCACTACTGACGAAGGATTAACCCCCTAATTCGACGTCACAGGATAGTGAATGGTAAAATGGGACACAAGTCTCTGACCGTCGGTCGTAAGTCTTGACTTTAATCGTAGCAATCTAAAAATAGTAAGTTAGGATTTAGAGTAATCAATTATTACTTATTCGAACTAAAAAGGGAAAACTAAATGTCCATACCAGAAATTTACGGAGGTTTAAGTTTCCGTATGGTCGAAGGGATTTAGGAACGGGTAGGAGAGAAAGAACGTGACTTCTGTAATTACACCGTTTTCTCTCCAAAGTCGAGTCCTATGATAAGTAAGTCAGTCAGTCAGTAAGTGAGTGGCGTATAAAAATCTGTTGAGACACAGTATAATAACCCGATCCATCCGAGACCTCTATTTTAATACTTGTCTTTTCACTACCAGAGTGACAAAAGTCTTGAATGTCGGATGATCACCTCCACTAAAATTTTTATTGCCACTTTGATGATAACACCAGTCAAGATACTCCCTCTTTTTGACCCAGAATTATATTTTTTGTTATGTCCCTCTCCACTAAAGTAAAACCGTTCTACGAGTCCCTTCTAGAAAGACTTCTTCAGTATAAAGTCGACTCTAGACTAGTTATACCTGATCGGTAGATCCTCTGGTTAGGCTTCCCTCCATAATGTCCGTCTGTCTCTCGTACACGTTTTCAGGACTCACTCTATTCGTGAACCGATGATCTTCGTAATCTTGATTGTTCGTTTGTCGTTTTTGTTCTTGACATTGACCTCCCGATGTCCACTCCCTTTCTCACTATCCTCCACTCAAACATCTTACGTATAGACTAAATGTAAAACTTTTCTAGGGAGTCCGAAGACGCACCTCTTACTGATATTCCCTGGTTTTCCCTTTCCCTCTTTTGAGCATTCCTTCGATCTTACCATTATGTCCATTCTCTACCTCTAGTTCAACCCTACCTCATTTCACTTAATTAAAATTCTGAAAATTATATCTTCTTATACATATACATACATACACATATATATAGATGTATGAATAGACATACGTATAATACGAAATGATTTGTGTCTCTCGAGTTGAGTCACCAGACACTGTTGGACCTCCCCATCCTATCCCACCCTCTACCCTCCCTCCAAGTCCTCCCTTCCCTTGACATATATGAACACTGACTAAGAACAACTACATACCTTCTCCGGTTGTGTCATAACTTTCCGTTAATAGAGGGGTAATTTTTTTCATCACTCTACTGTATCCAACGTCTGTTTGACGTAATCTTCTCCTGTACTTCTTGTCCTTCCTTAATTCCTACTTAGGATCAAAGACCGAATTCGTTGACATATCTACTAGGGGAGAAAAGGACTCTTAGTTCATCCATTGAATCAAACTCCCCCTAAAAGAAAGCAAAAGAAAGGTAGGTAGGTAGGTGGGAAGGAAGGAAGGAAAGAAAAACAATCTAGATCACCCACTACTAGGTAACGACACTACTGTCAAAATCAGGAGGACACCCAGTCCTTAGACCATTGTCTCAGAGTCGGGACTCTCTGTCCCGAGGGTGACACCGGTGTGTTGTTCGAATTCCTTTTCAGATTGTTTGAGTGCAGGAACAAAAGTTTTTCCTGGTTCCTTCTCTCACTTGTACAGTGACATTGGAAATGAGTGAGACGTCTTTAACGAGTTTCGTGTCCCAATCGTTGACGTATGGTCCTCGTAGAACACGTATCCTTTCGTTTAAGGTACACCCTGACAACTTGAGAGAAGTTACACTCAGAGACTCTTCGGAAGTAATTGCCGTTGGGTTGATGGATCTCGAAAGTTACTAGACTCTAAAAAAAAAAATTTAAGACAATACAGAGTAAAACGGAAACACACGTACTTTCTCTATTACTTTGTTCGAATCAGTTCTTTTGTTAAAAGTCCTCGATAAGATCCCAGTCTTATGTAAGTCAAGATGAGAGGGAGAGAAGTAAAATAAACATCAAGACTGGTTAGTTTTAATTACGAGTCTTATTACCGAACCTTCGAGACTTTTTAGGAGTTAGTCATTTCTGACTAAGTTCATATAGTAATATGAACTAAATGATTCAGACCTGTCACCTGACACTATCGAATCACCTTATAAAGAAAATTCGTTTATGTTATCTTTTGTCGAAACAAGAATGGGAAGTCGATGGGTCTTTTAGATTAATTTGTATACGGGAAAGGGGAAAAGGAAACTACAAGGGAATTAGTACTGAACGGAACCATAATTAAAAGAATACAGGAATATCAATTGTTTTTTTATAAGTGATTGTACTTTTTAACAAACCACGAGTTACATTTTATTTTAGTAGGTTTAAATGGAGGACGTGGTAGAAGTTCTACGATTATCAACGTTTTCATGTTATTACTTTAATCTTCACATCGTTGTATTGATCCTTCACTCTCTGATCTCTTACTCGGGTTTGAGTAATGGAGAAGATCTCAGTCAGGAGAACCTTTTCCCCCACTACTCCTCCTTAGACTTCTTACCGACTTCTAGTCACGACCTTCCCTCTTTATATGTCGAACTATTCCTCTCGTTACTAGACTGATATGGACAGTCTATGGTAGACTAGGTCGTTTAAGTGACGTCACATACATACGTTTCCTCTACCTTAGTTATAGAGTTTCTCTATAGACGTAGGGGTACAATTAACGTCGGTATAAGTAATATGGTTTGTCGGATGTGCAGGTGACTACCTATTTGTTTAATTTACACCATGTGCGTATGTCATCTTATAATAAGTCGGAATTTTTCCTCTAAGGACAGTAAACGTTGTTATATCCACTTGGATCTCCCGTAATACGATTTACTTTAGTTAATCTACCTCTTTCTGTCTCCGACATACTCAAGTGAATATACACCCTAGATTTTTTCTACTCGAGTATCTAGGTCTCTGATCTTAGTACAAATAGTCCCCGATCCACCGACCCCACCCCTTTTACCCTTCTACAACCAGTATCCCATGTTTGAAAGTCAATATTCTACTTATTACATGCCGTACCACTGTTATCAATTAACATGAAGTAACATATGAACTTAAACGATTTTCGTATCTATTCACGAGAGTGGTGTTTTTTCATCCACGGAATTCACTCCACTACCTACACAATTGAACTAATACCATTAGTAAAGTATTACATATGTATATAATTTAGTAGAACAATATATAGGATTTTGTTAATCTTTGAGTCACGAGGGGGAAAGAAGCCTGGGGGTTGAGATAGGTAAAAAAAAAAAATTCGTTGTTTGCGTACTGTGTGTTTACACGGGAATCGAGAAGTAAGAGGGGCTTCAATATGACCACAGTCCTTGTCAACAAGTTACCATAGTCCCTATCAATCATCCATGTCTTTTAGTAGAATCATCGGGTCAGGAATGACAAATCCAGCGGGGAATCAGACTCGTGTATATTTGGACAAGGACTTTCACTATAGACTCTCTATGATCCGACCACTTGTCCTTTTGACGGGTCTCGTCTCAGAAACTTTCTCCTCTCGTCTCTTCTTTAGGAATTCAACATGATGTGACAGAGAGAATAGTTATCTACTTCAACTAAAAAAATCAGGAGAGAGAAATATTCATCACAGAAAGAAGAAATTTAAAAAAATTTAACACCATTTTCAGTGTACTATAGTTCGTATGTTAAAATTGGTATAAATTGATATAACTTAATGTCAAGGTTCCTTGATTAATATAAGTGTAAAAACACGTTGTGAGGTGTAGTAGGTAGAAGACTTAAAAGGTGGAAGGATTTGGTTTTGAGACAGGGGTAATTTGTCACTAAGGGGGAGGGGTGGGGTGTAGATGGGGGACCTTGAATCGTAGATGGTTTCATGAAAGACTGAGATACTTAAACTGATAAGATCCATGGATCATATTCATCTTAGTTTACCATAAACAGACGTGGATTATATATTCGTGACAGAAAGAACTTATTAAGTTCCAACACGGTACGTCGTCATTTAAAACTAATTTTCAAATAAAAGGAAACTTGTGTTGACCACCTTGTAATATCTGCCAAGTAAAAAAAATCCGAAGGGACCACCGAGTCTTCCATTTCGTAGACGGACGTTACGCCCTCTGGATCCAAACTAGGGACCCAACTCTTCTAAGGGACCTCTTCCTTTACCGTTGGGTGAGGTCATGAGAACGGACCTCTTAAGGCACCTACCTCCTCGGTCCATCCGATGTCAGGTACCCCAGTGTTTCTCAGTCTGTACTGACTCGCTGAAGTGAAAGAAAAGTACAAGAATCTCCTTAACATGTAATTGTGTTCATTGAGGAATCACAGGTCCCCTAACTAAAGTAATAAACACAAAAACGTAGAATTCTGGATCTCTATCTGTAATAACTTTGGACCTCTGTCCGTAACAACTCTACGGACCTTGTTTGTAATAACTCTGGGTCTTTGTCTGACCCTCTATCCGTAATGACTCTGGACGACTGTCTATAAAGATTAAGTTGATGTAAGAAACCACGGTTTATGAAAAAGAGGACAAGACAAGGTAAACAGTTGTACCATCTGTCGATTATCCGGTCCTTTATAGAACCCGGTTTTCCATACACTACACAGTATTACACTGTATGGATCGGATTTACACGTCGACGCCGACGACGATTCAACGAAGTCAGCACAGGCTGAGACACGCTGGGGTATCTGCCGTCAGGTGGTCCGAGGGGGTAGGGACCCTAAGAGGTCCGTTCTTGTGACCTCACCCGACGGTAAAGGAAGAGGTTACGTACTTTCACTTTTCACTTTCCCTTCAGCGAGTCAGCACGGGTTGAGAATCGCTGGGGTACCTGACGTCGGGTGGTCCGAGGAGGTAGGTACCTTAAAAGGTCCGTCCTCATGACCTCATCCCACGGTAACGGAAGAGGTTTTACACGTCTTACCGTCGTTAAAAGGATCATTCAACACGTTTCTCATTATCCGAGTAGGAAAGTAAGGGGTGAAAGTTCTATAACGTATGTTTTTAAACCCCCCCCCAGATTTATTAGACATATTTGTGGATTCAAAGGGAAATGAAGTTGTATCTGAGATTAATACCAACAATGAAATATCGTTTTTAGACTTTAACCACCTTAGGACTTTTGTAAGACAGTTATTTTGTAGGAACTTTTTGACCGAGAGGTGTTACGGTTTATAGGTCAAACTTACTCCCCGAATGAAAGATCGGTCAATATAAGAAGATCAACTGAAGAGTACAAGTGGAATAGGAGACTCAGTTTTTTATTGTAAAAGATCTGAAAGATACGGACGAGGTATAGGAATATAGGTCCTCTTGACTTTGTTAGGTAAGGTAGTAAGATTATAAATGGACAAGTAAATGAGTACCACGATACGCAAACTTATCACCACTGTAAATAAAAAAAACGTAGACCTCTTTGGAGTCATAAGGAGAATGAGTAACGAGAGATTAGGGGTGGGACATCGTGACCTCTTGTGAAATAGACAGTGGTGAGTGTAAAAAAAAAAAACTTCGAAAGACGAGGATCTGAGGAGAAGAAACGACTAGAACTGTCTAAATGTCGTCAATCCTGTGGTATCAGTGTCAGTGTACCACAGAAACCAGACATGGTTTAAATAGCACAGTGTCCTTTCCTCATATAACATCATCAATTCTCGGACCAGAATGTCGGACAGTCTGTCTGAACTCAGAGTCAAGACCGAGGTGGTGTATGAGAGACACACTGAGACTCGTTCATTGAATTGGAGAACCACAAAGTTAAAAGAGTCGACATTTTGTCTCTTATTAATATTATTATTTTGGTGGAGTATCACAAAGGTAATCTCAATTTACCCTTTTAGGTATACTTCGCAACCACTCCACGGATCGTAAGACATTCACAAGTTAGAGTAAAAGTAAACTGTTACACATGGACACCCACACTAATGAGAAGTCAACAAAGGGATTGTTTTAACAATAATTATTACCGAGTTTCGATCCATGTTAGAGTGTCATAAAACAAGAAAAGACTAGAAGTGTATTAGACGGCATTCTGGACTCAGGAGTCATTCTAGAATTATTTACAAATAACCATATTGTGAAAAGGGTAGGGACGGTCCAGTGAGAACTGTCTTCAGGTCTCTCTAAAAAGAATGGAGAGTAACAGGAAAAGGAGATGTCTCCCCGACCGAATACTGGGATACCAGACCTGTCGAAGTAGAACTGTCTCTTATTCCTAGGGGGTAGTTCTCGTAAGAGTCAGATCGACGACAAGATTGACGGGTTGAATTATAGGACGGAAACGAAGAAGGGTAATCCCTCAGTCCAGGATGGACAAACGAGCTATGCAAGAATACTTTTAGTTAAAGGGAAATCGGACAAAGGGTACCCATCACAAAAGAGGAAGGTGACCCCTTCAATTTTACCAACTCATATGTCTCTCGTGTGTCTTACAGAGCACGGTTACTTAAAGAATGGTTTAGGATTTGAGACTTCAAACGGTCCAGTCTCGTCGGTCAATGATGAGACTTTCGGTCTGAAGGGCCAACACTACTTACCCCGGTTGGAAGTCGTTGCGACCCTCTAACCCTTTCGAACTAGACTTCGATGTCAAGGAGAAAGAAAGAGATCACGGAAGGTGGAACCAACTAGGGTCAAAGTATAATAGAGACTTGGGAAAAGGAAAGAGAGATGGAGATCAAGTCATAAAGATTCGAAGGGAAGTTTTGTAAAAGAGAAATTAAACACAATTTTACGTGTAGATAAAACTACGAATGAATCATATTTTGACTTATATCTAGACACTACCTTTAGAAACGTGTATCAATCGTGTTTAACAAACGACGTATTTATTCGATTTCTAGGTCTTTATGTTAATAGAGGAGAACTGATACAAGTCATTATTTAGTTGTCGATTATTTTTCACAAAAGTTTGAAGATGGGAGAGGAAAACCAAGTTCTGATGATCCTCTGGGGGAAGTTTTATAGTCAGTGAGAAAAGTCCGAAACTAAACACCAGTTAAAGAACTTGAGTAATACTTAAACCTTAACAGACTTATCGCTAGATGTATCGGAGTGATAACGTGATCGATATTTCCTTTTTAAATAACTCTTTTAATCATAACATTTGTTCCAACGTCCCCAGCATGAATTCTGAGAAATTCTCTTAGTTCGTGTGCATCATATTTAGTTATAACGACTAACGTTTACTAAACACGGATAAGTAATTTCGTTTATGGAGTCTATAAACTGTTGGAAATTTCGACAATTAAGTTCAATAACTTATATAAGTTCTTTCTTTATCAACACAAAGTCTAAAGGTAAGATAATAAGTCAGTCTTTTATTAATGACTTATGAACGACGTACGTATCAGGGTGATACCCATATAGAACTTAATATCTCATTCACACGAGGAATTTTCATAACATAGAAATTTGAAAACATTTTGATGAGGTTAAGGACTAAGTAGTCCCCCGGAAGGATTCTTTTCTTCAGGACATCGTTTAAAAACTTCTTACTCCTCATAAAACATAATACTGATGAATAGACTAACGAGATAGAGACAAAATATTCATATCTGAAAATCCATCATCTAAAAGATTTTATCTCAATAAGGATGTTAAATTTGACCCGAAATAAGGGCTAATATTAGACAATTGTGTCCTGGGTTTAAAAAGACCCAAAGTCTATCGTAGTCCCTTCCTAGATGGTGATGTAGGGATTTTTGGGAAACCATTCTGTTACTTCTCGATATGTTTTTTCTAGAAGTACCGGGTCTATTAGTACTACCACACTAGTGAGTGGATGTCGGTCTGTAGGACCTTACACTTCAGTTCACCCTGAATCCTTCGTAGTGGCGCTTGTTTCGATCACCTCCACTTCTTTAAGGTCAACTCGATAAAGTTTAGGATTTTTTACTACGACACTTTCACGACGTGAGTTATACGGTCGTGTAAACCTTTTGAGTCGTCACCGGTGTCCCGACCTTTTCCAGTCAAAAGTAGGGTTAGGGTTTCTTTCCGTTACGGTTTCTTACGAGTTTGATGACGTGTTTCGGAAACTGACACACCTAGTGTCGTTTGACCTTTTAAGAAGTTCTCTATCCTTATGGTCTGGTGGACTGGACGGAGGACTCTTTAGACATACGTCCACTTCTTCGTTGTCAATCTTGACCTGTACCTTGTTGTCTGACCAAGGTTTAGCCCTTTCCTCATGTAGTTCCGACATATAACAGTGGGACGAATAAATTGAATATACTTCTCATATAGTACTCTTTACGACCCGACTTACTTCGTGTTCGACCTTAGTTCTAACGACCCTCTTTATAGTTATTGGAGTATACACGTCTAATGTGGTGGGAATACTGTCGTTCACTTCTTCTTGATTTCTCGGAGAACTACTTTCACTTTCTCCTCTCACTTTTTCGACCGAATTTTAGTTGCAAGTCTTTTGATTCTAGTACCGGAGGTCAGGGTAGTGAAGTACCGTTTATCACCTTTGTCACCATCTGAAATATAAAACCCCGAGGTTTTAGTGACATCTACCACTGACGTCGGTACTTTAATTTTCTGTGAACGAGGAACCTTCTTTTCAATACTGGTGGGATCTGTCGAATAATTTTGTGTCTCTGTTATCAAACGGTTGTTTCCAGGTAGATCAGTTTCGATACCAAAAAGGTCATCAGTACATACCTATACTCTCAACCTGATATTTCTTTCGACTCGCGACTTCTTAACTACGAAAACTTCACACCACAACCTCTTCTGAGAACTCATAGGGAACCTGTCGTTCCTCTAGGTTGGTCAAGTAGGATTTCCTTTAGTTAGAACTTATAAGTAACCTTCCTGACTACGACTTCGACTTCGAGGTCATGAAACCAATGGACTACGCTTCTCGACTGAGTAAACTTTTTTGGGACTACGACCCGTTCTAACTTCCACCCTCCTCTTACCCTACTGTCTCCTACTTTACTAATCTACGGTAGTAGCTGAGTTACCTGTACTCAAACTCATTTGAGGTCCTCAGCCACCATATGTCCCTCCGGACCGCACGACGCAAGGTACCCTAGCGTTTCTCAGTCTGTACTGACTCGCTGACTTGACTTGACTTCTGTTTAAGTTCTTGAGAAAGAAGAGGAAGAAGAAGAATAAGAGGAAAAGGAGGAAGAGGGAAGGAAAGAAAAGGTCTTGTCACAATGGAGAAAGAGATTCCTTCGGTAATCCTCGTTTTCTTCCGGAGTAAGAAAGATCTTACGTGAGAACTCTGTAAGTGATCTACGTAAAAATCCCGGGAAGAATCAAAGAAACTCATTTGTACTCCCTTAAGTAAAACTCCCACTAGTTCACTATCTCTTCTATCTAAAAAGTCTAAGAGTTTCTACTACAGGAGTGTCTCCTGAGTTAGGTCTCATCTGCTCCTTCAACCTCTTTCGTAAGACTGTAGGTAACCATCACCTTCTAGTGTCTTACCCCGATCGTCACTCCTTTACATTATGGTCTCGGATATCTTTTCTTGGGTTAGATGACACGTTCACGGCTCTTTTTCTACAAATGAGACCTCGTGTCCATAACTAAATGTGTCCCTATCATCACATTCCTTTACCGTTGGGTGAGGTCATGAGAACGGACCTTTTAAGGTACCTGACTCCTCGGACCATCCGATGTCAGGCACCCCAACGTTTCTCAGCCTGTGCTGACTCACTGAAGTGAAGTGATCATCTCATCACCTCACCCCTCTCATACTACACGAAAATTCGGTCTTTATGGTAGTTTAGGGTTGAACCAGAAAACGATCGATCCACTGGAACCTATTTGACATTTAAGTCACGTGAAACTGATAGAGTAGACGTTTTATCCCTGTTATGGATGAGTAATCCAACAACACATCAAATTTTCGTTTACGGAAAATACTTTTTGTACCCCACGGTAACGGAAAAGACATACGACTTTTTTCACAAGTTGTTTATAATAAAGGAAGAGAGGGATAGAAAAACAGAGAAACTACTTTTTTTCTCTTTTTTCTTCTACTTTTGAAGAAAGTACCATTTCTTTCCGTCAACCTTACGGTCTCACTAAGACTACGACACGAATATTCGGTCCTCCACTCTCTTGGTTATAAAGAGTTGTTCACCGTACATTTTAAATTTCAAGTATTTTCGAAATAAATGTTCTGACATATGGAGAACCTCAGTTTCCGGACCGGTATAGAATAAAGAGAGTCATTAATGTACCGAACCATTTATCAACTTTTAAGTCTCCTGTGGTTAGTTCGAATGTCCACCAACTTGCACCTGTATCAAAACATAAACTTTCCTGAGTGAAACCTCTACGGTTCCTTTCTTTCAAACTTTTGACTCATTGTTCAAGAGTTTCAAATCAATATCTGATTTTCGTTTCAAAGTCGATCCGTTAGAAGTACTCGACTTCTTACAATAACTATAACTCACCACTGACTATAGGCCCGTCCGATCATTCACGGTAATGTATTTCCTCGGACTAAAGGACGAGACATAAAAATAGTGTCCAAGGTCTACCTCTTAACCTAGTATTCAAATTACTTGGCGAGAACATTCTTAGACATCATCTATCCTCCCACCAAAAGTAGTTTCGAATTCACCATTCCTGTTTCCCTGTTCTAGACTCCAACAGTATCCTTGGAGAAAGGGGAGTTCCCGGTAGTCGTCCTAATTTATTACCGGTACCACGTGTGATCGTTCTGATTCCTGTCCTCTATTTGTTCTACCCTTTCTTTTTATTGACCCCTATCCTATATCGCCTTCTTTCTTTCTTGTCTTTCTCCCACGATCTTGGTGGTGATCGTTGAACTTAGTGAAGTGTGAGTACCCCGTGGATAGAGACTAGGGCGAGGTGAATTAGTGCACTAAGGGTTGGTGTCAGTCATATAAATAATTCAAGGAGAAGACATAGTGGATGACACCATCCACGTCACTCGTTATGTCTGTACTAATCTTGTGTCAATTCCGTCTTTTCTCGAAAGTGGTCGTGTCTTCCGACTACTGAAACAAGGTTCCACTCTACTTTTAACGGTTCTCTCTCTAAGTTCGTTTCACCAACTCACTTTCCTTCGTCTCTTCTGAAGGATTTTCTATATCGTAAACTCCACAACGAATTTTCCCACGTCTTCTGAAGTCATCTACTTTGACCCTCTACTGTAAGTTCCGCCTTCTTTACTTCACCCGTCTCTCTGGCTTCTCCCCCCATATTATACCTATTTTGGGACAGGAGGTGGATAATGACAAAAGATACGTGGTTCGTGACACGATTCGTCAGATCTACGTAATGAAGTAAATTAGAGTTATTATTCGGATACTCCGTCCTAAGGTAATAACAGGGATAAGATATCTACTCTTTTGAGTCTGGTCTCTCCGATATGTCTAGTAGGTTACAATGTGTTGATACTTCACCGTCTCGACCCAAAACTTGGACTCGGATAGACTCAAGTCTCAGGTACGTACGTTGATTGGTTGCCTGATAAACGTTCAGTCCAGTACCCTTCCGTACTATCGTGTCACACCAAGTTCTGTGTCTCGTATGCCTTTCGTCTTTACTGTCGACGTCGACTTGACGCCTCGTGGAATAACTGAACACTCCACGCCCCAGACCTAGACATTTGTCACCCTTTGGTACCCTCTAAAATTTCACCACGAAATCCTTCTAATTAGACAGTCGTCACGCCTCCTACCTACCCGTTCCTCTCTTTGACCTCCGTCAGTTCTCCGATAACGTTATGTTATCAGACCCACATTCCAACACATAATTCGTGAACTTGATTCCTTCGGTTTCTTCCCTTACCTGTCTCCTCTCTGAAACACTTCCCTTTTTTTTTTCGTTAAGCACTGATTGTCCTACACCCACAACTCCCTCTCCCTCCCCATCTTTAATTTATGCCCTGCGTCCAAACCTTCGAAAATTTGATCTTCTTACCATTACGTCCCTCGGGTCGGACCCCGAGACACTACTGGATCTCCCTACCCCACCCTCCGAGTTCTCCCTCCACTATATTCATATTAATACCGACTAAACGTAACAACATACCGTCTTTAGTTGTATTGTAACATTTCGTTAAAAGGAGGATAATTTTTTTTTTTTCTTACCACTACAGTCAGTGTCAACATGCTACCGATGGAACTTCTCTTCAAGTCTGAACTCTGACTTGGACCCTCTTTAAAGATTTTTCACTAAAAACGTTGATATCTTTACTTTCTCTGCTTGAACCCCTCTCTGTTATCAGTTTGCATTTTCGAATTTCCTTACGGAGGGAATTGGACTTTACCGTTCCTCCCTGTCAATACTACCACCATCTACTCTCTAACGGAAATCCCTCCCCTCTCTTTGTCGTTTAACACTTTTTCCCTAAAACTCTACCAACTCACTAGTTGTAACAATTATACCATCACCTCAGTCTCTTCATTCTAGTCTTTTATGATAACTAAACTTACTAATCTTCTAGAAATCACCAACTGTTCCTCGTCAAGGTTTTGTCTCGGTCTAAAGTTCCCTTACTCTCTCTCCCTTTCATCTCCAGTGTGTGACCACATCTTTTACGGGTCCTCTCAAAAGTACCACTTTGATTTCCTCGTTTTATCTATGAATTCCCCACGATCTTGATAACTTTCCCGAAAATTCTACAAACAAAAAGAAATAAACCGACATCCTACCGTACGTCCTAGAAATCGACACCGTACACCTTAGATCAAGGACTGGTCCCTAACTTGGATCCGGGGGACGTAATGCTCGTACCTCAGACTCGGTGACCTTGTGGTCCCTTCAGGGTTTTCCCGAAGAATCACATTCGTACTAGGATTGTGCAGACAAGTCAAGTCAAGTCAGTGAGTCAGTACAGGCTGAGAAACACTGGGGTACTTAGCGTCGTGCGGTCCGGAGGGACAGGTAGTGGTAGAGGGCCTCAAGTGAGTCTGAGCGCAGGTAGCTCAGGCACTACGGTAGGTCGGCAGAGTAGGAGACAGCAAGAGAAGAGGACGGGGGTTAGGGAGGGTCGTAGTTTCAGAAAAAGTTACTCAGTTGAGAAGTGTACTCCACCGGTTTCATGACCTCAAAGTCGAAATCGTAGTAAGGAAGGTTTCTTTAGGGGCCCAACTAGGGGAAGTCTTACCTGACCAACCTAGAGGAACGGCAGGTTCCCTGAGAGTTCTCAGAAGAGGTTGTGGTGTCAAGTTTTCGTAGTTCAGAAACGGTGAGTCGGAAGAAGTGTCAGGTTGAGAGTGTAGGTATGTACTGGTGTCCTTTTTGGTATCGGAACTGATCTGCCTGGAATCAGCCGTTTCATTACAGAGACGAAAACTTATACGATAGATACAACGAGTATTGGAAAGAAGGTTCCTCATT
Source organism: Capra ibex (assembly GCA_006410555.1). NCBI lineage: Eukaryota > Metazoa > Chordata > Mammalia > Artiodactyla > Bovidae > Capra > Capra ibex. The sequence continues at coordinate 1,838,497 of SJYO01029184.1, read as the reverse complement.
CGTAGAAAATTAAAGTACCGACGTCAGTGGTAGACGTCACTAAAACCTCGGGGGTTTTTATTTCAGACTGTGACAAAGGTGAAAAAGGGGTAGATAAAGGGTACTTCACTACCCTGGTCTACGGTACTAGAAGCAAAAGACTTACAACTCGAGATTCGGTTGAAAAAGTGAGAGGAGAAAATGAAAGTAGTTCTCCGAAAAATCGACTTCCTTTATAAATAATTGATTGTTAGAGATCACGTCTACATCTCTAATTTCTAAACCACAGTTCAGTTCCCAATTATCACTGACCTTGTTCTAGGACTACTTACAATCTTTCCCATCCAGGCTCTCTATCCACCTTACGAACGAAACCGTTTATACCTTCACTATAGATAAAGAAACTTTTTACTTTTTATTTCTCTTTTCTCTAGTTGATTTCAATGTCTTCATATACCTCTACCTCTCTGTCGTAATTTGATCTTCGTGAGCCTTAAAAGTTCCTTTAAACACGTGGATGTAGTTGGATAGGTCTCTTCCCTTCCTCTCACCCGCACCCTGACTCAGGGTCCTTGTCCGTGTCATGGACCATGTCTCACGAGTTATTTATAAAAAAATTTATTTATTCACTTATTCACTTGTTCTAAATCTTGTTGATGATACTTTGTACTCGATACTACAGTGTCTTCTACTTATTTTTATAATGTCTTGTTGTGGGTAGTCTTACCGATTCTACCCTTTCTATTTACTACGGTATGTGACGAACTCCCTCACATTTAACCGTGTTGGTGAAACTTTTTGACCGTTTTTTTATACGTGATTTCGATTTGTATACGTATGGGGTACTCGTTAGGGTGAAGATCTATATGTGACGACGACGACGACGATTCAGCCAAGTCAGCACAGACTGACACGCTGGGGCATCTACCCTCGGATGATCCGAGGAGACAGGGACCCTAAGAGGTCCCTTCTTGTGACCTCACTCAACGGTAAAGGAAGAGGTTCTATATATGATTTCTATGGTTATGGTTTATGATTATATGTAATCAATGACGACGACGACGACTCAACGAAGTCAGCACAGACTGAGACACGCTGGGGTATCTACCGGGGAGTGGTCCGAGGGGGCAGGGACCCTAAGAGGTCCGTTCTTGTGACCTCACCCAACGGTAAAGGAAGAGGTTACGTACTTTCACTTTTCACTTTCCCTTCAGCCAGTCAGTACGGGCTGAGATTCGCTGGGGTACCTGACGTCGGGTGGTCCGAGGAGGTAGGTACCTTAAAAGGTCCGTTCTCATGACCTCACCCGACGGTAACGGAAGAGGCTATGTCATCAATTGGTTTTGCATTATGTACTTGTTCTTACGAGTATCGTTTTGTATCGTTTGACTATGTGATTATTTATAAAATACTCTACGGACTCCAACGAATCCAGTATTCATCGTCCCGACCCTATATTCGAGTCCCGAAAGAATTATGTTCCGGATATGTTAAAGGAGGTTTGTTCCAGCGATAACCTATAGTAAAAAATACACGTCGTGAAATGTACATAACAGTCATTCGAAGTGTGACAAAGTCATACAAATCATAATGGAGGTAAAACGTCTAATTATTTGACTCCCAGTCTTAGGTGAACGTGTTTAAGTGTGTTGAGTGTTAACTACATATAAAAAGAGTGGGTTCTCGATTTCACACTTGAGTTTTAAAGGACCAAGGTTTTAGGTACTGGAAAAAGAAAGTAGTTCCCCACCACCTAAAAGAGTTCAAATTTATTTAAAATTCTTCCTACGTATAGGTACCCGAAGGGTCCACTGTGATAACTATTTCTTGGACGGACGGTTACGTCCTCTGTGTTTTCTACGTCCAAACTAGGGACCCACCCATTCTAGGGGACCTCTTCCGTACCGTTGGGTGAGGTCAGAAGAACGGACCTCTTAGGACACCTGTCTCCTCGGACCGTCCGATGTCAGGTATCCCAGTGTGTCTCAACCTGCGATGACTTCGTTAAATCGCACGTGTGTGTGTGTTTATATTTTTTTATTTCCTTCATGTCACCTGACGACATCAACCTTTGTATTCTTGACAAGTCACTTTCTTAGGAACGATCGGACCAGAAGTGACGGGTTTACCGTTTCTAGTTTCGGTGTCGGTTCTTCACGGGAAGGGGTAGAAAGATAGACACTGGATGAATGAAATAACATTCTCGTACACTCGGTTCCAACCGAGATCCACCTGACCACTTCACCTGTTGATAATAAAATCGTCATTGGTGAGTGGAATAAAAAGTTAAGAGAGTGAATTGACATCTGTCGTGAGATTTAGTATAAATTGTGTGTGTGTGTGTGTGTGTGTGTGTGCATATGTGTGTACGTACGTACGGTTCTTGAGATTTTCATAAAGGGATTGTCAGATTGAAAAGTAACGTCTCCTGAACAATTTATGAGTTTCTTCACAAGTACGGACTCTACTGAATCACCGAAATTTGTAAGTCAAGTCCCTATATCTATTTCTTGTTAGGGATAAGTGAACCCAAGGTCAAGATTAAGGGAAGAGTATTCCCCACAAGTCTCCAAACACTTACATAATGAAATTCACCTTCGTTAAGGTCCTCCTCTTTAAGATTGGTTCCACCCGACTCGGTATCTCCCACTCCGTACAAAAGCCCTACGGTCCAACTTACATCTCCGAGATGGGAAACGGTCCAAAAGGGAATGAGGGTGTTCTTAGAACGTCGTGTTCGGGATAACGAGGAAGACAGGAAAAGAGTCGGAGGGAGAAGGCTCAGTCCACAGAGCCCGAGTCTTCTACACTTAATCAACGGTACCATTGGACACTGATACGGCCTATCGGAGAAGAGAGTCGGTCAAGATCCGGAACCTGTAGACAAGAGACAAGTGGAGATGATATTACAAGGGTTTAGATTCGGGTCCTGGTATCGGTTGAATGTGTCATAGACACACATCCACCACTTCTCCGGGAGTGGACGTACGTTTCAGTTTCTTTGTTCTTTCTCCTTTACCCTATTGTCGTTTTGTCTCACGAATTTTCCTCAAGAGACTCGTGTTTCTCCGGACCCGGTGATTAAATTAATTCTCGAATGATGGACCGTTGGCGTCATTACAGGACAGGGAATAAAGTGAATTAAGAGAGTTTCTGGCAATACTTTGTTCATAGAAAAAAAAAAGACGGTGAGTCTCTCCGCTTCACTGAACAGATTGTAACGTGTCGACACTAAAGTTGAATCAGAAATAGACTCAAAAGTTTGGGTACAGTAACCTAATGTGACTTTATGCCTTCCTTTAATTCTCGACGTCTCTTTAGAAGGGAGTTAGGTGTACGGACACTTAGGGAGCGTCGGAAAGGGGAGGTTAGGGGAAGGGTGAGGAAGTTTACATAGGAGAGAAGTCTGGAGTAGAAGAGGAAGTGCCTGAGGAAAGAATGTGCAGTTATTGGTGAAAGATGATAAGACTCTGAGAGGTGTTAAAGAGAGACCGATTTAGGAGTGAAAGGGGTATAAGAGTCCATCTAGGGACTGAAAAGGAAGGATACCCCGTAGAGAGTACCGGACCTTTCCTCTCCCCTATCCGATTAGAAGGACTGTATTCGTCTTGTCTTCTGAGGATATAACCCAAGGATAACCGACCCTATACTTGAGTCCCGAAAGAATTATATTTCGGATATGTTAACGAAGGTTTGGTCCAACGATGACCTATAGTACAAAAATACACGTCGTGAAGTGTACATATCAAACAGTCGAAGTGTCACAACGTCATACACATCATAATGGATGTAAAATGTCTAATTATTTAACTCCCAGTCTTAAATGACCGTGTTTAAGTGTGTTGAACGTTGACTACCTATGTAAAAAGAGTGGGTTTTCGATTTCACACTTGAGTTTAAAAGGACCAAGGTTTCAGGTTCTAGAAAAAGAAAGTAGTTCCCTACCACCTAAAAGAGTTCAAATCTCTTCAAAGTTCTTCCTTCGTATATGTATGTACCCGGAGGGTCCACCGTGATCACCATTTCTTGGACGGACGGTCATGTCCTCTGTATTCTCTGTGTCCAAGTTAGAGAACTATCCCTTCTAGGGGACCTCTTCCCGAACCGTTGAGTGAGGTCATAAGAACGGACCTCTTAGGACACCTGTCTCCTCGGACGTCCGATGTGAGGTATCCCAGTGTGTCTCAATCTGGACTGACTTCGTTGAATCGTACGTATGTTCGTTATGACCCTCCTCACTAAGATTGGTTCCATCCGACTCGGTGTCTCCCGTTCTGTCTATTGGAGTATCGTTCAAACAATTAGTACAGACGTTTTAGAGATAACAATATAGTGTACAATTATTGTAAGTCTCAAAGTTTCCTAATCACGAACTCATAGAAACCCCCGACAATGAGTCGACTGGTGTCGTAGGTTCCGTAAGTTGACATCGGAATATCATCCTTCATTAAAAGTAGAGCCTCATCTACGTTGACTACCAGGGTCTCTCGGCCCTGGAGTACTCTGTCTCATCTTCCGTATTCGTACCTACTTCAATCTTCTCAATATTTTTGAACTTAAAACAACTTTACTTCAGTTCATCCCTAGTCCACTAAGGATGAAAGACTCCTGTGCAGAAAATTGAACGTACGATGAGGATGTCTCTCTCCATATTTCCTTTACTCCTAAATCTCTACTTCTGAAGACGAGAAGAGAAAGGTTTTACCAACGAAATAACAAAGAAACAGAATGGACACACTCCATTCTGAACGGACACAACGAAGAGACCGTCTCCTTTCAACTCCTTTCCGACTCTGAGACCGAGGTCTCTGTTTTCCTCCACCGATCTTGAGGAGAAATCCACTTAAGGTGTGAGAGTCAGAGGTAGAGGCATAATTTCGGGTAAAAGGAGTTGGAACAACGGTTAGTCCGTGGAGGATAAAGTTCCTTTACTTCGATGTTATTTTACTTCGGGTCCCATTATTTATCTCACCTTTTTTCCTCCTCGAAAGGAATCCTCTTCGGGAGTACAGTCGGGGGAAATCCTGTCTCTTTTCAGAAGAGGTAGGTCGTCAGACTCCCTCTACTCCTTGACCCCTACCGACGGTCCGTCTCCTTGGTTCTCAATGTTTATAGAAGAAAGGGAAACGTATCCTATAACGATGGATAGATCCTTCATCTCTGAGGGTATTTGGAGAATGGTGCTCGAAGAGACGGAACACAAATAATGTTCTTTATCGAAATTAGTGTAGACCGTCCAGAGTCGATTTCGGGTCACTTCTCTCACCTCTTATCCTAAACCCCTCGAGTCTAAGAATTTTAGTACCGTTATGACCAACCCTACCCGTACACCCCCGCACGGGCCAGTGTCTGATTTAACAGTACCCGAACCTCACAGTCGTTGACGTAGTATTCGAGTCACTCCAAAACTAAATACTCGTGGTCTACGTGTCAATACGTAACTACAAAAAACATCAATCGTCGACCGAAGGGTACAAAACAAGGACAAGGTCCTGTAGTAGATAATATAACGAGATACGACGAGGAATATATTTTGGAGTACTGTTTAATAAGAGGTTCTAACCCCGGTTCTTTTTCAAACAAAAAGGATCACTTACACAGACGAAAGAAGAAAGTCTGTTACTTTCGTTACTTTGGGTAGTATGTCTTCATGGGGATGAAGGTATGGTATCGGTCTCCCAAGGGTTTTTAAGACATCTACTTACTTAAAACTCAGACGACTCTCCTCCTCACAGTCTCCATTCCCTCTTCGGTGTCTGTCGAGTGTCTCGAGTGAGTCCTGACCCTTTCGTCCCGTTCGGTGGCGAAGACCTCTCTCTCTGACTGGTCGGCATATGGTTTCTCGGTCGTCCCTTAGATCTCTTAAGGGTCTGTTGTTGCTACTGTAGCATTTTAAGGTTCTACTTGGTACAACCCCGTAAGAGATCTTCTTTTCAATCCTCGACCCGGGCGGGTCCTTTGTCTGTAGTCTACTCAAGAGAAGAGTTCATACTGACTATACACTTCCTGGTTCTTCGAGACCCTTGACCATCATGAGTTCGTCTGTTTTTTCCGAATTAACAGTCACCCTTCAGGTCCTTCTAGATGACTAGACTATCGAAGTGTCTTTACAGGACTCGGTCGACCCTACCCCATATCCTCTATGAACTGAAGGATTTAGGGTGACGTAGGAATCAGGTCAAGTGATATAAAAGAACGATTGGAAAATTACGGTTGTTCATAGGCAGATCAGTTTCGATTCCAAACAGGTCATTAGTACGTACTTACACTCTCAACCTGGTATTTCTTTCGACTCGTGACTTCTTAACTACGAAAATTTGACACCACAACCTCTTCTGAGAACTCTCAGGGAACCTGCCGTTCCTCTAGTTTGGTCGGGTAGGATTTCCTGTAGTTAGGACTTATAAGTGACCTTCCTGACTACCACTTCGACTTCGAGGTTATAAAACCGGTGGACCACGTTTCTTGACTGAGGAAGCTTTTCTGGGACTATGACTCTTTCTAACTTCCACCCTCCTCTTCTCCTGTTGTCTCCTATTCTACCAACCTACCGTAGTGACTGAACTACCCGTACTCAAACTCGTTCAAGACCCTCAACTACTACCTGTCCCTTCGTTCAGTACGACGTTAGGTACCCCAGTGTTTCTCAACCTGTGCTGACTCGTTGACTCAACTTGACTTGGAAAAATTAACTGATACTCTATTTATCCAATGTAGAATGTCTTTAGGTACTTCATCGGTAATACCTACCCTGATAATTGTAGTTTCATAACTGTAATCCAAAACTGAAAATGGAACCAACGGTCCTATGAACCAAGACTTAATACGAACTAACAAAATCGTATGATTTTTATTCCCCCCTATAGTCATGTAAGTCAAAACAAACGAACAAACAAACAAGTCAAAACAAACAAGGGTAGAGGGAGGGAAACGTGAAGCAAATAAGAAACAATTGTATAAAATTAGATTAATATGGTTCTTGAATGGCTAATATCCGGTGAAGTTAATAAAAACTTTCATTTTTCCCTTATTTATTCGTATACACTTTTACACTTTCGCAATCAGTGAGTCAGTACAGACTGAGAAGTGCCTGGGTACCTGATATCGGGCGGTCCGAGGAGACAGTTACCCTAAGAGGTCCGTTCTTATGACGGTACGGGAAGAGGTCCCCTAGAAGGGTTAGGTCCCTATCTTGGTCTCAGAGGACGTAACCGTCCGTCTAAGAAATAACAGACTCGGTGGTCCCTTCGGGTTTATTCTTATATCTATATACTGTGACATAAACACCTGAACAGTTTAAACAGTATAAGGGAACGAGTCTAAATTACATTCCGATAACTGGAACTGAGTTCGATACGAGAGGAAACAAGACGTCTAAACAACGATCACTAGGTCTTACCCGGACCCGGTTCCATACAGGACGATCATCGGACATCTCAGTAATGTCGCTTCCTTTCTTTCATAGAGTGAAACAATCTACGGAAATAATAAGTACCGTAGTGTTATTGTGAAAGAAGTCCAAAGGACTGAACCGTTGTGGATTACCTCTCTATGAAAACTATGAAGTCATTGATTCCGAGGAAATTACCCCAGGTACTACCTGGACGGAACAAAATAAGATATCACTTTTTACAATGTTCCTCCGACGTCATATATAAAACAAACATTACTACGGAATTCGATAATTCCGGTAAAAAATAAAAGACCTTCGTTCTCTCTATCAAGAGGGATTATTTTAAGTGACGTGACGTGACGGCCATCGAGATCCAAAGAAGGGACACTTCACAAGGGAACGGGAGTACCCAGACACAGAGAAGAGACAGAAAGAACACAGGAATATTTTATCCCTCCCCCGTGTCGAGAAAATCACGACCTCGTAACCCGAGAAAGACTTAGTGTTTATTCATTCTCGGTCGAATTACGCTCGACGTGGGGAAAAAAATATCGAGGGAGAGGACTGGGACCGAAGGAACAATCGAAGAGGGACAGAGGTCTCCGGTCAGAGGAACCTCGTGACTAACACCGTAAAGAGACTTCTGGGACGGAAATGAGATCAAGATGAAGGATAGGTTATAGGTCTGTGACTTCACGGCGAATTGGGTTGAAGAGGGATTTAACGTTTACGTTTCCGTGTACATAATTCGAAGACCCCGAAGGGACCATCGAGTCCAGACCCCGAAAGGACTACCGAGTCCACCATTTCTTAGACGGACGTTACGTCTTCTGGACCCAGCTAGGAACCTAGACCTTCTAGGGAACCTCTTTCCTTAGCAATGGGTGAGGTCACAAGAACGGACCACTTAAGGTACCTGTCTCCTCTAACCACCTGGTTTTAAACCCAGGTACCTCAGGGTTTCTCAACCTGTGCTGACTTCACTGATTCGGGTTGTGAAACTGAACAGTAATTCGAAGATATTTTCCGAACTACAATTCGTGTTACGAGACATACCCCGTCCTGTCCTTCCACCCCCACCCCTTCGGGGAAACTTGACAGTAGCCAGTCGTAGACCTCATGGAATCTAATTAGTCAGGACACTACCCCACTCTTGCAGGTTCTCCCAGCCGCTCCTGTCTTCGTCCCACTTCCTAACACCCGAGGTAGTACTTCGGTCTTTCTGGGCTTGCCCTCTCAACCTTCGGTAGAGTCCCTCTCCTTCGACGTTAAAGGTAGAGTGGGTTCAGAGACCCATTTTTTAACAAGTGTTAAGATGACAGTACACCTGGAGTCGAGGGTCATTATTCTCTGATCGTGTCTTCTTATACCGTTCTCTCTTTCTAACTCCGAAAGAGTAGAAAGAAAGCTTAGTTTCGGTTCTTAGGTCTTTTGTGTGAAAAGGAGTCTGTGTTAGGACACACTACAATGTGTGTCCCCTCACTCCGGTCATGGTTCCTCACCCGGAGAGACTGTTAAAACACATAGTTATCAAGCGGACATTAGGATTAACCTCTAATAAAAAGATCGAAGATAAAAATTTTTGGTGACCTTCAAACTGTTATATTTGCAAAGTTGAAACTGTAAACTACCTAGTTTGGGTGAGATCTACCCAACTTTACAGTAGTAGTGATAGACTGGCCTGACTTCACACAATTTGTCTCTCCAAAAGTGTCCCCGTCCGCCCCCCACCGTCGTTACACATTATGTACGTAGTTGTTGACCGAAGAAAATTCTTTTGTATTTTCGATAAAGGTCGACTTTAAGAGTCTTTGCGATATCCTTTAATCATATTGACTAACTACACTAGAGTAGATGATCTTTACTCTCAACTTCAAAATAGGGAGATCTTGACTACTAATCTCCGTTTACTCCCCGTCCAAGGGTACCGTTGGTACACCGATAGAGTCTGGACTTCCTCCGAAGGTTTCCCCTTCGAGACTCTTCTTTATACGTAAAAATTTCCTTCTCTATCATCTGGAAACAGAAAATCCCTGTATGACCTCACGAATCCCTTAATTTTCACTACATCTCCATGGAGATCTTAACAAGACACTCACGACCCCTTTCTTGGACTTATGACAAAGTCAGAAAACTATACCTTCCTAGTAAGGATGTAACCCAATGAGGAGAGTGAGATTGGGGGAAAGTACCCCTACGGAATTGACCTTCCTTCAGCCCATAAATACCCGTAATGACGTTTGCACGAAGCCTAGTATTACCCTCACCCACAGTTCACTTAGGTAGAACAGGTCTGGAAAGGAAAGAGGTGTATCTAGACGGGAGACGAGGGTCACGTCGTACCCTAACCCTGTTAGAAACCCCTCTGTCAATTCCCTTCCCACCGTCCTTTAGTGTGGAGGAAAACAGTTTCCCACACCGACTCTCGAAGGACGAGTAAATCAAAATTATCTAATTCAAGGATCAAGTACCTTCGGTGGTACCTATTCCCATATTCAGTTTCGGTTCTTCGTGACGAAAAGAATAGGATTCATGAGGAGGTCCAAAGGGACTAGTGGGGAGTTGATGTCGACGACGGTATAGTGGGAGAAAGATGACGGAAGGAGAAGGGATAAGAGTATTCGTTTCAAATGTTCCAGAAGACAATAAGGGAAAGGGGTTTAAGGGGATCAAAATGAAGAGGTACCAAGATGAGGAAGAAGGAAGGATAGGGGGAGAAGGAGGGTGTACATAAGGGTTCCGGAAACGACTGTAGATTTTACAGTCTAAACTATTTTTTTACAGACGGAGACCTTAGAGTCTCCGGGATTCCCCAAGGATCCGGTTGTCATAGTGACTTCCTTTTCCTACTATCTCACATTGTAAAAGACTTAGAGATGAAATGAGTAAGTGGATCCAACTAAAGGACATATACATTTTATCGGACCGACTCGTCTGAAGTAATTAGTAAGGGTAAGATGTCTACTACTTTGTCTCCGAGAGTTCTAAATTTACTGAAGAGGTTCTTTAATCTCGAATATTTATGTCTTAGTCCCAAACGTAGGACAGAAAGACGGAGGTTTAGACCAAGAAGAAGGTGAGGTATCCTCTCATACCCTCGAACTTCTGGTGCACAAGAGTACTTTTCTGTAATAACAACAGAGGACTTCCGACGACCTCGTACCGTCCCTCTAAAAACTTCTCAATATGACAAACTGATAATGTCGAGGTCCTCGAAAAGTCGTCACGAACCGGAACTCCGGAATTAGACAAAAGTGAGTCCTACTACCGTTCATTAAGTAAGAGTCACAGGGTGTCCTCTTATAAGACAAGGGTGGTATCCGGAACCTACTGGACTAACTCCTCAAGCGAGGTGAGACCAAAGAATTAAAGGTGAGTCAGTCAGTAAGAAAGTGAACGTGTAAGTGAGTGAGTAAACAAGTTGAGACGACTCATATGGAATCTACGGTCTGTAATTCATTCCTCAACTCCTAGGTAACCACTACTTCGGTAGCAGAGAAAAAGACATCGAACACCAAAAGATCGCATAAGTCTCTGAGGTCATCTATTGCCGTTACACCATCCCATTCTTATCACTATGGTGATACTTGACTAAATATCGTACCTTTAAAACTGGTCGCACTCCCCTACTCCAGTCGACACTTCCAAATAGCAACATCCTTAGTTGTAAAGGACCGAGGGTCCATGGGTGGAGGGGGAAGAATGAATTCCAAGGATACACATCGTTTATGAGTGTCAGTGATGAAATAAAAGATTTATCCTAAAAAAACAACCCCCTCCAGTCCCATTCATCAAGTAGTATACTTAGTAGTTAGTCGTAGAAATTTGTTTTATATTACGGGTTTACGAGAAAGGTAACTTTAAGACCCTTTATATGATCCCTTAATCGGTGTTGACTGATTACGATAGGCGAGATTATCTTTATCAGGGCATGATTATATAGACTAGTCAAATCTCTCTAAACTAACGGAACCATGTATTTTTTCATTCACCCTACGTAAAAAATAATTGGACGAAACATTTATTTACAGGGACGTAATCTTGCATGAGAAATTCACGACAGAAGATATGTTAAGAGAAGGACAGGAAGAGGGATCCCCATCTACGGGTACATGTGTTCTCACTGAAAAAGGAAAGAGATTAAAGGGATCAACTTTCGAACGAAAGAGACCTACGAAAAGAACCTTGTCTGGTCTATATCTGTAAGTGTGACACCACATTTTCCTACTTTTGTTGAATTACGACATGGAAAGTATTCTATAAACGTAAAATTACTTCTGGTTAACCAGTTAAATTTCTGTATTCAGGAAGAAAAGTCAAAAAGTACGGGTGTTAGTTGAAAAATCTTTGATCACGTGTTCAGGGATTCAGAGTGTGTAAAGTCTCAATCTTAAGAGTACCTTTTTACAGTCCGTGGTCATTTGAACCGGGTTCTTATAAAATCCCATCTTCATCGAGAAAGAAAAGGGATAGTTCAGGGTTAAGACCGTACGACGAACCCCACTGTAGACATTAAAGAGGAATGAAGACCTTCATGAAAACTGAGTTGGGTAGAAATAAAGAAACGTCAGTCGGTGATTTATGACGAGTCGGTACGTCTCTACTCAACTCTTACCTTGTATCCGAAGGTATTAGAAACTCCATACTTACCCCTTCTATAACACACACAAATTAGCGAGTCAGCATAGGCTGAGAAACGGTGGGGTACTTGACATCGGACGGTCCGAGGAGAAAGGTACACCTAAGAAATCCGTTCTTACGACCTCATCCAACGGTACGGGAGGAGGTCCCCTAGAAGGGTTGGGTCCCTAGCTTGGGTCCAGAAGGAGTGACGTCCTCCTAAGGAATGGCAGACTCGATGTCCCTTAACAATGTCACGATGACCTGCTAACTGGACTAAGACCAACCAACCAACCAACCAACTCTTAGTTGGAAAAGAATGTGTTCTCAAGACACTTATTCATTCGAGTATACGATCGAATGTACAAGTTCACTGGTGTACACGAGAACGTGGAGAAACTTCTATTTTCCCAACACCCCTCTAACGACTTTCTACTCATTACTATTATTACCGAATGGTACGAAACCTGTGACACGATTCCCTTAATACACAAGAGTCTTTGAGGTATACTTCATGACGGTAAAATTTTGTTTTAACTTTAAGTCTACCTAATTTATGTAAAGAAGTCTAGTGTGTCATTTACATTCTCTCTCGTAAACTTGAAGTCAGAACATGAAAATTTTGACGGAATGTTATGACGACATGAAAATTTTGGTAAATATTGTCGTGACGATGGGTACCCTCACCCATCTACCTATAGACTCATAAGGTTTGACCTTCCTCTACGTCCAAACTTGTTACAGGAACCCCATTATTACCTGTTCTACACGGGGTACCTGTGATTCACAGGGTGAGGTAACACTAAGTCGTTCTGTTCTTAGGGACGTTGTCAACAGACCCCGATACAACCCGTCCCAGGTCTTACGACTAGGTTTCTTCCATAGGAAATAGGAGATAGATCATGAAGTTAATAACTTTTGGTTCAAAGTCCTCGATTTCTTCAAAAGTCTTTCATGTTTACTTTTATAAAAACCTTAACATGTCCCCTGAAATCTCTATTTAGTGTGTGATTTCGGTCTTGTCTTTGTATAAATTAGTTTCATTAGTAAGTCGAGCTGCTTCGTAATCTACTCCAGACGACACTTAACAAAAGGGAAACGTGCAGTGTCTCTTTTGTAGGTCATAACACTAATGGTTCCATTAAACAGAATTCCAATTATCCACCATTCTTTTTTTTTCAGTACAAAACAACACAAAGCAAGATGTCACCGGTTTTCCAAGACAAACCGAATATATCGTAAATGTTTCTTCCATGACCAGATTATTAGGGGTTTACTGGTAGGACCATTGAAGTGTTTTACTGAAGATAACAACCCACCTTGTTCCCTCTAAGATCCATTATTACCTCTACTAATGGACACACTGCGAGGAACCGGACCCTTTGGTCCCCGAACCTAAAGTTAAAGTTAAGAGGGTGATTAATTAACACACTGGACTTCTGTCAGTGGGTCAAAGAGAACTCTAGTCAAAAGAGTGAATATTTTATACGCTCAACGTCATTTCAAGGACTGACGGAAGAAACGGTGAAAAAAACACACTCACAAATAAAAAATTTTTTCTAAAGTGATGGTTATACACCTAGAAACGAGTAACATTTTTACAATTTGTTATGGTTTCACGGGGAAGTCGGAAGATGAAGTACAGAGAAGGTTCTATCTTTAATATAAACACCACATTAGAAGATTTACTAACAGTGCAGAGATATCTGTATACCTATGTACACGTATCAAAACACCCCCAATAAAACTTTTATATATGACATTTCGACATACACTATAAGACGTTCACCTAAAGAAAAAACAAGTTATCGCACAGAACCCCTATAAAATACAGTCATGTATATTTGGACAGAGTCAAAAATATTGACTACGTAACATACTCATATGGTAGTAAACGAATCGATAAAAAGTGATTATCTCCCAACAAATGTTTATTAGTGTCAATGTTAAGACGTTACCTGTTGTAATTTGTAGAGGAACATGTCTACACGTTCACAAAGGAATCTCAAATAAGAGACTGTATCTTAACGACCCAGACTTATAAAGTTAAAATAATTTATGACAGTTTAACGACAGATTTGGTTCAATGTGTGTACGATCGTCAAAGTAACGTTGTAATAGTTGTGATAAAGTAAACAACCAGTAAAGTAAAATAAGGACATAACTATACTGTGATAGACTTATTGACATCAAAAATAATTGTACAAAACTATAGATTCTCTTATTTAGAAAAAGACTAAAAGGAAAGATTTTGACAGAACCAATAAAAACATATTATAGAAAAGACCCACGTAAAATCTTAGTTGAAGTGTAAGATGTTTGTAAGGATGTACCTTAAAATAACATTAACGTAAATTAAATATCTTATTAGACTTATCTTTAGTGTAAAGATATTATCTCTAAGTAGAGTGAGTCTTTTTAACATTAAGAGAAGTAAATAAGTCAAAAAGAAAATTCTGGAATTCATATCGCAATCTTGAAATATATCTAAAACCTTTACATAATAATCTAAAGAAGTCCAAACTTATAAAATAACATAAAGAGGATTCATGAAGCAAAGAAAGGATAACGTTTACTTTAAACAAAAGGATAATGTAAAAGACTAACTAACAAAACAACTGAAACAAGTAAATTGTTTATAATAAACTCACGGATGTTACACGGTTTTACGGGATCCTTAATTTTTCCTTGTTTCGTGAAAAAGAAAGCTCAAAGTCATTCGAAAGTAACTAAATAAACCGAAAAGTTCCGTTTGTCAATATAAAAACAGAGAAGGAAGGATTATTATCCTAAAGAATGAATAAAAAGAAGGTAGGAACATAACTGAACTTGGAGGTCATGTTACAACTCATTCTCACTACTATAACCGTAATAAAATATAAAGAATGACGGTTTCGGAAACTGACACACCTAGTGTTATTTGACACCTTTTAAGAAGTTCTCAACCCTTATGGTCTGGTGGACTGTACGGAGAACTCTTTGGACATCCGTCCAGTCCTTCGTTGTCAATCTTGACCTGTACCTTGTTGTCTGACCAAGGTTTATCCTTTTCCTCATGTAGTTCCGACATATAACAGTGGGACGAATAAATTGAATATACGTCTCATGTAGTACTCTTTGGGACCCGACCTTCTTCGTGTTCGACCTTAGTTCTAACGGTCCTCTTTATAGTTATTGGAGTCTATACGTCTACTGTGGTGGGAATACCGTCTTTCACTTCTCCTTGAGTTTTCCGAGAACTACTCTCACTTTCTCCTCTCGCTTTTTCAACCAAATTTCGAGTTGTAAGTCTTTTGCTTCTAGTACCGTAGACCAGGGAAATGAAGTACCCTTTATCTACCCCTTTGTCACCTTTGTCACAGTCTGAAATAAAAACCCCCGAGGTTTTAGTTACATCTACCACTGACGTCGGTACTTTAATTTTCTGAGAATGAGGAACCTTCCTTTCAATACTGATTGGATCTATGGTATAATTAATCGTCTCTGTAATGAAACGGTTGTTTCCAGGTAGATCAGTTCCGATACCAAAAAGGTACCAGTACATACCTACACTCTCAACCTGACACTTCTTCCGACTCACGGTTTCTGAACTACGAAAACTTGACACCACAACCTCTTCTGAGAACTCTCAGGGAACCTGACGCTCCTCTAGGTTGGTCAGGTAAGACTTCCTCTAGTCGGGACTCACAAGTAACCTACCTGACTACGACTCCGCCTTTGAGGTTATGAAACCGGTGGAGTACGCTTCTCAACTGAGTAACCTTTTCTGAGACTACGATCCTCCCTAACCCCCGTCCTCCTCTTCCCCTGTTGTCTCCTACTCTACCGACCTACCGTAGTGGATGAACTACCTGCACTCAAACTCACTTGAGGCCCTCAACCACTACCTGTCCCTCCGGACCACACGACGCTAAGTGCCCCATCGTTTCTCAGCCTGTGCCGACTCGTTGACTTGACTTGACTTGACTTGACTTGACTATAAGGAATGAAAATACTCTAAAGAAGTTAAAGTAATAATTTACACTAAAAACAACATACAAACACCATCTATGAAAAGTGTTTAATTCCCATGAACTAAGAGAAGGTTTAAATGGATTTGAAAAAACAATCCTTTTACAACCATCCCGAAGGGTCCACCACGATCACCATTTCTTGGGTAGACGGTTACGTCCTATGTATTCTTTGTACCCAAGGTAGGGACCCAACCCTTCTATGGCACCTCCTCCCGTACCGTTAGGTGAGTTCAGGACCTCTTAGGGTACCTGTCTCCTCGGACCACCCGATGTCAGGTATCCCAGCGTGTCTCAACTTGTGCTGACTTCTCTGAATCGTGTCGTGTACATGTGATTCCATATAAGGGGTTTTAAGTCGTCTTGAATTTCAAAGTACCCTACTTCGGTTGCTTACTTAAAGATTAAAAAGTCAATAGATAACTGTGGTTATCTCTGAAAATTTCTTCAAACAGAAAATCGTTACTGAGATTAATGAGTGATCGTATATATGAATTCATAATTAAATTTGTTTTTAGATTTTTTAAAATCTCACATTTATACCAACTTAGTATATATTCTTGAGACTCCTTGGTGTCTTCTTTATGGTTATTTTAAAATCACCGTTCTAGTTATTCGATATTTCATCTTTAATTTGGGGTTCTATTATATTTGTCTTGGAACCTCTTTCTGCTTACTTTTTACACTTTTAAGAACTCTAATTAATCGGGTTTCTTGGTGTAAGTTTATCAGTCACTCCACATTAGTTGTACCCATTCGTATTGAACTTTTATAAACAATGTTAACATTCGAGTTACTTCACTTATTTTCGTTGTTGTAAAATAATTATGATTTTCTTCTAGACGATCTTACCACACACAGTATAACTCTTACTGACCTAAGTACTTTATTAAACCCCGTAGATAACTCCACTAGTATATTAAAAACGAAGTTAGACAACTAACGTAATTATTTATTGGATTATACGGTATAAACAAAGAGTTCTTTTTAGAATAAATAGTACTGAGTACTATATAAAAAGAAAATTATGGAACGACTTAACCTTCACGATTATACGATAAACCATAAGGTGTAGATACAAGTATTCGTTCCAATCGGAATGTGAAGAGAAAAAAGACGATATAAACAGGTTAAAAACCGTAGTTTCCATACGATCAGAACGTTTTACTTACTCTTTATAAGGGAAAAAAGGACACGAGGTCTTATAAAATACTACGTACGTTTACAAAACAAAGAATTCTTAAAAAATATTGAACGGATAAATTTGAAACCCCGGGACACGAAAATTCCCATCTAGATACTAATGAAAAGTCTAATAACCAGGTAAGTCTAAAAGATGTAGAAGAACTCAGTTAAAATCGTTATGTAAAAAAAGGATCTTTTATTAAGTAATTCATAACTAAAAGTTTTAAAATCACATTATTTTAATTTATATTGATGTAAATCATGTTGTATTTTGTAGAAGGTATATAAGTGAATAAAATCGATAACAAAGTTTGTAACGATTAAATACGGAAGACAAAATGAAGAAGTCTGAAAAGGTTTCCAAATAGATTAAAATCACCGAAAGAGTTTATTTCGTAAAATCCAAAATACCTAGTTGTAATGAACAACTGTAAAAACAAACAAAAAACAAGAACATTTTTAAAGAAACTTAATACAAAACTTTAAATATAAACGAAAATGAGAGAGACTAATTCGAACAACAAAAAATTGATTGTAGAACTTAAAAGAAAAACAAACAGAAAAAATAATCTCCTTTTAATGTTACAACACAACCAAAGACGGTACGTCGTTACGTTTGGTCAGTAATAAAATAAATATATATATATATATATATATATATATATATATATAAGAGGGAAACTCGAAGGGAGAGGAGAGGGGGGTATAAATTTTGAAACTATAGAGGAAACTCTCAGTAAAACCGACACGAGGTACCCAAAACGATATACTATGAAAGTAAGAACAAGTAAAGATTTATTAAACGTTAAAATTAAAACTATAAAAAGAGAAAAAAAGTGTCAGTAAAATCGAATTAAAAAAATTATATTTAAATAAATAAAATTAACATCCGATTAATGAAATGTTATAACATAACCAAAACGGTATGTAGTTGTACTTAGGTGGTGTCCACATGTGCACAAGGGGTCGGACTTGGAGGGAGGGTGGAGGGAGGGGTACGGTAGGGAGACCCAGTAGGGTCACGTGGTCGGGGTTCGTAGGTCAAAGTACGTAGTTTGGACCTGACCGCTAAGCAAAGCATATACTATAATATGTACAAAGTTACGGTAAGAGGGTTTAGTAGGGTGGGAGAGGGAGAGGGTATCTCAGGTTTTCGGACAAGATATGTAGACACAGAGAAAACGACAGAGTGTATATCCCAATGTAATGGTAGAAAGATTTAAGGTGTATATACACAATTGTATGACATAACCACAAAAAGATAGACCGAATGAAGTGAGACATATTAGTCGAGGTCAAAGTAGGTGGAGTAATCTTGACTAAGTTTACATAAGAAAAATTACCGACTCATTATGAGGTAACACATATACATGGTGTCGAAAGAATAGGTAAGTAGACGACTACCCGTAGATCCAACGAAGGTACAGGACCGATAAGATTTGTCACGACGTCACTTGTGACCCCATGTGCACAGAGAAAGTCAAGACCAAAGGAGCCACACATACGGGTCGTCACCCTAACGACCCAGTATTCCGTCAAGATAAAGGTCAAAAAATTCCTTAGAGGTGTGACAAGAGGTATCACCGACATGATCCAACGTAAGGGTGGTTGTCACACTCCCAAGACAAAAGAGGTGTGGGAGAGGTCGTAACTATAAAAAGAAATTGAACCTCAGTAACTTTTCCTAAAGAATTTAATACATCTTTAAGAAATTTTTTAATAAAAACAATTGTAACAATGATTAAAGGTTAATATAACTATACAAGAGTCTCATACATCGGAAATACAAGAGACAAGAAGGATTAGACAATTCGAAAAAACATTGGAATACATGTCAGTTTAGAACAGGTTCAGAATGTACACAGGTTCCTTACAGTTAAGAGGCGAATAACGTATACAAGGACATGTACAGATAACATATTTTGATTAACACAAGAGGCCTAAGAGTAGGAATAAATACAAAGGTGAACTAAAGAACGACCCAAAGACTTTCTCTCCATACATTTTCAAAGGGTAATTACAACATCCGACGGTTAAAGAGAAACAAAAGGATAGTTATAAATAAAACAAACGAAGTTTCAACAAAAACACTTATTTGATTTTTAATCATATAGGAGAACCACATACCGTGGGGTGAGGTCATGAGAACGGACCTTTCAGGGCACCTACCTCCTCGTACCATCCGATATAAGGTACCCCAGTGTTTATGAGCCTGTGCTGACTCTCTGAAGTGAAGTGAAGTGAAGTACGGATGAAATAAAAACAATCGTAAAAGAAGTACACAGAGTTAAATAAAAGTTCAGAGTACACAGTAAACCGACTTTTACACAGAGAAAATTTGTTCGATTAATAGAAAATCGTTCTTCTGAATCGAGTAATTCTGAATGATACTAATAACTATAGACTCTAATGGAAGCGGTAGAACAAAATGGAAAAGATTAATATTATTAAAGAACAACAAAGGAAAGGTCTTTGAATAACTTTTATCATAAAGGACACAAATAAAAAACAACAAGAGTCATTAAAAAACCTCCAAAACACAAAGTACAGGATCAACAATGGAAATTAAAGAAAGTTTTATGAATTCGTACATAAAAGAAATGTAAAGATCTTAAATATTAATACATGAGTAAGACTTTTACTGTCGTCGGTATCGTTATCAAATAAAAGGAAAAGAGAAAAGAAGATTTGGGGTATTACAACGTACATCTCAAGTAGACCCTAAATCAAGGTATAACAATTATAAAAAGTTATTTATTAATAAATCCGAAATAATATTAAAAATGACCGAAGAAAAATAGTGGTAACAAAGAAAATGAGTATAGTAGGGGAACCCAAGTACAAAGTAAAACGATCTCATGTAGGAGGTTATTAAGTAAGTTTATATTTAATATCAACCATTTTGTGGACTCAGACACGTATGAGTCACTTTTTGTGGAAGTAAAGTGTGTCGGGAGTTGAGAGGTTGAATTTACGACCAAAAAGACTCATATTATAGAAATGAACATTTAATATAAATAATAGGTAAACTTTGATTAGGTAATGATAAAACATTACAACTCATAACGACTACTCACTAGAGTACGATCGAACTAAAAGTAGGGACACGTTCATCGGATAAATAATGAAACCTTGGAAAGTGTCTAAAAAAAAGACAGGAACCTCAAGACTTTAAAGTGGTACTACACTAAATCCATACCTGTTAAATACTTCGATCGAAAGGGTCGTTAACCACATACCATAAATAAACTTCTAAAAACAGAAAGGAGTTGAGACTTTTTGAAATACGACAATAACAAACTATCTAGTGAAAAAAAGGAAGTTCAAAGAAACAATAAAAAATTGAGGACAAATGAGACAAAGAAAAAAAAGAAAAAAAAACTCATCCCGTAATCAGGGTTAAGAACTCAAACTACCCAGACAAAACACCGCTGACAAAGAGGGTTTACAAACATCTAAAAATAACACGAATGGAACCCAAAACTCTTTGGGACGAACGGAGATCCACTAAAAAAAAAAGGATGTAGGACTTGTGAACAGTTCTCTAACTCTTCCCTGTCCTGTATGACGACCTAACTTGCACATTTAGTAAGTGGAGTCCCGTACCTCCGGAGGACAAAGAGGACCGAAAGAGGTCGGTGGACCCAGGACCGGAACGAAGTGATTGGGTTCGTAGGTATTATTAATCCTGTTTGTGAATAAGATGGGTGAGGGGCTGTGTTAACCCGTTTCCTCTTAATTCCTTGGTTTAGTGAATTGACGAGTTTACCCTATAATATTGTTTGCTACCAAAAGGGTACCGAAGGTATATGATGAACATAGAGAATGGAGACCTGAACCTCTACTAAATCTCACTATAGATGGACCAATTCGGTAGTACAAAATCGGTTATGAAAAGAGGTAATTAGAATAAGAAAGGTGGAATTGGGATTTTTCCTAAGGAGTTTTAAACAATACGTTCAATATGAAGAATAAAATGTAAAAACAACAACTCTATAATTAAAGTTTGCATAAAAAAGACGGTAAATACCCCTAAACCTCTCTTTTAGTCTGTACACTCGGATCAGGTAGAAATCAGTGAAACGTGTCCTTATCCGATCGACACCTGGATGAAAGAGAAGAGAGGGTTGATATTAGGTTCGACGTTATGTCTTTGTTAAAAGATTCTTCACGGAGTACGTCTAAAAATTTAACACTCGTTTCAACTTGTTAGGTATTCTACTACCAAACATTTCTTACAAGACCCGGGTTTCCCTCCCTAAGATTATCTGATATTTTGTACTGGGCGTTAATAAAAATTTTAAACGACTTGGATCTATGTCACGTCTTACATGGTCTAAAAATCTACGAAACATCCGACTAACAGGAGTACCTTGTAACTAAATTCTCCGGACATAAATCTCGAAGATAAATTTTTCTTATTTCTTTCCGTATTAAAATTTTAAGTTTGAACATTTGTAGGTTCCGAATTTTTAAGTCGAAAAGGGTGTCTAGTCTCGAACAGTTAAGTTCTAGTCTATACTTAGGTTACACAATTCATACAATTCCGTTCTTAAAAATTACCTCAGCACAGTATAACCTTTATCATGACCAGACCGTCAGACTACCACCACCCTTTTTTCACAAACCGTCGTAGTCTTACCGAAGTAATTTCTGTTTTCCTCTGCACTAAACGTCGACTTTTAAAGTCTAAGTGATATTTTAATTGTATGTGAGGACTACCCAAGAGTGGATTATTTTGACTCACCCACAAACGAAAGGATTTCCGTTTTGTTGAATTACTTTAATTAGATATCACACGTTTTACGAATCCATGATATTTTAAAGTCACTACGTAAAAAGTAATTCACTCACCCATTTATATTAACAGATACGTTCTTTCAACTCAAGAATAAGATTAAATAAATTTAATCTTATTTTCTTGAATGCATTACTGAGTAGTCACAGCCCCTCCGTCTCCTCCCCCGTAATAAAACAACACCAAGGGTACTGACCTACTTCTCCCTACCAAACTCAAGGTAAACTCGAACTAGATTGTCCTTAGAAGGCCCCGAGTAAATAAGAAGAGTCTATGGAATCGGGGTTGAACTTCCCGATCCATTTGGGAAATGATGGAGGTAGATCCAAATGGTCATATACATTTTGTGATGACAACACACTTTCGGTTGACTCGGTCCCTTTTCCCTCGATCAGATCTCGGACCGGAAACTTAATGACAGCACCAAACGTCTCATTAGGATTGTTCCTTTTCTTGTCCGGTCCCCGTCTCGATCGGATCGGTCGGGTCACAATATACATACACACACAACCCTCTCCGCCCACCTCCCCAATTTCTCGTTCGTGGACGAACCCAACTACATTTCTCCTGGGTCCGTGTCTCCGGAGAAAAGGGTTTTAGATACAGAGTAGACGGACAGGAAATATAGTCTCTAAGGTTACAAGCAGAAAGTCAGGAAATTCTTCAGAGGAAAATTGGACGTTAATGAGGACTCTCCATATTTAATAAATATAGAGTGGCGAGGAGAGTTTGAGACCTGGACCTGTCTGAGCATAGGTTTAACGTCAATAGAATGGATAGCAGAATTGAATATAATCAGAATCAAATGTGTAGACAGTTTACCCCTACCATTAGAGATGGAGTTTTCAACTATACAATTTACTCTTTCGTCTACATCTTCATGGACCCTTTTACGATCTGTGCATTCGACACAGGAATGAAACAACCACAGTCAGTTGAATACTCCCTCCACGCTTCCGTCTCACATAAGTTTCACAGATCTCCTTACCCCAAGTCGGTCCCCTTCGTTCTATGCATTTCCGGTTATGACTGAGTCTTAATAGTCATCCAAGTCTCTCCGCTATAGACCTGGACCCCGGACCTCTATTGTTCTTCGTCGTCATCGTCTTCGGACGATAATTGGTCGTACTACCAAGTCTTCTCCCGAAGAACCGAGTCGGAATCAAGAGTCGGTCACCTCCTACTGAAACGAATAATCCATATACTATAACCCGTGCAATACTTAGAATAACTCAGAGTTAAAGGAGGAGACATTTTAACTCTCATATTATCACATGAGGTTTCTTAATAACAATCCGAATTTACTCAAGAATACGTGTGTCACCAACCGTGTTTCATTCACGAGTCATTTATATTGAACGGTAATTATAGTATTCGTAGAGATAATAACACTAATAATGAAAAATTATAGGTACACGTATAGAAATAAAATACCCTATAAAAATTTATAAATATAAAAATGATAAGAGAAAAACCGGTGTAGCACGTCGTACACCCTAGGGTCAACGGACTGGTCCCTAACTTGAACACGGGGGATGGAGCCTTCGCACCTCAGAATAGGTGACCTGACACTCCCTTCAGAGTATTTTTATAAGTATAAAAAGAGGTATTTACTATGAATTTAAGTCAAATTAAAGACTCATGAGACGAAGTAGTAATACTTACAATGGATTGTAATAAAGAAGAATAATAATATGAGGTCCCAATTATTTAATGAACGTTCAAGGTCTCGTGAGTCAGAATCCTGATCTAAAACCCACTTAACTCCTTTTAACTCCTAAGAAAAAACACAATAGAACAAAGAATAAAGTCCCAGAAAAATCCCGACCACCATGAGAGCGGGGTTCACACGGAATAAACGGAAAAACACGAGACGACAAAGTATATGACACGAAGTTTCAAAGAGATCCCTACTAAGGTTGTGAGTAAGTACGATTCTATACTTACCCATAATTAAGTTTACGACGTGGAAGGTAACTTAAATGTGAAAATTATTTCCGAATTAAAGACTCAGGTAATCAATAAAGTAAGGGAAGTTTGAGGTCCCTTCCTAAGTGTTATTTGTTCACCGAGCACATGTCTGAAAATACCAGTTAAAAAGCATGTTTGATCCTTTACTTTTTGTCGAACACTACCTTCTTTGAATCTTGCTGTACTGGTCCCGAACACTCTTTACTGGACTCGGGTTTCTCTCTCTAAGATTATTTGGTCCTTTTACTGAAAGAATTGGGGGTAACAAGTAACTGCAGTTGGGACTTCCGTGTCCGGGTCCACGAATTGTCCAAACGTTCAGTGTGATTAAATTCTAGGAATTTGAAACCCAATGAAAGGTCGGTCTATTTTGCCCCTTCGCTCGCAAACTGTTATACACAAAATTTTGGGGTTTAATCTTCTTACTTCTCCAAGTAGAACTGGAAAACAAAAACGGTAAAGCAAGGGGTATTATGCAAATTAGTCCATTTACGATTCAAATCCCAGTTGTCTCCTACTCGTCCATGAAACCCATGGTCTTAGTTAATCATGTCAGAAATTTTCTTTTATATTATAGGTATACGAGAAAGTTCTATTTTAAGAGTTTTTGTGAGGTTTCTTTAATCGGGAATTCACTGACTACATTAGAAGAGATTAGATTTATCACGGAATGTCTATGTAGGTTTCTTGGATCTCTCAAATCTAACGATTCCAAGTCCTTCTCTAACTCACCCTACTACATAAAACACTAATTCGTCGAACCATGTAATTTCACGGTAACAATCTTGTATCTGAAATTCACGAAAGGAGGTACGTAGGAAGAACGAGGGGGTAGGGAACCACTAGAGAGAGAGAATGGGAGACTACCGGAAATGAAGAAAGACTTAAAGGGGAGTTTTGAAATCTGAAAATTAAAAAAAAAAAACGTAATTTAGTCCGTTCTTTTTTTAGTGTGACACAACACTTGCTTATTCATCGTGTCGAGTTGTTCTATAAACGTAACATTATTTCCTGTATTTCAGGGTTTCTATCTTAAAGTTCGTGATCATTAATACCTCATTCCCCGAAGAACCGGTCTACCTCGAAATAATACAAAGGAAAATGATACGAGGACGTTATAAATTAATCCGAGATCAGTGCAGTTGGACCTGAAAAATTAGGAGATCGAACCTATTCTTCAATATCCATGGTCTGTCATCGACTACTCTTCTCCGAGGGTGACCCAAGCTCCACCTCACTCGTTTTACACCGTGTATATCCGAAGATTAACAAAAGCTCGTCCGAAACAAGTGGTTGTGTCCTTTAACTTATCGTAGGCTATGAGTAAGTTGCACATGAGTCGTTTACGAGAATACACGGTCCATGTTACAATCTACAACTCAATGTTGTTAATTATTCTATCTCAAGAAAAGAACCTTCTCGAATCTAAGATAGTCCTCTCTGTTCATTTGTAATTGTTATGTTTCACTAATTTACCAATCGGTAAACTTATTTTATAGACTTAGGGATGGGCTGGAAAATATGGTTTTATTGAAGGTCTAGTGAGTTGTTCAATTTTGAGATTTTTTCTTTTTTTGTATTCCATGATCTGTTTTTGTATTCAATAACAAAAATATTAGAACGTTACTTCCTCTGAAAAGATTGCTTCGTACGATGTTTTTAATCTGTGATAATTTCTTTTCTAACTGTGGAAATTGATGTGTTATAATAAAAATACCGTTATTTATTCGTTTGATTTTCCGTTTACTGATTGATTTCTTTTATTACAACGTGTATATTGTTTCCTAAAAATTTTAGGAAGAATTTTATTTTTTGTTAATTTTTATATATATATACTTTTCGAAAATGTTACGTACTTCCCGTTTCTAGAGTGTCTTTTTTTACCTGTTTTAAAAATTATCTTTTTCTTTATAAGTTTTCTGGATTTTTCAAGATGAGTTTGGACTACATTAATAAATTTCTGTTTAGTTTTGTTGTTCTATGCTAAAGGGATGACGTGAATTTTGTACTATTTCAAAATATTTTGGATTATAAAAACTCTTACATCCCTAAGTGTTTGAGAACTAGTGTTAGTTAACCTGATATTGAATACCCATATGAAAACCTCCCGTTAAACTACGTTATTAGTTCTAACATCTTCCGGTATGAGAAATTGGGTTATTAAGATGGAGATTTCTTAATAGGATTCCCATATACTTATACTTGTATGTTTACGTGTAAACAATTTTTTTTTTTTCCAGTGACAATTGAGAAAGATTATCGTTTGGTTTGGTTTGATTCCATGTCTTGTCATACTAGGACAAACACACATTTATCTCGTATATGTCTATAAGAACATATACGTAGTTTGTAAAAAACTTTTTATGTATTCTTTGACAATTTTCTCTAACGGAACTCAAATTCTGACAAGACCTTTCCTATATTTTTATAAGATGGAAAATAAAGTATTAGACGTGACAAACATATAAAATTGGGACCCGTGTATAATGATGATAATAATAATCTATTTATGACGAAATATACATTGACTTTATGTTATTGTGTACGGTTGTTATTAATATGTATGGTATGTATATTAATATTTCTATCTACTTTTCGGTCTATTTTTACGTTCGACGAAATGATTGTGTTCCCGACCACTGGATTCGGTCTATTGTCTCGACACACGTACCACCACCACCGTAGACACGACTTAAAACTGTCTGTCACTTCTTAATCCACTTTCTCTTTCATCCCCAATAAGGTCCATCTGTCTTATAATTGTATAATCTTCAACAACCAAACCCGACCACACACCACCCTTCACAATCCTACCTCCCACGTCCGTTAACTTTGATCCCTACCTCAAACTCTACTATAATACTTCCCGAACCGGCTAGTTCGATTGATGTAATGATTTCAGAGGTTCTCTTCAAAAGTACCTTTACTACTTGATTTTCCAAGTGTGACACCACATCTCCTTAGTTTTGTCCATAAACGTAAAATTATTCCCTGTCTTACAAGGTTTCCAGATTAAAACTCGTAATCTTTAATCCCTCCTCCTCAGAAGAAGTACAGGAAGTTAAGTGTGTAAATACTCTTCTACTGTGTGGACCATTAGACCTGTAATCAGACAAGGTAAGTCCCTCCGTAGACGGTGGGATGACCTCTACTCCCTTCTAAGATAAAAGGTCTTCGGGGGAAGAGACCCTGACCAATTTTCTCCAATCCCCTCTCTCCCTCCGAAGGTACCATTGTTCAGTCAACACAAGTCTTGGGACATCTGTACACAACGACTCTCCTTCACCTTCCGTTTACCCCGAGGATTAGTCGGTCCAGTCGGATTAGTTAGTCCAAGGAGAGGTAACTGTGATGTACCATTTCCCTTTTCACGTATCCAAAACCTCAGTCTGTCTGGTTCTCAAATATAGCCGAAACAGCGAACGATCGGTACTTTAATTTTCTGCGAATGAGGAACCTTCTTTTCAATACTGGTTGGATCTATCGTATAAGTTTTCGTCTCTGTAATGGAAGGTTGTTTCCAGGTAGATCAGTTCCGATACCAAAAAGGTCACCAGTACATACCTACACTCTCAACCTGACACTTCTTTCGACTCGCGACTTCTTAACTACGAAAACTTGACACCAGAACCTCTTCTGAGAACTCTTAGGGAACCTGACGTTCCTCTAGGTTGGTCAGACAGGATTTCCTCTAGTCGGGACCCTAAAGAAACCTTCCTTACTACGATTTCAACTTTGAGGTCATGAAACCGGTGGAGTACGTTTCTTAACTGAGTAACCTTTTCTGAGACTACGACCCTCCCTAACTCCCGTCCTCCTCTTCCCCTGCTGTCTCCTACTCTACCGACCTACCGTAGTGGCTGAGCTACCTGCACTCAGACTCACTTGAGGCCCTCTACCACTACCTGTCCCTCCGGACCGCACGACGCTAAGTACCCCAACGTCTCAGCCTGTGTTGACTCGCTGACTTGACTTGACTCGGGACGCTGGTACCCGTTCAATGAATTAGAAAGACTCCACGTTCAGGGTACTTCCTACCACATTTTAACATGTATGTTTCGTGACTCGTGACGATACATCCCTCCTTAACTATTCACAATAGAAAATATTAGTACTAATAAGAGAGAAGAAGTACGTGGGTGATTCCTAACGGTACTAGAAACAGTACAGTACCTCTTCCTTTACCGTTGGGTGAGGTCATAAGAATTCACCTTTTTAGGGTACCTGTCTCCTCGCACCTTTCGATATCAGGTACCCCAACGTTTCGTAGCCTGCACTGACTCGTGTATGCGTAGATATAGATACGTAACAGTATAATTCTTATTAATAGTAATAGGTACGAATGGGTACTTAGAATGTCTTCGAGACAGAAAAAGAGGGTCTTCAGGTGGTTTATGATGATAATAACACAAACGAGAATGGTAAGGAAAAAGGGATACTCGGATGGTACCCAATAATAAGAGGGACAACAGTAATAATAATACCGACAGTGATTGTAAACGAAGTGAGGTACTCAGAAGGGTCCTAATGGGACAGAGGTTGAGTACTGAAGAGGTCCGGGGTGGTGACCTCCCTCGTCGTCTCGACTCTGTGGCAGAGGAACACGAGGAAAGGTCTCGATGGATCGGATGAAAATCGTCCACATCTGTTCCCCGGTTCTTCCGTTTTCACTTTTCTAAAAGAGAGAGTCAGAGGGTAAGACGAGCGGTCCCAGAATCCCAGAAGACGTCAAATCCAAACATAGGAGACGAGGAAAGGAGGAACTACTTCACTAACTTTATTCATTCGAGATGGTCACCTACCTTTATTCGGTTGAACAAAGTGGGTGTTTCGGTTTCTCCTAGTTCCTCAATTCTCTTCCACTTTCTTGAAGAGTCTGCACCTACCTTAGATAGTCGTATCGGGGTCTTTAAGTATCTGGGTTCTCCATATTCGTGTTCGATTCCTCTCGTTAAAGAAAAATAACCCGAGAAGAATGTGACACTGTTTGTGTAATGTTGGAATGATGTGAGTCTACTTAACTCTTGAGTAATAAGAAGAGGACGTCTACTCCCTTGACTCCGACCCTTTTTAATTCCTTGAATACGTTCCAGTGCCTCGATCATTCCCCGTAGTGACCGTACACTAGAATCCGAACGGACTACAGACACGGTCCTTTTTTTTTTCTTTTTGGAACTTGGACTCTTCGGATCTGACATCAAATTTCTTTTTATCTCCCTTTTTTTTTGGGAACTTGAACTCTCTGTCGAGTTCCAATAAAGAGAGAGAGAGAAAAATTTATTAATTATATATAAAAAATAAAATATTTCCAATAAAGATAAGTATAAAGACACTAATGGAGTCCAACACTAAAAATATTAAAAGAGAACATAAAAGGAACATCTAATAACACTGAAACATTGGAAGTAAAAAACAAACGTTAATCATAGAAAGTTTGGAGTGATCAACAAAAGAGATATCAAAGGTTCTTTTATTAGGTATCCTTTGTTATTACTTTCGATAAATAACTGGTAAATGGATGACGTACGATCCGTAAACTGTATGTAGTATCGATCAGTAGTATTAGTGAGAGTCTTACCCCGTGATAATAATAAGCGAAGGTAAACTGTTTTCCTCTCTGACTCCGAACATCTCAAAATCACCTACACGTTCCCGTACGACGATCATTCAACCTTTTACCCTCTAAGTTTGGGACCCGAGCGAGTGAGGTTTCGAGAATAAGAAGTAATGTCGTATTTTACTCGACAAGTGCAAGGTACGGTGTAGTTTCCCCAAATACCGAACGAAAACCGGTCTGTTCCTTTTTATTTTCATAGTAACACACAATTGGAACCCTCCTACTCTCCCCTGTTATATTTACTCGTGTCTTGTTACGGATCCCGGGTACTTTCTTTCTTCCACACACCGCTCGACGACCGTCTGATTATTCACAGGGGTCCTCAAATATTGTTGTTTGGGGAGTCATACCTCAACAGCGGAAGTTTTCCCACTGGGAACTTGGTGACTACGGTGCGACTTACCGTAGACCTTGATACTACACGATGTCCTTTCTAAAAAAGAGAAAATCTGATAGTGCAACAACCTTCCAAACCTTACTTTACAACCTTCTTCACACACTCCAAACCTCCTCATCCCCGCTCGAGCTAATAAGACTTCCTTCCTTTCCATTTACTTTAAAGAAGAGACAGAAACCCTCCAAGAAGTCCTCCTATACTCAGTGACCTTTTAACAGACTGTCCCGGGAACAATTTTCCATGAGTCCTTAGTGTTTAAAAGGGATGGTCCAGAAGGAAAAAATCTAGGAGATTACATACGGACCACACATTTCTCTCCCCTAAACGATTTACAACTGAGAGGACTACAATATTTAACCAGTCAGCACAGTATTACCACTAGGATAATCGTTCGGAGTTTCACCGGAAAAAGATGCAACAGGGTTTCCTAACAGTCCAGACCGCGGCCGTCCCTATCGACGACTCCCTCATAAGAACGGATCTTGAAAAAACTCCGGACGGCGGTAGGTCGGACGAGAAACAAGGGGAAACTCGGACCGGAGTAAACCGAGAAGAGGGAGACCATACGGGGATCGACCTCACGGTCGGTTCAACAACGGGAAGTGTGTGGGGTGGCGTTTGCCTATCAGGAAGAGAGAAACGACCCGACGGTCCCTCTCCTAAATGTAGTCCTAACGAGTTGATTCTTTATGGGTCGCGACATCCTAAGGTCACAAGTGAGAGACTATGCAAAAACAGGAAAGCATTACAGCTAGGAATTGGAAACAACCTCTTGGAAGTACCTTCTCAGATGGAAACTTACTAAACAGAATACAACTTATAAGAAACACAGTTTAAGAAAATCAACGAGTCAGATTGGGCGGAGGTGACAGTAACTGGGTGATCGTTACTTCTGTCCCAAACGAATTGTTATTCCGTATAAGGCAAAATACACATATGAGTGAGGGTAGATTTCTCTCTGCAAATGGTCACCTCAAGAGATACCTCCAGACTCGGTTTAGTGTTGGACCGGCAAAGACATCAGGAAAGAGTTAACAATCTGTTCACCATTATAACATTATTTTATTGGGTGACTTCTTTTCACTCAAAAATAACGATGTTTTGATAAAGATTGGATTGGAAGGAGGGTGCAGACGGTGGGAAGATCGGGGAGTTAATACCATCATCCACCGTCATCCTTTCGTTTTCTTTAGGATTTTAGTGGTTGGTACTTTAGAACAGAGAATTCCGAATACAAAGACTATGCACCGAGTCGACCATTTATTAGGTGGACGTTACACCCTCTGGACCCAAGCTAGGGACCCAACCCTTCTAGGGGACCTCTTCCCTTTCCGATGGGTGAGATCATAAGACCGGATCTCTTAAAGTACCTGAGATATCAGGTACCCCAGTGTTTCTCGGCCTGTGTCGACTCACTGAAAGTGAAAGTGAAAAGTCCAATTGTTATAAAATGATGTTTTTATACAAAAATACATACCCGGATATTATCCGTCTACCCTTGGATGGTGAAGTTGTCAACGTATTCAGTCCCTATTTAAACTCTGGAGGACTTTTGATAATCGGTTTACTAACTTCTATTGATCAAAATGTTCTTACAAGAGTTTGAATCGACACGTAACTTTATTGGACTCCTCGAAATCTTTTTGTGTAAAGACCCGGGGTTGAGGTCTCTAAGACTAATAAATTACACCTTTCGTCCTAAAAAATTTAGAGAATTCTACCAACATCACACATCGGTTCTAGATCTTATTAGTAAGATCTAAGAACAATATGCTTCACATCAGACATATAGGTGTCGTACCCGTAGTGGACCCGTAAACCGTCGTTACGTATTTGAGTTCGGGACGGAGTCTAGATGACTCAATATTACACGTAAAAGTATCTTAGACAACCATCAAGTATACGTGTAATTTCAAACTCTTTGTGACAAGATCTTCTTTACACTTGAGAACATTTCGTAGTGGACCCTTCTTGTGAAAACGTAGTGGTTGGTTAAACGGACGACCGTAAGACCCAAAAGATTTTATACCGTATATTGGATATACGGTATATATTGGAGATATTGGGAGTTGACTTCTACTGTACAGATGTAGTGAGATTATTTCTGCTTAAGAGGATGAAGTCTTTTTACTCCATTTCCCATCTATCGAGACCTAGATCGAAACAAAGAAGGACCAGACAGAATATTCGAACCTATGTAAAGAAACATCAGAAGGTTCTGTATAGCCATTCCTCATTTCACGGTTTTCTGATTTATCTTATTACTAAAAGAAAAGGGGAGTTTCTTTCCACTATGATGTATACGATCGTACCGCTCAAACTACAGCTAGGGGTCGTTTGAAGATCTTACCTAATAATTCTTCTACAAAAGACTCGGGAACCTTTCCCTGAATGATTAGTGATCCTTGGTCGTACCCAAGTAATTCTCGTTCAGTACGGTCTGATTCGAGTAAAGGAAAACCTACCCGAATGTTTTCCTCCGACGTTTTTATTAAATGGACCCGAAACCGTTCCTAGAACTGTTTGTGAAGGACACTACAGGAAAGTCCGTCCACTTCTTTACCACACTCGATTATCATGCCTACCAACTTACAAATTGAACAATTTACACACAATTAACGAGTCAGCACAGGCTGAGACACTGGGGGTACCTGACATCCGACGGTCCGAGGAGAGAGGTACCCTAAAGGGTCCGTTCTTATAACCTTACCCAACGGTACGGGAGGAACTCCCCTAGAAGGTCTCGGTCCCTAGCTTAGACGTAGAGAACACAGAGAACGTAACCGTCCGTCTAAGAAATGGTAGTCTCCGTGGTCCCTTCACCATATATCCAACCATATATCGAAGGGAACACCGACTCTTCTACTTCTTAGACGGACGGTCACGTTCTCTACCCTCAAGCTTGGGGTCCAACCCTTCTAAGGGGACCTCTTCCCTTACCGTAGGGTGAGGTCATAAAAACGGACCTCTTAAGGTACCTGTCTCCTCGGACCGTCCGGTGTCAAGTACCCCAGTGTTTCTCAGTCTGTGATGATTCGTTGATTGAGCAATTTACTAGGGTATGTTTTACTTATGAAAATCATGTAATAACATTTGGGTCCTTATGTTCACGAAAGGTTGTGAACTCATTTCCACTCTGTAACTGATTCAACCTCTAATTCTGTTTCGAACATCCCTATAGACACATGTAACATGTTGTTTTTTATTTTTGGGAGTAACACCAGTGGTAGTCCAGAATGTGACTGTGTCATGAAAAGACATAACATCTCGTGAAAGTGTATATAATAAAATAAAGTAGGAGTTGTGTTTGGACACTTTAATTTTATCACTAATAGAGGTAAAATGTCTGTACTTTTGACTCTAATTTCTAAGTCCCTAAAAGGTTCCCCTGTTTATCAACACTTCGACTTGTAATTTTTTTGGGTGTTGAGAATGTTGAAGGATAAACAGTGTTACACTGTTTATACTTCGACATATAAAGTCGAGATTTTAAGTGATGTATTTAAGTCTCACTTCCGTTCCGAATCGTCATGAAGATATTTTCCGTATCCCCAAAGTAAATTGAAGTTTGAATCATACTCGGGTATCACAAGACACCAACGATTTATACGATAACTCTAGACTTCTCATATAATTGCCTTTATGTGGTAGGTGGTGTAACCTCCACTATCAAAGAAAGATAGGTTTCAACCAGACTCATAAAGATTTCACAACAAAATAAGTTCAAAGACATAAACTTCTTTTACTCCTACAAAATGAACATTTTCTTTCTAAATCCCTTACGAAAACACAATATACCCGAAGGGACCATTGAGTCGACCTTTTCTTAGGTGGACGTTACATCCTCTGTGGTCAAACTAAGGACCCACCCCTTCTAGGGGACCTCTTCCCTATCCGATGGGTCACGTCACAAGAACCCGAAGGGACCACCGAGTCTACCATTTCTTAGACGGACGTTACGTCCTCTGGACCCAAGCTAGGGACCCAACCCTTCTAGGAGACCTTCTCCCGTCCCGTTGGGTAAGGTCATAAGAACGGACCTCTTACGAGTACCTGTCTCCTCTGACCACCCGATGCCAAGTACCCCAGTGTTTCTGTAAAAGACACCTAATTACCCATTCGTTTAACCTTCTACGGTCTAGGTCTTTTAATTTTCTGGAAGGAGTGATAATGTCGATGGACTATTAACTTCCGTGTTAATAAGTAATATCTATAATTCAAAGGACACCCGGGGGTTTGGGGGACGTGAGAGGGGATCTTCCCAAGTTCGTCTCCGAACCAGTTGGAGAACGAACCATACAATATCCTTCACACACATAATATCATGTAGATGACCGGCAAGTTTAAGATACTAAAAAATTCAGAAAGCAAGAAAGTGACACAGGTCTATGTATACTAGTTCAGGTTGAAACCCTGTAGTTAACTACTTAAGGGTTTTAACTGACGACCACAATTTTACCTTGTTAACGAACTCATTCTTAGGATGTTTATTCCCTAGAAACCGATCAAAACTTCAAAGAATACTAAACGGTGGGAAATACCCTAAACAGAGTTCGAGTTTTTGTTAAGATTGGGGACATGTAAAATGATCGGATACTACAGCATATATTATCTAGTAGGAACTTAGAAATCGTATATCATACTTTCTACCGGAAGACTCTACTCTTCCCTAAAGAAATGTTTTTATAATATCCGATTATTGAGTACACTTACTAAACTTAAAGAGACGTGGGGGAATGGTGTTGGACCACCGAGTCTGCCATTTCTTAGACGGACTTTATACCTCTGGACCCAAGTTAAGGACCCAGTTCTTCTAGGAGACCTCTTCCCTTACCCATGAGTAAGGTCGTAAGAACGGACCTCTTAAGGTACCTGTCTCTTCGGGCCGTCCGATGTCAGGTATCCCAGTGTTTCTCAGTCTGTGCTGACTCACTGATTGTGAAAGTGGTGTGGGTCAAATTTTATGCTGAGATCGGTCCCAGAACACCTCAATTAAATTGTGTGTCAGTCTATACTACCAGACCGGATCCTGGATAAACTCCCTCATCCCTCACCCGGTTCCCTTGTAGAAAGAAGAGGCCCTGAG
Organism: Capra ibex; assembly: GCA_006410555.1. NCBI lineage: Eukaryota > Metazoa > Chordata > Mammalia > Artiodactyla > Bovidae > Capra > Capra ibex. Next base: position 1,803,441 of record SJYO01029184.1, on the reverse strand, counting down.
GTAACTGGATGGTAGAGTAGTGTAACCGACGGAGGAACTCACTGCCTTCAACTTTACAACCAGGTATCGTCTTGTCTTCTCACACCTCAGGACCCTCCCTTCCCGTCTTTAGTTCTGATTCATACTCCCGTACTTGTTCAGAAGGAACAATTTTTCGGATCTCCGGTCGAAGGTAACTATTCCTTTCCGTTGCCTTCTCTTACCCCTCCGACTTGATCTAAAGTGGTCCTCCCGACGTCCAAATCGTGACCTGTCACCTGTCACTCAATCTGACTCCGTGGAGGAAGGGAACTCTCAGTTCCAGTCCTAGAGTCTTATCTACTCTGTTGTATCGAATCACGAATACTTGTGTTTGAGACCTCAGTCTGACGGACCCAGGGTTAGAACAGAGACTGTGAACGACCGACACAGTGGATACCTCTAACGAATTAGAGATACCGAGACGAAGAAAGAAACATTCTTTACGCTGATTACTATCTTGGATGGAGTGTCCAGATAACATTTCTAATTCTACGAATTATTTACATTTCGAAACATTGTGTCGGATTGATTCACTTACACTCACAGACAAGTTGTTTTATTTAAAATTTTCTTGCCACGTTTCCACCTGTTAAATCGTTTACGAATAACATACGGAGGAGACAAGGTCCATAACTCGACGACGACGACGACTCAGCGCAGTCAGCACAGGCTGAGACACGCTGGGGTATCTGCCGTCGGGTGGTCCGAGGCGGCAGGGACCCTAAGAGGTCCGTTCTTGTGACCTCACCCAACGGTAAAGGAAGAGGTAACACACTTTCACTCTTCACTTTCACTTCAGTGAGTCAGCACAGACTGAGAATCGCTGGAGTACCTGACGTCGGATAGTCCGAGGAGGCACGTTTCCTAAAAGGTCCGTTCTCATGACCTCACCCCACGGTAACGGAAGAGGCCATGACACGATTAGTTTCAAATCATACCCTTTTAGACTGAAACGTCAGTCCATTTTACCCTAAGATTAAAGTCAAGACTGGAACCGATACTCGACTTACCGGGACCCGTACAAGGGATTGGAGAGACTCGGAGACAAAGGAGGACACATTTTACTCCTACTATTATCGTGTTCCAGTGTGTCCTGACAACAATCCTCACTTACTCCATTATGGATATACACACGATATATATTACCCCGAGTGATTCACAAGTATGTACTGAGGGTATTCGACCCCTGATATCCTACTTTGGATTACCCTTATTTATAGTTTAGAATTTAGACTCAAATTCTGTTAACGTTTTATTGTGTAGGGAACATGTCCTCTTCCTGCTCTTTCCTAACTTAACCGTTCTCGAACACACTTTTTCTCGACACCCAAAACCAACTGGGGTTCAAAGGAGACTCCGATGTCACATTAGACCAACAGGCTCTTGATCACTTTTACATCTACCGTAATTTTCTTTACCACTCCACTCTAGGGTCTTTTACCAGTAAAGTGACAGGAGACATGGGACACGACCAGTCTAGTGTAATCTGTACATCCGAAGTAAAACAAATGTGAAGACCTACTTGCTACTGTTCGAGTGACTGTTTGACGGTCTTCACCACTGGACCTAACCCCTCGTAATCTTTTGGGAAAGAACTCCTACTCTAATTTTATTGAGGTCTTTCCTTCGTCATTCCGTTATAAACTTTGTCAAAAAAAAAAAAAAGATTACTCTTACAAATATCTTGTATGCGGTGTAAGTTAGACAGTCGTTTAGGGTAACCGACAAAGGAGTCGAATATAGTTATCAGGTCGGTAAAGAACAGTGGTGAGACGATGACCCGACTGGATTGGATGGTAGAGAACGGAGTAATAACCTCATTGGAGGAACATCTATAGAGACAAAGGTGGGACCGGGGAGTCAGATAAGAAATATGTCTTCTGTCCTCCGTACCTACGTACAAGTCAACGAAGTCTGTACAGGCTAAGAAACGCTGGGACACCCGATATCCGGCGGTCCGAGGAGACAGGTACCCTAAGAGGTCCTTTCTTATGACCTGACCCAACGGTACGGGAGGAAGTCCCTTAGAAGGGTTGGATCCCTGACTTGGGAACAGACGGACACAGAGGACGTAACCTCCACCTAAGAAATAGGTGACTTGGTGGACCCTTCGGACTTCTGCCCTACTTTCACTTTCACTTTCAACAAGTCGGTACAGGCTGGGAAACACTGGGGTACCTGATAGGTCAGGTACCTTAAGAGGTCCGGTCTTATGACCTCACCCATCGGAAAGGGAAGAGGTTGCATTGAAGGGTTGGGTCCCTACCTTGGGTCCAGAGGTATTCAGATTAGTACAGTCACCGAAGGACCAAGTACGTCTGACGTTCGGGTTCAGGAATGTTTCTAGATGTTTTCAGAACGAACAGAACCAAGGGTAATGGAGAAACTGACGTAGAGGATGAAAAGGGGAACAAGTGTGACGAGGTCGGTGACATCAGATCAGTGGTAAAGAGTTTGGTCAGTCCGTAAGAGAACAGAGTCCCGAGAACATGAAGGACAAGAGACTGGCCTTGAGTGAAACGGATCTATAGACATACCGAATGAGAAAGTATAGGAAATTAGAATTCAGTTTACAATTGGAAGAGTCACTCCATAAGAATCAGTGGGATAAATTTAACTTTGTTAAAGGGGGGGTTTTGTGTGTGAAGACATGGAGGAAAGAGATGAAACAAAAAGTAGTGTAGAAAATAGTAACAAATTATAAGATAAAAAAATTAATAAAAAAGATTAAAAAAAAAATGAAATGTTATGACATAACCCGTATATTTTAGTTATTTATTACGGTATTATTTATATATTTTCTCGACAAGACCAACTTAGGTCGTCCTCAACCCATCCGTACTTGAGACGGAACAGGTTTTGGGTCTATTAATTCTCAATTGATGTGTATCTATGTAAACGTTAACTTACAACCGGTTTGGGACCTTTGTTGTGACTCACTCTATAAGACCTGAGTTTCTTCTGTTGAGTATAGAAGGTTTGAAACATTCTGACGATACACATTCTTCATCTAAAGTAGATCCAACGTTGGACCCAGTCTTGATCTCGGTTACTCATACTTCCCTCACTCATATATGTCTATCCTCTAGTTAGTTCGGTTACTCATACTTTCCTTATATGTGTCTATCCTCTAGTTAGTTCGTTAAACTTTAAGAGTCTAACAGAGTACCTCACCACTCGAGACGTAGTGACCTCCATATATCTTTCTCCGACACATGGATGGACAGTCGAAACGATATTTCCTCTAACACATGACCCAACCCCTAAGCTGGTGTGGTGGAACTGTTAGAAACATTGAGATTCTACGACTCCCGTTTCTACACCGGGTACCTACCTCCCATTAAATGTAAAAAAAAAGTCTTGACTTCCCTCCTAAAAACCGAAAACAAAGACCTCAGGGTCTCCGTGCAAGAAGAGAGTTTCCAGGTAAGGTAGGATTAACTCTAAGGTAAAGGGTCTCTAATGGACTACGACACGACTAATCTCCGGTCGGTCCCCATTTCCCTGACTAAGGGTACCGTTGGTCCAACTTTTTTTGTATGGTACACCTCGTAACAGTCGTTGTTCGATGCAAACGTAATATTTATCTATAAATTAAGTAACTCTATCTAACGATGCTGAAGACGTAATATTTATCTATAAATTAAGTAACTTTATCGAGACTGTCACTCCTCCCTTCAATTTTGGGTTTCGGTGAGAAATTTATAAAGTCAATTAACTGTTGATAAAAAGGGGAAGATTTAGTATATTTTGAACCAAGAGAGTCACTTTCTTACCATATACACTTATGAAAGTCTTTTGGTTGATTTTCAGGTCACAGTGCACAAATATAAACAAAAAGTGACTTTCCAACTAGTTTTAAAAGACTAACGTACCTATAGAGACAAACTATGTCCTCTGGGACCAAGTGTTCTAAAGTGTTCTCAGAAAAAGACAGTAAAAACAAAGTAGAAACAGGACGAAAAGATTGAGTCTCCGAAGATATTTAAAGTCAGGAACCGGGAGAAGAGAAAAGAAAGGTAGAGAGAAAGGGAACCACTTGTCGATTTCGTTGGTTCACTAGTGAACGATTGAACGTGTCGGGGTGACGATCGGAACTGTTATGTACGACCTTATAGGTTACCAATCTTTTGTTTTAGTCTGGACTAGTTTCCTTAAGGCAGACTTTTCGTTCCTGGCTTTTGTCCGGAGGGAGGTGACAAGTTTTACATGTCGAACTAACTTCCAATCCCAACCTCTCAAACTTCCGTCACTCACCACCACCCGTTTTTCGTTGTTAATCAAAAACGATTTAAGTATACGTTTTCGTGAAAACTTTACGTTAAAAATATTTGTGATATTCTTTAATCATATTCACTGATTATCTTAGAGTAGTTTACTTTTAACCTCACTCTGAAACATGAAGATGTAAGGTTTGTCGAATTATGTTTAATCAGCTATCATGAGCCTCATAAAGTAAGACGTTCCTAATTCCCTTTACACTACGTAAAAAAAGTAATTCAACGACCCATTTATTCGAAGGACTATATTCTTATATCCTCAATGAAAGATTTAAAATATCATTGGTCCCAATTTATTGAGTGACACACGTCGTGGGGACCTGTAACGAGATAATTTATCACTATCGAATTTTAATTTGTCACAGCCCTCGATTCCTTGAAATCCCAGTCTAAACTTCCCTAATACTGGAGGAGATCCTGGGTGTCTAGTTAGGAAGACTCCAGAACTTGTCCAAATTCCTTAATCCCTTCGGGGAAAAGGGTCAGGTTCGGAGGATTGCACACGATCTACGAGTGGTCACACCGTTCAACGTACAACGTACGGCTACGTTCCTCTTTCTAGTCCCCGAGTCTCACACTTGTCCTGGGACCCTCCAGGGGACGAACTTTGGTTGGTGGCGTCGACGAATGAGTGAGGGACTCTAGGTGGGGTGGGGCGGCGGTAGGTCTTTTTGTGTCCCGAAAGACATCCCTCCCCGTTTCATAAGGTAAAAATAGTTAGTAAATGCAAACTCTCACTCAATTACATGTGAACACTAACCATCCCGGTGTTTCGTACGAAAGGGTTAAAGGTTCAAGACGTCACCTAATTAGGATTACAAACTTTCGTCTACATGATGTCTGGATCTTCAAGGCGTCACTTTCATACATTGACTTCAGAAACGGCAGGAATCCGAGTTGAACCTCTCTTATAACTGTAAGTAAGTAAGTCATTACTTTACCCCTTACTTCCCTACTGTCCTGTAAGACAAGTCGTTGGTACAGACTTTGGTTTAACCTGTACAACCTCGGAAGGGAGGGACTGGGATAGGAGCTCGAGTAAAGAGACACGATCGTCGGGGGACGAGAGAATGACACGGTACTCCCAGTCGAGGTTATGTGGTAAAAAGTGATTTAGGATTTATTGTTTGGTTACCTTTTGGTGACGGTATCAAAAACGTCAATTTATCTCTTATGAGAAAAATAAGTCTTCTTATGTAAAAATTATCTAAAAGTACGTGGTCATTTAGTCATGTCACTCCTTAATGTCCCCACCCCTTAGAGAGAAGTCCTTTGGAGAGTGGGACCATCTCGAGAGTGAAGGATTTTAGGGGAACTGGGTAGAGTCCACTAATCACCGGTTCCTTGTCATCCACCGTACCTGAGGACCCCTTTGGTTAGTCTAAACGTCCAGAGACTCCTATTTTTTTCTCCTCTCTTTTCGAGAACATTTCATCCTCTACTAATATAGCCCTGACCGACGAGATGACTTCACGGGACTCTCTGACTACTCCCTCTCAACCACAACCACGGGTCCAGAGGAAGAACCAATGTGAGAAGGTCCCGATACCAGACCAGAGAAGGTAGACAGAGACTCGGGGACACATCTCTTTCTTTTTTTTTTTTTGTACTGATTCCCTCCTATGTCTCGGTAGTTGAACTTTTGTCCGACGCAATACCCCGAGTCTACGATCTCCTCGTAAACCTAGTAACAAAAGTGTCTTCGGGACCCAAGTGTCGTCCTCACTGTACTCCGTCAATGGACCAAGACTCAGCTCCGGTGAAGAAGGTGAGATACCGATCGTGGTGGGGGTTTCGATGTTGGTGGTGGTGCTAGTCCCATGAAGCCTGTTACAAGGGGTGTCACGTAAGGACTCGTCGTCCGGGACACTACTATTTTCTCGTCTTTGGTTACCGTATCTCAAATCGTGTGCACACAAGAGGAACGAGAGAACGACGGGGAAGTAGACCGGAGGAGACCCCAAGTGAACCCTTGGTGTACAACCCTGTTCTCTACCCCACCAGTCTCCGTCACAAAGACGACTCCGTCTCCGTCGGGAGGGAACACCCCACCTTCTACGTAACTTTCATAGGAACAGTGATAGAAACTCACTTAGACTCCAAGGTGGAGGAATGGTAGGGATCCTCTTTTTCTTTTTACTGGTATGAACTCCAGAGACTGAGGTTTGGAGAGGGGAAGGTACACACCGGACGGAGGTACCTCTGACAGAGGCCCCAGCGTCCACACAGTCCGGTCTTAGTACCTCCCTAATAGTAGAGTGGACGACGGGGGTGGTCGAGGTCTCATAGTGATCCGAGACTGGTCTATAGCCCCATCCGGACGTCTGCCATCGACGTCGATATCAAAGGTTACGGGAAAGGAAGCTGTAATAACTACTGTTTCAGAGGTAGGAGACTCTTAACAACTCCACGAAGAAGAGGTAGTACAAGGTCCTGTTTAAGGTGTGGACCATCCCCGGGAGACGTGACTTCCCACTACAGGAAAGGCTCGAACTTGTGTCACGGTCCGCTTCGACTATTCCTCCCAAATCCCCCGAACAGACGTTGGTTGGTCCTATGTCTCAATCTTTACCGGAGCTTGGGTCGGGAAATAGGGGAATCCCTATTGTTGATTTTTTTGATGTCAGAATGACTTTAGAGGTTCTGGAATGGTCAGTGGGTCTAGAGGTCCCTCAGTGACCATAATCTTCGACGTTCCCCTCGTCTTAGGTTTATTATGTGTGTCGACATGTAGGGTCTTAGAAGTGACGAGTGACGACCGTAGGTCTTCAGTCGGGACATGGGTAAACCGGAGACAACGAAATTTCCGAGAACTTATGGGAAGAAGTTGTCCTGTTTACAACTCAGACGGTCAAGGGGGACTGTGACTTCTCAGTACAAAAGAGGTCCCCGGTGGTACCCTGGTCCAACCCGATTATCCGACCCAAACCCCTCGTTTGGATCTTCTTTACTTGAGAACCAAGTATCTCTCCACCGGTGAATGGTCCCGTAGTGGGGACTTCAGAGTCATTTCTCCTCTCAATGACGGACGGAGAGGAACTCGGGAACCTTTTGGTAAAGGGCACTTGATAGTCGGTCGAGTCAAGGGAGAAAAGATATGAGGGGACGGGTAAGGTCTCGTAGAAGGGGAATGGACACTGATACTCAAGGTCCCACAACGATCCGACATAGAACTATTCCGACCAGGTCAGTCCCACCATCGTCGTCGACATTGCTGGATACGATCGTGGTCTATACAACCACTACCCCTTCCGGGGTAGTAATGACCACCTAGGGGTCTCGACGTGACTTCACCGAAGATAAAGAAACACGTCTTACATGGGATGAGGGACATGACCGGGAACCGTGGTCTCTCATTGTAAGACGGGGTGCCCTTGGTGTCTTGACCCGAGTCGTTTGTTGGCACCGAACCCCTTACACAGATCCTTCTCTGGTTTCTACCTTTCACCACTCGTACGTTTGAATAGTGACTTAATTGGGAAATAGAAAGAGGAAGGTCTGTGTTGGCAAGGGGAGGTACAGGATCGGATCGGATCGGAACGGAAGGTTCTCCCTAATGGGAGGGAATGGGGATGCAGGACACCAAGTACCCCAACGTTTCTCAGCCTGTGCTGACTCGCTGACTTGACTTGACTTGGAGATGAGGTCAACGAAGACAGGGTCGGGGTACAGAACAGACAGGAATGGTCAGTGGGTCTAGTATTCTCCGAACGACTCTATACTAGGGGACAAACTGTATCACCAGAGTTTCATCTGTGTCGACATCAAGGGTCTCAGGAGACGAGGTTGTCATACCTCCTCCTTCAGTCGGCTCAAGGGGCTCCGTGAGGCCTTGACATTCCCTGAGCCCCAAGGGAGAACGTCCTCCCGTTTGGAGTACGGGACCTTTCGGGGAACCGTTGCGTCCCAGTGTAAGAAGGGTCCTTCTTGGTGCCCTGGACCGACACGGTCCTCTCACCCAAACCCCATCTTAAGACTTTAATTTCTCTTGTGTGTACTCTCTTAGGACGGAGTATGTAAGGTTCGTGACAACCAAAAAAACAAAAATCACAATAATATTCTTTGTTATATACGAATAACATCTTTTGATCTTTTATATCTTTTTTTGATTACTTCTGTCGTGTTAAGATGGTGAGTTTCTACCGGTAAAAAACATGTGCAAAGGCATAATGAAGGGTAAATAAAAACATGTGCGGATATAGTAACACCGATATTGATAAACATATTAACCCGAATGACATATGTGTCAACATATCAAATTATAAAAAGTGAAATATAACATTTGTAAAAGGATACTGTAATTTGTCGGAAACTTTTGATAGTAAACATTACCGGCGTATCATACGTCAACTGGGAAGTCCCAGAAACGGGAAAGAGACTCCCGTAGGTCGGGTGGGTATAGACCATCGGGTCGATTTCTTTTTCACCTGGAACCCGGATTTCGAGTTCCGGTTCGATGTTTTCTGAAGTCTTTGTCCCGTTGTACACTTTGTAGGGGTAGACGGAGTAAAGAAAGGGGTCTTCACCTAATAAAAGGAGGAAGAAGAGTAGAAGGGTATAATCACTATTATATTCGTAAACGGAATGTACCTGACAAACGATGTACGTCCGTGACAGGACTCGTGTAAGAACCACTGAAAATCTTCCCCGCTGAGAAGGAGAGGGTGACTGTAGGGAGAACGGGTAACAGGGTCCCTGTCATGGTGGAGGTGGACGTAAAGGGGTCAGGACTGGACAGTGGTGCTCAAGGTGTCCCAGTGACCCGAGGCTGGTCTAGCGTTTCAGCATTATCGCCGTCGACATTAAGGGAGGTAGTGGTTACGGGTGGCTTTACTAGTCTTTCACCCGACGTGACCGAGGGTCTGAACGGGTTCTTGACAGTGACCTACGATGAAGTGAAGGTAGAAACATTTCTTATTTCGAGTACACGACCACCCCCCACCTCGTTAATTTTCAGTGGGCCCTTGGTCCTCACTGGTGTCCTGACCAGGTCCAGAGTTTCTTCCCGAACCCCATGTAAAGATCTTCCGTTTTTGGTTTGCATTGGTTTTTGTTTAGTTATCTTTCGTTCGATCTATTATACCGTTTGTGACCAAGGTCTTTCGTCGAACCGAAGGACATCATAAAGTAAGTCTTCTTCCACGTAAATTTTTAGGTCGGTTTTGGTGAAACGTCTGTCTGAAAAGTGTCCCTGGGGGAGTGGGGTGGAGAGTGGAGGAGTTCAGATTAGGAGTGACAGTCGTTTTCGATCGATTTTCTCACCTATCAATGACCCCGAGACGACTAAGGGACTCGGAGTCAAACGGGTAACCCTGTTCTTCCCCTTTAACGTGGACTAGGTGGAGGAAACTCATAAACGAGATATCGATTTACTCTATTAACTATACTTTTATTAATCTTTTCAATTTAGTGGGAGGTGTTTGGGGTCGATAATTATTGCTAATACCGATAATTATAGCACGTCGGTCTCCGGGACCGTGAGGGTCGCGGTGCGGACGGACCGAGATTCTAACCTGTGTCCGAGGATCCTGGTTGTCGTTTCAAGCGACACCCCTTTCCTCGCAGACTGGACCTCGAAACGAAGGGGGGAGGAGGGAGTGTGTGGGGAAAGTCGAGATGGAAAATACTGTTCGAGGTCCCCGAGTGATCCGAGCCTGGTGAACTTCCCCGCGAAAAGTCACACTCAAGCCGTCGATATTAACGGAAGCAGAAATAGGAGGTAAGAGACCTAACATTTCTTCGGAAGGGAGGGTTGCCGTGGTTCAACGACCTGCCCAAGGACGTAAGGGAGGAACATGTCTCGTTTGGGGTACGGACGGTCGGTAGGAAACGTCGCCTAAACGTCAAGGACCGGGGCTTAACCCCCCCTTCGTCTTTACTGTCCGAACCCCTCCTATAGACCTTTTGTTTTGTCCTTCCTGTTCCTCTTCCTTAGGCTTCAATCCTCCACGGGTCTACCCTGTGCGTCTCAGTGAGCCAGTCGTTTTGTCTCTAGGTAGGACCGGCCCGGAACCGAGAAGGACAGTCAGAGGAGAGTTGAGAGGAGGGGTGGGGAGGGGGTAAGAGCACGGGGAGGAGAGGATGTCCGTCGTCTTCAGGGAACCCGAGACCTAGAGACTCGTAAAGGGGTACGGAGTCTCGTGGCGACCTCAGGGTCGTCGTGGTTCCTAGTACGGCTCGCCTGGGAGCCGGAAAAGAATGGACAGGGGTGGTCGAGTTCACGGAGTGACCCGAGTCTGTGTCGGTAGAGGAGGGTCCTTACCGTCACCATTGAGGGCCACACTCAGACCCAGTCCCGAGGTTCCCCCTTCCGTCGGGCCTGGACGAGACTCCGGCCCGCTCAACGCTAGGTGGGCCACGGTAGGAAGTCGTTGTGTTTGAGGAATCAACTTGGTCTGCCCGAAGACGTGGTCTCCCAATTCAAGAAGGTGCCCCGGTCTCCCTTCAACCAGAGACGGGTGTCGAGTCCGAATCCCCAACCGTACTAATAAAGATCTTTGTCGTCTCAATTACTTCCGTAGGAAGGAGGGGAGGGGGAGGGGGAAAGGAACGGGAACTTGGGGGGAGGGGTCTAGTGTGACGGGTGGAGGGGAAAGTCGGGGTTAGGTTTGAGAAAGGAGGGAAGACGTCCACGACCCCTTTCTTCTGCGACTACAGAGTCGACTCGGAGTCTTTTTACGTCTTCGAACCCCCTTTAAAACGTCCGTCTTTTCGTCTCAACCTCCGAGTTAAAACGGTCGTCGAAGTCGTTTCACGGGGAAGGACCGACGGGAAGGGAGGGTTGGTCAGTGAGGGACCGGTGACTGTGACTGTGAGACATCAATAAAGCCTAGAGGTCCCTCCTTACAGGGTCAGACCTCGTCCTTTTTGAGTGGTCAGAGAAGACAGTTATGGGGTCACGTGTCAGGACGTTTTCTTTAACGACGGTCCCGAAACGGGGGAGGGGGTGCCCTGAAGTGGGGCCGGAAGACGGGTCCGGGGAAGGGGTGGGGGAACATGAGTGGTGTCGTCTCTTCTCGACACTCATACTTCTCGTACCACTGGGGAACTCGACAAGGGTCGTTGGTCCGAAGAGATCGTTCTGGTCTTTTCTCTACTCTCCTCAACGACCCTAATCCCCCTCCCGCCTCTCTTCCCCCGCCGTTAAATACAGTAACCGAATGAACGGTGGGTTATCCCTAACCTATACCGGTCTTATTACCCTATAGTAGAAAAGACTGTAACTACTGAAAAGAGAAACTCCCGGAGTGATGGGTGTTTGGAGAACGAGAAAGTACTGGGTGCCCGGGGGTGGGGAGGGGGGAGGGGTCTGTTATAGTTTACAGTCGAGGGGTTCCCGGGACTAATCCGGCAACGACCTTAACTCTACAGTCTACACTTTTATGGAAACATTGAGGTCGAGAGTCTTGGGGACCTCGAGTCACACTAGTCTTCGAGACCCACCACCCACTCCCCGACCTCCCTCTTTAGAACCCACAAAGAGTCAGTAGTTCAAATTCAAACCTTCGTCACAAATAATACCGTGATAACCAGGAGGTTGACTGGACGGAGTGGACGGAAACAACACCTTCCCAACGAATCCGTCGTCGTCACCCTAGAGGAGATGGGGGTGAGTCTAGTACTGATCTATACACGACGTCGAAGTCCAGGATATCTAAGTCTAGGATATCTAAATCGAAGATAATCCAGTTACAGATGGACTGTTAAAACTGAATCTTTTGTGACTGGAAGGAAGGACCAGTCCTGTTGTACGAAAAGTTTGACGGAAGAGGTTATAGACCAAAGACTTGAGTAAGAAACTACGTCACCAGGACCCGACTCCACCCCCCCCCGTGAACTTCGATGTAAAAAAAGATTGGGGACCGAACTTCCGATGGTCACATACACCTTGAGTCTTGTCTAAGACACTTGGACTGGGGGTGACTTTGCAAAACTTTCGAGTTTTCCCCATCACCAAAACGTCTTCCAAATCCACCGAGGGAAGGGTAATGGGTTCGTGAGACAGGGAGTCTAGAGTCTCCTCTTGTGTCTGTGTGTGTTAGTATCAGTAGTAGGTAACACATAACTTATGAGGGTCCGTGTGTTTCCGGAGACGAGTACCACCCCCTCCCCATGTCGGTCCTAGTCTCTCACCCCTTTTCACCGTAAGTCCTCGTCTTCGGGGGTGGCTCGATCCTCGACAGTAAAGAGTAAAACCCCGTCTTATCGGACTCGTGTTCCTATGTCCCTATTCCCTCTCTTCCCCTACTGGGTCCTCTGTGTTTTATTATTTTCATTTGTCGTCCTCTTGGACAAACTGAACTGTGAAATACCTAGTCCCCTTCGTCAGACTAAGGGACTGGGTTAGGTAAGAGAGTAGTCGACGTGTGGGTCCGATTCCGAGATAAGAGTCTTCCGAGACGTGTCACCAACCCCCGGTCTCACCGTCTCTGTGACCGAAGGTATCGTTACTCCCACCTGATGTTCCGAACGATCGGGAATTCTCGACTCCATTCCGACTTATCAACCCTACCCTCAACCTATTATAGGACCCTCTGTCCTGTCACAACTAAGAATTTTTTTTCAAGTCTACTTCAATTACACCTTCTGTAACTAGTAGACACTCTCCGTTCCACCGAACCCTCCCTCTAAACCCGTGGGAGGACCCCCCCTAGTCACTTCCTCAAAGACTCCTGAAGAAGGTCGGAGACTCTTTATAAGTAAAGAGATGGAAGACCAACCCCACGACTGGGGAGGTACTCTACTTTCTGTTTACCGACCTTACTCTTTCGGAACATAGAAGTAGGGACTTCCACCTCCTATGTTTCCCACACGGGTACCCCGAACAGAGTTGACGTCGTGTGGGGTAAGGACTTGGAGACCCCTCGGACTTGAGTCGATCTAAATCCTCGTCCCCTAACCCTATTCTGTCAATGGACTAAGACTCAGAGGCTGTGAAGGTGGAATAGGTGTCGTGATGTTTGTCGTTCCGTTGTTCGACTTACTGATCTTTGTTGGACTATCAAAGTAAGTCTTGCACTAAGGTCCACTCTTTCGGACACTGGTCTCTTCTAGTCTTTGTACCTCGAACTACCCCTGTCCCTGTCTGCCTGTGTCAGTACCCCCCTCCCCTTAGGCCAAGGACGTCCGTTTCCCTTCAACTTCGTTTTCACTGGAAGGAAATGTACTTCTTTCCCTGGGAACCTTCATAGGACGAGTGACGGAAACTCACTAGCACTCTGGTGGGGTCCTCTTTCTACGGGTTTGGTCGGGGGCTGATGGTGAAGGTATAGGACGACCCGTAACGAAACCCTAGGGTCCCCATAGTACCGGTTTCCGTACCACCCCCGTGGAGACACTTCTCAAAAGGAGAGTGGACGACCGGGGTAGTCAAAGTCTCCGAGTGACGCTACACTGGTCTACAATCCCACACGGAGATACGCTATCGACGTCGACATCCAGGGACGCGGAAAGGGAAGTTGTAATGACTACTACTTCAGAGGTAGGTGACTCTTAAAACCCCTACAACGAGAAAGAAGGGTAAGGTCTGTTTTGAGTTCTTGACCTACTCCATGAGCCGTGACTTCCCACTACCGGAAAGGATCGAACTTGTGCCACGACCCGGTCCGACTGTCCCTCCCAAACTCCCCGAATAGACGTTGGTTAGGTCTCTGGTCTCAATCTTGTTCACTGAAACTGGAGTAACGGAGGAGAGTTGTTTACAAAGAGTAGAGGAATAAACCAGAAGAGAAAAAAAAAAAAAAAGACGAGATGATCGAGTTCGCCGAAGTCTTAAACTGACACATAGTCTTAAGGAACCGGGTAATGAACTAGGAGGTTTCTGAGGATCCGAGGATGGAAGTTAGTCTTTGAATTGTTATGGACATCCAAAGGGACCCAGAATTCATTTCACTCAAAAGATCCTCAGGGTAGTCCCGAACAGGTACAGATCTCCATTCCAAACTCATTTTTATGACCCTCTCTTCAAGGGATTCAAAACCTCTTTTGGTGGGAGGATCAGACCAAAGGAAACCGAGTATTTAGGTTTTCCCATATCGTTGTGATCGAGGAACATTATTGTGACCTTACTTCTATTTTTATTTCTTATCAACAATCGTGAACGGATGTTGGTGTTAGAGGTGCCATAACACACTACAGTAAGACTACCTCCAGAAGGTCCTCTCCTCTATCACCGTCGATATCTACGGTCGTAGTGATCTTCAGTGTAACAACTCCTTCTTACTGCACAGTAGTATCTATGACCACCATAGGTTCTCAACTTCACCAAACAGAAGAGGAAAGAATATCTCACGTTCGGGGTGAGGTAGGTGACCGGGAGCTGTGGTGTCTGAGTGTAAGACTGGGTAAACCTGGTGTCCTGACCCGACCCGTTCATCGGTCCAGAACCCCTTTCACAGATCCTACTCTGGGTTTTATAGTTTCCGATTATTCAGACTGAATGGGGAGGGTGATCAATTCCAAGAAAAGGAAAAGAAGGTCAGGTGGGAACCGTTTAGGGTCGGATTCGGGTCAATATGTTTAAGACGAGGAAGGGGGTGGTAATTGGGACCGACGTACTACTTCAAGAGGTCGCCCGGGTTTCTCTCGGCTTGTGGGAATGGGGGATTGTCTCCAGGGTGTCGTCGGGGGAGAGAATGGTCAATGGGTCTAAAAGTCCTATAGTGACTCCTCACTTGGGGACATACTAGGTAGTATCATTTTTGTCTCCATTACCGGTCGTAGCACCTAAAAGTTACGGGCCTTCTTCTTTATACGGAGTAAAAAATAACCGGAGAACTCCATTTTCCTGAAGAGGTTCAGAAGTTCGGAATAATTACGTTTCCAGTAAGGTATCTAACCGGGAACCGTGGACTCTAATTCCGAAAGAGGGCCACGGTACTACCCGGGTCCCATCCGACAGTCTCAACCAAACCCTATCTCAGGATCTTTCACTTCTCTGGGACTCAATCTTCATCCCACTAAGAAGGAGTAGTATAAGACCAAAATAAAAGGATGAAAGAAATCTGTCGTTCACCATCGACTTCATATGGGAGACGAGGGAGTGAGAAGGGACTTAGAGACGGAGAAGATCTTCCATTGGTTCCCCTTCAAGTGAAGGTAAGGAAGGGAGAGTGGTCTGAGCTAGTGACGTGACTCGAGATTGATTCATATCCCCATACAGAGTCACCTCATAGATATAAACATTAAGGGACATAGAAATCCAGAGACTTTGCGGTTTACACCAAGAAGGTTAGTGGGTTCTTTGGTTTGAAGACTTTTAATGAAACTAAGAAAGAAGTATTTCGTACTTACAATGACGTCATAATTCCTACCGAAAACTTGTGTAAGTCAAGTGTCTTTTGGGATGAAGGGTCTCCTCTGACTTTCTCCGGTTGTTCAGTCCTAACCGGTCATTCAGACGTTTAGTTTCTTTGTAAACAATTACCCTGGTGTGGGAGTAAAAGTGTATAACAAAGAGGTTTCTCTAATTTGACGTTTTGTCTTCCATTTGGAGTGAGGGTTTCGTGAGGAAGAATGGGTGGGGTTAGGGTCCATCCGGGTGGGTGGGTAATAACCTTCCTAGTCGAGATAGTATCCAAGTCATTCGTAACTCCTATGTAGTCCGTAGTACCAGATCCCCCTTTGTTCATTTCCTCTGTCTGTGTCAGGGACAAGCGGTTCACGAGTCCCGGATCACCCCCTGTGGACGCTTGTCCATTGACGTCTTCACACACAATCACTGTACATATGGTCTTTCTGTAAGCATGTTATTCGTAGGTATTGTGCGTCAAGTTTGTCTGTCCGAAAACAAGAAACTAGGAGTTATTTTTCGATATGATTATTTTAATTATAGATGGTAAATAACTCTTGAATATACGGTCCGTGACATGTGTATAATCCGTTTAGGAGTGTTGTTGGGACACTCCATCCATAATGCTAATATGGTCAAAGCGTTTACTCTTTTGACTCCGTGTCTCTCCGTAGTATGTCACCTAGTCCATCTATGACAATAGGGCAAAATCTCACCCCCTTGGCTTTGTGTCTCAACTTCATTGAACGAGTTATAGTGTGTCCCTCCACCACAGTCTCCACCTTGATCTTTGATCCTAATGTTGAAGATTCAGGTCCTATAAAAGACATCGTGGTGTCGAAAGGGGTTCGGATAAATTGAACTACTTCCCTCGATTTCGTTCACACCGGTTAAGACAGATCTTCGTAGACCCGATACCCCACCTCCTCAACCCCCACCCCCCACCCAGATTGTAATCCCCAAACCTTCTTGGAAGATGATACAAATTTCGAACCATGACGGAATGACCTAGGCATATATATTCTGATTTAAGTAAATATTTTGGTAAAGACTTTATACTTGATAGTGAAAGGAACAGTAAAAAAGAAAAATAGCGGTCGTGTTCGTTAAGTGAGACAAAAGGTGTGAATTTTTATTTTTAGTGTTGATCTTCTTTTTATGTAAATTTAATTTTTTTTAGTCAAATGTACTGACGTCACCGTCACGGACCGTGTATAATTCACGAGTTATTTGTAATCGGTTTACTTACTTACTTGTGTACTAAAAGTTGTTTATCTCTTGTTGTTTCGACACTACTCGACTTCGACGACCTGTAAACCGACCTGAGTGAGTGATCGGTTCACTGACCGAGGGTCTGTCGACGGAGGATCGTACACACTAAGAGTAAACGTAGAGTCATTTTATAGTTTACTGAGATCGAGTACCCGGAACGTCTCTTGACCCGTTCCTTTCAGTATAGTCTTTGGGACCGAGTGGGTTGGTACTAGGGCCCCTGTTACTAGTAGTCTGGGGTCGTCGGTATCGGTGTGGGTGGACGATGTTAGTCGAAGTCCCCCAACGACCCGAGACTGGTGTCCCATCCCTCGTAGACCTATACTCACGCCGTCTACATTTGGGGAAGTGAGAGTCCACAGTACAACCGTTACCTCTTATACCGGTGAGAGGGTCAACCCTGAACCATTAGGTGCCCAAGGCGTATAGGGAGAAACTTGTCGTACTTATGGTTTAGGACGTCGGTCGGTACCGTCTCATACAATTGTAATGTAGGTCCTTCTCCCCTCCAGAGTCAGACCTAGGTCTTCTACCCGAACCCGTCGACCGGACCTTCCTCTCTTACTTGACCTTAAGTCCATCTCGTTCCCATCGCGCCGAGTCCCTCGTCGTCTCTCGAGATGAATTTACTCAGAAAACCCATACTAGGAATAAACAGTGGGGAGAAAGGGGTAGATCTCATAGGGGATCCAACTCCTCGAACGGGAGATCTAGGTAAGGTCTCAGACGTCGGAGTGAGACGTAATGGATATCTCTACTCTGTGAATAAATGGTTGACCTTATAGACATAATACACACGTTCGCTGACTCCGTTTACTTACTTAATTTGTTTGGGACGAGACCCTTCCGTTCAAACTCAGGGTCCTCAACCTCAAATAAGAACTAATAGAGAGAGACAGAAGAATGGACCACGGAGGTTGAGATTTTGAAATGACCCGAGACTGGTCGGACAGAGGAAGGTCATCGTCGTGGACATTTCTGGACATAAACGGACTCATTCCCGTGGCTACCCCTTACTTTGAACCTTCCAGAAAGCCCTTCCCGCCTAGGTCCAGTAGACACAGAATAGGAAGTCGTCGTTCTTGAACGAACTTTAGACTCTCCCCGAAAACGTGGTCTCACACTACAAGAGGGTTCCCCGGACCCCCATCAACCTGAGATAGGTATCGAGACCAACTCTACCGTAGTGACGACAGTAAGGGTTTCTTTTGTTTCTACAGTCGTCAAGGTTGGGAGAGGGAGGGTATTGTGCGGGGGACGTTGCAGGGGAAATTTACTCGGGGTTGGGGGTGGGGACGGCGGGGGGTAAGGAGGAAACCAGAAAGGACCCGTGCCCCACACATGAAAATACCCTCCCCCTCCCACCCTATCCCTGGCATCCTGTAACAAAATTCCTTAAGTTCACTCAACCTCAACCCCTTGTTTTACGTTCTCTGTTTCAGAAGTGATAAAACATCCTTTGGTTCAGTACTTCACTCGTCAGGACTAAGGATTGTTCGACTCAGACCTTTGACGGAAACCGTAGAGTTCCGTCAATACAGGCCCCGGTACCTCCGTCAAGTCACAGAACGTCGGAAGTCCTTCCTTCCATCAACTACACCGTCCTGAGTGAATGGGTAACCACAGTGTGGGTCTGAGTCAGGACTTTTCTCTCTAATACCATTTCCTCTTGGGGAGCAACAGGGTTAGTGGGAGTTTGGAGTCATAAGGGGTAAGGGAGGGGTGCCCCGGGTGAGTGTCCCCACGGACACTGTCCCAGTGAACAGGACGGTGCGGAAGGAACATGAGTGGGCGTGGTTTCTCATTCTCTCACTTACAGGCGTCGTACCACCGGGGAAGGGGACCGAACGGCTCCCGGTACCTCGGAGGCCTCAGAACTTCCCGAAACGGGGAGTCTTCCACCATTCTAGATTTTCGTCTTCATGAAAAGGAGTCCCCTAACGAGGAAGAGGACTTTCAAATCAAACCTAGCGATTTAACGTGGACTTGTGGATGGAAGGTGAGGGGGTGTCCGTACGTCCCAATAGTCGATGAACAAGAGAAACAAGGGAAAGGGGTGAAGGGGAAGAAGGTGAGTTCCAGAAACGACCATATAGATGGTATAGTCTAAATAACTTTACAGACAAACAGGGATCCCAGAGTCTCCGGGTCTCACACTGGATTAGGTCCGGTCGTCTTCGGGATTCGGTACTCCCTCTACCCTCCACATCTTTGAAAAGCCTAAGAAATGAGTATATATATATAAAAAACCAGTCTCAGGAGGTTGTTGGATCGTTTCCTTCTCACGATGTAGGAGTAAAACGACCGATCCTTTGACTCCGAATATGTCCTCTATATTAAACGGGCTTCAGTTTTCTATAATTTATAGTCTCGGTTTTAAGTCTAGGTACAACTTGAGGTTACGGATACGAGATTTTGGTCATTAATTTGAAAGTCTCCATCGGGAGCGGGTGAAAGAGTGGGAGGAAGTGAAAATGACAGAGTAGGGTAGGTCCGAAAGGAAAGACATCTTACGAAGTTTAAATCATAATGAAAGTAATAATAAAGCATAGGGGACAGGTTTCGAGTTTTGGAGGTAAAACTCATCCACAACCTCTTAGATTAATGAACTTGATTAACTATATTTTACATGTACTAAGTAACCGTGGGGTTTTGAACATTAGTAAAAACAAGTGACGGGGATTCCTTTTGTTTTTGTTTTTGTTTTTGTTTTTGTTTTTTTTTTCTTAACTTAAAGTCCCTTACACCGTTTTTATAAACTCAAGTCCCTCCGAAAGAATAAAAGAACTTTTAGTGATAACTGGTGTCCGAGATGTACAGGTATTCATCTGGGGAATACGAAAAGACAGAGAGGATGGGATGGGTGGGACCCGGGTCTCATAGGAAACCGGTTTCTTTCTACATACGAGTAGTGTGTTTGATTCCTACTGAGAGGAGATAACGGAGAGATGAATCCCAGACTCCAACACAGACTGGGATCGACAAATTAAGATAAAGTTTTCTCACCCTATTTCCGTCGAGGGTCTCGTCTTTCCCCACGAAAATGAAGTGGTTTGACTAGGACTATAGTTTCGGAGATTAAACGAGGTCCTGATCCTCCCTACTTCCTCGTCCTTTTTCCCCCTTCTAAGTTTGTAGACCCGACATCCCTCGTCCACTTGTCAGTCTCTAGGTTCCTTCTTGTCAAAGGAAAACGTAAAGAATGAAACATAACTTCCTACGAGTTTAATGGAAGAAACTTGAAAAGAATAGATTATAGATCGATCGGAACAACAACACAACTTAGACTCTATTATGGCCTTGTCACGATCCGTGTATCACTTGTAAAGAAATTCTGACCGATAAAAAGAAGGGTTTCCCCTATAATTGGACCGTATCCTGGGATTTCTACGATAAAGGTAGAGTCGAGGATGTCTGAGGGTCCGGTTCCGGGTCAGAACCACTGTGGGACAACGAAACAAGGGGACTCCGAAACCCGGTCAAATAAGCCCCTCCCCCCCCCATGAAGTCCAAAATGACGGTTCCCTTTCCAAATTGACCCTAAGGTGGGTCCTTCCGGTAGACTCTCAGGTCAGGACGGTCCACCTGGGGATTTGGCCCCAAAGTGAAGGACCCCCGAACTCCCCTTATTCCCTTCGACCCGAAGAGTCGTACCGACTGGGGGAGGAGGTGGAGGACTCCTTTGAGATGGCAAATATAGGTCGGTTTTCCTTAGAAGGCAGGTCCCTTGATCCCTTCCTCAACGCCCGAAGCCCAATTAACCGGTGCGGGTAAAAACCGGAAAGTGTGATGCGGGGGTGGGGTCGTGAGGGGGGTGGGGGTAGAAGCCGTCAGATCCGAAAAGAGAGAGGGGAAGATGAGGTGGGGTTCGTGAAGTGTGTGGGAGTCCGTCGCGGCGTCACGAAAGCTCCCACTTTCTGGGCTTTACAGATTACCGAGCGGGGGACGTACCGAAACTCCCCAGGTCCTTAGTTTCCCAAACCCGAGCCGCCCCACGGCCCATGCACAAGGCGATCTCCAAAACTCCCTTCTGACTCTTCCTTTTCCCTTCTATAGACTCACGGGTCTCTAAGAGTCGCTCCGTACCGACCCTAGGCCCCTCCCTTCCTCTTTTCCTCCTGACTCCGCCACGCCCCTCCTTTCTGGACCCTCGGAAATTCAAATGCCGTTAATTAATGAAGTCCCTCTAATAAAGCCCCAAAACAAATCCTAGACTACCCGTCATAAATTAGAAGTCGGTGACCTGACACGCGCGTAAACGTCCATGAATGCCATCAACTTCCGGGCGAGGCGACAACCTCTAAGAGGTCACTCGAGGAGGTCTACGGCGTTTGACGGGCCGTGCTCTTCTCGCCAGATTCCTGTCGGAGAGTCGGAGTCCCGGGGCGGAGGGAGAGAGGGGGCGGGAGGGCCGGCGAGGTTGGAGGAGGGGAGGGAGGCGGTCCGAGACCCTCAGGTGGATGTGGTTGAGAGATTGTGGACGTCAGGAGACTGCCGACTCTAAAGGTGCGGGGAGGAGTCGAGGACGGAGAGAGATAAGGGACGTCTCCAACGACCTCGGTTTAAGTCCGGGGATGGGGGAGCGAGTAGCGAGTCTCAAAGGGACCCAGTAACATAAGTCCTCTCCTCTCCCGGTCGAGAGTTCAGCCCGTTTCGACATCTAGGGAAGAAAGGTCGAGGGGTTACGGAAATTTCCCTAGAGTCTAGAAGGAAAGTGTGGAGGTGACTTCGTATTTGTGGCGGTGGTTTCGAATTTACGGATGATACACGGGGACTCCGGAACCCGTAGGTAATAAAGATTAGAAGTACACTCACTTTCACTTCAGCGAGTCAGCACAGGCTGAGAAACGCTGGGGTACCTGACATCGGATAGTCCAAGGAGGCAGGTACCCTAAAAGGTCCGTCCTCACGACCTCACCTAACGGTAAAGGAAGAGGTCCCCTAGAAGGGCTGGGTCCTTAACTTAGGCCAGAGGGCGTAGCGTTCGTCTGCGAAATGGCAGACTCGGATTATCGGGGATTTTCTGGACAATGAAGGGAGTCAAAATGGCTGACCCTTTGACTTGGAGTCTCTCCTAACTCATTGAACCTGTCGGAAGTTTCAGGTCGTGCCCTACTTTCGGGTCCGATTTGTATAATTATGTTTAAACCTAAAGTCAGACCAAAGAAGAGAAGGTCTCGACTCACTGGAGTTCTTTCACACAATTTGAAAGACTCAGAGTCAAAGGGGTAGACGTTTCAGTTTGTGGCCTTCAATGACGTGTCCCGAAGCTACCCTCGCAAGTCCATTTCGACCGTCGTGTCATCCGGACGATGTCATATCCACGACGACAACGGGGCAGATGATGGTGATTATTATGATGATAATTAGACATGTCGAAAGGTACTTATGGGGTCTCTTTATCCTAAAGTCACTACGTCTGATAAGTATTTAAATGAACTGGTAGTTACTGAAAAAGTTTACTACTACACACTCACTCCGTGATTGGTTTCGAGGACCGTATATAATATACTACCCTAATTTCATCTCGTAAGTCACCTGAGTCTCTAGTTCCCTAATAACATTCTTTTACTGTGTCAAAAGAGACACATGTTCAAAATGTAAGTATCTTCTAATTTTGTAGATTTCTTTTTTATGACATTAAACTCTTGTTTGATGTATTTTTATTTCATTGTAGACAAAATTATCCTTTTGACTTATAGTACAGAAGTACCCCTATAGTCAACACCGAAGGACGGTAGGAGATAAGGATGTATGGTAATATTTCATAACTAATCTTATGTTATCGGTTTTTTTTTTTCTTATCGGTATAGTTATATTTATCCATAAAACCCCTGTTCAATAGATTGGAAAGATCCGGAAGTAAAAGAATAAACATTTTACCCCTATTATTAACATGAATTATAGTGTGTCTGAAAACCCATCCTGACTTACTTGAGGGGGGGGTGGTATTTGATGATGTATGACTGATCCTGTGTCGTCGGTTGGTAGGTAATTAAGTTGTACAAACAACTCATAAAAGAACTGCGGTCCGTGACAAGGTCTACGACTGTTATGTCTTTCTTATTGTTAAAGACGAGAATCCCTCAAACATCCGACTCCCATTTGTCACTATCTCTTGTTCATCTTCTGCCAGTTTCTTCCTCCACGGTACCCTTAGTCTCTTAACGTTGTCCTTGTGGGTCGTCCATTCCGTGCCTCTTGTCATTCGGTAAATGACAACGACAAATCCGTGATTCAACACAGGTTGAGAGAACATTTGGGTGCCTGACATCGGGTGGTCCGAGGAGACAGGTACCCTAAAGGACCTGTTCTTATAACCTCACCCAACGGTAAAGGAAGAGGTCCCTTAGAAGGGTTGGGTTCCTAACTTGGACGTAGAGGACGTAACCGTTCGTCTAAGAGATGGTGACTCGGTGGACAACACACCGGTTTGGTCCCGTCACCCTTATTTCTTCCTCCGGTGGGTGAAGTCATAAGAACAGACCTCTTAAGGTACCTGTCTCCTCGGACCACTCGATGTCAGGTACCCTAGTGTTTCTCAGCCTGTACTGACTCACTGATTGCAAAGTAAAAAGTAAAGTCATAGACAGTCCCACCTTTATAGGTACAGATAAAATTTTTCTAAACCTATCTTTAGTGATACTATCCCAAAGGGACCAGCGAGTCACCATTTCGGAGTCGGACGGTTACGACTCTGTGTCCTCCGTGTCTCAGGTAGGAACTAGACCCCTTTAGGGTGTACGGTGCCGCGATAACTCGAGGACATGGTGTCACTAACTCGGACAGGAGATCTCGGACCCTCGGCGTTGAGGACTCGGGAGTACGGGGTTGATGACTTCGGACACACGGAATTTCGGGCACACGGGGTTGTTCCCTTCGTGCAAGCACCGTTGTCCTCTCATCGGGGAGGAGCTGCGTTGATCTCTTTTCGGGCACGTCATTGTCACTGGGTCGTGTAAGTTTTTTCCTCTCTCTTTAGTGGCACTGACATAGTCCAGGATTCACGAAATATTTATACTTGAGTAAAATAGAGTCAGAGTTGTGATCCCTTATCAATAGTCATAGTCAGGGTAAAATGTCTACTTCTTCGACTTTGTGTCTAGGTAATTGTTTAACGGGTTCTGGTTGTGCCGGTCATTCACCTTCTCGATCCTAAGTGTAGGTCCATCAGACGTATATGTCAAGGTACCAAGGTACAAACAACAACAACAACAACAACAACAACAACTCAGCGAGTCAGTACAGGCTGAAAAACGTTGGGGTACCTGACGTCGGGTGGTCCGAGGAGGTAGGTACTCCTAAGAGGTCCGTTCTTATAACCTCATCCAACGGTAAAGGAAGAGGTAAAAAATTTTTAATGAATGAAATAACCCTCCACCCTCCCCTCAAGTCCTAACCCTTGTGCACATGTGGACACCCCCTAAGTCCAATTACACACCGTTTTAAGTTATGTTATAACATTTCATTATTATTATTTATTTGTTATTTTAAATTTTTTCTATGTACGTGGGGTTACAAGTAACATCGTGATAGATATTATCGGTTCTGCACCTTCGTTGAATTTACAGGTAGTTGTCTACCTGCCTATTACTTCTATACCATATATATCTGTTACCTTACAATGAGTTGGTATTTTCTCTTACTTTATTACGGTAAACATCGTTGTACTTACCTGGATCTCTAATAGTACGGTTCATTTTATTCAGTCTGTCTCTTTTTGTTTATACACTATAACGAATATATACCTTAATCTTTTTCTATGTTTTCATGAATAAATGTTTTGTCTTTATCTGAGTGTCTGTGTCTTTTATTTGAATACCAATGGTTTGTCCTTTCCCCACCCCCTCCCCATTTATTCCTTCAACCTCAATTATATATGTGCGATTATATATATTTTATCCATTTTTCGTACCTGGATGACATATGATGTCCCTTGATATGAGTTATACTACATTATATAAGTATTTTCTTAGAAAATATATACATTTATATATATAGAGTAAATTAGTGACACGACATGTGGACTTTAATTGTAAAATTTAGTTGATGTAGTTATTTTTTAAAAATTAAATTTTTTGTCCACACTTACGTGAACTTCACTTTCACAATCAGTGAGGTAGTACAGGTTGAGAAACGCCGGGGTACCTGACATTGGGTGGTCCCAGGAGACAGGTACCTTAAGAAGTCCGTTGTCATAACTTTACCTGTCGGTAAAGGGAGAGGTCCCCTAGAAGGGTTGGGTACTGAGAACGTAACGTTTGTCTAAGAAATGTCAGACTCGGTGGTCCCTTCACTTTGTCTTTTCGTGGTTAGTTTGCGAAACAATTATTACATCATTTCTTTCGTCACTATTGTAAAAGAACGAGAGACGTTCAGGAATCCGACTTCGAACATGAGAACCTGGTTCTTGGACTTAGATCTCAGGTCTAAGGGGTGATTGTGGTACCTTCGGACATTTTACAAGACCCTGACACATCCACTCTTATGGTGAGTAGGAAGAAGAAAAGAAAAAAATCGAGGTCCAGTGACATCTTAGAACTTCCTTGAATGATAAGTCCGAAGTATCTTCGGGGAGTAAGTTTGATACAAACCGTTAACTCTATAATCTTCGAGGTAGAGATCCGATGGAGACACCAAGAACCTGGAACATCGGACGGACATCTTCCTCTATGTAAGAGACCGGTTCGAGGGGTCTCCTTTGAACTCACCGAGTTATAAATATTTTGACCACTACTTCTGGTTTTCCATCTCAAGAACTGTAATCGAGAACTGTAACCGGAAGGGATATATGTGTGTATGTGTATGTGTGTGTGTGTGTGTGTGTGTGTGTGTGTGTGTGTGAAGTTCTTCAGACTCAAAGAGAGGAACAACTAATGAGATATAAACCGACCATAATTTATTGAGGAGAAAGTCCTTATAAAACTCTCACCAGTCAGATTAAGGATTACCGACCCGGGGGAGATTAAGAGGTAAGGGAATTTGACCACCCTACATGTCCTCTACCCCACCATACTCTCGAGAGTAACAACGACAGAACCCTCCACGATTATGGTCTTTTATAAGGACTCGATATGGGGAAACGTGAAACTGTGGAACTCAGACCCCCTGATCTTTTCCCGAGGAGGAAGTTTTCGAAGTCTTAATGGGGAATACTAAATACTTTGTTGACAATTTGTGTTCCAAAGTAACTCATGTATACTTCATCCCTCATACTATCTCACATCTTTCACTTTCTTTCACTTTCACTTCAGAGAGTCAGCACAGGTTGAGAAACGCTGGGGTACCTGTGGTCCGAGGAGGTAGGTACCCTAAAAGATCCGTTCTCATGACCTCACCCAATGGTAAAGGAAGAGGTCCCTTGAAGGGTTGGGTCCCTAGCTTGGGACCAGAGGGTGTAACATCCGCCTGCGAAAGGTAGACTCGATGGTCCCTTCAGATCTCAAATCTCCACCCTGATTAACTAAATATTCCAGGTTTCTGAGAGTTGGATCTCTTTTCTTTTCTCGTCGACAAAATGTTTTGACATAAACCCTGGTCTCCTCACGATCTTTTCGAAGCTCTTTCACCTCGAATTTCCTTCACTCTGTGGTTTACGGTATATGTACGTGTCCCACCAGACCCCTCGGAAAGAGTCATTAATTCAGGTCAAACTACTTTAAAAAACCACCCTGACTACAAATCCGACTTTGAGGTTTGAAACGGATGGACTACACTTCTCGACTGAGTAGACTCTTCTGGGACTACGACCCTTTCTAACTCCCGTCCTCCTCTTCCCCTGCTGTCTCCTACTCTACCAACCTACCGTAGTGGCTGAGTTACCTGTACCCAAACCCACCTGAGACCCTCAAACCACTACCTGTCCCTCCGGACCGTACGACGCCAAGTACTCCACCGTTTCTCAACCTGTGCTGACTCACTGACTTGACTTGACTTGGCTTACTCTAAAAAATTCGATTTAACCATAATATCATCAGGTTGGTCCCCTTCGGGTCCCGTTTCCTCGTGACCGAAGGAGGGTCACTACACGACCGTGGTCGATGTCAATTGACTTACACATGTAGAGTAGGATTGGGTCCCAAGTCATTATAGTACCGAATTTTAACCGGTACCGGTCTCTTAAATGTGGTTGCTTGTCCGTTTACGATGTTTACTCTCGAAAAAAAGGGGAGTCTTTCGACAAACAATTTGTAGGTGATCGTTTAGCGAAGGTCAAAATTTAAACTTCTGTCACTAAGAGTCACCATTTGTCCTTGATGGTTCTTAGAACCACTAAAAGTATGAGAGTTCTCTTAATACTAGTAACATTTCGTAAGGAACAGGGGGGATGAAATGACGACACCTTTCGGTGGAACCCCCACTCAGTCTAAAGATCTCATAAACCGCGTAAGTTCTCCACGTTTATACCAAATCGTGGGAAGGGTGAAGGGTGAAAGGTTATCGTCGAGTCTGCCATTTCGTAGGAGGACGTCACGTCCTCTGGGCCGAAGATAGGGATCCAGTCCTTCTAGGGGACCTCTTCCTTTACCGTTGGGTAAGATCATAAGAACGGACCTCTTAAGGTACCTGTCTCTTCGGACCGTCGGATCAGGTACCCCAACGTTTCTCAGTCTGTGTTCACTCGCTGATTGTCTATGGTGAAGGGTCATTCAGATTCGGTGTTAAGATAAAGTACCATCTTACCTATGTACCTCATCTGTTCATTCCTTCCCTCCGTCATGATCCGTTCACCACGAGACCCTGTCACTCTTTCGGGTTGACCTGGTTAATCCAAGGTTGTCGTTCTGGACCCCACACCCCCGTCTCGAAACCTCCACCCTTTATGGAAGAGACTCTCCATCTTTCTCTTCGACCCGGGGTGAGTGCCTCGAACTCAAAGTGGGATAGGAAACAGGTCCTAAAGTTAATGATTCCCGTGTCAAACCCCGTAATTCAGTGAGGGACTTCGATATTGACTCCCATAAAAATCCTGAGACTTCCTTCTAAGGATCTTATTTAGTTTACGTTCACTACTTGGTCTTGACTTTGAAGAAATTAGTTTCCTAAGTACCACTCGGTATTCCGTACCTCTGGACGTACTAGTCCAAAGATTTACGGACAGTATTTCGTTTAGTTGTCACACTAACGGATCCACTTATATTGAATTCCAATTACCCACCCCTCTTTTTGTCTACAAAACACCACAAGAGTAGAGCGTCTTGGAATACCCAAGACAAACTGGATATATGATAAATGATCTTTCCATTTGATAACGGGGTGACAGGGGTACATTATTAAGAGGGTCGTAGTGTTCTACGGAAAACAAATATATTCTTTGTTACTCTTCTTTTGGATACATACACGAACATACAACACTCGTAGACACATGTACCCCCACTCCCACAACCATATCTGAATATTTTACTTCCCTTGGAGACTCTCACCGGACACTTCACAGAGTAACAGACGAAAAGTATATGACCTACTTCAGCTACCGGGGTCTTCCTTCCTCCACCCGAGGTAGGGTGACGGAACCACCCGTCCGCCGCACCGAAGTTACTCGTCAAATCCAGACTGTGTCCGTCCTACGAAATTTCACGGTCACGGTCCTTTCAAACAAAAAGACGAAGCCTCAGACTGAACGGAGGTCACACAGATTTAACATCCCTAAACTCCACCGCCCAACCAACCTCAAACTCCTCTTTTTCCTTCCATTACAGTCAGTCCTTGAAAATTAGTCAACAGGTTTCCTTTCATTTCTTCAGTTGTTTACCCAATAAAATCGAGGGAAATAACATACTAATTGATTAATATATTAATCTCAATTTACCTCTGTAGATTTGACGTTCTCGTTATGTTTAATCGTCAAATTTTTGTGTAGTGAAGTTGTAGTGGGTGACAAATGTTAGACAAAGAATTTTACAGTCAAATATCCGTTAGTAAAGTTACATGTACGTAGAGACTCAAAATAAACAAAGCACGAGATTCTATACCAGTTTAAAAGATTTTCTAGGTTCATGGGAACTGTCTCCCATCCCTTTTTGCAAGAAAGAGACTTGTTCAGACAATTAAAACATATCCAATAATGAAATTGTAAGTGTTGTTTTAATAAAAAAGAATAAAATAGATAGTATAAGGTTATAGAGGGATAGGGTGAGGGGTGATTAATAGAACGACACAAGTATCGGAGAGAGGATACATAGGGAGGAGGTAGGGAAGGTAAAAGAAATGAAAAAAGAGAGAAAGAGTCGTCTTATCTCTATCTATGTCTATATCTACATGTATATGTAAGAATCATTGTTTACAGTTGTACTGTAAACATGTAGTAAAGGGGATTGAGGGAACCGTTTTCGCGTTAATTAGTATTTTGATTCTAGACGTAAAAAGTTTCTTTGTCGAAACATTTAGTTAAATCAGTGAATAGAGGTCTTCGTGGGAGAGGGACCCGACGCCGACAGACGTCATTTCGGTCCTCAAACCCTTATAACGACTATTTACGGAACTTCAGTAGAACTAACAAGTCCTAAAAAGAGAGTAGAAGTTTATGCCTTCTATCGAACCGACCTACCAAGTGACCTCCGAAGTCCGGGTTCCTGAAGTCGACCATCATCTAGAACCAAGGTTGAGACAGAAAGAACGTGACATTGATTCTGTATCAATCCGCAGTCTGGATATAAACAACTTTTAGTCAAGAGAAGAAAAGACTCGTCGAACGTTCTAATAAAGAAAAGGAAGGTTTAAGTTCTTGACGTGTTAATACACTGAACCCAAAAATCAAGCTCTCCATATAAACTCAACCCTGGACAAACAAGACACACATTCAACTCTAGATACAAACCGAGACCTTTTCAAAAGTCATTAAAGTAATTGTCAAAGTTCCAATGAGAGTAAAAGGAGTGGAAGTCTCTACGGTCCGTATGTTTATAATATGGAGGGACTACACAAAAGTTTTAGGTAGTGGAAAAGAAGATTACACTCCCCGACAAACGAATTTTAAAAAACGAAAACTCTGACTTCGAGTCAAACGAGAAGTAAACATGACTAAGAGAGAAGGTACCATAAATAAGTTATTAAAAGGAGAGAGTCCCAAAGAAAGTCTGAACACTAGAAACTACTCGAAAAGGACACACGAAAAATTTTACAGGTGTACCAGGACTTAGTGGAAGTTCCACCTTTTGTTGTAGAGGGAGTATAACCGGGAAAGAAACCCAAGACGGACGACGAAGAGGTCCGGTCGAAATAGAGAATTTTGGAGACTCCAGGGAACAAGGAGACGTCGTAGTGTCACGAAGAACGAACGAGGATTCGAACAGAAGTAGTAAAAGAAGTAAGAGAAAATTCAAACTCATCACAAACGAGAGAAAAAAAGGACGAAAACATCGATTTCGAAGACAACCGAAGTTCCACAAAGACTTCGAGTCGTTAAACCAAGACATGTGTCGACTAGAGAGGACAAGGGGTCTTCGAGTTCCCGACCCTAGAAAATTAGTTTTAGGTTATGGATAAAATTAGATACTATACGAGTCTTTTGATATCCTTTAATTCCATATTAATTGACTACACGAGAGGAGATTATCGTGACTCTCTTTCTCAAAGTATCGGGATGTCCATTCTACTTCTTTATCTATTTACGTATTTATTTTTTATTCGTGTATATATTTCTGTAGTCATGTGATTTATGGACTTATGTATTTATATGTCTGTGTTTTTTGTGATATGTTTCCGTGTTTTTGTGTTTGTACCTTTATATTTACATGTAATTTTACTCGGAGTACACAAGTTTTATAGGACTGACTCCCATGTGTCTTATACAAAGACTAATTTGTCGATCCACGTAATCTTAATATTTCATCTCTCACTCTCTTCAAGTAGATTTGTAAAGTCACAAACACCTTTCTTTAAAACTGAAACACAGTCCTCCGAACTTAAAGTCCGGACCGCCTCGGTGAATAATCGACACATTAACACACTGTAAACCGTTCGATGATTTTCAATGAACTCAGAGGCAGAGGAGTAGTCAGTTTACTCATAAGTTATTGACACTCAATTTAAACTTATATCTTGAGAACAATGGGAGTCGGATTAGTACACACAAAAAAATTATAGAGAAATGTCACCATAGAACCTAAATCGAACCACAACTACCGTCGCCATCTCCGTCCTGTCACTACCCCTTCCCTTGTGAACTTATCCTGAGTTTACCTATAGAAGAGTCCAGGGTCTCGTAGTAAAAAGAAAAACTTGTAATTTTTTTTATACCTACGTCGAACTAATATAGGTTTCATCACATCTTTACCTACTTTCTCTACTCTTTTATTTCTATTTGAGACGGAAGTTCTAATACTGGATTACCCTCTATATTGGTATAGTGTCGATTCATATTCCGTCTCGTACCATTCAAAACTTTCTGTCTGTAGTCTATTTTGTAATACCCTGACATCTCCTCTTTTGTCAATTAAGACGAACCGTCGTGAATCCTTCAAGAAGTAGGCTCGGGAGGCCTGACTTCGTAAGGGTAGTAGTCCGTACCACTCCCGTGAATGCTCCGAAGGATGAAGTTTTGTAGACGAAGTGTGTGGGCTACACCGGGACTGAAAGGTGGTATACTAAAGGAAAAAACCCCCTTATCTTCCCGTTTCTTCATGTTTCATACCGTCGTGTTCCACACACCTTTCACAGACCTTTACTCCGATCCCTGTACCTGTCCTCGGTCTAGTAATTCCCGGTACACACTTAAAATCATTTTAAAGAAGGAACACGATTTAACTTTCCGGTCCAGTACCAGATCCAGGTTCCCCTCCCGAAGATTGGTTCGTCTTTTACTGGAAGACTGCAATCAATACGATAGGACCCGTGTCTAGGAGTCCCTGTTCCGAGTCTCCGGCGAGAAACTCGACTGTCAGGTGGACAGGGAGATTAAGTCAGAGGATCATCAAGTCCAAAGACAAAGTTTTCTTTTGTTTGTTGTTTTTTTTAGTCTCTGTCTCATCGAATGTTAATGTCAATACGTATAATTTATGGGTATACACTTTTATAACCGTGAAAGTCTCTAGACATTAAATTTTAGTCGTAGATAGTGTCAGACGTTACACAGTTTCATCTATTGAAATTTACCCAAACCTCCTCCTGTCAAATCTCTTCCTCTACAACACATCCCCCTTTTTTTATTTTTAATTCACGTCATTTAAGTTTCCGTTTTCCACTAAAGTAGACTAAAAGTACAGTTAAGAGTCTTTGTGACTTTTAATGATAACCTTTGATCATTTTGCGAAATAGTCTAAGTGGGTGATTTCTAATCTTGTCGACGAAGCATGGAGAAGTAAGTTTCGTTGAATTTTTTACCAGAAATCTCAAATATCACAAATCCATGACACTCTAGAATCCGTTTACCCCATAACGTGTGTATGAAACGAAAGATCAAAACTCCTATGTACTCGCTTGTTTTGTCTTTTTAAAGGTGTACAATTAGTCACTTATAAAAATGATTCATATACCTATTTGTTTGAAAGATTACGAAATCATCTTCTTCGTTAAAAGTGTTGAAATTCAATGATTCCTATGTCTTGACTGAAAAGACGTTCGACACTGTTAACGTAAACGCCTACAGTCACCGATCCCAACCAATCGTCCACCTATTGATTTCTCCAAAAAACATACCGGGACAGATTAGATGAAAGGGACGTGGGGAAAGAAGTCTTGGTTCACTTGTTGTCCTTCTCCTTCCCACCCTAACATTCTCTTTCTAGTAGTTTCGGAATATGTACAAATTTTTCTTCATCTCCTTTTCCAAACCGGTCGACCGTAATTTTTATAAAAACTAATTGACACACTGGAAATGGATGTCTACTATAAAAGAATTATAAAAATTGTTCTAAAGGCCTTTGAATCCTACCGTATTAGGTGACCCCTTTAACGTCACGGTCCCTTTAACTGTCATGTTAACAGTAACCCGTAATACTACAATTTTTATATATAATTGATTACCTTTATCACGATCTGTGATTAATTTCATAGGTTTACTGAACAGTAATAATTATTGAAACATGAAGTTGTTCCTCGTGAACGACACCTTCAAGACACTGATAGGACCCGTGTCGTACTGTTATAAATTTTTTATACATGTGGTACTTTCTTAGGGTGAACTTTATCGACATTCTACCGCGGTTTTTCAATGGTTCACCTTGAATCGTGTTTGAGTCTTACTTCACCTTCAAACAAGAATACTAGAGTTCTTCATCAAATTTAAAATATGAAAAACTTTTATGCACGTGAGAGAACTTAAAGTTTACCAATTGGAGTAACGAATAAATGAATTGGTTGGAAATAGCTTACAGGTGATACTTGTTCGTTGCGAGTGTATAAATCACCCTATTCTACTCACTTTCTATCTCCCTTCCTTTTTTCTTATGTCTTGGGAAACGCACATGAGACCGTCGATTTTCTAATTATTTTGTGTAGGTGACGGGAAGACATTGATTTTCAGATCTTTATCTTGTTTCTACGCATTTGTTCATTTTTATTTTCTTCTTACACGATTTAAACTATTCTTTTCACGTCCTTTTTTTCCAGTACTTCTAAAATCATTTTCCGTTATAAAAATTATAAGAAAGATCGCCTTCCCTAGTCACTTTCGGAACACCTATTCCGGTGTAAACTTGACTTGAGACTTGATGCCAACCTAATTAGACCACCGACATTTATGACCTACCAATCAAAAGGTTCTCATCTCTCCCACTGAATGAGGAGACACATGGAGAAGACGAATTGTGTCTGTCTCACGATTATTATTAAAGACAAATAGTGTACGAATGATAAACACCCCGTGGTGCAATTCGTAAAAGATATGTAACAGTGTAAATGGAACTGTCGTGAAGACACCGTCGTTATCCCTGTCATCGTCGTCGTTGTCGTCGTTGTAAACACCTTACGACTGACCCTCGGTCCATGGAAGGTTCTGGGGACCACCTCCGGACTTTGGTGGTTCTCATGGTTTAGAATATATATGATACAAAAAAAGGAATATGCATGTATGAATACTATTTCAAATTAACTATATAATCTGCATCATTCTCTAATTATTATTGATGATTATTTTATTTATTAATATTGTCATATGACATTATTTCCCGAAGAGACCGTCGAGTCACGATTTCTTAGGTGGACGATTACGTCCTCTACGCCCAAGTTAGGGACCCAGTCTTTCTAGGGGACCTCTTCCTTTACCGTTGGGTGGGGTTATAAAAACGGACCCTTTAGGATACCTTTCTCCTAGGACCGTCCGATATCAGGTACCCCAACGTTTCTCAGCTTGTGTTAAATTGTTGATTTGTTGTTGACATTATTTTCAACACACTTACACGAGAGAGAGAGAGTTTTTATAGAATAACACTATTTTACGGATACACTACTCTACCTCACTCCACTTACTACCTCCATCACACTACAAAGAGTCTTCCTCCTAGTAGACGAAGTCCTTTAGTACCTAGTAGGCCGATACTACTACAGTTACCAACCAACAATCCTCGTCTGTTACAGCTACGAACCCCTAGGACCCACCCTACCCAAACCTGTCGGACTCTCAGTGGTGTGATGAAGTCTCACCATACATTAAATTTCGAATACTTAACAAATAGAGACCTCAATAGGTAAATTATAAAAACCTGGTGTCAACTGGAACCCATTACCTTTACCTTCTTTCGTTTTGGTACCTATTCTCCCTCAGCTGATGACACATAGTCATAATCATAGGGACAAAATGTGTGCCCTTATCACTCCGGGTCTCTCCGATTCGTTGGACAAAAATTCTAGTGTGTTCAATCAGTCTCCCCCTCGATGTTAAACTTAGATCCAGGGTATCTTTCATCAATCTTTAAAAATTATTTATCCACTTACTTTTGACTTTCTCCTTTCTTCTCTCTATAACGCTTCTATTCTTGCCTCTACTAGGTCTCTCTACTATACCCCACCCTCATCCCCAAGTACAAACCCTTGAGTACATGTGGACACCACCTAAGTACAGTTACATACCGCTTTGGTTATGTCATAACATTTCATTTTATTTCATTTTTATTTTTAATTTTTTTTTTCTTGGTTACTTAACGTGACAAACTCCCTCTTTCTCTCCGTTTTGACGGAACCTTAAAAGTCGGATTCGATTCTTTACAGTTATAACAAAGAGACTTTTTCTACTCCCAGTTACATGACCTAAAAATTCTTATTGAAAATATTATGTAAACTTTTTATAATACTAAAAAATTGAATATTATACTCACTATACTGAGTCACCCATTTCTTAGGTGGACGGTTACGCCCTCTGTATTCTCTACACCCAAGATAGGGATCCAACCCTTCTAGGGGACCTCTTCCTTTATCGTTGGGTCAGGTCATAAGAACGGACCCTTTAGGGTACCTGTCTCCTCGGACCGTCCGATCAGATATCCCAGTGTTTCTCAGCCTGTGCTGACTTCGTTGACTTGTGTCGTATTCACTATCCGGTATTTTCAATGTATCTTTTGTGGAGTTTCTGGTCTGTTTTACAAGTACGACCAGTAAAGAAATACAACGTCTCTTAATAACCACTACAAGAAAAGAGAAGTAGGAAAATAAAAGATGATACTTTTGTTTAAACACTAATGTTTTCCTTGAAAATTTTCGAACTCATTATAAAATCCCATATAAATTTTTTATTAGTCGTGAGGAACAACAATTCTTTATGTGTGAATTTATAAATTCTCACTTTTCACTTTCAGCGAGTCAGCACAGACTGAGAAACGGTGGGGTACCTGTTTTTTGACCTCACCCATCGGAAAGGGAAGAGGTCCCCTAGAAGGGTTGAGTCCCTAACTTGGGTCCAGAGGACGTAGTGCCCGTCTAAGAAGTGTACCCTTCGGGTTCTTATGACCTCACCCATCGGAAAGGACAGATATCACCTAGAAGGACTGGGTCCTTAGCTTGACCCCAGAGGACGTAATGTCCACCTAAGAAATGGTTGACTCGACAGTCCCTTCGCGTGAATACTCACTACACCTATAATTTAAAAGTTGAATGAGAATTTAACAAGTCTCCTTGGTTTATATAATTTTTACAGTTTTAAATCCCTTAGACTCTTAAAACCTTGACTTTAAAAAAATGATAGGAACGTTGTAAAGAGAATCAGATTGAAATAAGATTTTAATTCCCTTTTTGTGTAAAGTTGATCCATTTCGTTTTTTCGGTCTCCTTTATATATATATATATATATATATATATGTGTGTGTGTATATATTTGATATTTATTACGTGTTGATGATATATGATCTATATATATCACACGTGTAAATATCAAGTATATAAATCAAACACTAAGTATTTATACTTTATAATGTTAAAGTTTATATTATTTCTTTTTATTAGTAGTCTCGTAGTTTAAAGGTGAGAAAGTTGTCGTGAATAAAGGCGGTCGAAAGGAAGAAAACCGCGACGGTTGAATAAGAAGAATTTCAACAGTTAACATGGTCTTTTTTGAGTAGGGATCAAACGTGTCAACCGGTATAGTGGATGTCATAGTAAAGTTTCCGGTTGAAGACAAGTTGAAGAAGGTTTAACAGAACTCTATCAGTTCAGTCACAAATAAAACTGGTGAAAAAAAGACTTGATTAATCGACAAATCAACTCAAAGAGACCTATAAACCAATTTACCTTTTAACCATTCCACGAAAACCTCTCACTCCACCTCAACCTGATTACCCCCGTCAATTAGGTTCACCATTCGGAAAGTACGTTTATGTCAAGTGGTACCTTTGGTTTCTTTTGTTGTTGCTTTTTCTTCTTCTACCAATATATTCCCAACACTTTAACGAAAATGAAAACGACAAGTCAAAGGGAATCCAGTCTAGACTGATGGCAATAATAAAAATAATATTATGAGATAGATACATAACGTGTAACGAGGAAAGGATGTTTCACGAGCATCTAGGCACAACAAGTAAAAGAAAGTTCTGTCAAGACGATTTATCCCGGAACCATGTACCTCCGTTAAAAATAAAAAAAATCGATCGAATCATATATCGTGGATTAACGTCCTTTTTATTAGACAAGTCTCCGTTACAATAGAAACCTGACTTACAACTGTACGGTATACATTATTTCGATAATATTGACTATTACCAGTATTGTCGAACACTATGAAAACTTTCTACAAGAACTTATCATAACAATCATCTATGTGATTTCTTGATCTGTATTCGACTCGTCTTTACCTTTATATAATTATTCCGTAGGGTCTGACTCTCTCAAAAGAAATTTAAACACAAGGGATCCTCTAATCGTTTTTTTTTTTTTTTCATTGTTGTTGGACTTAAAGGAAAGTTTACTCTTCTTGTAAGATACTAAAATAATTAGATAGTGGAATATTGAATTACAGTAGACGACCTTCAGTAAGTTTACCTTTTATATTTGTCCCTCCGAAAAGATTTTCAGTACAAATAGTGTTCCATTATTCCAATATAACTCAAGAAAATTACATTAAATTTAAAACCGACATTTATTAAACGTAGAGAAGGTTCCAATTTTTGTGTAATTCATGTGTGTTTACTTCATTCTAGATTTTATAAGGACTTTATACAATTGTTAGTGTAAATATATTGTTTATGAAACAAACACTGACAGAGTTGTAATTCGATCTGTTCATCTACGTTTTTACTTCCCTCAAACTAAACACTGCGACAGGTAACGGGTCGTTGCTCCCTGACACCGACAAAAACGTCGTAACGTGGTGAAATCCTCCGACCCCTGTCTGATCCGTATATGGTGAAAAAAAGGTGGAATCCGACTTTGTCTGTCGTTTTACTTAAATTTAGACAATAAATGGTTGTCCAATTTAAACTCTTGTAAATGTAAATTTTCTACTTAAAACTTTTAAATTTACGGGAACTTACAGATTAATGTGTACGAAAGTAAGACTTTTAATTAACGGTCTTACTTTTGTTTTGTTTTATCCTGTAAATGAACTGACGTCTTAACTACTCTCAATAAAAGTTTTATTGAGACTTTACTCGAATTATCATGTACGAAGTTTTTACTAAGAATTTATAAGTGTTTGTACTTACACGTTAAGACGTAAACTTAGGTTTTGGGGGGCCTACATGTTCGTTTCCTACTCTACACCGATTCCTCGTTGTGTGTATTTTTTCTGACTCCCCAAAAGTCCCTGACATTCGAGTTATAATGAGTCAACACACAACACCAACGCGGTTTTTGATTTAAGTAGAAATAGACGTAATTATCTTTCTATCTCAGTCTTTCTTCCCTCACTATCGTGTCGGGTCGAGACACGAACCGTCTGGACATGAACTTTACAAGTCACTTTTATCGTCCTACCCTTGTTGTAAACCTATCGTCGGTGTTTGATTTTACGTAGATTTTCCCGTTCTCCTTCTACGACTTTAGACTTTACGTCTTCTCCCCTACGACTCATCCGGTCCCGATGGAATCGGATCTTTACTCCTCCTTGTCTTCCATCAACAGAAACTTAGGAGGAAGCTGTAACAGAGGAGGAGTGTGAGAAGGAGGGAGAGAAACCAGGGAACAGAGAGGAAGGTGAAAGCAAGTGAATATGAAGGAGGGATTTCGACATAGGGTTCAACTACTACAAGGTCAAACCAAGATACTGTGCACATATTAAAGGGACGTATGGGATCTGTGGTGCGAAGAGACGTTGGGGAAAAGTGAAGGGGGAATGAGAACACGAAGGGGTGAGTATGGATCGTCCTGACCTGGTGTCATTCGGGGTGGAGGAGGTGTAAAGTAAAAATCTTTTCGGAAGTACTGGGACCCTTTCCTTTCTCTTAGACTCAATTGATCGTGTCTAAGAATTCGGTTTCAGAACATCTGATTTTTCCGGATCCATGTTTTCCTCGTTAAGATTATTTCGATATTTTACTTGAAGAAATAAGAGGAATTACGAAAGACCGTAACCTGTACTCTTAGACTCGTGTCTAGGAGTACCCACCCGACTTTCACGAGAACATTGTGATTAGATCCTACGAATTTATAGTCCAAGAATAAATTGTTCTTCTTCTTTTCTCTCTCAAACAATTATGTTTTCAAACTTGTATCTTGTAGTGACGGACTTACTAATTTGGATAAAGTCTCCCGACTTTATGATTACTGAGGTTAAACAGTTTTGTATCCTCAAAATTACCCCCCCGTCCTTCCCAACCGCAACCATACGTCGTATCCTTAGTTGTTGACGCATGAAATTTCGTTTTGTATTTTCGAGATAGGTCGACTTTAAGAGTCTTAGTGATATCCTTTAATCCACATTAACTGACTACACTAGAGTGCATTATCCTTACCCTGACTCACGAAGTATAGGAGTATCAATTTTGTTCATTTATTTTACTTAACTGTCACGTGTTTTACGAATACCACACATTGTCGAGTACGTTTAACCGATGAAGGAACCAAATTTGTAAAACATTTATATTTAACGATACAATCTTCTACTGTCCCTTTCTCTCTCCTTTACCTTCCCTTTGTTTTCCATCTTCTATTATTCCTTTCCCTGTCTATCTTTTCTATCCTTCTCCACCTTTTACTCTTTTCTCCTTCTTTTCCCGTTTCTCCGTGTCTTTATCTCCCTTTTATCTGTTTTGTCCTCCCTCTCTCTCTTCTACGTTTATAAACTCACCAATGTTATATAGACATACGTGTTTTCAGAAGTCTTCTCTTCACTCTTTAGTTACACAAAGTTGAACCTCAGTAGTTATTGTTATGGGAATATTATTATGAACCTCTTCCGTTACCGTCGGGTGAGGTCATGAGAACGGACCATTTAGGGTACCTGTCTCCTCGGGCCACCCGACGCCAGGTACCCCAGCGATTCTCAGCCTGTGCTGATTCGCTGAAGTGAAAGTGATATTATTATGACTACTTAATCTAGTCCCCCTCCCTCTCTATTTACATTCAGGACTACCTAAGAATCAGGTTAGCAGTGAAGGTCCCGATAAGTTGAGAACGATCCTCGGAAACCAGACTCAACTTCCCGAGTTGTTCGTATAGTGGTAACGATAAACTTACCAGTGTCGTTTAAATAAATATCATCGGAGTTTGACATTTGTAAGGTTTACGGGCAGTTGACCACTCACCTATTTATTTAACGTGATGTATACTTAATGTCTTACGATGAGTCGTTCTTTTCCCTTGTCTGATAACTATCTACATCGTTTATAAACAACAACAACAAAAGGTCAGTGATTCAACACAGACTGAGAAACACTGAGGTACCTGGCATCGTACGGTCTGAAGTGACAGGACGTGACAGAGGGTGTCAAATGAGTTCGAATACAGGTAATTCAACCACTACGGTAGGTTGGTTGAGTAGGGGACAGTAGGGGAGAGGGGGACGGGAGTCAGAAAGGATCGTAGTCCAGATAAAGTTACTCAACCGACAAACATGGTCCACCTGTTTCATAACCTCCAAGTCGATGTAGTAGTCAGGAAGGTCACTTATAAGTCCCAACGAAAAGAAATCCTAACTGACCAAACTAGAGGAACGACAGGTTCCCTGAGAGTTCTCAGAAGAGGTCGTAGTTTTGTAGTTAAAAAGCCACGAGTCGGAAGAAATACCAGGTTGAGAGTGTAGACATGTACTGATGACCTTTTTGGTATCGAAACTCATATGTCTAGAAACAGCCGTTTCACAATAGAGACGAAAAATTATGCGACAGATCCAAACAGTATCGAAAAGAAGCTTCCTCGTTTGCAGAAAATTAAAGTGCCGAAGTCAGTGGCACGTATCAATAAAACCTCGGGTTCTTTTATTTTAGACAGTGACAAAGGTAAAAAGGGGTAGGTAAACGGTATTTCACTACCCTGGTCTATGGTACTAGAAGTAAGAAACTTACAACTCAAAATTCGGTCGAAAAAGTGAGAGGAGAAAGTGGAAGTAGTCCTCCGAGAAATAAAGGAGAAATGAAAGACGGTAATCCCACCAAAGTAGACGTATAGACTCCAACAACTATAAAGATCGTTTGTATCTACTTAGAACTTCTGTATAATACGATTCACTTTCTTCGGTCTGGATTTTCCGACATATAACATACTAAGGTAAATATACCGTAAGATCTTTTCCGCTTGATATCATTACCTCTTCTCCTCGATTTTTCGGAGAACTACTTTCATTTTCTCCTCTCACTTTTTCAACCGAATTTCGAGTTGTAAGTCTTTTGCTTCTAGTACCGTAGACCAGGGTAGTGAAGTACCGTTTATCTACCCCTTTGTCATCTTTGTCACAGTTTGAAAGAAAAAAACCCGAGGTCTTAGTGACGTCTACCACTAACGTCGGTACTTTAATTTTCTACGAATGAGGAACCTTCTTTTCAATACTGGTTGGATCTGTCATATAAGTTTTCGTCTCTGTAATGAAACGGCTGATTCCAAACAGATCAGTTCCGATACCAAAAAGGTCACCAGTACATACCTACACTCTCAACCTGACACTTCTTCCGACTCGTGGCTTCTTAACTACGCAAACTTGACACCACAACCTCTTCTGAGAACTCCCAGGGAACCTGACGTTCCTCTAGGTTGGTCAGGTAAGATTGCCTCTAGTCGGGACCCTAAAGAAACCTTCCTTACTACGATTTCGACTTCGAGGTCATGAAACCTGTGGAGTACGCTTCTCAACTGAGTAACCTTTTCTGAGACTACGACCCTCTCTAATCCCCGTCCTCCTCTTCCCCTGCTGGGTCCTACTCTATCGACCTACCGTAGTGCCTGAGCTACCTACAAACTCACTTGAGGTCCTCTACCACTAGCTGTCCCTCCGGACCGTACGACGCTAAGCACCCCAACGTTTCTCAGCCTGTGCTGACTCACTGACTTGACTGACTTGACTTGACTTCATTACCTCTTATTTAGTCACCAACGGTCCCTGTTCCCAGCCTTCATGTTCTAAAGACGTTTCGTCTTACTCCCTGGAAAACCCCCTCTTTCTTTACGACAAATAAAACTAACATCACCATAAACGTACAGATACAAGTAAACAGTGTTGAGTATCTTGACAGACGAATGTAAACCACTTAAGATTTAATATGGATTTTTTGCCAACCATTTTTTTTTTTTTTTAGTGGATTCTAGTTGAATGATTATTCACCAGGAATTAAAATTACTCCTAGTCATACATCTTTTGTCTATAAATACCCAGATTTCGTCTCTAAATTTTCACAAACAAGTGTACTAAAGAACCACGGAATACGTAATTCAACTTCAAGAAGTGAGACCGTAAGTTCTATAAAACATTAGACTAAGGTGAGACGGAATCGTCGAAACTCATACATACGTACGAGTCGGCGAGTCAGTAGAGACTGAGAAACGTTGGGCCTCCTGACTTCGGGAGGTCTGAAAAGACAGGTACCCTAAAGAGTCTGTTCTTATGACCTCACCCAACGGGAAAGGAAGAGGTCCCCTAGAAGGGTTGGGTCCCTGACTTGGGAACAGAGGACACGGAGGACGTAACTCCCACCTAAGAAATACTGAGTCGGTGGACCCTTCGAACTAAAATGTGTGTGTGTATATATATATGTGAGAACTGATGATAGTCCGTCAAGAAGAGTGAAGTATGTTGTACGGGAGGGACGAATTAGAGGACCGTACGTACACGGTACGAATAAAGTTAGATGAATGGAAACGAAAACGTATAAATGGGAGATACAAGACCATACGGAATGGGAGTAAACAGGTGGGTAAATAACTCACGGATGACACACGGTTCAAAATTATTAATCTGTGTAATGATTCCGACGATTTCAGAGACAGAAGGGTCTCGACCGGTAATGATACGTCATACCTTTCCCAATACATACCATCACCTTTTATGTACCATAATCATGATGTCTCCTTTCCTTTTTGGCTTTAAATCCTTGTCTCAACAGTTCTTATCAAAGAGTTTTCTTTATTGTATATGATTAAAGTAGAAGTCTCTTGAGACGAACTTACAAGAAGGAATATATTAGTTGAATTAATACAGAGGTTTTTCATTTCACCAATTAATTACATAACAAGTGAGTGTACAATTTCTCACCTCTAATATCAGGAAAGTCAAAAGACAAGAGATTCGGTGAGACTAGTCAAAGAAGTTTCTGAGAAATATACTATGTCAAAACGGAAGGGGTGGGTAGGATCAACGAGTAGATTCATACACGACCAAATAAATACAGAAGTACTTAAGACCGTGGGTTTTGACTCATTTCTTAAGGTCCGTAGTAGCACTTTCCTGCCTCCTGTCATTCTAATAGTATAGGGAGTAAAACCTATAAGATGAGGACATTTATATTGGATTTGACTGTCGTAGAAAAATTTAGACACCAATTATTCCTATATGTCTCTTCCTTTACCGTTGGGTGAGGTCCTAAGAACGGACCCTTTAAGGTACCTGTCTCCTCGGAACACCCGGTGTCAGACACCCCGGCGTTCTCAGTCTGTACTGACTTGGATGAATCGTGCGTACATTAGATCTTTCTACCATGACTATTCGGATAAACGTCCAGTAGCTACCTCTGCGTGGTCCTGGTTCCCTTTCCTCGTCACTGGGAGTGTTCTCTGACTCGGTCTGGACGGGAACTCACAAACTCCCAGAGGACGTCTCCGTACTCAACCGTCACTGGACAGTGTCACTGTCTCCTAGAGGCAAAAAAGTAAGTTTTTTGATTCTAGTACCGTAGGCCAGGGTAGTGAAGTACCGTTTATCTACCCCTTTCTTACCTTTGTCACTGTCTGAAATAAAAGAACCCGGGGTTTTAGTGACACCTGTCCCTGACGTCGGTACTTTAATTTTCTACGAACGAGGAACCTACTTTTCGATGTTGTTTGTGTCACATAATTTTTCGTCTCTCTAATGAAACGGTTGTTTCCAGGCAGATCAGTTTGGATACCAAAAAGGTCATCATTACATACCTACACTCTCGACCTGTTATTTTTTCCGACTCACGACTTCTTGACTACGGAAACTTCACACCATAACCTCTTCTGAACTCTCAGGGAACCTGATGTTCCTCTAGTTTGGTCAGTTAGGACTTCCTTTAACTGGGACTTATAAGTGACCTTCCCGACTACGACTTCGACTTCGAGGTTATGAAACCGGTGGACTACGTTTCTCGGCTGAGTAACCTTTTCTGGGACTACGATCCTTTCGAACTTCCGTCCTCCTCTTCCCCTGCTATCTCCTACTCTACCAACTTACCGTAGTGGTTGAGATACCTGTACTCAAACTTTTTTGAAGCCCTCTACCACTTCCTATCCCTTCGGACCGTACGACGTAAGGTACCACAATGTTTCTCAGTCTGTGCTGACTCGCTGACTTATTGTTTACCTCTGTGTCTGTATCTCTTGTCTGAACTCCTGTGCCGCCCCCTTTCTCTCCCGCCCTGCTTAACTCTCTCATCGAACCTTTGTATATGTAATGGTGTACACTTTGTCTATCGGTCACCTTTAAATGACATACTGTGTCCCTCGAGTCTAGGCCACGAGACACTGTTGGATCTCCCTACCCCACCTCACCCTCCTCCCTCCTTCCTAGTTCTCCCTCTCCTGTATACACATGGATACTGACTAAGTACAACTACATACCGTCTGTAGTTGTGTTGTAACATTTCGTTAATAGGAGGTTAACTTTTCTTTCTTCCTTTTTTTT
Organism: Capra ibex; assembly: GCA_006410555.1. Taxonomy (NCBI): domain Eukaryota; kingdom Metazoa; phylum Chordata; class Mammalia; order Artiodactyla; family Bovidae; genus Capra; species Capra ibex. The sequence continues at coordinate 1,758,929 of SJYO01029184.1, read as the reverse complement.
ATACTAATTCTTAGTTCCGATTTAATACCAATATTTCATCTATCACACATCATACATTACGGAAATATCCAAGACTGTTACATCTATGTCTTTTTGACTTTTTTTTCCTCCCTTTTAGTCCTCTCCTATACTTTTTATCTTTTTAGAATTTTTTTTAAAATGGGTTTGAATTTTGAAAAATTAAATATAACTTCATATCGGTTAATTGTTACCACACCATCAAAGTCCATCAAAGGGTCTTATGTCTTCCCTGAGTCGGTATCTATATGTACATAGGTAAGAGGTGGTTTGAGGGGAGGGTAGGTCCGACGGTGTATTGTAACTCGTCTCAAGGGACACGATATGTCATCCAGGAACAGCCAATAGGTAAAAGTCATATCGTCATTCATCTACTGCAAGGGTTTCAGGGATTGATAGGGAAGGGGAGCCATTGGTATTCAAGTAAAAGAATCAGACACTCAGAGAAAGACAAAACATTCAAGTAAACACAGTAAAGAAAAATCGAGGGTGTATATTCCCTACGGTATCTATAAAGAGGAAAGACAGACTGAAATTTTATGTTCTTTAACTTTCCTGTTGGGTGTCCTACCCTCTTTGTAAACGTTTAGTACATAGACTATTCCCAGATAAAAGGTCTTACGTATTTCTTGTGAATTGCCAGTTGTTGTTTTTCTGTTCGTTGGATTAATTTGTTGTCCGTTTCCTGAACTTATCTGTAAGGAGGTTTCGTCTACACGTTTACAGGTTCTTCACGTTCTTTTCTACGAGTTGTAGAAATCGGTAATCTCTTTACGTTTATTTTTAGTGGTACTCTATGGTGAAGTGTGGGTGATACTACCAATAATGTTCATTTTGTTTGTTTTTATTATACAAAACCTCTTCTACGTCTCTTTAACCCTGGGAGTGTATGACAACCCTAACGTTTTTACCTTCTGGTGACACCTTTAGTCACTCCACCCACTAATGAGTTATTCTCTTTGTATCTTAATGGTAACAACAACAACAAGGAAGAAGGGTCAGAACAGAGTGAGAAACGTTGGGGCACCTGACTTCGTGTGGGTTCGGAGGGATAGGGAGTGGTAGAGGACTTCAAAAGGGTTCAAGTACAGGTAACGTAACCACTACGGTAGGTCGATGGAGTAGGAGACTGTGGGAGAAGAGGAAGACGGGAGTTAGAAAAGGTCGTAGTTCCTGAAAAGGTTACTCAGCCGACAAGGGTAGTTTACTGGTTTTATGACCCCGAAGTCGAAGTCGTAGTTAGGAAGGTTGTTCATAAGTGCCAACTAAAGGGAACTCTAACTGGCCAAACTAGAGGAACGACAGGTTCCCTGAAAGTCCTCAACAGAGGTCGTGGTGTCAAGTTTCCGTAGTTAAGAAACCACACGACGACTTAAATGCCAGGTCTAGAGTGTTAACATACACTGGTGACCTTTCTGGTATCGGAACTGATATACCTGGAACCAGTCGTCTCATTAAAGAGACGAAAAGTTGTGACAGATCCAAACAGTGTCGAAAAGAAGGTTTCTTGTTCGTAGAAATTTAAAGTACTGAGGACAGTGGTAGGTGTCACTAAAACCTCGGGGGTTTCTCCTTTAGACAGTGATGTAAGTGTAAAAGGGGAAGATAAACGGTACTACACTACCCTGGTCTACGGTACTAGAGTCAAAAAACTTACAACTCAAAATTCGGTCGAAAAAGTGAGAGAAGAAAGTGGGAGTAGTTCTCCGAGAAGTCAAAGAAAAACAAAAGATTGACAACGAAGAACTGGACGTATGTCCAAAGAGTCCTCTGTCCATTCCGCCAGACCATAAGGGTAAAGAAATTATTCAAAGGTGTCAAACGACACTAGGTGTGTTAGACAACGAAAGGAGATAAATAAACGTAACAAGTAAATTATTCAGAAGGAATAGAGAGGAACGATAAGAGACCTTGAGACGTAAGTCAACCCATATAGAAAGGGAAAGAGAAAAAGGAAAACGAAGAGAAGAAAAGAGTCGACAACCATTTGGAGGAAACGGAACATTTTGGAGGTTTCTGTTAGTGAAACGGAAGAACGTAAAGATAAAACCCTTCTATCAAAACCAGTTACGGATGACATGTTACAATACTTGTAGATAGGTATCAATAAGTCCGTGAGACAGATGGTGTAGATTAGGGAAATAAGATGAACAGTGGAGGTGACATATTAGTATTCCCTAAACTAAATCCAATATGGACTTACCGGATAACCAAAAGTGATGTAAGAAGTTAAATACGGACTTAAAACGTTATTCTTTGAGGACTAGACTCGGGACAGTCGAGGTCCAGAACAAAAACGACTGATATATCTCGAAAACGTAGAAACGGACGTTTTTTATGTTAGTTAAACTAAAACCATAACTGGTAGACTACTACAGGCACACATCTCAGTAGAGAACACAACAACCTTCTCCCACAAACGATACTGGTCATACAAGAGAACTGTTTTGAGAGAATCGGAAAAAAAAGGGACGGAGTAGAACATGAGGTTCCAGTTTAAACGGACAATAAGACCCACCGAGAACTGAAGGATGAAAACGTAAGGTTAGGGGATACTACTTTTCCTGTATTAAAAAACCACAATCAAGATCTTCCACAACATCCAGAAGTCTCTTGGTCAGTTGAAGTCGAAGAAGTCGTAGTCACCAACCTCGTATTTGAACCTAATGACACTATAACATACCAAACGGAACCTTTGTTTGACTTTAGTAAGACAGTAAAAACTCTGACGTGGATTCATGACGTAAAGTCTGAGAACAACTGATACCACCAATGAGGTAAAGAAGATTCCCTAAGGACGGGTGTCATCATCTATATTACCAGTAGACTTAATTTAACCGGGTAAGGGTAATAAGTGAAACAAGTAACTAAGGATTCTACAACTACAAGTGAGAACGGTAGAGGACGAACTAGTACAGGTCAAATGGAACTAAGTTCCTGGATTGAAAGGACCAAGGATACGTTATAACAGGAAATGTCAAGTCTGAATTGAAAGTGGTGGTCTGTGTGGGTGTTCACTCGTAGCAAAGACGAAATCGGGTCGGTGAAGTAAGAAAGACCCTGATAATCAGTAACGGGAGGTGAGAAGTGGTCATTGTATAACCTGTTTAAGGTTGGACCCCTTGAGTAAAAGACCGCAGTATAGAAAAATGGAAAAGGATAACGGGTACCTCAAGATCTCCGTTCTTATGCTCTCACACAACGGTAAAAGGAGGAGGTCGCCTGGTGTCAAACAGTCTTGAGAGGTGATTCTAGGTAGACAGAAGTCACCGGGACGTACCGTACCGAGTATCGAAGTGACTCAATACGTTCGTGGAAGTGGTGTTGTTCCGACACTAGGTACTTCCCCCGTTCGTCGTGACCCCTACAGTTAAACGAGTTCGTTACTTTGATGTAACCATGTCGTGGACTTTAACTTTAGTGGTGGACCAGTTCGATTACTTTTATGTGACAGTAAGAGGTTCTGGTAGACAAAAGACGTGTCCGGTTTATCCGATGAAATTACCCTCATACCTCATATAGCAGTGAGGACGTACAAACATCAGGAATTACCACGACGTTTAGAGACTTTAGGTGAGTCCATACACGTTTCGAAAACCAAATGATATAAAGATCTATCTCCGTTAAGATTAACGAAAGTAAACCGGTAGGGATGGTTTTATTGGGAGTGAGACGTCCAGACAACACCTCAGACGGTTAACGACTTATACAGATAGAATTAAAACGTAAGGTCTTGACACATCTATTCGTACCCTAACCAAACCCATGTGTGGCTGGGGTTACCTCTACTCGGACTCGACTTTAAAGTGACTAGGGAACTGGAGGTATTCGAGGATGATACTGACTACCTGGTATCACTGTGAACCCGTAGAACCTTAATCGCACTCTAGTCTCGGTCACAGGTTATCAGTGGTTTTCCATAAGAGGATTAAGTTTTAGTTTGACTGATTTTTTGAGATCCAGGGAAAGTCCTTCCGTCCCTTTGTCTGATTGTCATATATAAAGTCATTTCACATGGCTCCGTACTACCTGTGGATGAAGACCTAAAGTTTTGAATGAGGTTTCGATGTCAATTGTTTTGACACACCATGATCGTATTCCTATCTGTGTATCTAGTCACTTTATCTTAATTGTCATACCTTTATTTGGGTATTTAGATAAGTACCTGTATTTAGGGTTTCTCACCTTTTGTCTTTGGACATGTCCTTACAGGTAGTGTCTCGATAAGGGTCATACCTGTTTCCTCTTCAGTGGGTTTACAGGTAGGTGACGGATCACCTATGTTTTGTACACATCAGATCGGTCCGTCACCTTATGATAAGTTGGTCCTTTTCCTTTCTTCATGACTAAGTACGATGACTAAGTAAGTATACACGTACTTGGGATACGAGTCACTGTCTTCCGGTGTATAAATAACATGCGGAGATAGAGATCCTTCAGAGGTCTTATCCGTTTCCCGACACCTGTCCTTCGACTACTCACCAACGGACTCCTGATACCCCACCCCATCCCATCCCCTTTAACGTCCTCCCCCGTCACCCCTTACTAACGGACCGGTTCATGTCCCCAAAGAGAGACGTCACCACGGTTGTAAAACCTTGATCTATGTCAGTACTACCACCGGGTCGTGGTGGTCACATATGAACCACGGTGACCCACTAGACGACGGAAAAGACATGTTTCTAGGGTACGTCACCTTTTCCTCCCAAAGCTGTTTCTCTCCCAGGTCACCCGTCCCACTCGTCCTAAGACGGTCGCAGTAAAGAAACGTCCAGGTCGGGACACCTCCAACCCCCTTCCCACCCCTCGTGCTCTTTCCTTACTGGAGTGTCCCAGATACACAGTGTCTCGTACGCAGGGTTGGTTACTTCGCGGCCGGTCGCCACTATGTCTCATCTCTAGACTCTCATCGCCAACAGAACTCTCCAACCTTGGTTGACCAAGTAGAGTGGTATAGAGTAGAGTGACATAGAATAGAGTGACGTGGAATAGGGTGGCGTGGAGAAGGGTGACGTTTCTTCTCGTTCCGGAACCTCTTTCACCCGAGTTGTCGGTCTTACGGCCTCTTTTCCACGGTAGTCTCCAGCAGACCATAGGCGAGGGCGTGACGGGCTCGACTCGACAGGAAGAGACACTCGGTGTACCTCGTAGAGGACGCGTTTCCGACGATGTGGATTGCGGACTCGAGCAGACGTGGTCAGAAGGATCGTCGCTAGTAAGTCCTGGACTGTAGGTTCCAGGACCTCGACCGTCCGCTACTCCGGGTCTTATTGCCAGTCTTCGTGTAGTGGGGGTTCAACCACCTGTACCGCTATGTGTTGTTACGAGACGAGTCGTCGAAAAAACCCTACTGTTGGTAGAGGGACCACCGGGACCCAGGTGTGATCGACGGGTTGATGTGGACCCAGGGATTACCGGTAAGGGACCGGGGGCCTGTCCGGAGGAGACCGACAGGCCACGGTCAGAACGAGTGGCTGGCTAACGTATCCGGCCACGAAACCCGGGTCATTACAGTTTAGTTATTTCACAAAGTTCTGTAGGAACACACGAAGTCAGTGAACCAGACCTTCCACCACCACCCTGTGCAAAACAAACTCCCTACCTCCAGCCCCCAGACCAACCTCGTCTCCCCCTCACAACGACCACACCCGCCTCAGCCCCTACCGTCCGTCTCTCCTTTTCAGCGAGTACCACTATCACGTACCACACCGGAACCCACCCTCTCCGACCGACGTCGTCTCCACCCCCACCTCACCCCAGAGCCCCCTCCGCTCCCTTGCCTTCCGAGGGGGTAACCGAGACTCGTTCACCCTCGGTCCGGTTCAGACGTCTCCCTGGCCCAGGACCACCACTGCGAGTCCTGGCACGCCCGCCATAACATTATCCCATTTCTACCGTTCCACTGCCTGTTTCGGTACCGTGCCCTACGTCCCCACCCACCTGTCACACGAACTGTACTTAAGGGGACCCCCGTCCCCGGATCTGTCATTCTGACACCACCCAACCCCTGACCCCACCCACCCTGTGTTGGTCGTGCATACCTTTCAGTCTTAGTCCCAGTACACCCCAACTCAATTGAAAAATCAGTGTAAGGAAATCTCTACGGTCCTCTACGGGACGAACCGTTGGATGTATTTTTTTTAGTGGATCGTTGCCGCCCGGTACTGTGACGGGAGTTAAACGTATACACTGCAAACGCCCCGGTCCGAGGCGGAGGCCGCTGAATTAAACGTATAGTGGAACCTTTACCTGGAAATCGGATCTTTCGACCTCATCATTTGTACACACTCTGGGTGCAAAATTTTAATTACGAGAAAGAAATACGGAATCCATCTAACCTAAACTAATCATTCTTTGAAATATGGATAACGACGAAGGGACTATCCCATGATCGGAAAATGACTGGAAAATAAAGAAGTAAGATTTATTACTCTTGTTTTATAGACGGGTGGTAAAGTCTTATTACCAATCTTCTTAATCTTTGTATATACTCTATGTATATATTATATGTTGTATTTTCTATAAAAATTTTATACGTTTTTGTACGACAAATCAACGAGTCAGTACAGAGAAACGTTGGGGTACCTGACATCGGACGGTCAGAAGAGACAGGTAATTTAAAGTGTCCGATCTTATGACCTTGTCCAACAGTAAAGGAAGGGGTGGGTGCCTAACTTGGACAAAGAGAACGTAACCGTCTCCCTAAGAAATGGTGACTCGGTGGTCCTTCGGGTATATTTTCATATCAACACGATTTTATTCTTAAATGATTTATCATTCCCATCAAGACTTACAACTCGAAATTCGGTTGAAAAAGTGAAAGGAGAAAGTGAGAGTAGTTCTCGGAAAAATCAAGGAGAAGTGAAAGACGGTATTCCCACCACAGTAGACGTATAGACTCCAATAACTATAAAAAGGGCCGTTAGAACTAAGGTCGAATACGAAGAAGGTCGGGTCACAAAGAGTACTACATGAGACGTATCTTCAATTTATTCGTCCCACTGTTATATGTCGGAACTGTATGACGAAAAGGATAAACCTTGGTCAGACAACAAGGTACAGGTCAAGATTGACAACGAAGGACTGGACGTATNNACCGTAACGGAAAGAAACCCTAACCTTACTTTTGACTGGAAAAGGTCAGGACACCAGTGACGACTCAAAAGGTTTAAAAGACCGTATAACTCACTTCGTGAAAGTAAAAAATCCTAAACTTTATAGAGTCGACCTTAAGGTAGTGGAGGTGATCGAAACAAACACCACTACGAAAGATTCCGGGTGAATTGAAGTGTAAGGTCCTACAGACCGAGATCCACTCACTAGTGTGGTAGCACTAATAGAACCAGTACTTCTAGAAAAGACATGTCAAGAAGACACATAAAAACGGTGGAGAAGAAGCATAGAAGACGAAGACAATCCAGGTATGATAAAGACAGGAATTAGTTCGGGTAGAAACGTACTTTACAAGGAAACCATAGAGATTAAAAGCACTTCTCTAGAGATCAGAAAGGGTAAGACAACAAAAGGAGACAAAGAAACGCAACTAGCGGCTCCGTCCGAAAGAATAGAGAGGAACGATAAGAGACCTTGAGACGTAAGTCTACGAATATAGAAAGGAAAAGAGGAAACGAAAAGCGGAGAGAAGAAAAGTGTCGATAAACATTCCGGAGGGGTCTGTCGGTAAAACGAAAAAACGTAAAGAAAAGGTACCCATACCAGAACTAGGGACAGAGGACATGTTACAATACTTGGAGGTAGGTATCAAGTAGTCCGTGACATAGATAGTCTAGATCCGGGAATTTAGATAAAGAGTGAAGGTGACATATTAGTATTCCCTAAACTGAATCCAGTATGGACTGGATTTCATCCAAAAGGGATGAAAGAAGTTAAATTCAGACTTAAACCATTATTCCTCAAGTACTAGACTAGGTGTCAGTCGAGGTCCAGAACAAAAACGACTGACATATCTCGAAGAGGTAGAAACCGACGTTTCTTATATTAGTTAGACTAAAGTCACAACTGGTAGACCACTACAGGTACACATCTCAGAAGAGAACACAACAACCTTCTCCCACAAACGATACTGGTCACGTAAGAGAACCGTTTTGAGTTAATCGGAAACGGGACGAAGTAAGACATGAGGTTCCGGTTTAAACGGACAATGAGGTCCACAAAGAACTGAAGGATGAAAAAGTAAGGTCAGGGGATCTTACTTTTCCTGTAGAAAAAACCCACAATTAAGATTTTCCAGAACATCCAGAAGTATCTTGGCAAGTTGAAGTCGAAGAAGTCGTAATGACCAACCCCGTATATGAACCTAATGACACTATAACTTACCAAACGGAACCTTTACTTGTCTCTAGTAAGAAAGCAAAAACTCTAACGTAGGTTCATGACGTAAAACCTAAGAAAACAACTGGTACTACCGATGAGGTAAAGAAGATTCCCTAAGGACGGGTGTCATCATCTATATTACCAGTAGACTCAATTTAAGTGGGTAAGGTGAGGTAAAATCAAGTGACTAAGGATCTTACACCTGCAAGTGAGAACGGTAGAGGATAAAATGGTGAAGGTTAAACGGAACTAAGTACCTGGATTGTAAGGTCCAAGGATACGTTATAACGAGAAATGTCGTAACCTGGAACGAAGACAGTGCTCAGTGTAGGTGTTGACCCATAACCAAAACGAAACCGAGGTAGGGAAGTAAGAAAGCCTTCAATAAAGAGGTGAATAGAGGTTATCGTATAACCCGTGGATGACTGGACCCCTCAAGGAGAAAGTCATAGGACAGTAAAACGAAAAAGTATGACAAGTACCCCAAGAGTTCCGTTCTTATGACTTTACCAAACGGTAAGGAAAGAGGTCACCTGGTGTTGAAATTTGAGAGTTATCAACAGTTTGAGAAAGAAGTCTGGATTAGGAACTACACCTAAAGGGACCACCGAGTCTACCATTTCACAGACGGATGTTAGACCCTCTGGACCCAAGCTAGGTACCCAGCCCTTCTAGGGGACCTCTTCCTTTACCGTTGGGTGAGGTCATGAGAACGGACCTCTTAGGGTACCTACCTCCTCGGACCGTCCGATGCCAGGTACCCCAACGTTTCTCAGCCTGTGTTGACTCACTGAAGTGAAAGTGAAAGTCAGGAACTGTTGGTGACGAGACAAGAGGTAGAGTTTTTTTGGATGGAAAGCGTATACAGAACATTCACCTAAGTAATTCAGACAGTCGACAACTCCAACCGACGACAGTGATTTACATGACGAAAACTCCAAGTAACTCTAACAACACACATAGTCGTCAATATAAGATAACAACTCATCATAAGGTAACACACCTATATGGTGTCAAACAAATTGGGAACCAGATAACATTCTGTAACACCAACAAAGGTCCACAAACCGTTAAAACTTATTTCGTCTATACTTGTAAGTTCCTATTCAAAAAGATACTTGTATTTAAAAGTAAAGAGATCCCATATATAGGTCCTCAACCGACTGACTAAGTATACTTTTCCAAGGAGTCCAGAGAAGTGTTTATCGGAGTAGGAGTACGGGATCCCCGTCGGTGACAAAAATACAAAAAGTGGCGTATAACCAAAATGAACAAAATCTTGAAGTTTATTATCTTAGTATGTACATTCATGAAAGTCACTTCGAAGAAAACTTTCCGTAACCTTAGACCATACGGAACAAGGGTCGAAGGGTTCTACACCAGGTGACTAGTCACCCGATCGTCGATGACTTCTGTTGTATCGAAACGACGTTGCTTTGGGTCCGGTCGGGTCGGAGGTTAATGCAGGTGTCATTAGACGGAACGGTGTCGTCTCCCCGGGTACTTCATGTGTATCCCCTGTGGAGATATGGTGTATCGAGACTACTGGTCATCACGCGACGACACCAGGTATTTCACAGAGGATATACTCTGGTGAAGAGGTCTTAGTCCTTTACATTGACTGAATAAATCATGTATCTTTTTTTGTGTCTCTCGACCGTTTAACTTCTTTTCTATTTATACAAGGTGTACTTCTTGTTCTGTTTTTGAGATGGGTCATTTCTCAAGTTCCATTACTAGTGTTTCTGTGAGTTACTTAAACCCTCTTCTTAACTACTTATATCACTCTTAAAATTGTTTCTCATATTTTGATATTTGTCTTGGTTTATTTCTACTTTTTAAGGTATTGACTTTACATTTTTATGACAGTTTCCTTAGTTGTCTTCTCATCTACTATGTCTCCTTGTCTAGACACTCGACCTTCAGTATCATCACCTTTAGTAGATCGACTTCTCTTTTTCTCTTAAACTATTTTTACTCCTATCAAAAGACTTACAACTCAAAATTCGGTTGAAAAAGTGAGAGGAGAAAGTGAAAGTAGTTCTCCGAGAAATCAAGCAGAAATGAAAGACAATAATCTCACTATAGTAGACGTATAGACTCCAACAACTGTAAAAAGGACTGTTAGAACTAAGGTCGAACACGAAGTAGGTCGGACAGTAAAACGTACTACATGAGACGTATATTCAATTTATTCGTCCCACTGTTATATGTCGGAACTGCATGAGGAAAGGACTAAACCTTGGTCAGAGAACAAAGTACAGGTCAAGATTGACAGTAAAGAACTGGACGTATGTCTAAAGAGTCCTCCGTCCATTCCAACAGACTATAAGGGTAGAGAAATTCTTAAAAGGTGTCTAAACACACTAGGTGGGTCAGTTTTGGAAACCGTATCAATTATTTTGTTTTCATCTACGAAAAGACCTTGAGAGAACGAAAAGAATACTAGGTCGTATACAACCGTAAAACTAGGAACGAAGGAGACGGTAAAGATTTAGGTCGAACTTGTAAACCTTCAAGTACCAAGTACATGATAACTTCGGACCGAACCTCTTAAAACTCGTAATGAAACGGTCGAACACCCTACTCACGTCAACACGCCATCAAACTTGTAAGAAACCGTAACGGAAAAAGCCCTAACCTTTCTTTTGACTAGAAAAGTTCAGGACACCGGTGACGACTCAAAGGTTTAAACGACCGTATAACTCACGTCGTGAAATTGTTGTAGTAGAAAATTCTAAACTTTATCGAGTTGACCTTAAGGTCAAGGTACCTTGACCCTATTCACAAGGATGAGTGTGACCTATCCACACTCATTTCACTACCTTTCTCCTCGGTCTTCTTGTCAGTAGTGACACCAAAAGAAGAAGAACCAGGACATTGAAAAAGAACGAGTTTAACCTTAAGTATTTAGGTTTTTGAATAAAGTACAGAATCCGTTTCTAGTAAAACTTTCATTTCTACGTATTCTCTTTCTACTCCGGAGACCTTTGTAGAGTGTCCTTTATGTTCCGATAAAAGAGACCCTGCGGACACTCCTTTTGTTATTTAGTCACTAGGTATGAAATATTACCCCAGCTTTACTCTTTATGATTTTGCTCCTTATTTACGGTTTACTGTTTGGTCAAGAAATCAGAAAAACACTAAAAACATAAGGACTTACGATACCTAACTCAACACAGGGATGGGGTGGTTGTTTTGGAGTCACACTACCATAAACCTCTACTCTGGAAACCTTTCATTCAACGGTTTACAGTACTAACATCCCAGAAGTACTACCCCAATCACGGCAATACTTTCACTTTCACTTCAGCGAGTCAGTACAGGATGAGAAACGCTGGGGCACCTGACATCGGGTGGTCCGAGGAGGCAGATACCCTAAGAGGTCCGTTCTTATGAACTCACCCCACGGTAAAGGAAGAGGTTGTCTTCCGTTGATCTCCTAGAGAGAGAGAAAGAGGGGGAGGGAGGGAGAGAACAGGGACAGAGAGTCAGAGAGAGAGAAAGAGGGTAATTTCCTGTATGTCGTTCTTCCGTCTACAGATGTTATATCCTTCTCTCAAACGTGGTCTTTGGAGGATATGACCGTGGAACTAGACTTCGAAGATCAGAGGTCTAGACACTCTTTTATTTAAAGACAGCAAATTCTGTTGATCAAATACCATAAAACAATGTCTCCGGACTCGTCTGGTTCTGTATCTTATTCTTAACATGACCCGAAAACATAAGTAAATTAGGAATATTTATACTTCGGGTTCGTACCAAATCACCAAAAAAAGATTACAGAGTTCGTTTTCTATCATCAACATATACGTAAAAAATAACATTTTCAACTTTTATGTCTCTTATTTTACAATGTCAAGGATAGGGATGGAAGTTTGTTCCACGAATAAAGTGTGGTCAAGGTATAATTTACGTTGTATCACGTGGTCTCTCTGTGTAGGTCGTTTTTTTAAGGGAACCCTTGAGATATGACCAACTCTACTATTGGATCAAGAATAGTACATTGTTAGAAATTGAGGAACATAAATTACGATACTGAAAATGAGAGAATTTTATTGTTACAACGAAATCGAGATCGATAAAGAGGGGAATAATAGTTAAGTCTTTCTTCTTAAATAGAAAAATACTGGAAATGGATAGTGATCGACAGAAAAACCTACAAATTGTTAATAAATGATACTGTCCCCTTTGACGATTACTCGTCTATTGTAATATATATGTTATAATAGAAAAATAGAAGACAAAAAAAATTTCCTTAAATAAAAAATCCCGTTAAAATACAAGTGTTATAGTACTAGAAAAGTACTTTACTGGTCTGTCGAAAAGGAAGGGTGACTCTCTACCTAATTTAAAAAAGAAACAGACAAAAATAATATTTCCACTCCAAATAATACTCCTTTGAATCTTTTATGTCTTTTACCCTTTTGGGTGGTTGTTATGGTAGTGAATTCTTACAATTGAAAAAATACATCTAGTAAGTTCATAAAAAAAATTAAAGAAAATTACCGTAATATAAGATATCCTAGATTTGAACAATTTTGCGATTCATCTATGATGATAGTTTAAGGGAAAGTTTCCATATACTTATTATGTGTGTTGATCGCATAGTTTCACGAGTATTAAATTATTAAAGTACAACCGATTTGGTTGTACCTCATAACGTGGAAGAAACAATGGTTAAATTGTTCTTTTGCAATGAGTAGTTACAAATTGAAACATACCGAAACTAAAGGTCAGTACAATTTGTAAAACTGTGTAAATAATCTGTAAACACAAAGAATAAGACACTTAAAATATAATGATAGAGACCAGATTAACCTTCTTCATTTACTAAAACAATACCTAAAGTTTCTTGAGAATATGTAACATGATGATCGAGAAACAATCCTAATAACGTTTATCAAAAACATCAAACTGAGTTATAATTAACATCGTTAAAAAGTACAGGTATTCGAATTAAAAAAATAAATGAGTTTAGATCTTGAGAAAAGGAATACCGAGGACAAAAACTCAGTAGTAGTATTATTATTAATCTCTGAATAAAGGGTGGTGTTATATTAAGTGAAAGTAAAACATATCAGTTTACCTATTCAAGAAAATCAAAAACTTTTAAAGATAACAATAATAAGGCTTTGTCCTTTTAAAAATCTAATCGTTGTGGGCATAAAAGGAAATATAAAATAATGAAAATTATCCGATTTAAGAAAATTTCAAAAATCTTTTTTAAAAATCAAATATCTCATTAACAGTCTTTCATCTCTGAAGGGGAGAGAGGAGGGAGGTAGGGTAAGTGTGAGTTAAAGAGGATAATAATTGTAATACGTAAACACATTATGTCAACAATGTTACCTACTTAGTACAATTATATAATAATAATTGATTTTAGGTGTCCAAACAATCCTAAGTGGGAAATATTACATATCAAGATACCTAAAACTATATACGTATTACAATATACAGATGGTAATATATATATATATTATCAAAGTGAAGAGATTTTGACGGGACACGGGGTGAATAAGTAGGAATAGAGATGATAGGTTTTTCTTGTCTTAGGTAGCCTGTTTTTGAGGGAGTAGAAGGAATTAGACTTGATTAGATATGGATGTGGATAAAATAGTAAGAAGAGAGTTGAACGAAAGAAATCTCTTGGACAGGGAGGATAAAGTTAACCAGATAAAAATTAAAGTGATTAAGAAAGAAGATGGTCGAGTTTATATAAAACTTGAGAGATCGTTTGAAAAGTAAAATCAATATAAAAAGTCGAGGTCTTAAATACAGGTCGAATAAAAAAATATTAAAGAGAAATAACCTTAGGAGATAAACCAATCTGTCTACTTACCTATTTCTTCTACACCAGGTATTTACGTCACCTTATAATGAGTCGGTATCTTTCCCTACTTTCATCCAGTAAACATCACTACACCTACTTGGACTACAGACAGTACGTCTCACTTCATTCAGTCTTTCTCTTTTGTTTATAGCATATAATTGCGTATATGTACCTCAGATCTCTTTACTGTGACTATTTGGACAAACGTCCCGTCCTTATCTCTGTGTCTACATCTGTTGTCCGAACACCTGTGTCCCTCCCCTCTTCCTCTCCCTACTTAACTCATTGTGACTGTATATATGTGCTGGTACTGACCTTATCGATCACCCTTCGACGATATACTGTGTCCTTCGGGTCGGGTCACGAGACACTACTGGATCTCCCTACCCTATCCCCACCTGACCCTCCCTCCAGGTTCTCCCCCCGTTAAATACGTTCGTATATCAACTGAGTGAAACACCATGTCGTTTTTGATTGGGTCGTAATATTTCGTTAATAAGAGGCTAAATTTTTATTAAAAAATTCTTATTTTACTTTTTTTTACGGTTATGTCTTTACATCTTTAGTTATCCTACCAATTTGTCTATTGTCCTTTTACGTTTGGTGTTTTACAACCATGTTGAGATAATTATAGTTTGTATTATCAGTAATTCCATTGTTTTGAATGACTTCTAAATTTTCCAGTATTGTTACTCCGTCCCGTTTCCGATTGTCTCTGAACGGTTTACTTAAGTGACCAGTAACTTTTGTGGGAAAAGTTTGTTATGTTCTCTACTGAGATGTGTATCTGTAGTGGTCTACCAGTTATAGCTTTAGTCTAACTAATATAAGAAACGTCGGTTTCTACCTCTACGAGATTTGTCGGTCGTTTTTGTTCTGGTTTTCGACTGATCGAGTCTAGTATTTAAGGAATAATGGTTTGAGTCTGAATTTGACTTTTTTCATCCCTTTTGGTGATTTGGTGAGTCCATACCGGATTTAGTTTAGGGAATGTTAATATGTCACCTTCACTATTTATCTAAGTTACCTAATCTAGACTATCTTACGTACTTCTTGATACCTGTCTCCAAACACTGTAACATGTCTCCGGTACTAGTTTTGGTGGAGGTCCTTTATATTTACGTTTTTTCGTTTTACCAACAGACTACTCCAGAATGTTTATCGATTCTTTTCTTTTTTCGTTTTCCGTTTCCTCTTTTCCTTTCAATGTGGGTAGACTTACCTCTCAAGGTTTCTTATCGTTCCTCTCTATTCTTTTGGAAGGAGTCACTGGTTACGTTTCTTTCTCCTTTTGTTATCTTACCCTTTCTGATCCCTAGAGAAGTTCTTCTAATCTCTATGGTTCTCTTGTAAAGTACGTTTCTACACGAGTTATTTACCATACCTTGATTGTCTTCGTCTTCTATAATTCTTTTCCACCGTTCTTGTGTGTCTTCTTGATATGTTTTTTCTAGAATTACTGGGTCTTTTGGTGCTACCACACTAGTGAGTGGATCCCGGTCTGTAGGACCTTGCGCTTCAGTTCACAAGGAATCCTTCGTAGTGATGCTTGTTTCGATCACCTCCACTACCTTAAGGTCACCTCGATAAAGTTTAGAATTTTCTACTACGATAATTTCACAACGTGAGTTATACGGTCGTTTAAACCTTTTGAGTCGTCACCGGTGCCCTGACCTTTTCCAGTCAAAAGTAAGGTTAGGGTTTCTTTGCGTTACGGTTTCTTGTAAGTTTAATGCTGTATTAACGTGAGTAGAATGTGTGATCGTTTCATTACGAGTTTTAAGAGGTTCAATCCGAAGTTATCATGCACTTAGCTCTTGAAATCTACAAGTTCGACCTAAATCTTTACCGTCTCCTTGGTTTCTAGTTTAACGGTTGTATGCGACCTGTATCCTTTTCGTTCTCTCAAGGTCTTTTTGTAGGTGATGACGAAATAACTGATACGATTTCGGAAACTGACACACCTAGTGTTTTTTGACACCTTTTAAGAATTTCTCTAACCTTATAGTCTGGTGGAATGGACGGAGGACTCTTTAGACATACGTCCAGTTCTTCGTTGTCAATCTTGACCTGTACCTTACCTAAGAAAGGTCCAACCTTTTCCTCATGCAGTTCCGACATATAACAGTGGAACGAATAAATTGAATATACGCCTCATGTAGTACGTTTTACGGCCCGACCTACTTCGTGTTCGACATTAGTTCTAACGACCCTCTTTATAGTTATTGGAGTCTATACGTCTACTGTGGTGGGAATACCGTCTTTTACTTCTCCTTGATTTCTCGGAGAACTACTTTTACTTTTTCCTCTCTCTTTTTCGACCGAATTTTGAATTGTAAGTCTTTCATTTCTAGTACTGTAGGTCAGGGTAGTGAAGTACCGTTTATCTACCCTTTTCTTACCTTTGTCACTGTCAGAAATAAAGGAACCCGAGGTTTTAGTGACGTCTACCACTGACGTCGGTACTTTAATTTTCTACGAACGAGGAACCTTCTTTTCGATACTGGTTAGATCTGTCGTATAATTTTTCGTCTCTGTAATGAAGTGACTGTTTCCAGGTAGATCAGTGTCCATACTAAAAAGATCATCAGTACATACATACACTCTCAACCTGACATTTCTTTCGACTCACGTCTTCTTAACTACGAAAACTTGACACCACAACCTCTTCTGAGAAGTCTCAGGGAACCTGACGTTCCCCTAGGTAGGATTTCCTCTAGTCAGGACCCACAAGTGACCTTCCTGACTACAACTTCGACTTTGAGGTTATCAAACCGGTGGACTATGTTTCTCGACTGAGTAAGCTTTTCTGGGACTACGAACCTTTCTAACTTCCATCCTCCTCTCTCCCTGTTGTCTACCAACCTACCGTAGTGGCTGAGTTACCTGTATCCAAACCCATTTGAGGCCCTCAACCACTATCTGTCCCTCCGGTCCGCACGACACCAAATACCCCAACGTTTCTCAGCCTGTGCTGACTCGCTGACTGGACTTTACTCGATTAGTTCTGTCACACTGTAAGTAGAATCCCTACTGTCTATTTAGGAGGTTTATCTTGTATGTCTTTGTCTGGGTTTGAATATACCAGTACTCTAAAAACTGTTTTCACTGGTTGGTTAGGTCACCTCTTTCCTTCATGAAAACAAAACACAACGAAAAATTGTTTACGACGAGTCTATCTATCTATGGGTACACCCTTTTTTTTATTTTTTCTTTAGAGTTTAAAACACTATCGTGTATGTTTTTAAGGTTCACATTTTTGTTTGAAAAACAGTATTGTATGCGTTTTCAGTAAAGATCTATCTAGTATCCGGATTAACAATTCCATTTTGGTATGTCGAAACTCTTCTTTTATATTCTTTTATAAAAACAAGTTTTATGTTGTTCAGGGGATGTATACTTCGAAGTTAAACGTTTGAAAGTTTTTATACTTACACGCACTGTCGGGGACATGTGGTCGACAACATTGACATGATGACACGAAAAATTCCATAATATGACTTTTAATAAATAAATAAAAGCCAAACAAAAAATACATGTACAATAAACATACTTTTCATAATCTTTGGTTAATGTAATGTTAGGATGCTACAGTTAACACAGTCAACCCATGGATCCGATTGAAACAACCTGAAACTTGTTTGACCTGAATACTTGTGTGAGAGTCTTACCTTGAACAAGTACACATCCCCTGAATGGGATGTATCCGTTCTTAAAAAATATGTCCATTGTCTTTTGTTATTGTTATCTTTTGACTGTTATATCTAAGATAGTTTTATAATTTAACGACGAGTAGTTTTCTTAAAAATTCTCACTTTTTCATTACTTAACCCTCTTTTATAATATATATCATATACATTTACATATATACACGAGCATATCACAAACAATATATGTGTATATTGTCCAATATAAATTTTTTAAGATGTTGAGTTATTACTCACCTGTTCTTTGTTTAATTTTTACCTGTTTTCAACATGTAAAATAACTTTGTCAAAAAGTCAAAGAATACTTCATTTTGTATTTGTGTGGTATACTAGGTATTAGAGAGAAGTTATAAATGGGTTCATTTAACTTTTGTATAAGTGTATTTTTCTATATGTACTTCAAAATTTCACGGAATAAATAATAAAGGGATATAACCTTTGTTATATCTACAGAAAGTTTTTTTACTTATCTATTTGATCCCATCGTACCTTATAATAAGTCGTAAGTTTTCCATATCTACTTAGAGTCCCGAAGGGTCGACAGTGTTCACCATTTCTTAGACGGACGGTTTCACCCTTTCCATTCTCTGTCCCTAAGCCCTTCTAGGGGACCCCTTCCTATACCGTTGACTGAGGTCACAAGAACGGACCTCTTCGGGTCTCTGTCTCCTCGGACCACCCGATGTCAGGAATCCCGTCGTCTCAGCCTGTGTTAACTTCGCTGAATCGTGCCGTGTCGTGCCTATGTAGAATTTATGTAAAACGATCCACTTTCGGTGTACTGGTGTTCTCGATGTGTCATACACTTAGGTAAATATACTACCAGACCTTTTTCCATATCCCTGTCTTTTCTCTAGACACCAGAGACCTCGACCCTCTCCCATTTCTCAACTGACGTTACTCCGGTACGTTCCATTATCTCTATAAAAGTCCCACTATCTTTTTAGAACACACCATGATATTAACACCTACGTACTAATACGTAAACAGTTTTGGGTATGTTGACGGGGGGTACCTCTCACAGAATAACATACGTCTAATTTTTTTTTTAGTTGGTCGTACAGACCCCTTTGGTACTATCTTACTTCTGATGCCATTTACTTAGATTGAGACAATGTTTACACCATGTTAAATTGATTTCTTTAAACTCTCTTTTCTTTGTCTGAATAAAATGTTTTGACCAAACAGATCTATGACAAAATTTCTATTATTTTTTACCTGGACATGTGTGACATGAGAATAACCATGTATACAAAGAATACTCCCATACTTAGACATTAAGACTTGGATGTAAAGTTGACATTATCCCGTCTTTTTTTAATCGTTCACCTAATATCTATTACTGTCAGTCTAAAGAGATGGTTTCTTTCTTCAATGTTTATTCGCGACTTTCACTTAACCAAATAGTGACGGCGCTGTTTAACGGTGTTGGAATTACAACAACAAGTCAACGATTCAGTATAGACTGAGAACCGCTGGGGTACGTCACGTCGTACGGTCCGAAGGGGAAAGAAGTGGTGGAGGACCTCGAACGAGTTTGAGTGCAGGTATCTCAGCCACTACGGTACGTTGGTAGAGGAGGAGACAACAGGGGAAGAGGAGGACGGGAGTTAGAAAGGGTCGTAGTCCCACAAAAGGTTACTAAACCAAGAAGTGTAGTATAATGGTAAACTATTTGACCGTAGGACTGGACCCAGAGTTACCCGATTTTACTTCCTCAGACCACTGATATCCTCTACAGATAAGGGAACGGAAAAGGACGAAGAACTCCGGTGAGTGTAAGGAACCAAGTACCTCGGAAAGGAGTTATAAGTTTAGATCGTTACAACGTAGAGACAGAAAGAACGTGTCAGTGTAGACGAAGATTGAGGGTGAAACCGGAGAGAAGGTTAAAATTCCTGAGAACGAATATAACCTTGGTAGGTCTATTGGATCTTCTTATAAACACAAAATTCTAGTCAACTAATCTTTAGATGTAAGGTATACGTTAGATTACAAGGATACAACATATTCCTTTGTATAAGTGTCCGAAGTCCCTAAACTTACACAGGTAAAAACCTCCCCCCACCGTAATAAGACTGGTGGTGTCTCCTCATTACTATTTTACTTGGGGTATCACGACTTAATCTCATTCTCTATAATCACGTTTGAGTACAAATACAAGTATGTATGTGTCTATATCTTATTTTATATCTATACCCACACATACGAGTCTGAAGGATCGAGACAGGCGATCTTCGTTATTATAGGGTGATCGTTGTTCGTGTCAATCCGTATCTATCACAAGATATGTGGTAGGAAGTCATTTTCATTGGTTCAGAGAAACTTCTTTACCCACTAAGATTCTGACCCCGTACCTTTTATGTTCCACTGGGACCTCATATAACACCACGGTTTTTTGTGAAATTTTCGGGGTCTTCCCTATCCCGGTACAGTTTTCCTATGTCCCGGGTTGGACTTTCTCAAGGGTCATTGACTTCAAACTCTTTGTTTGATTTATTACTATCATAACATAAAATTGAATTTCTTATTCACTCGGGTATGACCATATTTATGTATTAACTTATTACCCCCTCCTTTCCCGTTGGGAAAGAATGTCTACTTAAAGTTAATTATTTGTATCTTCCTTACGTCCATTTTCTTTTCAGTGGAATCTCATCGTCTTACGAAAATCCACTTTAAGTGACTATTTACGGTTTTAATCACTTACTTTGAAATTCCTCTTTACCCTATAAACGTAGAGAGAGTTTATAATATTGAAGGACACCAATTCTTTGTAGGGATTCAATAGACCATAAGAAGGGAGATCCTCTGTCTCAAATTAATAGGAGGTGAATTTATACCCACTCTGAATCACTGAACAAATATAATCTTTATGATACTTAACTTTGTCATACACATATGCATCACTCATAAATACAATGACACTTCTCATGGAAGTGTCATATTTTGGATCTTCTGTAGTGAAACTGGTTCACCGGTTCCAATCGTAGTGGTGACCATTTAAGTAAAGGACATAGGAAACTATACGACTCTCCCTGTGAAACGAAGACGCCATAAGAAGGGGAATTGTATAATAGGGTTACATTAGAGTTCTTTCGTAGTCTGTTTCGGTCTAACTCCCTGGAACATGTTTTATTAACTGGTTACCAGAAGTTTTCATTGTTCCAATACTTTTTGTTCCTTTCCACTCTTTGACAGTATCTAACCTCCCTTGATTCCTTGATACGTTCATTTATGTCACACCGTAGGACGTAAACTAGGATCCTGTCTTTATATAAAAGTCGAAATAAGTCTTTTGACACTTCTAAAAATATTATTGTAAAAAACCATCTTTTGTATCAATAATTTAATTGTTAAAGTTAACTTGTCATAGGTATCTTGTAGTTCTTTACTATTACGAGTCATGTTAGATTATTTTGTCTCATGTAAAATCTGAATAATTATGATCTTGTCTAATTTTAATTTTTAATCGTAGATTTTTACCAGTTCTACCTTAATTCTGTTGTATATTCGATACTGTACAATTGATAGACCTATAATTTCCAAACTCACAGACTCACTAGTTTCCACTTCCCCGAACTTTCACCGTCTTTGAATTTACTGTCCGTTTCTGTAATGCCGGGGACTTGTTGTAAACTAATAATCGTCTGATGACAATACACATCCGATCAACCGGACAGAACTCTTTTTTTTTTTTTTTTGAAGTGCACTGTTTTTTTATTACCCGTTATAGTCACTCTGTCACGATTTAACCAGTTTCCATAAGTTCTACTATTTCACCCGGATCTCTTCGGGTACTCCCTCGTTTCCGACATCAATTGACCAACTATAGTGATAGTCGAAGAGTTGTAACACAGAGTCTCAGGGTTCTCCCAGTGGTCTTTGTAACGTTTCTGTTCCTTAAGGTTGGGAACCACTAAGGGTGTAAGAACCTTTCGTTTTTAACCTTTAAAAGGAAAAAGAAATGACCGGTAAGAGATCTTATACCCAAAAATTGATTTCCTAAAGTGGATAATCTTATTTTTTTTTTTCTTATACAAACCCTTAAACATCTCCGTAAAACCAATAGTGTTACCAACCCTCTAGACTGTAAATCACCTATGTCCGATCATTACGACGACGACGATTCAGCGAAGTCATCACAGGTTGAGACACTCTGAAGTATCTGCCTTCGGGTGGTCCGAGGGGGTAGGGACCCTAAAACAAGACTTTATCTACCTTATTAGGGTATATTTCTTTTTAATAGGACATAGGATGTGTCAAAAGTTTATAAGACCATATCGGATTTATCGTATGGACTCTTTTTAACAAATATTAATAGACTTAGAACAGAATAGAGTTGTTATCAAAAATAGGACGATCAAAGGATATAGACAAAAAAAATTACAAAAGAAAAGAATATATATATTACTGATGGTTGGGAGAATGAAAAGAAATTATATTTGAACAAGTAAAACTAAACCACGTTAGTACGTAAAGTAATACAACAAACCATATCAGTACGGGAACGTAAAAATATAACTTTATTTATAGTAAAATAATATTTAATGAAAGGTACCTAAAGAGTAAATATAAAGTCAATCCAATAATATAACTAAAAAATTTTAATACATGTATCCATCCAATATAGTAGATACTTGAAGTAAAGTCCTATCACTTCCCCCTCAGTGTTTTATAAACAATAGTTCTCCCTCGTAATACAGAATATCCTTACTTTTGATGACTAGATCACGATTCTTATTTTCTACTTATGTCTATTATTCTTTCCGAACTCCAACAACTTTAAGTATAATAATGGTTTCACCCTCCATGGTTAGTAACCATACTCACTCGGTACCTTCGTTTTTCAAAGACGAACTCTTCTGAGTAATGATCAGACGTGGTCCGGAAAAAGTAGTCGAACAGTAAAATAGGAGTGTCGTTAGAACATACCATCCATGATGATAATAAAGTTAAAAAGTCTACTTCATTAACCTGGAGTCTCTCTACTTCCGTCAACAGATTCAAAAGAATCAATGACTCACCGTCTTAGATCTCATCTTGAGTTCAGACAGACTATGGTTTCTGTGTACGAAAGACAATAGGATGAGTCCAATAGGTTCTCGTTCGACCCCTTCTTTCACGACCTGTAGGGGCAGGGAGATGTCCTTTGTCGGACACTCACAGGTACTCACCCCTAGAAAGTCGTAAAAAACTCGAGATTGAATCAACCTATTTATTCTACATTTCTTTCATGTTCCAATTTCACCTTCTTCCCCTCTTTTACCATCTTTGACCCCTTATCGTTCCTGTCAACATACACACAAACAGACACACACAGAAACACAGGGTAACACAAGGTACACACAGACTTCCTTTAAAGTTTTCGAAATGATTTCCGGACGATGGATGAGACACGTACCGGTTTTCGTTCCTTTCTGTAAATTCTGTATTACTTTACGACCTTGGTCTTTGATCAGAACCTCCTCCACCCTCCCCTTCCCCGGTCTCGTGTCTACTTTCCTGTGTAGATAAACTGTCTTCGGTCTCTAGGGACTCTTTTACCCTAACGTTGTACTCTCTTTAAACCCCTCGTCTTACCTCCCCAGTAGGCGGTCGTAATGACACATTCCGGTCCTACTCTGGTAAGAATGGTGACTCGTTCTCACTCTCCTCCCTCATTCAACTCTCCGGTTCTTCTGATCTTTTCCAAACCCTGTGCTGCACCCGTGCTTATTTGGGTTTCTTAGTTGTTATTTACTTATTTTCTAACACCTCGACGGACGTCCGAAGACCACTTCAATTCGACGTCCCTAAATACGTAAACAACTAATGGGTGAAACACGCGATGGGTATCATTTATAAGTTGGGGTCCGTCGACGGAGACGGTGGAGGGGTGAGAACCGGGGGGTCGGTTGCAAGACAGAGTAAAAAAGGATTCTACACTTGTTAGACTCGTTGTTTAATACTTCTGCCTCGTATGTGTATATCCCAAACGACAATATTAGTTTTAAATGTTGTTTTGATTAGACTGTGTATAAATTACTATACGTATTAACAATAACACGACCCACCGTTAATCCGTATTTAACATTTGTCAAGCGTATTTACGGACATTAATCTTAATGAAGGCGTGTCAATTTAGTTTAAGAGGCAAAGAAAAGACTCAAACAGTCGAGAACATATAAGGAGTAGACGTGGGTGCAGTCACCACGTGTATGACTCGACAGTAATTAGTAGTGGAAGTTCGTGAACAATAACAGTTTCCTATTTTAGACTCTAGACCAGGTTGTCACTAGAGACTGACGGTGTGCATCCCGGGTAGACTTCACGGGACGTTCTCGGTCGGGAAAGGGCACACCAGGAATCAGTCGGAATTTTCCATCAGACACCGGGGAGAGATCCCTAAAGTCCACCTTTCCCTCCTCTCTTGGGACCGATCTCTACCGTTGTACCCCCTTCTTTACCTAAGACTTAGACTAATAGACCTTGAGGTCCCTGTTCACGTGGTGTTCCTTTCCCCTTTACCAATTTAAATCGTGTATGTGTGGGAGGAGAGACGGGGAATAGGATACTTTACTGATTACACTGGTAGAAACGTTGACAGACATTCCCTTATCTAAGTATGACTTTTCTTTTGGAACGACGTAGGATTGAGATCGTCGTAGGGAGGAAGGTAAGTTACTTCGATTAAGGACTTTACGGAATTTTAAGGACCATATGTGACGAAAAGGAAACGGTAATTTTTAATTACCAAAATTTTTAGGTCTCCTTCGATCGTATAACTACCCTTATACCCAAGTATCTGATTATAAATTTCAGTCTATGTGGTCCTACGGTCGTCACTTTAAAACCATAAATATGAAAGACTTGGAGTTTAAAGAGTAAACATTTTGCTACTAATATTATCATAGATAGGGTATAACAACACTTCTAAAGAACCCTAGTACATACATTTTATAATCATGTAACGGATCTCGTATCATTCTAAATTGATAGTCGACGTAAATAATAATTTACATAATCACGAAAAAGATAATGACACTGACGGGGAGGTACACAAATGAAGACATCCTTCGTCTTGACGTCCTTTACTTACATACTTTACGATCACCACTTTAGACCTATAACTTCGGTGTCTACTGGAATTTAGTTTCTCTTGTCGTGTCTACCAAGTCTGGGAGTAGATATAAGGTTAAAACAATCTCCCTCCAACCACGGCTGAACCATGTGTCACTTTGGACCGTAAATCTCCTCTGGTTGATTCTGATCTAATTATACCATGAATCTTTGAAGCAAATTAGTGGTTTTTACATAATTGACTTGGAGGTCACACAACGTCTTCATTATATTTGTTTCATTAAATCCTCCCCTCTCTTGTACACGTCGTTCATACTGTTCCCACGATTATCTCAACCTAGGAGTCGTGTCACCACCGAGGGTACTACCTGTTTCATGTGTAGAAACGAATCCTCCAAGTCCCTTCCAAAACTCCTTTGCTAGAAGTTTACTTACATCGTTACATGATTTACTATACACAAATTTGTAAGTCACAACAAGGTCTTTATAAAAAGGTATATCGACTTAAAAGACTCGGATGAAAAACGAAGGATTTTATCGTACCTAAGGTATCGGTGCTAACATCGATGGTGACAAAGTATTGTTCCATGAGGTGTTTAATCACCTTATTTCGTTGTTGACTTAATACAATTACTTAAGACACCCAGTCTTTAAACCTCCCTAGTATCGTCCCTACCTTACAGAGACGGAGATTTTCAGACCCGGGAGTCGAACTTTTTTGAAATACTAACCTCCTCCGGTTTCTCAATCCTTCACCTTAGTAGAGATTCATAGAAGAGAGTGTATCGACTGTCGACTCCGACCAACAGTGACAGTGGGTAACAATTACGAGGTCAGTACGAGGTAACTAGGTTCGAAAGTACCCAGAAGGTATAAGTTTTCTTCCCTGTATCTAGGGTGGAGAGTTACCTTCCTTACAGTTTCTTGAGTTCTATAAATTATATGAGATATCCGGAACATATCGATAACGAAGACAGACGGATCCCTGATAGTTGGTCTTGTGGAGATTGCACCGAAGAGGTATACTGAATCAGAAGAAGCGGCGTACTACTGGGGTTCTCTCGGTCTGAAGAATGGACAGTAGATTCACATGGTTTTCTTTCAAATGTCACTTGTTTCGTTTTCGACTTAGAGTAAAGTACAGTATCGGAACCTTCAGTGAGGGACATAAGACCCACAATGATAACACGGGTCCCCGGAAACAAAATGAGATAACCAGAAACTCTAATTCTTCTCCTGTAGTGAGGATAGAAAACTACCGTCCTTATAGTTTCTTAAACACCTATACAAAGTTTGGGAGAAATCGATGAGTAAATAGTTTTGATGTCGGAGACTTATAGAATGGGTAACTGGTTGGTTCCTCACTCCTAGGGTTTTCGGAAACAAGTAAATAAGTAGTTTATACGTAACTCACGAATGATAACCCATCCGTGTCTCCAAGACCCTCTGTCCGTACTTTTTGTCTTTATATGTTTACCGATTAGTGTTGAAACGATCCACGATTCCATTTACTTCTCTATAACTTTACTTCAAATTGGTCTACCCCCACTACCACGACTGTCTCTTCAATTAAATCTACCTCACCGGTCCGTCACAGGATAGACTACAGTTAAATTCCTCTCTTGTCTCCTATTCTCCCTCGACTGAGTCAGTTCAAAACTCCTTCTCATAAGTTTCGTTTCCTTTATCGTATATACTCGTAAGACTACGTCTTTTGCAAAATGTCTAAGTTCTTTGACTTTCTCCTAGAGTATACACCGGTCTCTTGTATCTTATTAACACACACTAATTCGACCCTAATTTGAGAATCTTCATGTTATTCAGGTAAAAGGTAACCGGATAAGGATAATGTGTGGACGAAACACAGGGTAGTATAATTAACAACAACAGTCTTCCTAAAATCATTCCCTTTGTACCATTAATTCATTATAGTTTCCTTTATACCAAGAACGTTTTCTTATTCCATCTAGGTCAGACCAAAATAACAAACCCGACGGTAATCTTCGGTCGACGACCTGTCGTCCTGAGTTTCGAAGGTCTTCGACGAATTAGTTGATTATATATTAAAACCACGGGTCGAACATAAAACGAACGGTTTCCACTATCATTCGACTCCGGGACCGTTTTGACTCTTCGGGGTCTTAGAACCAGAGATCGAAGACGAAAGTCAACAGTCTGACGACATACTAATAAACCTATGGAGGAACCAGTTATAACCTGAAGGAACCTCCGAGTCAACCATTCCTTAAACGGACATCACGTCCTCTGGGTCCAAACTAGGGACCCAACCCTTCTAGGGGACCTCTTCCCTGACCGTTAGGTGAGGTCATAAGAACGGACCTTTTAAAGTACCTGCCTTCTCGGACCACCCGATGTCAGGTACCCCAACGTTTCTCAACCTGTACTGACTCGTTGATTGGTCTCTTCCGTTACCGTGGGGTGAGGTCATGAGAACGGACCTTTTAGGGTACCTGTCTCCTCGGACCACCCGACGTCAGGTACCCAGCGTTTCTCAGCCTGTGCTGACTCGCTGAAGTGAAAGTGAAAAGGGAAAGTACGTAACCTCTTCCTTTACCGTTGGGTGAGGTCATAAGAACGGACCTTTTAGGGTCCCTACCCCCTCGGACCATCCGACGGCAGATACCCCAGCGTGTCTCAGTCTGTGCTGACTTCGCTGAATCGTCGTCGTCGTCTCGTTGATTGCGAAAGTGAAAGTGGTCATAAAGAAATGACAAAGTTTCGTTCTTTCCCGGTTTACTGTAGGTTATTGTTACTAGTAATAGTTTTACTATTGATGATTTTATTATTGTATATAACTCATAAATATACGGTTCCCAAAATGTACGGTTCACAATAGAGAAAATTAGAAGTATTATCGAATGACTTGATTCCATCTATGATCATAAAAGTAAAATGTGTACTCTCTAAACTTCTAGTCCCTCAGATTAAATGATCAGATTCCAGTTTCTCGGTTCCGAGTCTTCGATCAGACTCACCACTCGGGTAAGAACATTCGTACTGACTTATCACATTAAGAAAGTCTACCACTTTTTGTGTTTATTCGTGGACCTTTAAAACGTGTACGTCACGGGGATGTCGACTTATAAATGGACTTAAAAAGTGAAATAGGTCTACAAACTGAAGTACAGTTTCCCTGAAGGGAACACCGAGTCGACCATTTGTTAGACAGACGTTACACCCTCTGGACCCAAGCTAGGGACCCACCCCTTCTAGGGGACCTCTTCCCGTTCCGATGGGTGAGGTCATAAGACCGGACCTATTAAGGTACCTAACATATGAGGTACCCCAGTGTTTCTTAGCCTGTGCTGACTTGCTGAAAGTGAAGTGAAGTGAACTGAAGTACATCCGATCCAACTTGACACCGACCGAACAATTTTTCATAGATAGGAAAGAATTCCGTTATGGAAGTGTGAGATTAAGTCCAAAAAGGAGTTTCCTAAAGGATAAACGTAAGACCAAATTCTTAGTTCAGGAATTTGAGTGTGTTTGGTGGTAAATCACGAAGTCAATAGGAACCTCTCGTACCGAATATTAGTCGAAGGGATTCATGAAACTTAATTCATTATACGTCTCTTGTCGAACGGAAATTATCTAAAGGAATGGACTAGAGTTACCCCGGGACAGAGTCCATAATTTCCCTTCTTTTGGTTAATCAAGATTAACGACGAGAGGTACCTACAAAACGGAAGAGTAACCGTCTACCAGTGACCACAACGTCTCCTCCGTTACTGTTTAAAAGATCCACCTTTATAGGGAGAGGTACAAGAGCAGTATGAAGAGAGGGTGGTTACGTAGGATGTTAAGTGTATAGATACTATGGACACTGAGGTCTAAATCCTTATGCCCATAATCTTTAACTACTAGAAGAGTTATCTCCGGTCAAGGTAAGGGTCTTTCAGTCCGTAAACTAGAAGGGAACCAAATCAACTTGTTTGCAAATGACCTATTCTCGACATACAGACCTTGACACATCCATCAGATGACCAATCTGACCTTTCAAAAGTACCATTTAAGTCTACTTGGAATGACAAAAACACGAGTGTTTCCATGATATACGTATCATCCACAAATATAAATTTAAAGAAAACTTACTGACACAATTTCTATAATTAATTAGTACGACAGAAGGGTATCGGAAGTTCCGACAAGACGGGCGCCCTAAGAGATCCGTTCTTATGACATACGTTCTGTCGTTTTTTCTGTGTCTACACATATCGCCTGAAAACCTGAGTCTCCCTCTCCCTCTCCCACCCTACTAAACCCTCTTATCGTAACTTTGCACATATGATAGTACATTCTTAGCTTAGTGGTCAGATACAGGCTACGTCCTATGTCGTACGAACCCCGACCACGTGCCCCTACTGGGTCTCCCTACAACACTCCTCCCTCCACCCTCCCCCCAAGTACAAACCCTAGTGTACATGTGCGCACCACCTAAGTACAGTTACATACCGTTTTGGTTATGTCATAATATTTCATTTTATTTCATTTTTATTTTTCAATTTTTTTTTTTTCTTATGACCTTACCCATCGGTAAGGGCAGAGGTGCATAGAAGGGTTAGGTCCCAACTTGGACCGAGAGGACGTGACGTCCGTCTAAGAAATGGTAGACTCGGTGGTCCCTTCGGGTGATCAATTAATTAATGTAACGGAAAGATTTTTAAGTTCTATTACGAACGGACACTGTGATTCTTCTTTACAAGTTCTAAAGGGTCAGGAGTGGCGTTTAAGATGACAGTTTAAACGTGGTTCCGTTTAAAGTCTGAAAATCTTGACCTTTTTGTCGTCGTAATATATTGTCTTGTCAACCGATCTACAGTCGATACACTGGGTAAGGGATTGATTGACACACTGAAATGTGTTCAGTAAATTATTAACATAAATAAAAATTTACAAACGAACTTACGGGTAAGAAACAAATCAGGGGTAAGATCCACGACCTTTCTCGATCTCCACTTTCACCTCCATCTCTGTCTTTCCTTATTCTGTGCAAGAAACAGAATTTCTTAAGTAATAATTCACCTCTCTGTCTTTACATACATTTTATAATGACATATTGGACCAGTTAAATTTTATCTTTATATACGTTTCACGAAATCATCGGATCCTTTTTACTTCCGGATGGAAATGTCTCCAACCACTTTTTAGTCCATTACACAGTACCTTAGACACTGAGAAACTGTAAATTATAAACTCAACTTGGAACTTCATACTTTTGTTCAATTGGTTCCTCTCCACTCCGTCTCTGTTTTCACCTTTCTTACATACGGTTCAGTACCTCAGTATTTAACACACTCTAGAAATAAGGCTAGAAGTAACCGTTAAGAACACAGTCTTCAACTAATTTGTGTCTTCCCTACACTTGCTTAAAGGTAATATTCCTTCTCGTGGAACCACTATCATGTTCCTTCTCGGATTCTTTGGTAAGAGTGAAGTACGGGTCGGGGAACGGTCGGAAATTACAACGTGACGATACCGCCGGATTCTTCTTGTAGTCTATGTGTCGAGTATGAAAGGGGGAACCCAAAAGGTAAGATCTTTACCCTTACGTAGTTCAATAATCTTTAACGATACGATTGACCCACAACTCAAGGGGATAGGACCTACTATCATTGTTAAAAATTTAATTTGTAGATATGACACGTGTAAAAACCATAAATCCCACGATACCCCCTCTATGCTTTCATTATTACTGTTCCACGGATGGACATCTCTCTAACATTGACTGAACACTCTCTTCTCTTCGGAGACTTCATAGATCTTCATGAAGTACAAATTGTTAAACATATTAAATGTTCCTAAACAATTTAAACCACTTAAAAGGTTTCCATTAAAGAAATGTACTAAGAATGGAGTTTTTAATGTAAAGGGGACGTAAATAAAAAGATGGTTTCTCGTTAACTATAGTGGTTTAAGTATACGTAGAAAGATCTTGTCAGATACGTAGGTGTCGATTCATATGTATAAGAAAGAAATGGAAGATAAATGTGTTTACTACAGTATGATATGTGTAACGTAAAACGTCGAACGAAAAACAGGTGTATTATCTAGAACCTCGAGAAAGGTATTGTCGCGTACATCTCGACTAAGTAAGAAAGTACAACAAAAACAGATACTCACATGACATAATGTAACAGACCTACACCAAATGAAATAACTTGGTCATTCTGACCGAAATTAGAAAACAAGATTATTTACTATGACTTTACTTTTGATTTTGGTTAAAATTAGGGTAATGTAAAGATAGAGTACGTAAAAATAGATCTGAAATCTATCCTTTTCCTCTGTGTGACCCTAAAACTAACGTAATATAATGAAGAGAGGAAGAAGAATGGATTGTAGATTGAGTACGAGGGAGTTCTTTTCAGTAGACGTCATTATAGAAGGTATCAACTTCTGTTGGTAAGACCTGTGAAGTCCTAAGACCCGATGGGAGTCAATCACCTTTCTAGTTCCTGAACTACAATTTGTTTGGAACCCGAGTTTAAGTATAAAACAAACGTAACGACAGACCGACCTATCAGAACTCGTCCACTTAATTAGAGATCCTGGGTCAACACTATATACATTTCATCCATATTATTGTTATAGATGGAATGGTACCACGGTAGTCCCAAATCATGTTGTTAGAAATTTTCTTATCATATCACGAATCATGGATGTTTAACAAATTGTTTTCTTTCAGAGTATGGGAAAGACAAGTAATTACACCTCTTTCGAGTACCCTGTTTCCTTTTGTGTAGTTAAAGTGTAATTGATAAGAACTGGGACATCTTTCTAAAAGTGAAACAACCCTAAGAATCTTTCATGGTTCTCGATGATCTTTTTATTTGGAAAGAAAAGTGTTTAGTATGGTTAAAAGAGTCTCAATGAAAATGTAGGAACAAGGAATCTCTCATTTATTATCCCAACTCCCGTTCACATTCGTGACATATGTTTTCCCTTTCGTTGAAGTCATCCAAAAGTAAGACTTCGGGACTATCTTTAGGTATCTGTTACGGGTCTCTGGGTATTATGTCTGACTGATGACAGTCCACCCTCCTTCTCCATCTCTTCCGAGAGACAAAAGAACACTGTCTTCCTTAGGAGTATTACCACCTCTACTACACTCATATCCTTCGGTCTCAATCGTCTTTCCCCGGTTCCCGTTTATTTCTCCACGTATATTTTCTTCAATAGAGTCGATAAACGCATAGTCACGTCCGGTCAAAGTACTACCCGAAGTCTAGTGTCTTCTCCACCAGTTAGAGAAGTCGTCGTGTCTTACAATCGGTTTTTTACTCCTGGTACTCTTCCTACTCACGGTCTTTACGTCGGTGGGTTCTCCGTCGTCGATCGACATTCGTTGAGGTCACCAGGTACTCCGACCTTATTACGTTACCGAACGTCTACCGATACTTTACTAGTATTTTGTGATGTAGGTCATTCTTCGTAAGACATCGATGGTCTCGTCCTTTTTTTTTTTGTACTTATTTATTTTGACCGTTCGTGTTAGTCCCTTCCTTTATCCGTGTACTAGACTGTCGTTACAGGGGTCGTAGTAGTCGAGTTACCATCACCACATCGGTTAGAGATCCTTCCTCTTCACCGGTTCTTTCTTTATGTATCCTCTTACTTCTCTCTTTAGTCGGTTTTGGTGTCCATCCTAATGTTATAACGGGTACTCTCAGTCGTGTATCTACTGGTTTTTATGGGGTTTCTCTTCTATGACTTGTGGTACCTCTAAGGGTTTTGGGTTTTCCTATTTACGTCTTTAAACTCAGTATAAAAGAAGAAGTGACGATCGGTACTGACCCTAGATTTTTTTTTTCTTTCTTTCTTACTGGTAACTAGTTTAAGATAAAACTCTTTTTTTAGTTTGACGAATCTCCGTAGTATGTATAGTTCGTATTAACCAAAGAAGGACCTACAAGTTCTAAAAATTAATTATTGAAAGTGGTGTTAGGGTCTCCGGTAAACCTTTAAATTAGATACTGAAGTTAATAGGGAAGTATGGGATGTATATATCTTACATACCCAGGAACTTTGATACTAATACTGTGTACTTATACACGTATATAAAAAATTATCTCCTTTTTACAAGATAGCAACTTCTCAAATGAGACCAACAAAGATAAGGACGATCTCCACAATGGTAGTCATTACTTATAATACTTACTGAATGGACAATTAACATGTTTCAGACTAGTTTAAAAAAAGGACAAAATCTGTAAGATAAGGTTAATTTAATGTACTTGACGTAAAGTTTACACCTTACTATTAAGAATTTTGAATAAACTATCATTCAAGAGATTTGTACTCATCTCCTCCATATTACTTCACTCCCACTTAATCACTACCATCCGTAACAACAACAAACCAACAGTTCAAAACAGGTTGAGAAAACACTGGGGTATCTGACATCGGGCGGCCCGGGGAGACAGATACCCTAAAGGGTCCGTTCTTATAATCTCACCCAATGGCGAAGGAAGAGGTCCCCTAGGAAGATTGGGTCCCTATCTTGGACACAGAGGACGTAACACCCGTCTAAGAAATGGACCCTTCGGGTTACCATCCCTATACTATACCATATTATCTCAGTATAGATTTAAGTTTAAGGTCGAGACGGTGACTTACTACACACGGAAACTTATTCAGTGTAGTGAATAGACTGTCAAGGGAGTAGATGTCTTGTCTCATACGTAAGACGCATTGTACTAAAGGTGTTAGTGACCACGTATAATCCGTAGATTATGTAAGTAAGTTGGTAAGTTGTTGTGAATAACTCATGGATGACATACAGTTTGAGACACTTTTCACGAATTTTATTTTACCACTTTTTCAGTTCCTAAAAAAAATTGTTCAGTTCTCATGAGGACTCAAAGACCAAACTCGTTGACCAAGGTAAATAAAATTGTCTCCATTATATTTCTCTTCAAATCCCTTTTCTGTCAAGTTAAACCTCCATAATTCGAATACTACAAACAAATACTCTTAAGACTCACCTTTCCTCTTCGTCTGTCGACCTAAACTCTTATACCTCGGGTGTACTCTACCGACCTCATGTTATATTTAAATCCTTACTAGTCTTATATCTATTATGAGTTCGGTACTTTTACTTGTTCCACTGGACGTCTCTCTAATATCTATGTGTTCTTAACGATGGAACTTGAAATTCTAGGAGAAAGAGAATCCAGACAGTCCTCCTTTTCATTCCTATTCTCTAACTTTTCCTTCTCAGTCACTCTACCCTACATTTGGCCCTACTTTATGTTATTGTCTTCGACACAAAGTTTTTTCAATAACTAACACAATGTTCGACCATACCCCCATTCTATTTCTGTGTCTTATCAGAGAATACAAACCAATGTACCTATTATCTAAGTCATTTCACCACCTCTGACTTCACCTTGTCTCTTTAACTCACCATTGAGATCTGTCTATTTGTAACTGAAAGAGAAAGCGTACGACTACTCTTACTAGGTCGTATCTACCCAATAACTACTATGCATCCATTTACTCCTCCATTAAAAGTCTTACTTTAGAGGATATTTCACTCTCGCCTACCCTTTGTCTCGTTTTCACCTCCCAAATTTGAAACCATTCCCGTGCCTTTGAAGTAGAAAAATCTCATTCCGATCTCATTTATTACCGTTGGGTGAGGTCACAAGAACGGACCTCTTAGGGTACCTACCACCTCGGACCACCCGACGGCAGATACCCCAACGTGTCTCAGCCTGTGCTGACCTCGTTGAATCGTCGTCGTCGTCGTCTCATTTATCTGCGTCAATTCAACGTTGTAAATTAGAATCCTTCTACTACCTCATGTGAAATTACCAAAGACAAAAGAGTTACTTCATCTTCTTCTACAATACATTTTCACTTCTATTTCCTTCTGTATACCCTCCAAACTCCCGTCTCCTTTTTGACATTTTATCAGTATAAATGTTTACTTTCACGATAGGAAGATCTTGTTTGTGATTTTAAAGGTCCGTCATAACTCACCGTAAATTAGAAACTCTCGTGTGTAAATTCCACATTGACGTGACGAAAAAATCTACTAGAAATGTCCTTTACAAACTGACGATCCCACCTCATCCTTTTATCAACCTAAGTTAGTCCAAACCTCCAACTGTTTACTTTTGTTACCTTCTTTTCTCTCCGTTCTCTCAACCCCTTATAAACTTTGTCTTCAACATTAAACCCTGATATACTATGTGGAGAGGGTAAAGGAAGGAAGGTAACAAATAATTTCTGTTCAAGGTCAAGGTCAAGTAAGGGAATCAACACAGGCTGAGAAACACTGGGGTACTTGGCGTCGTGAGGTCCGGAGGGACAGGTAGTGGTTGAGGGTCTGAAGTGAGTTTGAGTACAGGTTACTCAGTCACTACGGTAGGTCGGTAGAGTAGGAGACAGCAGCGGAAGAGGAGAACGGATGTTAGGGAGGTTCGTAGTCTCAGAAAAGGTCACTCAGTTGAGAAGTGTACTCCACCGGTTTCATAACCTCGAAATCGTAGTCAGGAAGGTTTCTTGTGGGTCCTGACGATAGGAAATCCTACCTGACCAACCTAGAGGAACGTCAGGTTCCCTAAGAGTTCTCAGAAGAGGTTGTGGTGTGGAGTTTTCATAGTTAAGAAGACGTGAGTCGAAAGAAATATCAGGTTGAGAGTGTAGATATGTACTGATGACCTTTTTGGTATCGGAACTGATCTACCCGGGAACAACTGTTTTATTACAGAGACGAAAAATTATACGACAGATCCAACCAGTATTGAAAGGAAGGTTCCTCATTCACAGAAAATTAAATTACCGACGTCAGTGGTAGACGTCACTAAAACCTCGGGTCTCTTTATTTCAAACTGTGACAAAGGGGTAGATAAAGGGTACTTCACTACCCTGGTCTACGGAACTAGAAGCAAAAGACTTACAACTCGAAATTCGGTTGAAAAAGTGAGAGGAGAAAGTGAAAGTAGTTCTCCGAAAAATGAAGGAGAAGTGAAAGACGGTATTCCCACCATAGTAGACGTATAGACTCCAATAACTATAAAGAGGGCCGTTAGAACTAAGGTCGAACACAAAGAAGGTCGGGTCGCAAAGAGTACTACATGAGACGTACATTCAATTTATTCGTCCCACTGTTATATGTCGGAACTGTATGTGGAAAAGGATAAACCTTGGTCAGACAACAAGGTACAGGTCAAGATTGACAACGAAGGGCTGGACGTATGTCTAAAGAGTTCTCCGTCCAGTTCACCAGACCATAAGGGTAGAGAAAGTCTTAAAAGGTGTCAAATAACACTAGGTGTGTTTTTCCTGTAATTTTGATAGTAAACTGGTTGGGACATCAAAACATTGACTTTTTCTTTTAAGAGTCTAGATAAATCATTGTCTGACTCTTTACTGTGGCTCCAGAAAAAAAGACTAAGAACAAGGAAGATAATATGGTACGAGAATATAAAAACTTTTTCGTCCTCTGAACCCTCTACGTCCAAGCTAGGAACCTAGCCCTTCTAGGGGACTTCCTTCTTTACCGTTAGGTAAGGTCATAAGTACGGACTTTTTTTAGGGTACCTGTCTCCTCTGAATGTCCGATGTCAAGTACCCCAACGTTTCTCAGTCTGTGCTGACTTGCTGTCTGACTCCTGACTACCCGTTTATGTGTCATCCTCCGTAATAAAAGTCTGTTCTTTCTTGCTAGTAGAAAATGTTCTCCTCTTCCCCTCTTGTCACCCATACCTATCCCTAATAGTTCTATTAATGGAGTTGAAAAAGGAAGGTGAACTCAAACCTTTCAATTCGGTAAGATCCACCGATACTACTCGGGTACCATCTCTACGAGTGAAACGATGGAGTCTCGGACAGAACAAGGAAGACGCACACACCTCGGGTTTTATGAATCATCTTTGGTCTCTTCTAACGATTCTGACCATCGACCAAACAAGATGGTGATAATACAACGAACTGGTCCTCATCTAGGTCATTGTAATATTGTCTGTAATTATATACAGGAAGTTTTTATAGGTTGTCCTGGAATTCTTAGTATCGAAATGTTGGAAAGGAAAATATAGACGTCTTAATATGAAAAGAGGGACTGAAGGGACCTCGGGTGGTTCGAAGTTTCTCCTTCTTGATCCTCATGAAGTAGACTTTCCGAAAAAGTCAAAAGTCCACCAACACTGGTTTCGTACAAATCGAGGACGTCACTGGAGGAAACCCAAATCTTTCTCGTGTCACGAACGGACCAAATTTTGACACAAAATTTGTGAGGATGTTGGAAGCCGTTCGTCCCTGACTATCTATGTCAAGTTTATTCTTTTGGTTAATAGAAATTCAAACCGAGGGTCCCCTCGATACGAAAAATTAACTCTCTAGTTACAATCTAAGAATACTGTAGGACTTGAAGGCAAGTCACTGACGACTGATTATCACACTTTAACCTTCAACCTCATAGACTGTACAGTATATCCAGTCTCGGTACTAGGTAAATCCGGTCGGGGGTCTCCGACGAATTTCGTGGTTCGTTATCGAACGTCTTCTATGTTACACTTTTTCCTTACTTTGAGCACTGTCTTTTAGATCCAAGATCTGAACGTAGAGAACAACGTACACGTTAGACCACACAGTAAATGGAAACGACGACGACGACGACGACGATTCAGCGAAGTCAGCACAGGTTGAGACACGCTGGGGTCTCTGTCGTCGGGTGGTCCGAGGGGACGGGTACCCTAAAAGGTCCGTTCTCATGACTTCACCTAACGGTAACGGAAGAGACAGTAAAGGGTTTAACAAGATAAAACTTACCCTTACTACTAGAGACGGGACAACTGGAGTGTCCCAAAGACACCTTGAGTTTACTCCATGTCCTTTGTGAAATCGTTGATCTTTAGACATGTGAGGTATCATTATAGTATAAACTCCCTACACAATTACTATAACGACTATCATCTTCAACTCCTATCGAAATTGAAGTTTCTATGGACTTAAGGACTTTGACTTTCATTTTGAGAATGAACAAAATGTAGTAATTTACGTCGGAATTTTGTCATATTTAGGGAAAGGGGTTTCGGAAGTCAGTTGAAATTCACTTAAGATGTAAGATTAATTTTCGTGTTGTCAATCTAAAGTCAAAAATATTAGTTTTCAGGAGAATGTGTTCGACAGTCCTCATCAAAAATTTTGGTAAATGGAACAGTATAAAAGTAAGAACCACCTAACTAACGTCGACTGGAGGAACATTCTAAAAAGTTACGTCCAAATATACGAAAGGTCCGATATATCTTTTCTTAACCCACCCCATCATTTTGAAGAGACATATTGTGAATCCCTCCGGCGAGAGTAAAGAAACAACTGAAACATTTCACAGTATGTTTTGTCTCGTGAACATCTCTATAATGGCAACGAAGACAATGGGGTACGGTGGTGACAGGGGTAGACGAATACTTCAAACGTTTGGTATGGACCGGGGAGGAGACACTTAAAAAGGTTTCGTAAAAATAAAATAAAGAGACTAAAGTAATTAGAAATGTTGTGTAACCTAAAACTTCCTACTTATCTTCGGAAAGGTCGGCTATTCACCCACCCTTCTCAAAGTCGGTCTACATTCTCATTTCCCGCTGTCCTCTCTTCCGACCTCTACATCCGTTTCCTCTACCTCCCGGGACATGTAATCGGACTTCTCACACCCCGAATAGGACTCCAGTTGCTCTTCCCAAAGATTGTCCCTCCACCGTATCGATACGAACACAAAATCTTTTGATACATGAAACTCACCTATACGTTTATTTGATCTCCGTTTCCTCCTCTGAGTTCTGTCCTTCAGGTCATTCCTCCGTCAACGCAACTAAGTCCTTCCTTACTACTAATAACCTTTTCGTTTCCTCCGTTACCGAAGTCTGTTACCATTATAGTGATAGTAATAGTGATTCTGGTAAAACAGGGAAGTAGTAATAAGTTCAAACGGTTTTCGTCAAACACCTTCTTTTATTGAAAAGATTCATAAACGTTTGTATTCACCTAGTATTGGGACTTCAAGTACACTGAATCAATAAACTACAGTTGAGTGTAAAGGGTATCTTTGTTGTCGTCAGGATTTAGAGACCGGTAGGGTCTCTTTAGATGAATTTCCTGTTTCACGAACTTTTCGAAATACAAACGTCACTTTATA
The DNA here is from genome assembly GCA_006410555.1 of Capra ibex. Taxonomy (NCBI): domain Eukaryota; kingdom Metazoa; phylum Chordata; class Mammalia; order Artiodactyla; family Bovidae; genus Capra; species Capra ibex. The sequence continues at coordinate 1,719,808 of SJYO01029184.1, read as the reverse complement.
TTAACAAGAGATTATTGTAAGTAGTGTAGGCATTTGTTTACTCTCCTACTTCCTTAGCTACATAATTATATTAAATGATTGTGTCCGTTTTCAGACATAAGTCTCTGGGTTACTACAGAGTCTACATCGAGAACCGGAACTCCCTTTACTTATTTAACAAAGTCGACCTGTAGAGTGGTTTCACTGTGGAGGGGAGATTAACGGTCGTACGAGTAGTGATTCCGAGTCGCCTTTCAAAATAATTTTCTTTTAAGTTATTTACAATGTGTTAGAAGTTATGTGTTTCTCATGATTGGATTCCTAGTATGTTCCACAGTCCAGAAACTAAAATTCAAGTACTTAAAAAGTTCTTGATTGAAATTACTTGTTATGTATTAAACGTGAACCACTCATTAATTTTATCATATTAATTACGAGGGCGGTTGGGGTCTGGTTATAAGGGAGAGGGGTCTCCGTTGATGATATGTAACAACACCCATGAACTTCTTTAAAATAATTATATGCAAATATGGTCGTATATATATGTAAATGTAAAAGAGTATAAATGTGTCTTCACTAACATGTTATGTATTATCAAAGTCCCTCGAAAATTTAAATTATATAAAACCTCTATAAAGACATAGACGTATGTATCTAGTCAGAGTGAGTAAAATTGTAAATGTAAGACGTGATTGTATATCTATTCGGTAGTAAATAAATAAAAGTAATGTCAAACAAAAGATTCTTTATTTTGTCATATGTATGTTTTTAAGGAAAACACAAAGAGAACTCGAGGTCTCCGTAGGTGATAGGATTTCCACAACATACAGGAGGCACAAATACAAAAATAGGATGATGTACCCTTCCGACATTCTGAGCAACGTTGGGGTACCTGCCATCGGATGGTCCTAGGAGGCAGATGCCCTAAAAGGACCGTTGTCATGACCTCACCCAACGGTAAAGGAAGAGGTCCCCTAGGAGGGCTGGGTCCTCAACTTGGACCCAAAGAGCATAACATCCGTCTACGAAATGGCAGACTCGGTGTTTCGTTCAGGTTCTTTATTTTGTCATATCCATGTTTTTAAGGAAAACAGGGGTCAGGGTAAAGAGAACTCGGGATCTCCGTAGGTGATAGGATTTCCACAACACACAGGAGGTACAAATACAAAAATAGGATGATGTATTCTTCCATAGACATTTGTTACACACTATCATGAAACATATAAAATATAAAACGTGTTTACCGTATCGTAAAACGATGAACGAAGGGACGTTGGAGGTGGTAAAGTGTAAACAAAGAAGTCTGGATAGAAACAACTAAGAACATGAAGCAAGTGAGTAACAACTAAATAGAACGAAGAGGACACCCAAACAACCTAAAAGAAACATCGAATGAACGATACTTATTTTCAGGACGTCGACTTTAATAAAAAGAGTTTAGAAACGAAACTACAACGTGACCTATCTAATTATTTTCCTACCTTCTAAGAATATATAACTTTCAAACCATTGAAAAACCGGATCCTTTTTTACTTATAAACACAATTATTGAAATCGGTAATGTTATAACACTTCTTATAAGAACTTATACAAAAAGTATGAAAAATTTCCTTTGAACCTCAACTTAAAGTCCGAGTTTCATATAAGAATAAAAGTATAAAGGACGACGACGACGACGATTCAGTGAAGTCAACACAGGCTGGGACACGCTGGGGTATCTGCCGTCGGGTATAAAGGATCCATGTTGGTTTAACGAGAACTTTCACCTATACGTTTGTGTATAAGGGTATTCATCGGATTTGTTAATGGACAAAGGAGTGTAAGAACGACCGTAAACCGTAATCGTCTACAAAAATAAACACCATTAGACTACGTTATCGTAAAGACACGATTAAATTAAACGTAAAGGGACTAATAATCACTCCTATTTTCGTACAAAAGTAGAAAAATGACCGGTAAGTCCAAAAGAAAAGACACGTAACAAGTTGTCATAAAACAGGTAACAATTAAACCTAAAAAATTATTATCATCGGGAAATACCTCAGACATAAACAGATAACATATAAACAACGTTTATGGAAGAGGTTCAGACAATGAATGGATAATTGAAACGAATAACGTAACAAAATATCGTATCTTTTCACCTTCCAAAATAAAAAATACTACACCAGTTTACATAGTTAGTAAATGTTAAACACAAAAAACACGGAATAAATTTTTTAGGAAAGGATGGGGGTATAGTAATTATATAATAAGACTTAAAACAAATTTAAAATTCAAAAAAAATTTTCGCAACAATAACTTAGGTGGAACTTAAATAAAGTATATACGACTTTATATCCTTTAACTAAAATAAACAAAGTCATAATTATTCGTTAATAAAGATAGGGTAAATAACTGATCAGGGAGGAAAGAAGAGTACTAGATGTTACGGTCAAGACAGTATATACTTTGAGTAATATACCAACTAGGAACTTGTTGTACCCAAACTTGACGTACCCAGATGAAAAATATACACCTAAAAAAAGGTTGTCATTTATGATGTCATAGTGTCATAATCACCGACTTAGAAACTTACACCTTGGTCCCTATACTTCCTTGACACACATATACTTCCTAGTTGACATTTAATATGTACCTAAAGACTACCGTTCTTGACAACCGTAGAGATTGGGTACATAACAAGTCCATAGGTAACATAAGAGTCTAAACACAGACCCAGAGAGAAAAGAGGTTGAGTAGACAAACAGAGAGAGATACGTTCATAGTGTAATAAAATTAATGATATCAAAAGATTCAGAACTATAGACATTCTATTTATGAAGGATAAATAAGAAGAAGGATTAACAGAACCTATAAAAACCACAGTTAAAAATATACTTAAAATCTTAGTTGAACCCCGAAGGGGCCACCGGGACAACCATTTCTTAGGCGGACGGTCACGTCCTCTGTGTCCTCTACGCCCAAACTAGGGACCCAACCCGTATAGGGGACCTCCTTCCGTACCGTTGGGTAAGGTCATAAGAACGGACCTCTTAGGGGTACCTGTCTCCTCGGACCACCCGATATCAGGCACCCCACCGTTTCTCAGTCTGTCGACTCGTACGTGCGTGAATCTTAGTTGAACATTTCAAAGTACTTTTTAGGACAACCTTGAAACAAACCTTAACGGAACTTAACTATCCATTTAAAAACCTTGACACCTGTAGAAATTCGATTACTTAACAAGATATACATTTTTACCATCATAGAGGAAAATAACTTCAGAAGAAAATACGGGAAGTCATCACGAATATTATAAAAGGTATTTCTAGTACCCGTAGAAAACAATCTCACAATCTAATTATCACAACGAACAATTATACTCCGAAGGGTCCACCACGATCACCATTTCTTGGGAGGACGGTTACGTCTTCTGGATTCTCTATGTTCAAGTTAGGGACACACCTCTTCTAAGGGACCTCCTCCCGTGCCGTTAGGTAAGTTCATAAGAACGGACCTCTTAGGGGTACCTGTCTCCTCGGATCTCGACGTTTCTCAACCTATACTGACTTCGCTGAATCGTGAGTCGAAAAAATTTAATAAAAAAATAAAAACCAACTGAACCCAGAAACAACCACATACACCCGAAACAGATCAACGTCACCCACCCGAGGAGAGAACCACGTCTCGTGTCCGAGATCCGGGCACCCGAAGTCATCAACGTCGTACACCCGATTCACCACCGCCGTCGAGGACCCTAGATCTCGTGTCCGATTCATCAACACCGGGTCCCCGAATCAACGAGACGTCGGACATCTTAGAAGAAGCTGGTCTCTAACTTGTGTATAGGGGACGTAATCACCCACCTAAGAATACCTGACAAGGTGCTCCTTTCAGGACTTACCATCGAAATAAAATTGATCAAAATAACTCCACATTAAATGTTTGTTATTTTACATGGTTAATACACTACTCAAAACTCTTTACATATAGTAACACATTACCATTGACGATAGTTCTACATCTTGTAAAGGTAGAGAGGTGTTTCAAAGGAGTACAGGGAACTTCACTTAGAGAAGGTTGAGTGTGACCGAGGGACCGACTAAAAGTGTTATCAACTATAAAAAGATCTTAAAATATATTCACCTTAATACATCATCTGTCTGGAAACACGGACTGAAGAAAATGAGTCGTATAAAAAATCTGAGTGGGTACAAAAACAAACACAGTCATCAACGGAAAAATAACGACTCATCATCAGAAAACATACCTACATTGTGTCTAATAGATAAGTGGTCGAGTACAACAAATAGGAAAGTGGAGAACACCAACACAGTCCGAAATTGATATTACTTATTTGGATTATATTTGTAGTGTCCTGTTCAGAAACACACCTGTACAAAAGTAAAGAGGAGCTATTTAACAATACCACCCCAATGAGCCAGTTTATATGTACAAATTGAAATATTTTTAACGGTTAGAGAAAACATTTTACTGATATGGTAAAAAGTAAAGGTGGTCGTTATATACGTCTCAAGACTCTCAACATGGTGTAGGAGTTTAGTGAGCTACAATAGTCAAAAGAAATAAAAATCGGTCACTTACCATTGATAATTTTTAATACAAGAGATTAGTCAAAACGATGACATATTCCAACAATAACTGAAAAATTTTTTATAGAAGATACGTCGTTATAAGTACTTGAGGGAATTCTCAATTTTATTAAACAGATTTTTAAGAGAAAGTAAAAGATACATTGGTTAATTCATCAGGTTTACTGTAAAAAGGTAAGGTCGTGAATTTAGATGAAAATAAGAAACAAAATAACTTAACTGTCACTAGAGAGGTTACGTCACAAATTATTATTAAACCTCACGTCAATAGGAGTAGAACAAGTACCGTGACTTCTTTTACAAAGATTTCGAAGATGTAATTAGTCTTACAAATAACATCCAAAAAACATCTTTAGTAACAGTCTAATTTGAAAAGATAAAATTAAACAAATCTCCAAAAAGAAAAGGAGTCTCTCACCAACTTAAAGTAAATTAAAAAATTTTGATAACTCTACTCATGAATAATAAAAGAGAAAGTAGTCGAATTCATCACTGAACATCATTATCTATAAGATTCCAATCTGATAGGAAATTAAGGACTTTTGTTCGGTCGAACTAACATAGTATAATAAAAATATGTGAATAACTCAAGTTAATTGATTATAAAATTAATCCTGAACTCTAGAAATAGTTTTCACTCTAACTGTATATTAAAAACTAGAAAATTGTTCGAACAGACCAAAACCATAATTCCAAAATGCTTGTACTTTATCTAATCCATCGAAAGGAGAAAAAGATAAGAGACCTTATAAAATATACTACATCTTTAACGGACAATACACTACCGAATTATTTTGAATGGACATTTTCTTATACCCTAACACGGAAACCACCGTCTCTCAAACCTATGACTGACTTAAAGAAACACAGATGACTAGATGGGTACAAAAGTTGAGTAAGAACTTATTTTAAAACAATTAAACATAAAAAGATGTCTTAATTCTCAGTTGATTAACCTTTTCTGGGACTACGACCCTTTCTAACTTCCGTTTTCCTCTTCCTCCACCGTCTCCTACTTTACCAATCCATTGTAGTGACTGAGTTACTTGTACTTAAACTCGTTTGAGGCCCTCTATCACCTCTTGTCTCCTCAGACCTTCCGACGTCAGATACTCCAGTGTTTCTCAGTCTGTTCTGAATCACTGAATTGTTGTTATTGTCTTAAAGAATAGTTTCAAAAATATAAGTAACCGTATTTTATAAAGTACGACGACGACGATTCAGCGAAGTCAGTACAGGCTGAGACACACTGGGTACCTGTCGTCGGGTGGTCCGAGGAGACAGGTGCCCTAAGAGATCCGTTCTTACGACCTCGCCAACGGTAAAGGGAAGAGGGTTTTATAAAGTATGTATGAGAATAAAACTTTAAATTTTACAAATAAATCATTATAGGATAAAAGTAACTAGTATTACTTTAACTAGTCCAGAATTAAAGAAAAAAATGAATAAGTTAGAATAGTCTTATAAGAGAAAGTAATTCGAAAAGTAGTTTAATCCAAAACCGAAATAATTCGTAAAAATAAAAACAAAGGATAAAGTAATTAAAGACAAAATTATAAAAAAGAAAATGAAAGAAGACTAAACGAAATACTAAGAAAAGATTGAATAAATCAACTCACAAATTGTATAATTATAAGTTGATAAAACAAAGTATAACGTACGTAGTGTAAAAGAAAAAAAAATAAAAAATAAAAAAAAATAAAAAATTTAAAATTTTAGAAATTAAGAATGTACGCAAGGGTTTGTACTTGGGGGGAGGGTGGAGGGAGGGGTGTTGTAGAGAGACCCAGTAGGGGTACGTGGTCGGGGTTCGTACGACGTGGGACGCAGTCTGTATCTGACCGTTAAGTTAAGAATGTACTATCATATGTAAAAGAATATAATGTAGTCAATATAAGATGTTAAACTATACAGTAAGTTATTGACATTGAAATTAATTTAAAAAGAAAAAATTTTTATATTTGAATAAATAAAATTAACCTCCAATTAATGAAATGTTATAACATAACCAAAACGGTATGTAGTTGTACTTAGGTGGTGTCCATAAAGAAATAAGGTAAATCTTCCCAAAAAACAGATTTACATATACCCCGAAACCCCCATAAAAAAATAATGAAACATAAAATAACGTAAAAACACTCTTACAATAATTATACTATAACGAATAATTTTTTAACTCTGAATGAAACTATGAACGGAAGACAAGGTCAAAACATTTACAAAGTTTACACTAACTTTTATTACACACAGGATATAAACCCCCGCGGTTCTGAACAATACATACACGCAAACACATAATTGAGTTTGAAGTATCAACACAATAAGTTATAATGTATAAGAAGGGATAGACGAAATAATTAAAGACTCTTCCTACACAATTTTAAAGGGAAGATCATTATTCTTAGACAGTTTAAAAGAGAGCAAAACAGTTTAATAAGGTAGAAAGTCTCCGAATCAAAGAGACACACATTTTACCTTACTCTTTAACACACATCTTGTTATTCAAGACCCTAACATCCGTGAGTCAGAAGGTCTTCCGAAGGGACTATCGAGTTAACCATTTCTTAGACGGACGTTACGTCCTCTGGGACCAAGTTAAGGACCCAACCCTTCTAGAGGACCTCTTCCCTTTCCGATGGGTGAGGTCATAAGACCGGAGCTCTTAAGACCGGATCCCAACGTTTCTCAACCGGCACTGAAAGTGAAAGTGAAAGAAAGTTAGTAGGTCTTCACGAAAACGAACCAACGATAATGATCATATGTATTTTAATCAGTTAGGTTCGGGACAGGATCGTTATACGAGAGTTCTATGGAACCAAAACCTCCTACTCCGTGTAACAAATCTTACTTCGGGTTTGTTCCTCATCATTTTATTTAGTTCAACTACTCCAGTATAGTGGATTCGTTCCCGTGACTTTTAATCCTCAGTAGAGTAAGTATTCCTTTTCGTCAACGAAGATCTTACACGTAGAGAACCCTTGAAACGAGTTCAGTGGTTTCTCTGTTACCAGAGTCTCACCTCATTCTTTAATGTCCTGGTCTGAAATTGTTGGAACGAAGTCGATTCGTCCCGAGGGCCCGTAACATTAGATTACTTCAACAACTTTCTTGTGTACCGATGACAGTTTTAGAAATTTCTAAGATCTGTGACAGTTCTTGAGGAAAGAATTTTATACAAAGATTCTTTCAAAACCGTAAAAGCATACTCTTCACCATAAAAGACTCCATAGACTCGTTGTCCGATTTCACCAACAACCCTTTAGAGAGGAAGAGGAAGGACCCAGATCAAAATCCTCTTTCGGGATTCTCATCTGGTCTCCCGCGTCACTGGGAGGTGAGGGTGGACATGTGAAAGATTTATTTACCTCACTGTCCTGTAAAGTCCTATAAAAGAAAGGAGAAAAGAAGGAAGGAAGGGAAGGAAAGAAGTAAAAAAGGAAGGAATAGAAATAAATAAAGAAGGGAGACTCAGAGTCTACACAATTCGTTTCCGAGTTAGATTTCTTTTACACAACGATGACTGAGCCAGAGGTGACAAGAAGAGAGTCACGGAACTACGGTGTAGTTTACGTGTTTAGATCCTAAAATCTTTTTCACTAGTGAGATTACTTCCAACCTTTCCATCAATTTGTACTTTCGAGAGTTAAGTCTGTCTGAACTCAAGTTTTAATACTGAGATAAGGTATGACCGACATATACACGTTACTCGTTCGGTGTTTAAGGGACTGTGAGGTCTATTTTTAGTGTAGCAACTTGAGACCTTATATATTGTGGTTCTACTTGAGATTACATTGGATACTTGAAGCCCATTAATACTACACAGTCACATCCGAGTAGTCATCTTTGTTTACATGTTGAGACCACTTCTTATAACTATTACCCTCTCCGATACATATACATCCCCGTCTTCTATATATTCCCTGACAAACATGGGAAAGAACTTAGAACGACACATGGGCTATAACGAGATTTTTATGTTTCAGAATTGAAAATTTTAAAATTCAGTTAAACAACACTACTAATTTACGTTAGTAGACTTCCTAAATAGTATCACGGACCGGAAACGATCCGAATGTTATTTACGATCGAGGGATAAGGGAAGAATATGAGTATAGATCAATTGAGATGGGGAAGAAACTCGAGGTGTGTTTGGGAGTAGACGATGTCCGTGTATGTATGAACAAGTGGGTTACCCGCGAACAAAATGTGTCGAATGATAGTGACCTTTTCATTTTATGTCTACACTAGGTAAAGGGCTTTCTCGAAATTAGATCAACCCTTATGTTGTGTGTAGTTCAGTTATCTGCCGTTACATAAACGTTTACGATACGATATCAAAACCCCTCCCCCCGACCGTCTCCGTATTCTTTTCCAGACCTTCATTTACGACCTATCCTCCATCTGACAACTTTTCCCTTTCCTCCCCACTAAACCATTGTATGGAGACCGAAAAGTCTCTCGAGTCTTCGTCTGTGTTTACGGATCCCGTTTCGGGCTATTTTTCAAGAATAAGAAGGACACTTGTTATAAAGTAATTACTGTTGAAACGAGGTCCGTGATTCCACCAATATATCGATACTTTGTGGAACTAGTAGGAGATGGTTCTTATGTTAGATCATCTCCTTCGTTCTATACTCACATTCTTTTCACCTTATCTTATACCATTTTAACCTACGAACGTCCGACATTAATAACCAAGATTTCAAGGTTCCTTCCCCACTTGTGAAAAACAGTCAAGTCCTCCTTCCAGTACTAATCTTTGTACCCCTTCTATAAAGTGACTAATTTTCACTCCCACGACACTTACTTCGTTTCTCATTCACGTTTCCCTTCCTACACTTCATACCTCTTCCCTTCTCCCAAACACTTTCTATTTCGAACTCTCCATTCTAGGACTAACACCTCCTGGATATTCAATTTCATAGACTTCAAATAAGACTCCTGTTACTTTTCGGTGACTTCTCCAATTTCATCTTGTTATCTATGTCAACCTGAAGACGAACCTTATTAGTATTCCGTAGACATACCACCTATTTATCCAGTCCCGTTCGGACCTCAGGTACTCAAGTCAATTCTCCGATGACGTTATCAGGTTCGTTTGTTATTTTACCTCTTTTCAGACGAGATACTGTCTCCCTGAGGGTTTTTTCTTCCACAGTCTTTTTATTCTAGGGAGAAATCCAGACCGACGGAAATCTGAACTTCGTTGATGTGATCCAGTGTGAACAAATCGGGAACGGGTTGGGATTGAACTGGTGTTCGAAACTCAGACCTTCCTTAAGGGATTATCGAAGAACACTGGTTCCGGAGAGTAAACAACCAACAGACCAGTTAGACTCATCACACCCGATATCCGTCTTTTGTGTCATTTCCGTCTCACTTCAAGATACCTCCAGAACCGAAGGTATTTTGAGCTAAGAATGGTGTTAACATCCATCGGTGTGTGAATTTCGGTAGAACCCAGTTTAATCCCTTTGGTCTCGAGATACATCTTAAAGGGGTGAATACCATCATTCCTTAACGAATCTACAATCATTCTGGATGTCTCTTCCATATAGTTGGGATGGGTTGGTAGAGGGGTAAAACAGTTATTGGAAACGAAGATTTACACGGAAGATGAGATGAGGTTGGTTTGGTTGGAAAATACGTAGATTTAAGAAAATAGAGTAAGAAACTAAGAGTCAAGGGAAGTGATAAGTAGGTAAGGATGGTGAGGAATAAGAAAAAAAAAAAATGTAAAATATAAAAATAAAAATGAAATCAAATGAAATGTTATGACATAACCAAAACGGTATGTAACTGTACTTAGGTGGTGCCCACATGTACGCTAGGGTTTGTACTTGGGGGGAGGGTGGAGGGAGGGGTGTTGTAGGGAGACCCAGTAGGGACACGTGGTCGGGGTTCGTACGACATAGGACGTAGCCTGTATCTGACCACTAAGCTAAGAATGTACTATCATATGTACAAAGTTACGGTAAGAGGGTTTAGTAGGGTGGGAGAGGGAGAGGGAGACTCAGGTTTTCAGACGATATGTGTAGACACAGAAAAAACGACAGAACGTATGTCCCAGTAGTAACGGTAGAAAGATTTAAGGTATATATACACAATCATATGATATAACCACAAAAAGAAAGACCGAATGAAGTGAGACATATTAGCCGAGGTCAAAGTAGGTAGAGTAGTCTTGACTAAGTTTACTTAAGAAAAATTGCCGACTCATTATGAGGTAACACATATACATGGTGTCGAAAGAATAGGTAAGTAGACGACTACCTGTAGATCCAACAAAGGTACAGGACCGATAATATTTGTCACGACGCTACTTGTAACCCCATGTACACAGAGAAAGTTAAGACCAAAGGAGCCACACATACGGGTCGTCACCCTAACGACCCAGTATTCCATCAAGATAAACGTTAAAAAATTCCTTAGAGGTGTGACAAGAGGTATCACCGACATGATCAAACGTAAGGGTGGTTGTCACATCCTCCCAAGGGAAAAGAGGTGTGGGAGAGGTCGTAAATAACGAACGTCTAAAAACCTAGCGTCGGTAAGACTGACCACACTTCACCATGGAGTAACACCAAAACTAAACGTAAAGAGATTATTACTCACTACAACTCGTAGAAAAGTACACAAACAATCGGTAGGCATACAGAAGAAACCTCTTTACAGATAAATCAAGAAACCGGGTAAAAAACTAACCCAGCAAATAAAAAGACCTTAACTCGACGTATTCAACGAACATATAAAAACTCTAATCAACAAACAGTCAACGAAGTAAACGATAATAAAAGAGGGTAAGTCTTCCGACAGAAAAGTGGAACGAAGATAAAAGGAAACAACACGTCTTCGAAAATTAAAATTAATCTAGGGTAAACAAATAAAAACGAAAATAAAGGTCTTAAGACCCTCCACCTAGTATCTCCTAGGACGACACTAAATACAGCCTCTCACAAAACGGATACAAGAGGAGATCCTCAAAATATCAAAGACCAGAATGTAAATCTAGAAATTAGGTAAAACTCAAATAAAAGCACACGCCACAATGAGGAATAAGAAGTATCTAAAATAAAGTCGGTGGGTGGAGAAGGATCTCCGAGAGAATACTTGGGTTAGGTAAGACAAAGAAAACGGAACTCAGGGTCCGAGTGTCGAATATAGGGAACCACCAATAATTATCCGTGAGATCATTAGGTCCTCCACTATATCGTCTTACCCTTCTTGTAGTCGAAAAACCTGTTTGTCTGGACCTAAGTTTAGGATATAAGTAGTAATAAATCGACACACGATGGAACTCACTCAATGAATTACGAAAATCGATGTCATAAGAGTAGAAACTCTACTCTTACCCGAAGGGTCCACCGCGATCACCATTTCTTGAACGGACGGTTACGTCCTCTGTATTTTCTACACCCAAACTAGGGACTCAGCCCTTCTAGGGGACCTCTTCCTTTACCGTCAGGTGAGGTCATAAGGACGGACCTCTTAACGTACCTGTCTCCTCGGACCACCCGATGTCGGGTATCCCAACGTTCAGTCTGTTCTGACTTCGTTGACTCGTGAGTGTGTAAGGGTAGACATTTTACCCTCGTTAGAAAATCCTTCTCCGAATACTCCATTGACTAAACCGTAAATAGTGTCTCTTTTATGAGATTTTCACAGTTAAATTTACTTTTCAGTATCAAGCCAACGGAAAACTCACTCTAGAAGACAGAAGGAGATTTATTTGACTTTCCACGGTTTTCAATCACTGGTATCTAAAGAGACAACAATAGGGAGAGGTTGGGACGTAGACCATATCCCGAGACATGTGTTACACAAGCTAATTATATTACTGGTCTATTCCGTACTATGTTTCGACGTCCATTTCTTTTCCTCACCCAGAATCCTATGACTTAGATAATGTTTAAACTTTACGGTCTAAATGGTCTTTCCCTTTTTGAAGTCTTCGTAAACTGGGACTTCCAATTATCTCTCCCACCGTAGAACGGAGTACGTCTTTCACATTACGTTATCTTTCCGTCAAAGTTTACCAGAACTTAACTTTGGATCCAGGATTTAACTTGACGTAAGATCGATATACTGGAACTTGTTTACTGGTTTGGTAAGTCTTGGAGTCAAAGGAGTAGAGATTTTGATTATGTTATTATGAACTGAAGGTCTCAACACCTCTCCTAAGTCCCGTATTAGATAAATTTTAAGGATCTTATTACGAACTCTGTACCAACCGCCGGTTTTTATACAGTGGATAGAGAGGAAGAGAAGAGACAGGAAGGAAATGACGTATCTTATAGTACCTTTAGACCCTTACCCCACACTCTTCTTAAAACTCCAGAAGAACTCTTACAAGAGTTCGCAAAGGAAGTGTAGAAACAAGGAGTCTGACATCTAGTACCCCAATTCGTACCCCTACTGGTGACACATCTTGTGTCTCTGGTCGGACGGGGACGGATCATTCATGAGTCTCCGACCCGCGTTCATTTACTTGTGTCACCAAGGTATCATGTCCGACTGTCGTCGGTCCACCCTACATGTTCACCTCTTCCAGAACACAAACGGGACCCGACTCCCCTAAGACTACGATCGGTATTTCTGTGTTCACATCCTCAGGTCCGGATGTGACTGTGTAATTTTGGTGGTGTCCGTTTCTCCTCTTCGACTTCCTGGACACACAATCTCGTCCTCTCAAAATTTTCCCCTCCCGATAGTGACTTCATTACTCACTACTGTACTACTCTACTTTCCGACTCGATCACTCCTCGTAGCATAAGCAGTCCGGGTGACGTATCGACCGTCAGTGATTGACGTTTGTCTCGGAGCCTCTGTACCAACGTACATCTCATCTCCCACCGTCTACCGATGCATCGTCAGTATCCGGTGTCTCCGGTTCTCCTTCTTGAGTCACTGTCGTTTCTAGTGCTTCGTTCAACAGACCTAGTGTGTTGGTCTCTTCCTCTACCAAACCGTTGGTCTCTTTTCGAGGTAGTTGTAAAACCCCTGACACCGACTTCTTATTGTCTTCCGTTCTTTCCTGTCCAACGACTCCTTCTTTATGTACGCTCACACCTCAGCCCTCGTGTCGTGTTACTTTCGTCTCTCCGGGTCCAAAGGTTGGTGGCACTGACGCATCTACTCCTTCTTCTCCCGTTTCTTCTACCCGGCTTCGACTCCCAGTAGCCACTCCGGGTGCTTCTTCTTAAGTGACTTGACTGACCACAACGGACGAAAGTAACTCGTCAAGACGTCCTCCTTATATGTCCTACTATCACTCTACACATGTCGAGTCCAAGGATCTCTCTGGACGTCCCAGACCAGGACGGATGGATCGGTCCTGCACAACACTCATAGTTGACACTGTAAATAAAGTAGGACTGAGTGGATAAATAACGATGGGAGGTCGGATAAAATGTGTCACAAATTTCCGTACTCCTTCTTTATACCTCAGCCTTCTCGACCACACTTAGAGTCGAAAACGGGGAGTACCAGAGACACTGGAATCCGCTCACAGAATTGAAGAGAGTCGGAAGAAACATTTACCCCTATTTTAAGGGTAGAACATTCTGACCAACATTCCTGATTTCCACTACCATCTACATATCTTTAATAGATCGTTCCGTACCCTTCTTCCCGTCCATGTGTTACTTAGGATTAAAGGAAAGGAGAAGATGTAGGAAGAAAAAGGGTCGTGGTTTGACCAGGAGTCGATTTCAAATCGGACTCGTATTTCAATTCCTGTGTTTAGAATCTGTACCCTCCCGGAGTTGTTTGAATATAATAGTCAACATACAAACTACCTGACGTCCCCTACTCACCTCCCCCTTATCTTTTGTTATATTATATCTCCATTCTCTCGTTCGAGGTCCTAGTTACTATCCACCCCATCTTAAGTTATGATACTGAACGATCAACAAACTAGAACCTGTTAGATCAATTGGACAGACTCGAAGGTAAAGGAGTAAAGATACACTCTCATGGTTTAAAAAGGGTAAAATAATTAAATAATACTTCTATTTTATTAAGTACGTTTCGTGAATTGTATCATACACCATGTGTGATTCGTACACTATTGAAAATATTATTGACCTTTAGAGGATCAAACAAGTTTGGCGTGTCTTCGGGGAAACTCTAAGACGGTGAACGGAGGAATTCTTAGGGAGGGAGGGATTCGAGGACGACGATTAGTACCACAACACTAAGAGGTACAACTCCCTGACTTTCCCACTCTTGATGATGAGAGTAGATTGTGACAAATGTCCTCCCTCTTTAAGTCTTTAACCCTGTAGTTTTCCCTTTCATTAAACGGGTTTCAACGGGGCCCTAAACTACTTTCATGGTCTTGAGCTTGGGTCCACAGGACAGATGTCGTCAGGAAGGTAAATCTCCTCCATTTTCGGAGACTGGAAAGGGGAAAGGTCTTTGTGTCTTAGGTATGGGAATAGTCTTGTGCCTCGTCGAATCTTTAATTTTTCGAGTTAAGACGAATCCCGGTAAAGATAGGTAAAAGAATTAGTCCTACTAACTGTCACGGACTAAAATGAAATAAAATTATGACAAAAAGGACAATTCTCGACTCTGTCACTTCCGTGACGTGTCTCTTAAATATAGTAACCTAAATAAATAAATGACATTTTAAAATGAAATAAAATGAAATGTTATAACATAACCAAAACGGTATGTAGTTGTACTTAGGTGGAACCCACATGTACAAAAGGGTTAGGACTTGGGGGGAGGGTGGACGGAGGGGTATGGTAGAGAGACCCAGTAGGGTCACGTGGTCGGGGTTCGTAGGACATAGGACGTAGTTTGGATCTGACCGTTAAGCAAAGAATGTACTATAATATGTACAAAGTTACTGTAACCTAAATCTCGGTCTTGTAGACCCGAGCTCAAGGTTAAGGTATGATAATTGGTTCTTTCAATTCAGGAAAGAACCAATATCATAGAGGTGGATATTTTACCCGTATTATTATGAACGAGAAGACTTGAGTGTTCTAAGGACGTTTCTAGGTTACTCTCAGAGATCCTTTTACGAAACGTTTCATATTTATATCAGTTCCGTTTATAAGTCTTTCGTACGTAACCCTATCGGTACGGTCAAAAAATTTCGAGAAACCACTAACAATTTAACAACGAGAACTCGGGGGAGGAAGGACCCACGAAGGAACTGTGGACGGTCGAGTGGAACCGAAAATGTCGTGACTGGAGGTACAAGAACATCCGATGTTCAGTCTGGGACCTTCTTTTTCTATCTGATCGGAGGTCGTTGGACATGCCTATACGAAGTACGGGAAGACGGAGAGATTTAGACACCGACGGACGAAAACCGACCACAAGGTAATTTCAGTGGTAATACGGGTAGAAACCCTTGACTTTAAAGGTGTCATGTAACATGACCAACAATGTTAAAATTTATAATAGAACTTATATTTACGGTAATCATTTTATGGATTATTCACGGTGTGCAATAAGACCCACCAATTGTATTTAGTAAACTAAATTGGAAGAATTGGTGGAACCGTTCATTGATGACAACAATAGTAAAGATGGAATGTTTGACCCGTTGGTTCTGCCTCGTAAAGTTACGGAACGAGTTCTAGAGTATCGACAATTCACCGTCTTAGATGTAAGCTTGTACCGAGACGTTATCCGATAACATAGGTACCAGGGAAAAGATTTATACACACGAAACAGCGAGTCAACACAGACTGAGAAACACTGGGGTATCTGACATCGGGTGGTCCAGGGAGACAGGTACCTTAAAAGGTCCGTTCTTATAACCTCACGCAACGGTAAAGAAAGAGGTCCCCTAGAAGGACTAGGTCCCTAGTTTGGGCCCAGTAGACGTCACGTCCGTCTAAGAAATGGTAGACTCGGTAGTCCCTTCGGGGAAAGTTTTATATCTCAGTATGTTAATCTCTAACAATCAAAAAGGGTTCCCTAAATGTTTAGGTAGGAAAGAAACAATAGTACGATTAGAACTTTTTTTAGTTCCTCCAAAGACAATTAAAATATCTACTACTTAAATTCAGTGTTTTTTCAATGCATGAAACAAGGACCTGTACGTACGAAAGTAAGTGAACTGATCATAAGTGACCTACAAACCACACAAGACCCGTTACCTAATCCGTGATCTCCGTAAGAGTACCTGAAATGTTAGATTTCCTTTTCTACCTGCTGGTTGGTTGTTTCTTTGTGTGTATATTAAAACTTATTATGTTAAAATTCCTTTTCTTTCGTTCGATTACCTTATCTCTTTTGAGTCTCAAACCTTTCTGTTGTAATCCAATTCATTTCACCTTCCCTTTCGGACAGACTCCTCAACTATAATCCTTGATCTTAGAGTTACCTCTCTTCGATGGGTATCTCACTAGGCTTCATGTGGGCCTACGAATCACTGTAACAGTCCTTAACTTGGTTCCAGAAGATGTAAGATGGGTCTCGACGGTAAAGGTCAACCTTCTGTCCGTGTTAATCTTCAAGTGATCCTTATCAACTTATACGCCGTGTAAACTTGAAGTCGGCCGTTCGCAGAGATAGGAAGTAGTGGATGGAAATAAGAAACTTACAGAGATTTTCAGTGTCTATGAGTGGTCGGCCAGAAGACAAAGAAGGTCCCCCGTGATGACCATTTCTTGGGGGGGGCGGGGGGGACGGTTATGTCCTCTTCTGCATTCTCTTCGTCCAAGTGAGGGACTCAACCCTTCTAGAGGACCTCTTCCTTTACCGTTGGGTGAGGTCATAAGAACGGACCTCTTAAGGTACCTGTCTCCTCGGACAACTCGATGTTAGGTACCCCAGCGTTTCTCAGGCTGTGCTGACTCGCTGATTGTGAGTGAAAGACGAAGACATGAGTAACTTTTACGAAGTCGGGTCGTAGTCGAGAACCCAAAAAAGGTCTACAAGGGAACCGTCCGTGTCTATTCAAACACACGGGTGTTGTCATTTCGAAGACCTTGATTCGAGGTTCAATTTGAAAGGAGGGGCGAAGGGGGAGTTCCGAACCGGAAAAGACATATTAACCGTCTTAGTAATTATATCGTTTCAAAGATAGAAGCACTGACCAGAAGACTCTACGACTCCTTTCATTCGAGTTCACGATCTCGTCATTCGTCTGGGTTAGGACTTGTCCCACGAAAGTGACTGAGTATGACTCTCAAACCCCTGGACATCAGTGGTGACTCTACAAAACCCTCGTCAACCTTCTTATTTTAACTGATACTCTATATAAGACGATATTTGAAACATAGATTTCATGTCAGAATCAGTGTAATTTTTCAGAATCGGTGTCAATTTTATAGTCAACGAAAGGGTTTGTATACCTAAGCTCATTAACCCCAATTTACTGGTTATATCTTCTGTCATTTTCCTCTTCCGTGACCGTGGGGTGAGGTCATGAGAACGGACCTTTTAGGGTACCTGCCTCCTTGGACCACCCGACGTCAGACACACCAACGATTCTCAGCCTGTACTGACTCGTTGAAGTGAAAGTGAAAAGAGAAAGTACGTAACCTCTTCCTTTACCGTTGGGTGAGGTCATGAGAACGGACCTTTTAGGGTACCTGCCTCCTCGGACCATCCGACGTCAGGTACCCCAGCGATTCTCAGCCTGTACTGACTCACTGAAGTGAAAGTGAAAAGTGTAAGGACGTAACCTCTTTCTTTACCGTTGGGTGAGGTCACAAGAACGGACCTCTTAGGGTCCCTGGCCCCTCGGACCTCCCGACGGCAGAGACCCCAGCGTGTCTCAGCCTGTACTGACTTCACTGAATCGTCGTCGTCGTCGTCGTCATTCCTATACAAAGAGTAAATACTTCTAAACGGTATAATGGAACAAATGAGTTGGGACATGAGACTAATATTTGATATTTAATGAAATTTTAGTTTGTTAATAAATTAATCAAAAATACACCAGTCATTTCAGAGACTCACGGTGAGTCACAAGTTTATTTTATGCGAACATGGACTCTGTATACACCGTCGGTCGACGGAACATGGTGTAACAAAGCAAAAAAGGAAAAAAGAAAATTAGTCCGGTCCAAACCAAGATACGTAAACAAAATAAAATGATAAGTTATTTATAAATAATTTATAGATAGTACACGAACAACAACACGATCCTGGAGTCTTATGTCTTAGTTATAATGTAATTATTATAGGGGATGTATGTGAGGTGAGGGTGAGGGGTCATGTACGTGTGGACACTCACACGAGTGTGTGTATGTGTTTGTCAGAGAGGAAACCTTCGTTTTCGTTGAACAGAGGAAACCACGACAGAATAATCGTTGAAACTGTCTTTTATGGTTCAATATGTAAACTTCCCGATTTAAATCGATAACTAAAATTTCGTTCTTTTAACAAATTTTTCATCTGAAATACCTGTACATAGAACACCCGTCTAAGTAAACTAAGACAACAAACCGACACGTCCAAAAACATCAGTAAATTTGCTCTTTTAAAAAAAAGAAGAAGTTCAATTTACCACCCTGTAAACCACTATGAAGTCTTCTTGACATGTTTTTTTCTAGAAGTGCTGGGTCTCTTAGTGTTACCATACCAGTGAGTAGATCTCAGTCTGTAGGACCTTACACTTCAGTTCACCCGGAATCTTTCGTAGTGATGCTTGTTTCGATCACCTCCACTACCTTAAGGTCACCTCGACAAAGTTTAGGACTTTCTACTACGACACTTTCACGACGTGAGTTATACGGTCGTTTAAACCTTTTGAGTCGTCACCGGTGTCCTGACCTTTTCCAGTCAAAAGTAAGGTTAGGGTTTCTTTCCGTTACGGTTTCTTACGAGTTTGATTGACGTGTTAACGTGAGTAGAGTGTTCGATCATTTCAGTACGAGTTTTAAGAGGTTCGGTCCGAAGTCGTTATGCACTTGGTACTTAAAGGTCTACAAGTTCGACCAAAATCTTTTCCGTCTCCTTGGTCTCTAGTTTAACGGTTGTAAACGACCTAGTAGTTTTTTCGTTCTCTCAAGGTCTTTTTGTAGAGAAAGACGAAATAACTGATACGGTTTCGGAAACTGACACACCTAGTGTTATTTGACACCTTTTAAGGTTTTCTCTACTCTTATGGTCTGGTGGACTGGACGGAGAACTCTTTGGATATACGTCCAGTCCTTCGTTGTCAATCTTCACCTGTACCTTGTTGTCTGACCAAGGTTTATCCTTTTCCTCATGTAGTTCCGACATATGACAGTGGGACGAATAAATTGAATATACGTCTCATGTAGTACTCTTTACGACCTGACCTCCTTCATGTTCGACCTTAGTTCTAACAGTCCTCTTTATAGTTATTGGAGTCTATACATCTACTGTGGTGGGAATACCGTCTTTCACTTCTCCTCGATTTTTCGGAAAACTACTTTCATTTTCTCCTCTCACTTTTCCAACCGAATTACGAGTTGTAAGTGTCTTACTTCTAGTACCGTAGGCCAGGGTAGTGAAGTACCCTTTATCTACCCCTTTGTCACCTTTGTCACAGTCTGAAATAAAAAACCCCGAGGTTTTAGTGACGTCTACCACTAACGTCGGTACTTTAATTTTCTGCGAATGAGAAACCTTCCTTTCAATACCGGTTGGATCTGTCGTATAACTTTTCGTCTCTGTAATGAAACGGGTGTTTCCAGGCAGATCAGTTCCGATACTAAAAAGGTCACCAGTACATACCTACACTCTCAACCTGACACTTCTTCCGACTCGTGGCTTCTTAACTACGAAAACTTCACACCACAACCTCTTCTGAGAACTCTCAGGGAACCTGACGTTCCTCTAGGTTGGTCAGGTAAGACTTCCTCTAGTCGGGACCCACAAGAAACCTTCCTTACTACGATTTCGACTTTGAGGTCATGAAAAGAGTGGAGTACTCTTCTCAACTAGTAACCTTTTCTCAGACTACGACCCTCCCTAACCCCCGTCCTCTTCTTCCCCCGCTGTCTCCTACTCTCCCGACCTACCGTAGTGACTGAGCTACCTGTACTCAAACTCACTTGAGGCCCTCTACCACTACCTGTCCCTCCGGACCGCATCACGCTAAGTAACCCAGCGGTCACTCAGATTGTGCTGACTCACTGACTTGACTTGACTTGACTTGACTTGGTCAAATACTCGAAGACGAGAACACACTACCCGACTGAGGTACATAACTTTTCACGATAAGGGTTTAAATTAATAAAACCCCGTAATGTGGTGTAACCCATTTTACTCGATAAAACAAGTAGTGCTGACGTCGGAAACGACTTTACCTCCAATACCTTATTGTTGAATTTCCGATTGAGTAATAATAGTCCCTGCTTACTCCATTACACGGTCGTCTGGTTTAACCACGGACTTACAAAAGTAGATCTCTGGACATAGAGAAAGAGTACAACACTATATAATTACCCCTACAGAAATAGTAACAGTGACGGTCATCTGTAAACTTATTGCATCTACGTCATAGAAGACCCGTGAGTTGGAACATGTGATAGTTAAAGAGTTTGAGGTTTCTAGAGAGTCACCGATCTTCATTTTAAGACTACCACGGTATCTTACCGATTAAATATTCCTAAAGATTGTTATCGTAGTTACATCAGGGACGGAAAAAAAAAGGGAGTATCCACGAATAATCACTCGTAACGTGGTAGGGAATTGATAATCTATCCCCGTTACCTCATTTAATCAGAAGGTTTAACACTTCCGACACCCAAATACGGATTGACTTTCGTAAAGGAAGAAACGTTACAACTTCATTCACGGAAAGACTGCACAGAGATAGACACGAAACGTAAAGACCTCCTTCACTCTTTATCAGAACTACAATGGGTTCACACAAAGGGGAGAAACTTCAGTGGATAGGACCACTGTCTAGGGTTTCCTACAGGAAAACGGTCAGATGTCACTCAGTCCCGTCCCCAGGTAGAAGTACCTCGGACCTTGTACCTCATCAAATGATAGGAGGAACTTTACTCACAGGGGAAAACCAATACTTAGGTAGAATCGGTAAGTGAGAGACTTTACTCTAAAAGAGGTTGCAAAGACTTACATATAGTATATCGAGTTTTCAATCAAAGTACGATGTATAAAATTATCCTAAATAAATTCATCAGTCATGTTCCTTGACACGATTTGGGTTAGTGTTTTAAAATACAGTAAGAATGTTATTGAAATACCCCATCCATGATATAAATAGAGACAAAATGTCTATTTCTTTCACTTCGAGTCTCTTTTATTTATTTAATGGGTCCTAGTGTATCTATTATATATTGATTCGGTCTTTACAATGGGTCCAGGAAAACTGAGATGTTAGATAGTTAGTTACGAGAAAACCGGTGTCGTATAACTTTAGTAAAAGAATTTTGAATAAACGATTAGACGAGTCGTAAAAAAGGAAATTTTGACTACCAAGAGTTGTGATCGACGTGTAATTTTAGTGGATCCTTCAATTTTATGTGGAATGAACCCAGAGTAAGAATCTAAGACTAGATTGACGAGACTCTATACCGTACCTGGGGTCCATTGAGATTACATCACGGTCTCAACTTTCGATGTTAAAATTCTTAATATTCGACTCAAGGAAAAGGACGAAGGAAAAATACTCATTGTATGAATTTGGATCGTCGGACTAAGGAGTGCCTCAGACTCTTTATGAAATCTTGAAAATAAATTATCTTGTTAGTCCCTCTGTAGAAACATGTTACCCGAAGGGACTATCTAGTCAACCATTTCTTAGACGGACGTTACCTCCTGTGGGGCCAAGCTAGGGACCCAACCCTTCTAGGGAACCTCTTCCTCTTTCCGATGGGTGAGGTCACAAGACCGGACCTCTTAAGGTACCTGACATATTAGGTACGCCAGTGTTTCTCAGTCTGTCCGGACTTGCTGAAAGTGAAAGTCTGACAACGGAAGTCTAAAAATGTTCACGGAGGAATAGATCGTTTAGAACTGGTAGTGACTTTACCACTAGACGTTAGAACCTATTTTGATTCATTATAATTCTTCGTTTTCCGTAAAATCTTCACTGATATCTGTCTTGGAAGTAGGGAAGGGATGTTCCTCTGGGCCTCTCCGTATAGGAGGTGGTGTTAAGAACTTCGATACTTCATCGAAGTAACTCCCCATGAGAAAGAAAGAGAGAGAAAAATACGTTGTTTGAAAATAACTTTTATACATACTCGGTCCTTGACAATCACGAAAAGTTAATCCCACGACCAAGGGAATATTTCCCATGAACCTTAACACACCTTGTAAATAACTATCACTTTAATCGACACTTCTTTTTGACTATAATTCAAATTCCACCGGTTCCTACGATTTACAAGACATTACGAGTTTTCAGAACACGTTAAGAATACTATCCTTAAAAGAGTGAGGTGTATCGTGAAGATGACTCTTTATGAACTGAAGAAAGGGGAAGTTACTGACACTGATACTAATTGTGGTAGGATAAGGATAACTCCCAAAAATTTCCTGAAAAGTCAGTCCAAACAGTCAGTCGATGATAGTTCGGGAATGACGTGTGACTTAGAAACTAACTGTGACACATTTTCGCTCTGTCAGAAATTGAAGTCTCTTGAGTATTAGATCGACCTCTCTGTGGTTTTATTAGGTACTTAGTGTCTCTTTCAGAGTTTCCTTTGACCTTTAATAAACCTTACCTTATTTTTACTTTTACGTTGTATAGTTTGAAACATCTAAAGTCAATTTGACCACAAATCTTTAAATATCTTAATTTTCGTACATAGTCTTTTATTCTTTTTAGAGTTCAGTCAATTCATAAACAGAATCCTTTGATGATTTTATTATCGTTTAATTTGGTATTAGTTCGGTTTTCTTCCTTTATTATTTCTTGAACTTAGTTACTTATAAAATTTCCCTCTCCGTTTCTTTTATTTATTTTGTTTTCAACCAAGAAACTTTTCTAATTTTTCTAACTATTAAGAGAGATTCCTGACTTGTCTCTTTTAGTGTTTAAAGGTTATAGTTCTTACTTTCACCTTACCATGGTGTTTGGGACGTCTGCAATTTTCCTTTTATTCCCTTCTCATACTTATTAAAATGTGAGTCATTAATCTGTCGAATTTACTTCGATGGTTGATGAGTTTTCGATTTAATAGTTTTGAATGATTTCTAATTTATAAACTATTGTTAACAGGAAATTAATAATAAAGTACCAATTTTTAGAAGACTTTTTATATAGAGATCTAGATCTGGTAAAGTTACCACAGTAAGTAGTTTAACTTCTTCTATATTATGGTTAGATAAGGTCTTTTATCGTTATTTGTGAAAGGTAAAATGAAATACTACGGTCGTAATGGGACTATGGTTTTAGTCTGTTTCTATCACGTTTTTTAATTTTGATCGTCGGTTATAGGAAATTCTAGTAGTTATATTTTTAGGAGTTGTTATATGATCTTTTGATTCTGGTCGTCATGGGGTTTCCTCGTTTTATAGTGTTGGTTAACCCCAAATAGGATCCTTACGTTCTGGTCACGTTATGATTTTTTAGTTAACCTAGTTATTTATATTAGGAGACAAAATTTAAGTTGGTATTTCTTCAAACTTACACTACGAAAACTTGACACCACAACCTCTTCTGAAAACTCTCAGGGAACCTGACGTTCCTCTAGTTTGGTCAGTTAGGATTTCCTTTAGTCAGGACTTTTAAGTAATCTTCTTGACGACGACTTCGACTTCGAGGTTATGAAACCGGTAGACTACGCATCTCGACTGAGTAGTCTTTTCTGGGACTACGACTCTTTCTGACTTCCGTCCTCCTGTTCCCCTACTGTCTCCTGATCTACTAAACTACCGTAGTGACTGACTCACCTGTACTCAAACTCGTTCGGGGTCCTCTACCACTTCCTGTCCCTTAGGAGTACACGACACCAGGTACCCTAGCGTTTCTCAACCTGTACTGGTTCACTGACTTGTGGTGTTGGTAAGATTGTCAGATTTCTTTTTTTTTCGGGTGTACTAATATAGTTATCTACGTATTTTGTAAACTGTTTTATTTTGTAGGTAAGTAATAAAAAATTTTTTATTGAGTTTTTTGGTCCTCATTTTCCTTTAAAGGAATTGGACTAATCTTTTTTCGTAGATAATTTTTAGATGCTAATTATAGAATTATCATTTACTGATTTACGGAAGAAGGATTTTAATTCTTATTCCGTTTCTATAATGGAAGTATTGAGGATCAGTTGTAACATGATGTTCAAGATTGACTACACCATTCTATTCGTTTTCTTTTTTGTATGTCTAATCTTTCCTTCTTCGTCAGATAAACATCTGTTTACTAATAGACTCATCTTTTAGAGTCCCTTACAATTTACTTTTGGTGAATCTTGATTACTCAAGTCGTTACAGTGTCTTATGTTCAAGTTGTGTGTTGAAAATTAACGTAAAGATAAAAAATTTTAAAAATATGTCAAAAATTTCCAATGAAAAGTAAATGTCAATAACGTTTTATAACCGATATAAGGAACACAACATGTTATGTAGTGACTCGGGTACAATATGGGTTATCAAACATGGAGGGTTATAGAGTGGGGATACGACGGAGAGGGGAGAGAGAGGCGACCATTGGTGATCAAGTAAGACATAGACACTCAAACGAAGAAAAAACAATATAAGTTATCGAACGACATTAAAAATCTAAGGTGTATTCACATACAGAAAGAGATAGACTGTAAAGTGAGTCGTTTTACAGGAGGTACAGGTAGGTGCACCACTGTTTGCCTTTTTAAAGTAAGAAAAATACCGACTCATCAAAAGACGACATATGTGTAGAAATAAATAGACAATATTAAAAATTGTAAATTAAAATCGTAAATTTGTGGTACAAATTGTAAATAGTAGACAACTACCTGTGAATCCAACCAAGGTATAGAACCGTTGACAGTTAATGTAATGATATTTATAACCTCACGTACATAGAAAATTTAATCCCACATAAAGACAAAAAACTTATATTTGCGTACGATCCAGTATATCATTAAGATAAAAATAAAAAAAATCTTTAGAGGTATGACAAAGGGTACCGTCGACGTGGTTAAATGTAAGGATGGAGTTCACATGCTCCCAAGGGAAAAGAGATGTAGAAACGGTTGTGAACACCAAAAACCAGAAAAACTGTATCGGTAAGACTGTTCACATTCCACTATAGAGTAACACCAGAATTAAACGTAAAGGGTCGGTCAGGTAAGATTTCCTCTAGTCGGGACCCACAAGAAACCTTCCTTACTACGATTTCGACTTCAAGGTCATGAAACCGGTGGAGTACGTTTCTCAACTGAGTAACCTTTTCTGAGACTACGACCCTCCCTTACCCCCGTCCTCCTCTTCCCCTACTGTCTCCTACTCTACCGACCTACCGTAGTGGCTGAGGTACCTGCACTCAGACTCACTTGAGGCCCTCAACCACTACCTGTCCCTCCGGACCGCACGACGCTAAGTACTCAGCGTTTCTCAACCTGTGCTGACTCACTGACTTGACTTGACTATTAATTCTGACAAATAGAAAAGTACACGTACAACCGGTGGACGTAACACACACACACACACACACACACACACACATTTTAACAGATAAGTCAGGAAGACGGGTAAAATTTTTAGTCCAAAAAAAAATTAACTCAACATGTTTGACAAATATATACAACCTATAATGGGGGAATAGTCAGTATAGTAAACCTTTATAAAATAGGGAAAGTCATGCAACAGAAAAATAAAAGAGTTACAAAAGGAAACGACACCTTTTCGAAAAATCAAATTAATCCAAGGTAAACAAATAAGAACGAAAATAAAAGAAATGAAGCCCTCTACCTAGTTTTTTCTGAATACAATCTCACAAGACGAACAAAAGGAGATCCTCAAAATATCATAAACCAGAATGTAAATCCAGGGAAAACTTAAATAAAAACATATACCACAATCTCTTACGAGATTAAAGTAATAAAATGTATTTCGATAAGTCAAATGGATCGTGATGAAGAACTTCTAAGAGAAAAGAGGTAACACATAAGAACAGAGAAAACAGTATCTAATTAACTGGTATTCACGTACCCAAATAAATACCCACGAGATAGGACAAGGTAACTAGATACACATATAAAAACACGGTCATGGTATGAAAAAACTAATAGTGTCGAAACATCATATCAGACTTCAGTTCCTCTTACTAAGGAGGTCGAGACTAAAAGAAAGAGTTCTAACAAAACCGATAAACCCTAGAGAACACACAGGTATGTTTAAAATTTTAATAAGACACGTTTTACGGTAACCATAAAACTATCCCTAACGTACCTTAGACATCTAACACAACCCATCATACGGGTAAAATTGTTATAACTAAGAAGGATTCTTGTACCATATATAAAGGTAAACACAGGAGAAAATAAATAAATAATTAAAACCGACGTGACACACCGTACGTCCCAGAATCAAGGAACTGGTCTCTAACCTGGATACGGAGAACGTAAACTTAGTGACTCAGAATTGGTGACCCGGTGGTCCCTTCAAGACAAACACAGAAGAAATTAAAGAAAGTAGTCGTAGAATATCAAAAACCTTATGTTCAGAAAAGAGAGGAATCCATCCAAATAAGGATCCATAAAATAAGAAAAATTACATTACCATTTACCCTAACAAAGGAATTAAAGAAAAGGATTATGAAACAACAATCACATATCTTTGTATTGTCTAAACCCATATAATTAAAACATAGGAAGTCGAAATGACTTAAGTAACCACGTGAGATCATCAAAAGACTACCGTAGAAATCTTAAAAGACACATATCATTGTACAGTAGACTTTTGTCAAAAAATAAAGATTTAAGTTCGTCACTTGTTAACCTTAGTTTTAATACTTTTACATATGTATAGTAAAATTTACGAAGATTTTTACTTTAACGATTCATAATTATATTGTTCGATTTTTGACATTACAATTATATATGTCCTAAACATACGACTTTTGATATTTTATGACTACTTTCTAAGTTTCTGTTATATTTACCACTCTGTATGGTACTCGTACCTAACCTCCTAAGCCATATTATTTCTACGGTCAAGAGGGGTTTCATTAGATATTTAAATTACGTTATTTTGAATTCGTACTTTTCGTGTCGTCTTAAAACGTGTGTGTTTTAATGGCATATGACGTATGACAATGATATCTGTTGTTCTTAAAGATTTTGACATAAGATTCAAAATGTATTTTCCTTTGTTACTTTATCGACTTTGTTAAAACTCTTTTTCTTATTTCAACTTTCTAAGTGTAATTGCTCAAAATTCTGTCATATTTAGATATCGTTACTTATGCCATACGTGACCGTTTCCTTATCTGGGAAGTTAGTTACCCGGTCTTATCTATCAATTCTTTATCTGGGGGCGTTTACACCGGTAAACCAAAAACTATTTCTATACTTTCGTTTATTGACGTCCTTACTATCAGAAAAGTAGTTTACTTTGTTCACCAGTAAGTACACCTTTTTTCACTAGAGACTGGAGTTGGAATGGGAACCATGTTCCTAATTGAAGTTTACCATGTATCTATATTTATATTTTACATTTTCGAAATTTCGAATGTCTTTTGTATCCTTTTTTAGATATATTAGACTCAAATTCGTTTTCAAGAATCTTTCCTTTATTTTTGATACTATATTTCCCTTTTTTTATTCAAGAAACATTTTCATTCTTGTTAAAGAGACAGTTTCCGTGACGGTACTTCTACTTTTTTGTTTCTGACCCTCTTTTATAAACTTTAAGTATATAGGTCGTTTCCTGAACATAGGTCCTATATATTTATTGAGACTTTTGAGTTGTTATTTTTTTATGAAAAGTTAATTTTCACCCGTTTTCCGTACTAGTCTGTAAAGTGACTTCTTTTATATGTCTATCTTTCATTCATATCCTCTTCTATAAGTAATAGTAATCGGTAACACACGATTCAGCGAAGTCAGTACAGGCTGAGAAACGTTGAGATACCGGACATCCACCGGTCCGAGGAGACAGGTACCCTAAGAGGTCCGTTCTTATGACCTCACCCAAAGATAAGGGAAGAGGTCCCCTAGACGGGTTGAGTCCCTAGTTTGGTCCCAGAGAGCGTAACGTCCATCTTAGAAATAGTGACTCAGTGGACACTTCGGGAGTAATCAGTAAGTCAAGTCAAGTCACGTCATCGAGTCAGCACAGGCTGAGAAACGCTGGGGTACTTAACGTCGTGTGATCCGGAGGGACAGGTGGTGGTTGGGGACCTCAAGTGAGTCTGAGTGCAGGTAGCTCAGCCACTACAGTGGTCGGTAGAGTAGGAGAAAGTAGGGAAAGAGGAGGACGGGGGTTAGGGAGGGTCGTAGTCTGAGAAAAGGTTACTAGTCGAGAAGCGTACTCCACGGTTTCATGACCTCAAAGTCGAAATCGTAGTAAGGAAGGTTTCTTGTGGGTCCTGACTAGAGGAAATCTTACCTGACCAACCGAAAGGAACGTCAGGTTCCCTGAGAGTTCTCAGAAGAGGTCGTGGTGTCAAGTTTTCGTAGTTAAGAAGCCGTGAGTCGAAAGAAGTGTCAGGTTGAGAGTGTAGGTATGTACTGGTGACCTTTTTGGTATCGGAACTGATCTGCCTGGAAACAACCGTTTCATTACAGAGACGAAAAGTTATACGACAGATCCAACCAGTATTGAAAGGAAGGTTCCTCATTCATAGAAAATTAAAGTACCGACGTTAGTGGTAGACGTCACTAAAACCTCGGGGTTGTGTTTATTTCAGACTATGACAAAGGTGACAAAGGGGTAGTTAAAAGGTACTTCATTACCCTGGACTACGGTACTAGAATCACAAGACTTACAACTCGAAATTCGGTCGAAAAAGTGAAAAGTGAGAGTGAAAGTAGTACTTCGAAAAATCAAGGAGAAGTGAAAGACGGTATTCCCACCACAGTAGACGTATAGACTCCAATAACCATAAAGAGGACCGTTAGAACTAAGGTCGAACACGAAGAAGGTCGGGTCGCAAAGAGATCCAACCAGAATTTAAAGGAAGGTTCCTCATTCGCAGAAAATTAAAGTACCGACGTTAGTGGTAGACGTCACTAAAACCTCGGGTTTTTTTATTTCAGACTGGGACAAAGGTGATAAAGGGGTAGATAAAGGGTACATTACTACCCTGGCCTACGGTACTAGAATCAAAAGACTTGCAACTCGAAATTCGGTTGAAAAAGTGAGAGGAGAAAGTGAAAGTAGTTCTTCGGAAAATGAAGGAGAAGTGAAAGACGGTATTCCCACCACAGTAGACGTATAGACTCCAATAACTATAAAGAGGACCGTTAGAACTAAGGTCGAACACGAAGAAGGTACTACATGAGAAGTATATTCAATTTCTTCGTCCCACTGTTATATGTCGGAACTACATGAGGAAAAGGATAAACCTTGGTCAGACAAAAAGGGACAGGTCAAGATTGACAACGAAGGACTGGACGTATATCCAAAGAGTTCTCCTTCCAGCCCACCAGACCATAAGGGTAGAGAAAGTCTTAAAAGGTGTCAAATAACACTGGGTGATCCGTCTACGTTGAAATTTTATTAAATTTATTGTGATATATTGGATAACCTTACAGAAATTTTTACGACGTTATGATCAGACCACTCCTACACCTCGTTGACCTTAAAATACGTAACGAGAACCCTTACGTTTCAACATATTGGTGAGTTCTTTTGAATAACCTGTAAAGAATAGTACAATTTTTACGTGGATGATATACTGGTTCGTTAACATGAAGACCATTAAAAAGAAACTCCTTACTCTTGAATATCAGTCCATTTTTAAATATATGTTAAGAAACATTGTTGAAACAATATCACTTTTTAACCTTCGTGAAAATTACAGGAAGTTACCTACTCACCATTTTATTTCACACTATGTTGACACGTTATCTTATGATTGATGAGTCGATTTGTTTGTATTTTACAAAGACGGGACCTTCGATATGTCAAAGTCTGTTCACGTAAACTTACACTTCCCAAATGTCGGTTCTTTTATTCCGTAAACTGATGTAATGATTGATTTCCCTCCAGTTCTCCTAATACTACTGTTACAACACCTGCTCCGGAAGATTACCACCTTACCTTCCCGAACCCTTTATTTCTTTGTACTCGGTCTCTCTTTCAGTAACCTATAAATACCTCACGGAAGACTCGAGTACGTCGCATGATAGGATCGTTACCCCTGACCACTTGAATTTTAAATAATATACTGTTACTTTATACATTCACTAACGTCCTCGTTTAATCCATGTTCAGTACGTCCTCAATATCCGATTCACGTAAGTATTGTTCAACTTCCATTTCACTTATCAGTATGTCGTTTAGTATAAAAGAGTGACTGAAGGTAATGCTGACCTCTGTACATTCTCAAAATAAAACGGAGTCGACTTTATTTGTAGCGTAAAGTCCAAGGTTTACCAACTAAGTTCTTCGTACGACGAAAACAACGATATACCCTCCAAATTCAGAAAGTGTTATAGACTTCAGGTCCACCAGTCAGTGCGGTGAATTTTAAAGTTCTAGAAAATTTCGTGGGATACTTACTATACCCGAAAAGTCCACCACGATCACCATTTCTTAGGTGGACGGTTACGTCCTCTGTATTCTCTTCATCCAAACTAGAGACCCAACCCTTCTAGGGGACCTCCTCCCGTTCCTTTGAGTGAGGTCATAAAAACGGACCTCTTAGGGTGCCTGTCTCCTGGGATCACTTAATGTCAGGTATCTCAGTGTTTCTCAGTCTGTGCTGACTTCACTGAATCGTGTGTGCGTGCGTATTTACTATTTGATGATTCGATTAGGGGTAGACCACCTGTAAGAGGGACCATAGTCAAATCTTTATACATCACGTTCCTCGTCCTCGAGTCCTTTGTTTGTATTCTTTCATATTAGGGTCTTGATGGTGTGGTAGAGGAGGACGACCGTCCTCTTCTTCCCCTACTGGCTCCTACTCTGCCAACCTACCGTAGTGACTGAGCTACCTGTACTCAAACTCGTTCGAGACCCTCAACCACTACCTGTCCCTTCGGACTGCACGATATCAGGTACCCCCGCGTTTTTCAGCCTGTACTGACTCGCTGACTTGACTTGACTATGGTGTGGTAGACACACTGGAACCCTAAATTGGATAGACTTGGAGTTAAGGAATATATTCCTGTCAGGTATCCCAACGTTTCTCAACGTGTGTTGACTTCGCTGAATCGTACGTGTGTGTACGACAACTTCTTCTATCAAGTTCAAACATGGATATACAGTACATCTTTAAGGACTCTAAGTAGTCTCTGTTCTTTTGTGTGGCAATAAACGTGTAATTGTGAAATTATTATTTCTAAACTTCTGTGGAGAAGGGAAGTTTGTTTGGAAAGTAATTAGTCAAATCAAGTCGAGTCACTGAGTCAGCACAAACTGAGACACTGGGGTACCTGGCGTCGTGTGGTCCGGAGGGACAGTTAGTGATTGAGGGTCTCAAATGAGTCTGAGTACAGGTAACTCAGTCACTACGGTAGGTTGGTAGAGTAGGAGACAACAGAGGAAGAGGAGGGTGGAAGTTAGAAAGGGTCGTAGTCCCAGAAAAGGTTACTCAGTCAAGAAACGTAGTCCACCGGTCTCATAACCTCAAAGTCGAAGTTGTAGTCAGGGAGGTTACTTGTGGGTCCTGACTAGAGGAAATCCTACCTGACCAAGCTAGAGGAACGTCAGGTTCCCTGAGCGTTCTCAGAAGAGGTTATGGTGTCAAGTTTTTGTAATTAAGTAGACACGAAATCTTGGAGTCTTTTTCATCCCATCTGGTCCAAACCTTGTGCAGAAACGATCCTAAAACTCTTACCTCTCACTTACCGTTTTTAGATCCGTCTTGACTTTCTATTTAACTCCGACTGAGGACATTCTCACTGGTACAGGTCCAGTGAGAACATGACCTGTAACAGGTAACAGGTAACAGTAGTACTACTGTTAGATATTCTACTACTTGTTAGGTTTCTCTCCCTAATTTGATTTCCATTACGAATCCTTCTAGTCAGTAAGGAACCTCTTCCTTAAAAGGAGATGTGACCCTAAAGAGAGGGTACCGAAGGTTTTCCGTAGATCCTGTCTTGAGGGTTCCGTGTCTGAGTATAGACCTGTACTTAAATTAGACTCTCTAGAAGGTCCAGACAGGAAACGGAGGTCCAACCACTTCCCGAGTTGAACACTACCGGTTACAATCGAGTTTACAGAGATTAGTTGGAGTTACTAGAAAATACCGTATTTTTACAAAAATCAAGGTGTAAATAAATATAAATACCTAGTAAATTTTAAAGGAGACCATTCCCGACCAGTGGTTTAATACCCTTTCCTACCACTTTGACTCACCATTTCGACATTTTCTTTCCGACGTCTCGGGTCCCCCGACATTTCTCTTGTCCTTATAACATAGAAGGTGAGACCGGAAAAAAAGGACGACATTGAACGTAGAACCGTGTCTTTTTTTCGTCAGTCTAGATCCCAGGTTAGAACCACATACAAAGTGAATTATTAGTTTTGGGTTTATTCCCGGGACTCTTAGTTAACGCAAAGACAAAGGGTTAGTACTTCGTTCCAAGGGTGACACGGCGAGGGAAAAGTTATATGAGTACAGAAGGTTCAGAATAACCTAGTTCAAGGGTAAAGTGTCGGACCGTAAGTTCCGAGAAAACTGTTAGGAAAAGGTTAGTAAAGGTAGTGACCAAACGAGAGGGGTAAATGTTTTGAATGTCACCCTTAAAACTCACCATTGCTAATGTAAGAAAGAGACCGACTTCACATTTTTAAATTCTTTACTTCCTACTCTGTAGTAGAACTGGGACAATGTGTCAGGGACCCCATTCACAACCCCTTGTCTCGGACTCCCCTTTTCTGTTCCGGTCCTATAACTGACTGTTACATTATACAACCACTAGTCTGACTCTGTAACTCAGTTATTACTACGGTTTTACCCATACGCACCCACTTATACCCAAAAGAATCGGGTGAATAGTCCCTATAAGGTTGAAGAGACAAGAGTAACAAAGGGGTAGATAAAGGATACTTCACTAAGGAAGATCCTTCAAGATTAAGAGAGTTTTGAGAAAAAGTTAGAAGGTGGGTTTGAAGTCAACAACCCTAACAAAGTAAGTAAGTAAACATAAAATTAAATTATATGTCAATGTGACACTGTTAAACACGTATAACAAGTACTTGGAGAAGGGGAGGAAAGGGAAGAGAGAGGGACGGAGGAGAAAGAGGAACGGGAAGAGAGGAGAATTTTGTAGTTGGTTGAACTTTCTCGATCACTAGGGAGAAGATATTGAAATTGGATTTACAAAGAGAAGTTAAAGTCGACACAAAGATCGACGAATAACCTGTAAGAGAGGAACTATAGTCTCTTACATAAGGTTCGGTTTATAGAAATGGAAAAAGTTGGACCGAAAGAAGAACATAGAGAGTAAAGGTAATTGACAGATTACAAAATGGTTAAGTAGTAGTAGTAACCGAAGGAATACAAATGGGAGATACAGGTTAGTCAGTATTTTGGAATCACTAAGTCGAAGAGTCTTTAGAGAGTGTAGACAAATAGGGTTAGAAGTGTACAGAGATGACAATAACGGAATCCAGAGCAGAAGTATAAGAAAATATACCCAATAACAGTATCGTTGAAATCAATAGAAAGAAGGGTCAGGTGGAAGGCGGACGAGGAATTCAATAGAACGATTTACCTAAACTGGTACGTTAAATAGACGAAACCTTTATAAATATTAAGAGGTGACATATGTCATATTTCAGGTGGGTTAAACCGTATCGTCACAGTTTGTGTTAGACCCGGGTTTAGTTAAAAGGTCTACATGAAGGATAGTAAGGAATGTACACGGGATACAAAGTCGAGGTGAATCCGATGTCAAGAGGTCGTGTACTTATAAATTGTATTACACTTTAGGAGATGAAATTAGGACTAATGTAACAAAATTCCATAAATATTCATAGGACTTCCGTTCCTGATACAGAATGAGTGGAAACATCGGGGTCAAGACCCGTTTTCATCTGTAGTTATTTATAATGTATACTTAATTACTACTGGGTATAAAATTAAGATAAAGACGGTAAGGAACAGTCACACTGAAAACTGGTCAATAGATTCGAAAGTCTCGGAATCAAAGGGAGTAGACATTTGACCCGTATCATTATTAACGGTAGGTCGAGATGTCTAAAACTTTCTCCAAGAGAAAATACAGAAAATTAGAAATCTAAGGGTCCCGGGATGGGACGGAAACCGTCACTGTCTTTGTTCTCTTCACAACACCCCGGTTTGGGACTCGTCGTCGACATGACCGGACGAAGTGTCGACGACGGACCCGAGAACCCTTGAAACGTAACAATTGGGAAACTCAGATCAAGAAATCTTTGGATACCTAATAAATTGGAAATTGAAAAACGAAGAACTAAAGAAAGACCCATTGATTGTGTAATAAGTGGATGGGTAGACGAAGTAGAGAAGACCCGTTGGAAAGAGTTCGTCTGGTACTAATCTATCTACGTTATGTGAGTGGTTACCGAGTCTACCTTTCTAAAGAATTTAAAAGGGGTAGAACCACCGAGAGAACATTTGTACAAAGG
Organism: Capra ibex; assembly: GCA_006410555.1. Lineage (NCBI taxonomy): Eukaryota > Metazoa > Chordata > Mammalia > Artiodactyla > Bovidae > Capra > Capra ibex. The sequence goes on along the minus strand of SJYO01029184.1, from coordinate 1,684,604 downwards.
GAAAAAGTCAATGTTATTACGAGGTCTAGACAAATTTCTTGGTAATCTGAGTTTTCAGACAAAAATTTGTAAGTATCAGATAATGACTATCGAGTTGAATATACTAAAATAAAACGTTGACACAGTGTGGGACCAGAGTGTAGTCGAATTCTCGTTCACATTGGGGTGAGGGGGGTAGGGGCCCGTAGAGATATGTTTAACGAGAGTACTGTTTAGTAGGACATATACACATGAACTACACGACTCAGAAATTCCTCTTGATACTTTAATAATTAAAGATAAGTGGTAAGGTAATAGAACCATCAACAATGATAGAACTAAGATAATAGGTAGAAAAGTCGAGGGTAAGAACATAAAGAGAGAAAATGCGGGTCGAAAATCAGTGGACAGACAAACTAGTAAACAGATACAGGAGTAGATGTATTAGACATATGAAAAGGAGGTTAAGAAATGACATCCTTTTATACACGACACGACACGAATCAGTGAAGTCATCACAGGTCGAGAAACGTTGGGGTACCTGATATCGGCCGGTCCGAGGGGACAGGTACCTTCCCCCTCTTATGACCTCACCTAACGGTACAGGAGGATCTCCCCTAGAAGGGTTGGGTCCCTAGCTTGGGTCGAGAAGACGTAACATCCACCTAAGAAATCAGATTCGGTGGTCCTTTCGGATTTAAAATGGCAAAATTGATTGATACATGATTAGTGTATATATATCAATAGTTAACTTACACCGGGGGGTTTTAAGTACAAGTTTAGGATTGGGGGGTTTACTATCATACTCCTCCATCCCGAAAACCTCCACTGATTTAGTACTCCCATCTTAACTGTACCTCCCCTAATCACGGGAATCTACTTCTCTGTCTCAAACGAGAGAAAGACAGACGTGTTCCCCCTCCACCAGTGGATGTTTTTATAATACTTTGTACTAAGGTCAAAAATACGTCGATTATTGAAGGAACCCCTTCCAACTACCAAATAGAAAAATTGTATGGTGAGATAAAGATACGAAAGAAAGTGGGTACGATGTCGTTATCGAGAAACAAGGAGTTACCAGAACGAGTGAATCCCGGAACCGGAAGGACGTAGGGGTCACGGAGGAGGTTTAATAGTAGTTTTACCAGAGTATCTTTGAGATGTGAATAAAAGAGTTAGGACCTACGTGGAATTTTTGTGGTTTCGTATCAATTTCACAGTGTTAGACCCAAATTTTTGTCTAGTCAGTTCATTCTCAAAGTCCTCATCCTGGACCTGTAGGTATGAAAACTTCTACGAGTGCACTAGGACTACGAGTTACTATCCGCTGTCAGTAGTGAAATCTGACTAATACGCAGAGGAGATAAACTTTAAGATGGGAGAGTGTCAACGGAGAAGAGTTCGGGAAAACGTACCGATGTCACTGAAGGCACTAGACCCGACCCTAAGTAGAGAATTGTGAGAAGTATCAATCCATTAGATAAGAGAATTAATCGACACGACGAAGTATTGTAATACGAGAAAGTACATGACGTAAGAGATGAACTTTATACAAAGAGAATAATAGACAACTCTATATTAAATAGGAAGTTTAAAATTTACTGTAGAGGAGGTCCTTCAAAAATGACCTGGACGACAGAGATATCAACCATTTTTAAAAATAACAATGAATATGTTTTATTGAACGTTTATAAACAAACGTGTACAAGGGGGATAAATAGACATTTCAGTGAATCCCGACGCCAACACGGAATCAATGGAGACATCGGGGTATTGAATCCGTGATCTAGAGCGTGTATCATCCACGAGTTATGTATAAACACCTGACTCAACTACTTGCTTACTTACTTAAAAAAAAATTACGAAGTTGTAGAGATTCTACCTTTTCATTTGTTCTCTCTTACTACATCTAAGTTTTCTCCCCCAAACAGTCAACTTTCGTAAGTCTCTCTCCTAGTGACAGAAACCCTTCTTCCATAAAACAGACTTCTTTTTATCCGACATGATCCTTCCTATTGATTAAGGTACATCTGTCCGTCGGTTCTTGTTCGACACCGGTTTCTCAACTACTTACTGTCGACCTTTATGCCGAACACTTGGTTACTTCTTACTGTGAAGGTAGACTTGACGTTTTATTTAGTATCTCTGAGGTTTCTAAAAATAAGTGAAATTTTAGAGTGGGATGTACTTGTAAGTTATTCTTGTGAGGTTTAACAACACCGTGAAATAGTGAAATGTGTAAGTGTATGTATTAGAGTAAATTTGGGGGGATGTTGTGATGTTCAAATCGTAATATTTGGGACAAAATCCCACCTTTTTGACTCCGAGACTTTTTAAGTCATTTAACCTTTGGAGACACCACCAGGTGACCCATTTTGAGACACGAGGATCACTTCCTCCGGGTCCAAACTAGGGACCAGTCCCTGGATCTAGGGTGTACGGTGTTGATTCTCAAGCATACGGTGTTGATTTCTAGAGTGGATGATTTTGGGTCCCTTCGATTTAATTAATAAATTAATTAAAGTTTTTTTAAGTCATTTATCAGGTTACAGTGTGTCTACTACTGATCGTCTAAATCTTGTGTTTGTCCGGAGCTTTATTGTTTTCATTTACTTTATTTTATTCTTATAGTTTATAAATATATATATAGATGTCCCACCGTTTCTCAGTCCGGGTTGACTTGCTGACTTGACTTGACTATATGTATACACCTTTCATTTCTTTCTTTAGGTGTTATATATATGAAATTTAAAGTAAGACCTCAGATGATTGGAGTTCAAATAACTAGAAAAGATTCACTGTCATTTCCTTAACCAGTCTCTTTCTCTACGAGGTTTCCGATTCTAGTAACTGGTAGATACTACAAGATTCATATCGCGTCCAGTGAAATGTAAATAAATAAAACTAAAAAATTAACCTCCTATTAACGAAATGCTACAACACAACCAAAGACGATATGTTGTTACACTTAGTCAGTATCATATATATAATATATATTCGTATATAGTTATAGGGGAGGAAGGGTGTTGGGGGGTAGGACGGGAGATCCAGTGGTGTCTCACGGTTAGACCCGAGGGACACAATATGTCGTCGAAGGGTGATCGATAGACAAAATATGGACCATCATATATATATACAGTCACGACGATTTCTTAGACACCATATATGTTATCTTATAATGAGTCACTATTTTTCTTACTTACACTCAGTCAACTTGACTCCACCTACTTGGATCTCGGAGAATATGTCTCACTTCATTCAGTCTTTCTCTTTTTGTTTATAGTATATAATTACGAATATATACCTTAGATCTTTTTAATAGTGAAATGTAAATTATGGTTCCTATAGGGATATACCATCTATAATACTAGGTGTTAAAATTTTACCTCTTTAACTCTGTGTCCTTTTAACTTATTAAACGGATTGTAAGATATTTTCCCGAAGGAAGAGACCACTGAGTCTGGCATTTCTTAGACGGACGTCACGCCCTTTGGGTCCAAGTTAGGGACCCAGTCCTTCTAGGGAACCTCTTCCCTTACCGTTAGTCGAGGTCATAAGAACGGACCTCTTAAGGTACCTACCTCCTCGAACCACCCTATGTTAGTTACCCTAGTGTTTCTCAACCTGTGTTGACTTACTGATGTGTAAGTGAAAGGTATTTTTACAACTTGGTCCGAGACAAACTGAGATTTTGGTCACGTTGAATCTATTGTAGTATATCAATTAAGGGGCTACAACCAATATGAATATTTCTTTTTACAAAATAATTTCTTGATAATCCTTATAGAAAAATACTTTCATTCTGAGTTTCAGTGTCTTTCTTTTCTTGTCACAAGACTCGTCCCAACTTTATTAGTACTTTCAGTTGGACCTCCTTTTCACCCTGAACTCAGAACTCCCTACCTACTTCAAACACGGTGGTCGATCCGTTCCCTCCCGTAAGGTTCTTCCCTATTGTTGTACCTATTTCCGTGACTCCTCTCGCCGTAACCGACCTCGTAGTCGTTTCTTCGGTTCTTGCTACCCCCATTGTCGGTGGTAGGTTCTTTACGTCATACAGGATTTGAAGTACCAAACTGTTTGTGTACGTCAGGAGACTTTAAACCCCCGATCCTCTTCAATGACAGGTCCTATGATTGTTGTTGACTCCCAGAAAGACCATTTTCCTTTAACTTAACAACTAACGACCTGACATAATACTTTCCCTCGTTCGGTGGCTAACAGTAGTCGAGGGACGTCCCGGGATGACCGCGTTGTCACTATTGACCACTTTTCTGAGACTCTATTCTTGTTCTCTTCTTTATTCTCTACTCCATTCATCCGAAAAATTTTTTTCTGGATTTTTATCTATCGAAAGTATCTAATCCAAAAAAATAACTTTTTCAGTATGTCTGTGTTATGTTCTTCAAAGTTTCTCACGTGTTCCCACATTGTTACTTTCAGTCAGATGAAGACGTCTATGTTTGTATTACATAAATATATATGAAGACAAATTATTTATTTCCTTCCGGTGGTAGATGAAGTGACACTAGGAATGAAAAAGAAATTAAAGTTATTGAAACTTTTAGTCATATAAAATTTAACTACCTTATAAAAACGTTATATACTTACATATGATTAAATAAATAGACTAGGACATTATTGTCTGTAAATCGAACTAGGGTCAAAAAGTGACCATGTTTATTACGACGTTACTTACACATATACATACGGAAACGTATGAACATGTCATAAAAATATTTTATTTAAAGATTTTACTGTTAACAACTCAGTTCCTATTTACATGAAAAGTATAAGTATCTATAACTTTTTAATACGAGAGGTTTATACAACGTAGTTAAATATTAGGGTGGATATTCCATACTTTACGAGTAGAGAGATAGGAATGACTGTGATCCGTAATAAATCGAAAATTATAAAAAGTCAGACTACCTCTCTTTACTACAAAGTGATAAAAATAAATACGACGAAATTACTAATCATTCCAATGTGTATAAAAAGACACAAATAACCGGTCTAAATAAATAAAAAAGTCACTTGACACATAAATACCGGAAATGAGTAAAAAGATAAATACGAAACCGAGAAAATGGATAACTAAACATTTTCTAGAAATGTATAATTTATTGTCAAGTGACACCTAGTCTACAAAACTTCTACAAAAAGATTTAAACACAAAACTGAAACAAATAACATAAAAGTACGTTTTTCATTTAAACTTTACAACACACATCAATCTAAATAGTTTGAAACAAAGTACCCAAAACGTAGAACGAGTCTTTACGGAAAAGTGAAATTCTAACGTATATTAAAAGGGAACAAAAGAGGACTATGGAAATGTGTTAACGGAGAAGGTAAACTGAGGAACCATTAAGTCCTTTAATAAACCCCCATTCTTCAACCCTTTAGACATAAGATACCGTAATTAAATAGTTCTCACCACAACGGTCTAAACCGTTTATTTTTATGTACAGGTTAATTTAAACTTAAAGTCCATTTGTTGTATAAAAATCATATCAGTGTAGGATTAATAACGTGTCCTGTATGAATAGATTTCTAATAAACAACGAATAGTCTTTAAATTTTAATAACTCTCAGAAGATTATCCGTTAGGATTAGTACTCTTTTTACTCCTCATCAAATTTTCATATTTTCTTTCAACACATCTAACTACTTAATTGTGAAAGACCAGTCACCCTTCAGGAATTATGTCCGTAAATCTATAACCGACATCGTCTCGTTAATGTTAAGATCCCACACTTAATTTACTCGAACAAAACAGAAGACCCGAAACCGAACTTTTTACCTTGGAGAATTTATTTTACGTTCCCCGAGTTACCTAAATTTACCCCCATAAAAACCGAAAGGTTGAGGAAATTCTCTTTTTAGTCAAATTATCTTTAACTTTTTATTCTAAGAACATATAAACACAGTATGATGCTGTCAAAACTATATATCCGAAAGAAAATTCTAATCGTAGAGTTCAAGTTTAATAACCATTTCAAGGGTTTAACTAAAATAGTAAACCTGGACCATCCCTTTACAGTACGAATAATTAGTGAAACCTATTATTTAGATTCACTTTAAGAAACACTAACTAATTCAGAAAATAAAAAATTCACCGGTTCACTTAACTTAGACTTTAAACTTTACAGATTAAGTACTTGTAAACAATGCATCAAGAAATGATTTTTAAATGGAAACCTTCTTCGAGGACAAGAACGAAGACACCATACAATTCTTTTCGTGACTCCTGAAGGAACTACAGAGTCACCAATTGTTAGGCGGATGTGTAAGTCCCCTGTGCCTAAACTAGCGGCCAGCCCACTCTAGGGTCACATCACCCCGTTGATTCGGTCACACAGTGTTGATGACTTCGGTTACGTGGGTCTCGGGTACAAGACGTTGGTCTCTTCGGTGGTGTCACTCTTCGGGTTCGTTGTGTTGGTCTCTCATCGGGAGCGAGGGACGTTGATCTCTTTCGGGTGTGCGTTGTTACTTCTGGGTCGCACCAGTTTACCTACTTACTTACTTAGAATACAGACACATACATATATTTTCGTAAGTCATATCTCAATCTCCTGTATCTAAGTCCAGGGTCTAGACGGAAAACCATAGAGACACGGACACGAATTGTAGAAACTAGGTGGACAAAGGAGTAGATATTTTACCCGTCTCATTAGTGTTAAAGTATCGTTAACTCTTACTTTACTCTACGTATCCGTTTCACGTGAGACGTGTCACCTGTCCGTACCGTGAAACAACAACAACAACAAGTCAGTGATCCAACACAGAGTGAGAGACGTTTGGGTACCTGACGTCGTTCAATCCGAAGGGACAGGAAGTGATAGAGGACCTCAAACAAGTCTAAGTACAGGTAACTCAGACACTACGGTAGGTTGGTAGAGTAGGAGACAGTAGGGGAAGATGATGGAAGTTAGAAAGGGTCTTAGTTCCAGAAAAGGTTACTCAACCGAGATGAGTAGTTCACCGGTTTCATAATCTCGAAATCGAAGACGTAGTCAGGAAGGTCACTTATAAGTCCTGACTAATTATAACTGACCAAACTAGAGGAACGTCAGGTTCCTTGAGAGTTCTTAGAAGAGGTTGTGGTGTCAAGTTCTCGTAGTTAAGAAGTCACAAACCGAAAGAAATACAAGGTTGAGTGTAGATATGTACTGATGACCCTGTTGGTATCGAAACCGATATACCTAGAAACAAACGTTTCACTACGGAGACGAAAACTTATGTGACAGATCGAAACAGTATCGAAAAGAAGGTTCCTCGTTCACAGAATTAAAACACCGACTTCAGTGACAAGTGCGACTATAACCTCGGGTTCTTTTATTTCAGACAGTGACAAAGGTAACAAAGGGATAGATAAACGGTACTTCACTACCCTGGTCAACGGTAATAAAATCACAAACTTACAACTCAAAGCACGGTCGAAAAAACGAGAGGAAAACGTGGGATTAGTTCTCCAAGAAATCAAGGAAAAAGGAAAGACGGAAATCTCACCACAGTAGACGTTGAGACTCCAACAACTATAAAGAGGGTCGTTAGAACTAAGATCGAACACAAAGTAGGTCGGACGGTAAAGGATACTACATGAGAGGTATGTCTGAAGGGTCCACCGCGATCTCCATTTCTTGGGTGAACAGTTACGTCCTTTGTATTTCTATGTACCCAACGTAGGGATCCAACCCTTCTAGGGGACCTCCTCCTGTCCCGTTGGGTGAGGTCATAAGAACGGACCTATTAAGGTACCTGTGTCCTCGGACCACCCGATTTCAGGTATCCCAGCGTTTCTCAGTCTGTGTTGACTTCACTTAATCGTACGTACGTAAGACGTTTCTTCAATTTTTTTTTGTCCCACTATTATACGTCGGAACTGCATGAGAAAAGAATTAAAACTTTTTGAGGTAACAGGATACAAGCCAAGACTGACACCAAAGAAATGGACGTATGTCAAAAGAGTTCTCTGTCCATTCCACCAGACCATAAGGGTAGTGAAGTTCTTAAAAGTCAAACAACACTAGGTGTGTTTCTCAAATCGCATCAGTTACTTCGTCTACAAGAAGACCTTAAGGAACAAAAAAGATACCAGGTTACCTACAACAATTAAACTAGAGACGACGGAGACGGAAAAGATTTAGATCGGACATGTAGACCTTCAAGAGCCAAGTACATAACGACTTCGGACCGAACTTCCTAAAATTCGTAATGGAACGATCGTACCCTTTACTCGCGGTGGTATACCATCAAACTTGAAGAAAACCGTAACGGAAAGAAACCATAACCTTACTTTTGACTGGAAAAGGTCAGGACACCGGTGAAAACTCAAAAGGTCTGAACGACCGTATAACTTACGTCGTGAAATTGTCGTAGTAGAAAATCCTAAACTTTATCGAGTCGACTTTGAGGTAGTGGAGGTGATCTAAACAAGCTTCATTACGAAGGATTCCGGGGGAACTGAAGTGTGAGGTCCTACAGACCGTGATCCACTCACTGGTGTGGTAGTACCAATAGACCCAGTACTTTTAGAAAAGACATATCAAGAAGACACATAAGAACAGTGGAGAAGAATTAGCGAAGACGAAGACAATCTAGGAACGGTAAAGACAGGAAATAACACGGGTAGAAAGGTACTTTAAAGGGAACCATAGAGATTAAAAGAACTTCTCCAGAGATCAGAAAGGGTAGGATGACAAAGGAGACAAGGAAACGTAACAAGTAAATTCCGAAAGAATAGAGAAGAATGATAAGAGACCTTGTGACGTAAGTCAACCTATATAGAAAGGGAAAGAGGAAACGGGAAACGAAAGGGAGTCGATAAAGATTTCGGAGGAGTCTGTTGGTGAAAAACGGAAGAATGTAAAGAAAAAGAAACCTTACCAAAAGTAGTGACGGAGAACTTGAAGGTAGACATCGAGAAGTCCGTAAGACAGATGGTCTAGATTAGGGAACTTAGATAATCAGTTGAGGCGATATTTTAGCATTCCCTAAACTAAATCCAGTATGAACTTACCGTTGACTTGACTTGACTTGACTTGACTTACCGATCACTAAAAGGGATGAAAGAAGTTAAATTCAGGCTTAAAACGTTATTCCTCGAGTACTAGACTCGGTGTCGGTCGAGGACCAGAACAAAAATGACTGACATATCTCGAAGAAGTAGAAGTCAACGTTTCTTGTATTAGTTAGACTAAAACCGTACCTGGTAGACCACTACAGGTTCACATCTTAATAGAGAACACAACAACCTTCTCCCATAAACGATATTGGTCACACAAGGGAACTGTTGCGATAGTCGGAAACGAGACAAAGTAAAACATGAGGTTCCGGTTTGAACGGACAATGAGGTCGATAGAGAACTTAAGGTTGAAAACGGAAAGTTAGGGGATACTTTTTTTCCTGTGAAAAATAACCACAGTCAAGATATTACACAACGTTCAGAAGTATCTTGATAAGTTGAAGTCGAAGAAGTCGTAATCACCAACCCCGGATCTGAACCTAATGACACTACAACTTACCAAACGGAACCTTTGCTTGACTCTAGTAACAGTAAAAACTCTAATGTGTGTTCCTGACGTAAAGTTTGAGAAAACAACTGATACTTCTGGAGAAGTAAAGAGGATTCCCTAAGAACAGGTGTCATCATCTATATTACCAGTAGAGTTAATCCATAAGTCATTTAAAGGAAAATAAACATCTATAAGTCGATGATTTTTAATGAATGTAAACCTTTTAGCAAAGGTATCTACAAAAAGATCTTTCACCTTAAAACAAACCGTAAACTAAAGACAAATTTACGACTACTCAAAAATAAGAGTGTTTATACCTCTTTTGGTCTATTTATATTCCTAGATTAAAATCTTACGAGTTATACTTTGTTTCGGGTGTTTTATATTTTGTTGTACATAGTTACCCCAAGGAAGACATGTAAATAACTTAACGTTAGAATTACGAACGGAAACAAAATAATCCTTTTTTTTCTAGAATTATTCTAGGAGAATTTATTGATTTCCCTTTTTGTGGTCGATCGGAACCCCACCCCCACCTCACTCGGGTTACTGAAAAGATACCACGTGGGAAACTTTTTTCGGATACGAACCGGTTTAGCAGGGTTTCTTTCCGTTACGGTTTCCTTCAAGTTTGATGGTGTGTTAACGTGGGTAGTGTGTACGATCGTTTCATTACGAGTTTTAAGAGGTTCGATCCGAAGTTGTCATTCACTCGACTCTTGAAGGTCTATAAGTTCGACCTAAATCTTTTCCGCCACCTTGGTTCCTAGTTTAACGGTTGTAGGCAACCTAGTATCTTTTCCGTTCTCTTACGGTCTTTTTGTATATGAAGACGAAGTAACTGATACGATTTCTGACACACCTAGTATTGTTTAACACCTTTTAAGTATTTCTCTACCCTTATGGTCTGGTGGATTGGACCGAGGACTCTTTAGACATGCGTCCAGTTCTTCATTGTCAATCTTGACCTGCAACTTGTTACATGTTTAACCCATCCTTATGTAGTTCCGACATATAACAGTGGGACGAATATATTGAATATACACCTCATGTAGTACACTTTACGGTCCGACCTACTTCGTGTTCGACCTTAATTCTAACAACCTTCTTTACAGTTACAGAGTTTATCCGTCTACCGTGGTGGGAATTCCGTCTTTCGTTTCTCCTTGATTTCTCGGAGAACACTTTCTCCTCTCACTTTTTCGACCGAATTTCGAGTTGTAAGTCTTTTGCTTCTAGTACCGTAGGTCAGGGTAGAGAAGTACCGTTTATCAACCCCTTTGTTACCTTTGTCACTCTTTGATAAAAGAACCTGAGGTTTTAGTGGCGTCTACCACTAACGTCGGTACTTTAAATTTTTGTAAAAGAGGAACCATCTTTTGGATACTGGTTGGATCTGTCGTATAATTTTTCGTCTCTGTAACGAAACGACTGTTTCCAGGTATATCTGTTTCGATACAAAAAAGGTCATCAATACATGCCTACACTCTCAACCTGGTACTTCTTTCGACTCGTGACTTCTTGACTACGTAAACTTGACACCACAATCTTTTCTGAGAACTCTCAGGGAACCTGACGTTCCTCTAATTTGGTCAGTTAGGATTTCCTTTAGTCAGGATTTACAAGTAACCTTCCTGATTACGACTTCGACTTAGAGGTTACGAAAACAGTGGACTACACTTCTTGACTGACAAATCTTTTCTGAGACTACGACCCTTTCTGCTTCCGTTCTCTTCCCCTACTATCTCCTACTCTACCAACCTACCGTAGTGACTGACCTACCTGTACTGAAACTCGTTCTAGGACCTCAACCACTACCTGTCCCTTCGGACCGTGCGACGTCAGGTACCCCACCGTTTCTCAACCTGTTCTGACTCACTGACTTGACTTGAGTTAACTTGACGGGTGTAGTTCAGTGTCTACCTCCTGTAAACCAAAGACGATAATAAAAAAGAGTAACTTTTAAACAGTTCCAAATAATATACAACACCTTACCAAAAAACACACACGAGTCAGTACAGGCTGAGAAACGGTGGGATACCTGATATCGGGCGGTCCGGGGAGACAGGTACCCTAAAGGGTCTATTCTTATGACCTCACCCAACGGTAAAGGAGGAGGTCCCCTAGAAGAGTTGGGTCTCTAGTTTGGACACGAAAGGCGCAGAGGACGCTCAGAGGACCTAACGTCCATCTAATAGATGTCGACTCGGGGACCTTTCGGTACACCTTGTCAATCTACACCCTTTTATCGTGTTTCGTGACACCGCCCAGGACCCTAAAAACCTACTCACAATTACTAGACATCTTCATCCTTCCGACGACCACTCTTACACTATCGGTTCTCTGTGGGTTCCTTACCACTATTTCTTGTGTCGAAGGGTCTCTACACTAAAACATACTATTAGGAGGTCAAGTCAAGTGAAGTCAGCGAGTCAGCACAGGCTGAGAAACGTTGGGGTACTTGACGTCGTGCGGTCCGGAGGGACAGGTAGTGGTTGAGGACCTCAAGTGGGTTTGGGTACAGGTAACTCAGCCGGTACGGTAGGTTGGTAGAGTAGGAGACAGTAGGGGAAGAGGACGGGAGTTAGAAAGGGTCGTGGTCCCAGAAAAGTTACTCAGTCGAGAAGCGTAGTCCACCGGTTTCATAACCTCAAAGTCGAAGTTGTAGTCGGGAAGGTTACTTGTAAGTCCTGACTAGAGGAAATCCTACCTGACCAAATTAGAGGAACGTCAGGCTCCCTGAGAGTTCTCAGAAGAGGTTGTGGTGTCAAGTTTTCGTAGTTAAGAAGTCACGAGTCGAAAGAAATACCAGGTTGAGAGTGTAGGTATGCACTGATGACCTTTTTGGTATCGGAACTGATCTACCTGAAAACAACTGTTTCATTACAGAGACGAAAAATTATACGACAGATCCAACCAGTTTTGAAAGGAAGCTTCCTCATTCACAGAAGATTAAAGTACCGACGTTAGTGGTAGACGTCACTAAAATCTCGGTTTTTTCATTTTAGTCGGTGGTAAAGGTATCAAACGTAACTTAAACGGTCCGAGGTGTCAACTTGAAAGTTCGAGTTCTAGATAGAGGGGGTCCGAGTTTCTGGAAGTGGAAGGGGTCTAGTTCACTATGTAAATTATGAGAGTAAGCAATTTGAATAAAATCAAGTAAAGAAGAGAAGTGTTAAGAAAAAACTCAAGGGGTTCTCTTTCCTGATATCGACTAAGTCAAGAGATATGGGTCACCGGTCTAGATACTACACGTGTGTCTTCCTCGAATTATTTATAAACAACTACTCACCTGTATTCTAATTAAAAGACAAATTTCGGACACAAACTCATAACAACTTGTACAAAAATAGTCACTTTCCTTTGACATCGATTCCATTAAACACTCGACTTCGGTAACAATGGAGACAACGATTCCCTTCAGTCAATGGGACCCTATGATTAATTGACGTCGATAACACCTTTAATTCGGTCGTCGGGGGTCGTCCAAGTCTTTCGACTACTCTCCTCCCTTCGAACTGTCACAGTTCTTTCATAGGGAAGACAAAAGTCCTTTTCTCTGATTCCCTCCCCCATCGAACATGTGAAAGTCGTGGCAGTGTGGAGACACTTCGAATAAAGAGAAGGAATCACCCGTTTCTCAAACAAGGGATATTAATCAAGTTTATCACCTCCGTTCTACTTATCTGTCGGCACCGACTCTAGTTGTCAAACCAAAAACGATTGGTGACTCCCCATCCGTAGACCCCACCCCCTGAAACTTCATTTTCGTCGAGGTTCGGACTTATTTGTCATGGACAATCTTCTCTGAAAACTGAGATTTTATACTACGGTCAACTCGACTACTTCCCTTTCGTTCTTTAGGTATTCTTTAAATTCTCTTAATAGATGAGACGACAGATTTAACCTCAAGTTGTCAAAATTATTTCTCTAAATAAATAAATATTAAAATCCTTTGTAGAGTTGTTGTATGGGTCCCGAGTGTAAAACCCGGAACCAGAGTTCAACGACATTGTCTGATCAAGGTAGATCACTATTACATGGATTTAACGTCAAACAAAAAGACTCTTTTACTTTTGTACCGGAAATGTTCACCGGCGACGTCGTGACTTCAGTACTTTAATAAGTTGTCGACTCGTGACCGAAGTACTCTCCGGGACCCGATCCCTGTCACTGTGTACAGACTCCTTCCCTCTCACTCACAAAACGTGTAACCAATTCACTCTGGTATTATTTTGAAATCTAATTGTCGTCCTCCACCTTCGTGGTCTGGGGGTTGTCCGTATATTTTATTATAAATCTCTGGTGTCGTCAACTCTAATTGAGAAAAGGATGACTGAGTACGACAATTTCTAGATATGTTTTCGAGACGATTTACTCTCTCGGTGTTCTTCCATTCTCTTTTTTTTAAGGTCCTCCCTAAGACTGGTCTTCCCATCTTACTTTAGGTCGTTGTTTGTACCACGGGAAGGAAAATTACTTCATTTAAACTATCAAAAGGTTAAAGTGGTCTCACTGTGTCTCCAAATGAATTACGGTCTGAGTGTATCGGTTTACGTACGACCCAATTTGTGGAAGGTGAGCCTCGTAGGTTTTGTGTCACCCGGTTCCATGTCCAGACCGTCAGGGGTTGGTCCGGATAAGACAAGATCCTTAATCATCTCTTTCTTCACTTTCAACGAGTCAGTAGACTGAGAAACGTTGGAGTACCTGATATGTCAGATATCTTAAGAGGTCCGATCTTATGACCTCGCCCAAAGGTAAGGGAAGAGGTCCCCTAGAAGGGTTGGGTCCCCAGTTTGGGTCCAGAGGGTGTAACGTCCACCTAAGAAATGGTCGACTCGGTAGTCCCTTCGGAATTATCTCTTTGGTGTGGGAAATTAGGGTCCCTGCACCTTTATTGGTCACACCTAGTTCGGAAGATATAAAGTCTCTCTCCACTCAAAGTCTAGAGTAGGACTCCCGTCCCAAATGGTTCGAGTGGTCTGACGTTCACATCCGAAACCCGTCGATGTGGGTCTAGATCCCTGGATCTGGAACTGTTGTAAGAGGTCTGAAGTGTTTGGAAAAGAAGAGAGTACACATCTATATCGAGGTAACCTCCGCTTCTACAAATGGGTGGGTCATAGGAGGTTGGGTGGTGTAGTAAGAGGAAACCCAGTGTCGGAGGACGAGTACGGATCTGAGGTACAGGTTCAGTAGAGACCTTGTCGGTCACTCGTGAAAGACTACACAGGGTTCTTAAACCAGTAAGATATTTTGGGTTCGAGGATTACTCATGTCTAAAGCTTCACCCAGAAGGTCCAAGGAGGATCCAATGTCTCTCCTCACCTCTCGTCATTCCAAGACCTTAGAGTTATTTTAGCGAGGTAAAACAAGACTAAAACCGTCTAATCGTCTGTCTGTTCTGGGACTTGTTCTAAAACGGGATCGTGAAGGTCAAGATGGAGTAAATTCTTAAAAAAGACCAAAGCAGTCGAAAGCAACTATAAGACACGGAAGACTTAAGGACATTATATTTTAGTTCCTGACATTCGAAGATTTTCTGAGGTCTTTAGTTAGTCATTTACCAACGGACCTTGTCTTTAGGGGAAGTATCCTGGGGTTGTGTAAAGTAGACTATTGATGGACTGATGGTGTGGAAAGTATGTTATATCTTGGAAGGTAGAATGGTCCGTTAATAAGGTTAGAGTCAGTGAAGACAATTATGGGATCATCGGGTTTTCTAGAGAAGATAGGGTGACAAGAGTTTAAGAAGGTACAATATCGGACTTGGGTGACATCCCCCTAATCATTGTAAATCTGTTCTTGCTGAATTTTGTAAAAGTTTGTAAAGACTAAAAATAGGTCTAAAATAAAATAAAATGAAATGTTATAACATAACCAAAACGGTATGTAGTTGTACTTAGGTGGTGCCCACATGTGCACAAGGGTTAGGACTTGGGGGGAGGGTGGAGGGAGGGGTATGGTAGGGAGACCCAGTAGGGTCACGTGGTCGGGGTTCGTAGGACATATAACGTAAAGACAAACTTTTCATAGAACTAAACTTTCACTACGACAGAGAATGTTTTTTGTCAAACATCCTTAAGAAAACGATTTCGTCAAACATCAGTAAGGGGTCCATGCACAGAAGACAATTCCGTTACTAGAGTCTTAGGAACGATGTTTTCGGGTTTGTTTTACGATTTAGGGAAGTTCGTGGAGATCTGTCCGTCTATATAAACCACCAGTCCGCGTCTCGCGTCGAACTTTTGATTTCAGTTAGACGAAATCGGAGACACCAAATCGTCGTAAAAGGATTTAACGAGAAGAGGCAACGATCAACAGTATTCCGTGGAAGACAACTTTCCCTTTAAACACGTACATTTGGGGTTCTTTGTGTCTAGGATCGTGTCTATGGACCTTAGTATTTAAGTGTAGTTTCGTCCCTTGTCTTTCCTCTTTTGGACCATCTACCTTTCTTAAGGGGGAAAATGGAACGTTTTCAGTAGTCCGTCCTTGAACTGAATTCGGCCATGTTTTACTACTAAATAAACAGTCCTAACTTCACTTTTGGGGACTCTCGGTCTCCGCTAAGCAATCCCTCTCATTTCCCTACCACTTACGGTACAACGAATTGAGGTCCCCCGTGGTGACTTGTTCACCTCCCGATACCTCTTCCGAGGGTTCTTACCAGGGGACCATCGTTTACTTTGGATACCGAATCTCCTACAGATCGTTTATTCAACTTTGGTCTCATCCCATCGTTCACCGAGACCTATTATTTTAGTCAGTCGTAACTCTCACATCCACAGACATACCCCGAGGTCGAGACGTCCTCAGATCCCTTTATGTAGGTCGTCTCGTGTCTTTTTTTGGTCGGATCAAGGTCTATGACTATGTAACGATCCCTTCCACCGCCATACTTTATTACTTCCCAGTTGTACTCTTGAACCTCGTGGTCCGACACTCAGACTGAATATTCTCCCTTCTGACCTCTCGTTTCGTTCGGACCTTTAACGACGATCCCAAAGACCATCTTCGTCGTCGTCAAGTCTTTTCTCACTTCGTCTCAAATGTCAGCCACTTAAATAAACGGAGGTGATCTCGTCAATCCTTGAACAGGCCGATTGGGATTGACGCAAGGAGTTTTAGGACAACCCGAAGTGTGTTTGTTTAATCTTTTGGACCTGGAAAAAACTTACAAAATTAAAGATGACACATAAAATAAAAAAATAACTTCATATCAATGAAATATGACGACATAGTCAAAGATGACGTGTCGTTTGACTTAGTCTATCTATCTATCTATCTATAGGGGAGAGAAAACACAAAGGAAGGGTAAACCAGTGGTGTCTCGTGGTTCATCTCAAGGACACGATATGTCCAAGAGTAATCAATAGATAATATATCTGTCATGACATATATACAGTTAGAGTTAGAGAGTTAGTAGGGGTAGGGGGAAGGGGGTACTATAGGTACGTAAACAAGAGTTGTAGACACAGAGATAAAGACGAAACGTCTATTCTAGTAGAAGTGATAAAAAGATCTAATATACACACACACACACGCACAATCAGCGAGTCAGCACAGGCTGAGAAACGTTGGGGTACTTGACATCGGGCGGTCCGATGTCAACAGACCCTAAGAGGTCCGTTCTTATGACCTCACCCAACGGTACGGGAAGAGGTAGATCTAAGATATATATACAAAATTATATACTATAAACAAAAAGAGAAAGACTGAAGTGAGTCGTACTGTCAGAGATTCAGGGATGTGCAGAGACGTTCACCGTATTAAAGTAAGGTAAAATCCCGACTCATTATAAGGTAACATATGTGTATGTTGTAGGAGAAATAGGTAAGATGACAACCACTCGTAAATCCAACGAAGGTACGGAACTGACAACATTTATCACGACG
The DNA here is from genome assembly GCA_006410555.1 of Capra ibex. Taxonomy (NCBI): domain Eukaryota; kingdom Metazoa; phylum Chordata; class Mammalia; order Artiodactyla; family Bovidae; genus Capra; species Capra ibex. Next base: position 1,667,200 of record SJYO01029184.1, on the reverse strand, counting down.
TTACTTGTAACCCCACGTACATTGAAAAGTTTAATTAAAAACAGAAAAGGTCTATATAAGGGTCCTTACCTTAACGAACCAGTATACCACCGAGATAAAATCAAAACCTTCCTTGGAGGTATGATAAAAGGTAGCGTCGACATGGTCAAATGTAAACGTGCTTGTCACATTTTCCCAAGGGAAAAGAGGTGTGTGAGAGGTCGTAAATAATAAACATCTAAAAACTACTACCTGTAAAACTGACGACACTCCATTATGGAGTAATATCAAAACTAAAAGTAAAGAGATTCTTAATCACAACAACTCGTAGACAAGTACACAAAGAACCGGTAGATATGCAGAAGGAATCTCTTTACAGATAAATCTAGAAGACGAGTAAAAAATAACCCTATATATATATAAAAATTATAACTCGGGTAATCGACAAAGATATAAAACCTCTATCTAGGGAACGGTCAACGAAGTAAACGTTTATAAAAGAGGGTAAGATTCCCAACAGAAACCATAACAAATACCAAAGAAAACGATACGTTTTCGGAAATTCAAATCAATCCAGGGTAAACAAACAAAAGTAATTGAGATCTTCCACCTAGTTTTTGAAGAGCGACTCTAAATACAGGTTTTGAAGGAGATTTCAAAATATCACAGACCAGAATGTAAATCCCGAAATTAGATAAAACTTCAAATAAAAACAGATACCACACAAGATTAAAGTAAGAAAATGTACATCGACAGATCAAAAGGGTGGTGGTGAATGACTTCTCCGACAGAAATGGGTGACATATAAGAACGGAGGAAACAGTATCTAGTATACTGGTATCCACACATCCAAATAGACACCCGAAAGATGGACAAAGTGATTACATTTAAAGACAAAAACACAGACATGGTATGACAGAACTAAAGACATCGATAGATCATATCAGACTGCAGTTCCTTAGAATAAGGAGACCGAGACAAAAAGAAAGAGTTCTAACGAAAACGATAAGTCTCAGAAAACACAAAGGTATGTTTAACATTTTCTTAAAACAAGATAAAAACACTTTTTACGGCGACCATTAAACTATTCCTGACGGAACTTAGACATCTAACGAAACCCATTATGTCAGTAAAAGTGTTATACACGTTTCGTCTTTATCTCTGTGTCTGTATCTCTTGTTTATATACCTATGGTTCCTCCCCCTCCCCTGACACTCCTTGACCATCTAACCCTAACTGTGTATATGTGACATAATACATATTTTATCTATTGATTACTCTTTTATCACATACATCGTGTCCCTTGAGACGTAGTACGTGATACCATTGGACTTACCCTTCCTTCAGGTTTTCTCTCCCCTATGTATATGCGTACCGACTAAGTAAAACGAGATTTTATCCTCAATTGTGTTGTAACATTTCGTTGATATAAGGTTACTTTTAATTAAATTTTTCGTTGTTTTTTATTTTATTACCTAAATCTACGAGAGAAAAGGAAGTAGTTTATTAGACAACAGCTACGGAATTAAAAGTTTATTTCACTTTGTTTGGAAATTTTTTTTGTCTATATTGTTAGAAAAATATTTTAAGTTACTGTTACGGACTGTTTATTTTCGTTTGATAATTATTTTGTCCTTTTTACCTGTTTTTTTTATTACTTTACTCTTGTTCTTGTATTAACCGTATAACAATTTGTCATGTCTCTATGATAAACAGTCTTTATTCCGTTTCTACGGTGATAGTAGAGATAATGAATTGTAAACAACTCTTGAAAGATTACGTATATGTTTCCCCACCTTTCTTTCTCCGTAGTTGTAATTTTCCTCCTCAATTAAGAAATTAAAAAGTGTCTACGATACTGAGTATATGTAATTTAATAATTTTTGTCATTCTCGTAGGAAGAAGGAAAAGAAAAGGGAAGAGAACCTCTACCACCACACTGTCTCTAAAAAAAATTAATTAATTAAAAATTTTTAAAATTAACGTCCGATTAATGAAATGTTATAACACCACCAAAAACGGTATGTAAGCGTACTTAGTCGGTACCCACATGTACTCAAGGGGTAGGACTGGGAGGGAGGGTGGAGGGAGGGGTAGAGTAGGGAGTCCCAGTAGGGTCACGTGGTCGGGACTCGTGGGACAGAGTACGTAACTTGGACCTGACCGTTAGATAAAGTGTATACTATTATATGTATAAAGTAACGATAAGAGAGTTTAGTAGGGTGAGAACGGAAGAGGGTATCCCAGGTTTTCTGACAAGAAATATAGACACAGAGAAAACGACAGAGCGTGTATCCCAGTAGTAATGGTAGAAAGATTTAAGGTATATGTACACAATTATATGACATAACCACAAAAAGAAAGACTGAATGAATCGAGACATATTATCCGAGGTCAAAGTAGGTGGAGTAATCTTGACTAAGTTTATGTAAGAAAAATTATCGACTTATTATAAGGTAACACATATACATGGTGTCGAAAGAATAGGTAAGTAGACGGCTACCTGTAGATCCAACGAAGGTACAGGACCGATAACATTCGTCACGACGTTACTTGTAACCCCATGTACACAGAGAAAGTTAAGACCAAAGGAACCACACATACGGGTCGTCACCATAACGACACAACATACCGTCAAGATAAAGGTCGAAAATTTCCTTAGAGGTGTGACAAGAGGTATCACCGACATAATCCAACGTAAGGGTGGTTGTCACATTCTCCCAAGGAAAAAGATATTACCTCTAAGTCTTCCACTATTCCGACTCCTCAGTCACCCGACTCCTTTACCGTTACCCAGATACCCGACTCCTTCAGTGATTCGTCTTTTAACTAATATATATTCTTATAACTCGTATAGTCATTTATATAACTCTTAGTACTCTCGATCTATAGAGTGACAGTCTCTTAAATGTTTGTGCACCTAAATGTTTGTACCTTTCCCCTCCCGATCTTTCTTAAGATCCTACAACCTAAACTTAACCTTTATAACTACACATAAGTAGTGTGTGTGTGTATCTTTTTATCTATACTTACATACACCCCACACTCACACAACACATGTGTATATTTGTGTATATATGTTTTATGAATGATCAAGACAGATGATCTCCCGTGACTTACGTGTCTAGAACCAAATATTTATAGTGAGAGAAGATTTTCCTTGGTTTTGAGGAACCTTTTACTGACTAATACCCTGGTCTTATCCTTTTGATGTTCTACTAGGACCTTGTAGATTAAAATAGACTGTCTTTTCTTCCGTTAGTTTCTTACTTCCTCCACACAGTTTTCCCGTTACTTCGTTCGGACTTTCCTACGGGTGATCGGTTTATATCCTATTAAACTCATAGTTTTATTCATTACTATTTCTAATGTTGGTTTATAAAATTCACATCCTAAGATCTTCAAGTATACTTATGTTTTCTAATTACTTAAAAAATTTTCTCCACTTTATTTTCCAAAAAAAAATCTCATCTTACATTCAATTACTTACATTTTCCTTATTATATTTCTCTTTTGGTAGTAAACTCTTAATGGTATCATCACCAATTCAATCCGTCTTTAGTAGTTCCGTACAATCACCCACTAACTTCTTGTCCCATCACCTTATCTACTTTGTGTTCGACCTTAGTTCTAACGGCCCTCTTTATAGTTATTGGAGTCTATACGTCTACTGTGGTGTGAATACCGTCTTTCACTTCTTCTTGATTTCTCGGAGAACTACTTTCACTTTCTCCTCTCACTTTTTCAACCGAATTTCGAGTTGTAAGTCTTTTGCTTCTAGTACCGTAGACCAGGGTACTGAAGTACCCTTTATCTACCCCTTTGTCACCTTTGTTACAGTCTGAAATAAAAAGACCCGAGGTTTTAGTGACGTGTACCACTGACGACGGTACTTTAATTTTCTACTAATGAGGAACCCTCCTTTCAATACTGGTTGGAACTGTCGTATAACTTTTCGTCTCTGTAATGAAATAGTTGTTTCCAGGTAGATCAGTTCCGATACCACAAAGGTCCCCAGTACATACCTACACTCTCAACCTGATATTTCTTTCGACTCGTGACTTCTTAACTACGAAAACTTGACACCACAACCGCTTCTGAGAACTCTCAGGGAACCTGACGTTCCTCTAGTTTGGTTAGTTAGGATTTCCTTTGGTTGGGACTTATAAGTAACCTTCCTGACTACGACTTCGACTTCGAGGTTATGAAACCGGTGTACTCCGTCTCGGTTGAGTAACCTTTTCTAGGACTACGACCCTTCCTAACTTCCGTCCTCCTCTTCCCCTACTGTCTCCTACTCTACCAACCTACCGTAGTGACTGAGTTACCTGTACTCAAACTCGTTCGAGACCCTCTACCAATTCCTGTCCCTCCGAACCACACGATGTCAGACACCCCAGTGTTTCTCACCTTGTGTTGACTCTTTGACTTGTGGTTGGTTAACAGTTTATTTAGGTCCATCTTCCTATAGTATATTTTACCTTCTGTACATAAATAATTTGAAGTTCCAGCACTTTTATTCTTTGCTAGTTCTTTTACAAGATATCACACCCTTTCATAAAATTTTTACTTCTAATTTTCATTTTACACAAGGACCTAACCTAGAACCTGGTCTTTTATTTTTCTCTGTAACAACATGTGAACCGTGTTAAACTTATCTTAGACATCCAACATAGGATCGTGACATAGTTACAATCAAACAACTACAAAGGTAAACACTGATACTCTCTGTTGTAGGAACGAAAACTCTCATGTGAGTCAACTTGACTCATGTGAGACATAAGTCAACTCACATGAGTCAACTCATGTGTGTAAAGTTAACTTATGTGAGTTAACTTTATGACTTCATAAAACCTTACTAGCCCGTATATGTACTTGAAACGAGAGTTTGGTTGACAAAATATTTTTTTTTCTCATTACTAACACACACACAAGTACACATACACACAGATATCTCTTTCCCTCTTTATCTCACTTATACGATTTTATAATTGTTATCCCATTATACCTACTTCCCTTATGTCCTCGATAAACTTCCGACTTTATGAAGTGTTTTATGACTTAGTGGTACGACATGTGGACATAATGTAATATTATGTAATATTTAGTTGATATGGAGTTAATAAATTTTTTACTGTTTTAATTTAGATGGTTTGTTGTAACATTAAATCTGGATTCTTCCAGTAATGTTATTTATAGGAAATCCTATCTTTTTTTATCCTTGATATTTATTACAATTTAGTGGAAAAGATATCGTCTCTTTCATAATAGTTCGTAAGACAAAATTCTATATATTACGGTAAGTTTTCATTAGTTTTACATATCAAATAAATGAATTTTTATTTGTATAAAATAAGAAATTTTTTATTCTCTCTATTTTACTGTATATTGTGTTTTTATTTTTAATTTTTACGTTCACAAGTTTATATTTGTGTAAAAAATTACAGTACTTTTGTATTGTAAATGTTGATGTTAATATTCTCGTTTGTTTGTTTTTTCTTAGATCTTTATCTGGATTGATCTTTACATATCCCTCATCTATTTCTTTTGTATTTTGTAATACAACCCAGTATTTTCTATTACTTACCCTACTGTAGTCAGTCGGTCAGTCAAGTCAGGGAGTCAGCACAGGCTGAAACGCTGGGCCACTTAGCGTCGTACGGTCCGGAGGGACAGGTACTTGTTGAGGACCTTAAATGGGTTTGAGTAGAGGTAGCTCAGCCACTACGGTAGGTCGGTAGAGTAGGAGACAGTAGTGGAAAAGGAGGACGGGGGTTAGGGAGGGTCGTAGTCCCAGAAAAGATTACTCAGTCGAGAAACGTACTCCACCGGTTTCATGACCTCAAAGTCGAAGTCGTAGTAAGGAAGGTTTCTTTAAGGTCCCGACTAGAGGAAATCTTACCTGACCAACCTAGAGGAACGTCAGGTTCCCTGAGAGTTCTCAGAAGAGGTTGTGGTGTCAAGTCTTCGTAGTTAAGGAGTCGCGAGTCGAAAGAAGCGTCAGGTTGAGAGTGTAGGTATGTACTGGTGACCTTTTTGGTATCGGAACTGATCTACCTGGAAACAACCGTTTCATTACAGAGACGAAAACTTATACGATAGACCCAACCAGTATTGAAAAGAAGGTTCCTCAATTCGCAGAAAATTAAAGTACCGACGTTAGTGGTACACGACACTAAAACCTCGGGTATTTTTATTTCAGACTGTAACAAAGGTGACAAAGGGGTAGATAAAGGGTACTTCACTACCCTGGTCTACGGTACTAGAAACAAAAGACTCACAATTCGAAATTCGGTTGAAAAAGTGAGAGGAGAAAGTGAAAGTAGTTCTCCGAGAAATCAATAAGAAGTGAAAGACGGTATTCCCACCACAGTAGACGTATAGACTCCAATAACTATAAAGGGGGTCGTTAGAACTAAGGTCGAACACGAAGGAGGTCGGGTCACAAAGAGTACTACATGAGACGTATCTTCAATTTATTCGTCCCACTGTCATATGTCGGAACTCCATGAGGAAAAGGATAAACCTTGGTCAGACAACAAGGTACAGGTGAAGATTGACAACGAAGGACTGGACCTACGTCTAAAGAGTTCTCCGTCCAGTCTAGTAGACCATAAGGGTAGAGAAAGTCTTAAAAGGTGTCAAATAACACTAGGTGTGTCAGTTTCCGAAACCGTATCAGTTATTTCGTCTTTATCTGCAAAAAGACCTTGAGAGAACGAAAAAGTTACAACGTCGCCTACAACCGTTAAACTAGAGACCAAGGAGACGGAAAAGATTTTGTTCGAACTTGTAGTCCCTCAAGTGCCAAGTGCATAACGACTTCGGACCGAACCTCTTAAAACTCGTAATGAAACGATCGTACACTCTACTCATGTTAACACACCATCAAACTCGTAAGAAACCGTCACGGAAAGAAACCCTAACTTTACTTTTGACTGGAAAAGGTCAGGACACCGGTGACCACTCAAAAGGTTTAAACGACCTTATGACTCATGTCGTGAAAGTATCGTAGTAGAAAGTCCTAAACTTTCTCGAGTTGACCTTAACGTAGTGGAGGTGATCGAAACAAGCATCACTACGAAAGATTCCGGGTAAACTGAAGTGTAAGGTCCTACAGACCGAGATCCACTCACTAGTATGGTAGCACTAATAGAACCAGAACTTCTAGAAAAAACATGTCAAGAAGACACATAAAAACGGTGGAGAAGAAGCATAGAAGACGAAGACAATCCAGGTATGGTAAAAACAGGAAGGGTAGAAACGTACTCTACAAGGGAACCATAGAGATTAAAAGAATTTCTCTAGAGATCAGAAAGGGTAAGACAACAAAAGGAGATAAAGAAACGTAACTAGCGACTCCTTCCGAAAGAATAGAGAAGAACGATAAGAAACCTTGAGACGTAAGTCTACGAATATAGAAAGGAAAAGAGGAAACGAAAAGTGGAGAGAAGAAAAGTGTCGATAAACATTCCGGAGGGGTCTGTCGTTAAAACGAAAAATCGTAAAGAAAAGGTACCCCTACCACAACTAGGGACAGAGGACACGGTACAGTGCTTGGAGTAAGGTATCAAGTAGTCCGTGAGATAGATAGTCTAGATCCGGGAATTTAGATAAAGAGTGAAGGTGACATATTAGTATTCCCTAAACTAAATCCAGTATGGACTTACCAGATCGCCAAAAGGGATGAAAGAAGTTAAATTCAGACTTAAACCGTTATTCCTCAAGTACTAGGCTCGGTGTCAGTGGAGGGTCAGAACAAAAACAACTGACATATCTCGAAGAGGTAGAAACCGACGTTTCTTATATTAGTTAGTCTAAAGCCACAACTGGTAGACCACTACAGGTACACATCACAGAAGAGAACACAACAACCTTCTCCCACAAACGATACTGGTCACGTAAAAGAACCGTTTCGAGATAATCAGAAACAGGACGAAGTAAGGTATAAGGTTCCGATTTAAACGGATAATGAGGTCCACAAAGAACTGAAGGATGAAAACGTAAGGTAAGGGGATATTACTTCTCCTGTAGAAAAAACCCACAATCAAGATTTTCCAGAACAGCTAGAAGTATCTTGGTAAGTTGAAGTCGAAGAAGTCACAATGACCAACCCCGTATCTGAACCTAATGACATTATAACTTATCAAACGGAACATTTGCTTGTCTCTAGTAAGACAGTAAAAACTCTAACGTAGGTTCATGACGTTAAATCTGAGAAAACAACTGTATAAAGTGGAATTTAAGTAGATATGACAATTGTCCTAGGAAAACTATGTGGATGACTATGTGGCTGTCCTTAAAAATTTGAAATAAAAAATCTCGTCAAAATTCAAATACTGTAAATGTTGTCACCCTCCATCATGTCTTCAAAAGGTGTACGGGGAACGGAGGTGTATATGTATGGGGTGTAATAGTTGTAGTGAGTGGTCTTACTATACAAAAAATTTTGGTTTCTACTTGAGTATAGTCGGTTTTGAGTATTAAATGAAATCTCAAGTGAGAACGACAACATGTAAGAGACTTAAACCTGTTTACGTATCACTGTATATAGGTAGTTATTTCCTTAAATTTTTTAAAAAATCAATTAGTTCGAATAAAATTTTAATAGACCCCATTTAGTAAATTCGTATTTTGTCCCGGAAAGACGTTTTCTTATTACTTCACCTTGCCCGTATGTCAGAGAATACGTAATATTTCATTTCTCTGGGTTTAGTATAACCTTACACCATATAACTCTTCTACCGTTAATTTATCCTTTTTCATCTCTACTACCAAACTAATTACTTACCAGGACTCTGTTTACCTAAAGGATGATCCTTTTTTTTTTCTAAAACGAGGACTAGAGTACGGTATATGGTTTTATTTAAAGTCTACCGAGTTTCTACGTTTAAATTTTTACTTCTGTTTCATGATCTTCTTTTATACAATCAAGAACAGAAAGTAAAGTCTCATCCCTTCTCGAGAGATTCATACTGTACTTGGTTCGTCAGTATTTTCTTTTCTGTCTATTTAATTGATAAGTTTTGAAATAATTAAAGATGAAGACCTTTTTATCTTAGATAAATTAAAAAGGATAAATGGGACGATTTATGTCTAATTTTGAAACCTATAATATACATTTTATTGTAAATTTTATAACTCTCACCTCTCTTTTTCTGTCTGTCCGGACCTTGGAGTCCTGAGTATTAGTTTTAATGTTACCATAAAAAGAGTCTTTACCTTGTTTGTCAGGATTTTAAACATACCTTGGTGTGTACCGGGACTTACCGGTTCCACTAGAACTCTTTCTTTTTAAAAGAGAGACTAAAGTTCAGTATAATGTTTCAATAACATTACTTTCGTCATACCATAATCGTATTTTTGTCTGTGTATTTAGTTACCTTGTCTTACCTTTCGGGTCTTTATTTGGGTGTATACCCAAATATACCAGTAATTAAATATTTTTTTTTTTCCGTTCTTTTTGTCGACCCTTTCCTGTAACAAAAGTTATTTACCACAAACCTTTTATCTTGTCGGTGTACGTTTTATAACTTAGACCTGGTAATAGAATGTGTTATATTTTTTTAATTGAGTTCTACATAATTTATGATATTACATTTTGAACTTTAATAATGAAAAAAACGAATCAGGAAAATAAATAAAAAATAAAATAAATGGTAAATAAAATAAAAATTTTTATAAATAAAAAAATTAAAAAAATTTTAAAAAATAAAATGAAATGTTATGACACAACCGAAACGGTGTGTAGTTGTACTTAGACGGTACCCACATAATTTGAGGTTCTCCTTTTGTATCCACCATTCGAAGAACTGTATCCAGAACCTCTACTCAAAAACTTAGATTATGGTTTTCGTTTTTATTATTCACGTTGATGTAGTATGATTACAACTTTCGAGGACGTGTCCCTTCCTTTTGGTCGTTGTTTTACTTTTCTGTTGGATGACTTATCGTCTTTTATTAACGTTGTGTATATAGACTATTCCCTTATTATAGGGGTTACACATTTCTTGAGTATGTTGAATTATCATTTTTTAGACTAATTTTTAACCTGTCTTCCTCCACCAGGGTTCTGCCGTTTCCTGATCCTACCCCCTCTGGTGAAAGAGGGAGTGTTTAAGTAGTTTTCTAGTAAACTTACGACTCGTTGAAGGTGTTTTGTTGAAGACTTACGACCGTCTCCTGTGGTCTGTGGGTCTTTCCGTTGGGTAAGGAAAGTTTTCCTCTATCCTGTTTTATATTTTCTCTTTTTCGTTATGTTTCTCAATCCCTACCTCTGGGTAGGACCCCTCCTTCAATACTTCCTCATTTTGAAAGGTTTGTCATCCTTTGGAAGAGTGTCCGCCCAGATACCCCTCAAAACCTTAAAGTCTCCCGTTGTATTGATCCTCTCTTTTTCGTTTTTGTTTTTCTATCTTATGCGTGGATTGATGTTGACGGTCGTCTCTTCATCGGGTCTGCGAGCCAGGTGGTGGTCGCTCGATAGGTGGTCCCCCAACCTGCCCCTCTGTTCCCGACGTAGTAGTCAGGAATCCCATTCCTGACCCGGACTGACAGGACTCCTGTTAGACTCCCGCGATTGCACTCTATCGTTGGGTTTGACACCCTACCGGTCCCTCGTTTTTTTCTCTCTGTCTCTCTTGAAAGGACGCTTTCCGAAATTGTGTGTCGGACCGGGTGAGTGTCTTGTTTCCTAACTCGCTTATGGTTTCCCCTCGATCGGTCGACGTATGTCCGGGGTGGGGGATGACCTCCGTCTCTCCGTCCGTCCGTGTACTGTCTGTCTCGGTCTTCCGTTCCCCGTTAGAGTCGGGGTCTCTGGTAGAAGGTGGTTTGACACTCGTCCGAGGGTCAACAGAAGGACCCTAGGACCTGTCAACTATAGACGGTCTCTCAACGTCGGACTCTAGTCGAGGGGTCTCCTCTGTGTGTCGTATGGACTCTACCGCGAGAGAACCGTGTGACCCTTTGACTCGTCGGTCCTGATCCCTCCACTAATTCTACGTGCCGGGTGGACCCTGTCACACGAGTGGTTCGTGGTTCTGTGGACGTGACGAGCCTGGTCCCTTCCCGTGTTTTGCGAGCGGGTTGGCTCAGACACGGGAACACGTCATGGGGTCTTTGACTTGGACTCGTCGAGTCTGGACTTTTCACGTGTTTTACGTCCCGGGTGAAACCTATCACGGGTACGTCTCATGGCACCTGGGACTTGTCACATCTGGGCCTTTCGTACACGGTGGCACTCGACCCCGTTCGGGTCACACCAGGTATGTGACGCTAGTGAGTGGTGTGTACGGTCACTATAAACAAAGGTCATAACGAGGGAGGGGTGTTGTGTTCACTTGTTCACTCGGATTTATTCACTGGTGAAGCGGGGAAACTCAGTGCCACTTTTAATCTGTGACTTCTCTGAACGTTTGTTTCCTTCGGTTTTATTTTTTTCTTCTCTCTTGACGAGACCTTCACCGTCCACGTTGTCTAATTTTGAGATATCAATTGTAACTGATTCGTAACCTCCCCCGGATATCTGGAACTCTTGTTCATATTCGACCTTGTTCCTTGATAGACTTTGACTTGACTGGGGTGTTACATGTGTTATCGATGTCTCTTTATGGTTTTATACAAAAATGATAAGTCAAGTCAAGTCAAGTCAAGTCAGAGAGTCAGTACAGGCTGAAAAACGGTGGGGTACTTGACGTCGTCCGGTCCGAAGGGACAGGTAGTGTTTGAGGGCCTCAAGTGAGTTTGAGTGTAGGCACCTCAACACTACGGTAGGTCGGTAGAGTAGGAGACAGCAGGGGAAGAGGAGGACGGGGGTTAGGGAGGATCGTAGTCTCAGAAAAGGTTACTCAGTCAAGAAGCGTACTCCACTTGTTTCATGATCTCAAAGTCGAAATCGTAGTAAGGAAGGTTTCTTGTGGGTCCTGACTAGAGGAAATCTTACCTGACCAACCGAGAAAGGTCCGACCTTGGTACCTCCAACGTCTTCTCTTCTTTTTCTTCCAAGGACGACACGGTCTTTGGGAATTCTTTTTCGCCTTCTTAAAGCGTCTCGAATTCTAGTTCGCTGACTCTTTCAAACGGGTTTTCTACGAAGCTTTCCGTTCCTCCTTCGAATAGATACTTTTTCGATTCGTAATGGTGTTTCTTATGTCCGTCTACATGTCTTGACTTTAAGCTTACCGATCCTACCGTGCTTTTCGGCCGTTGAAGATACATGGGCGCCTTGGGTTTAACCGCAAACAGTAGTCCTAGTCTCCATAGTTGCCACACTCGGGTTTCCAAGCTTTCCACGACGTCGAGGAAGCGGAGGCGGTCTAGAAGTTGCCGTGGAAACACTTCGAGTTGTTCCGTAGTTAATTATACGACTCTTAACACCTCGGTATGTAACGTACCCCCATGGGTTTAGACTTCAGACATTTACTTAACTAGATGTTCGCACCAATACCGTTTTAGTTGTTTTTCGCTTAACGGGACTGTCTGTTACGTAACTAACGAGCTAGAGAACCCTTTATACCTTAGTAGACGTACCTCCTAGACTAAGTACTCTAGATATGGCAACCTTTTGCAAAGTTTCTTCGTTTGTTGAGGGACACCGGGAAATTTAACAGAAGAGGTGCTCCACCTTACTTCTTTTTCTGGTGGGTAAAACATCTTCCACCTCTACGACCGTTGTCCCTTCTGGTCTAGTTGTCCGAATAATCTTCCTACTTGATTCCACAGATGGTCCTAATAAAAACGCAAGACCAATTATTTGTTAACTTTGTTTAACTTTACATGACAGAACCAACTGAAAATAGAAAGGAAACGTTTAGAACCACGCTGTTCTAATTCAGTTTAGTTGTCGGACCGGAGAACCTACGTTTTGAATCCCAGGTCGGACACAGAACACTTTTTGTAAGGAACCCAAATAACTTCTAAAAGGACATGTTTTTTGTAGGACTAAAAGGTAAAAGTCAACCGGTTTGACGCAGATTAGATTCTTTAGGATAAAGTATCCGGAAACACGTACTACTTTTCAAGTCAAATGTCGAATTTTTACAACGTCTTTAATTTTTTTTTTTTATCTTACCTGACCAACCTAGAGGTACGTCAGGTTCCCTGAGAGTTCTCAGAAGAGGTTGTGGTGTCAAGTTTTCGTAGTTAAGAAGTCACGAGTCGAAAGAAGTGTCAGGTAGAGAGTGTAGGTATGTACTGATGACCTTTTCGGTATCGGAACTACTCTACCTGGAAACAACCGTTTCATTATAGAGACGAAAACTTATACGACAGATCCAACCAGTATTGAAAGGAATTTCCTCATTCGCAGAAAATTAAAGTACCCCCGTTAGTAGTAGATGTCACTAAAACCTCGGGGGTTTTTATCTCAGACTGGGACAAAGGTGACAAAGGGGTAGATAAAGGGTACTTCACTACCCTGGTCTACGGTACTAGAAGTAAAAGACTTACAACTCGAAATTCGGTTGAAAAGGTGAGAGGAGAAAGTGTAAGTAGTTCTCCGAAATATCAAGGAGAAGTGAAAGATGGTATTCCCAGCACAGTAGACGTATAGACTCCAATAACTATAAAGAGGGCCGTCAGAACTAAGGTCGAACACGAAGAAGGTCGGGTCGTAAAGAGTACTACATAAGACTTATATTCAATTTATTTGTCCCACTGTTATATGTCGGAACTACATGAGGAAAAGGATAAACCTTGGTCAGACATCAAGGTACAGGTGAAGATTGACAACGAAGGACTGGACGTGTATCCAAAGAGTTCTCCGTCTAGTCCACCAGATAACAAGGGTAGAGAAAGTCTTAAAAGGTCAAATAACACTAGGTGTATCAGTTTCCGAAACCGTATCAGTTATTTCGTCTTTCTCTACAAAAAGACCTTGAGAGGACGAAAAAACTACTAGGTCGTCTACAACCGTTAAACTAGAGACCGAGGAGACGGAAAAGATTTTATTCGAACTTTAGACCTTCAAGTGTCAAGTGTATGACGACTTGAGACCGAACCTCTTAAAACTCGTAATGAAACGATCACACACTCTACTCACTTTAACACGCCATCAAACTCGTAAGAAACCGTAACAGAAAGAAACCCTAACCTTACTTTTGACTGGAAAAGGTCAGGACACCGGTGACAACTCAAAACGTTTAAACGACCGTATAACTCACCTCGTGAAAGTGTCGTAGTAGAAAATCCTAAACTTTGTCGAGTTGTCCTTAAGGTAGTGGAGGTGATCGAAACAAGCATCACTACGAAAGGTTCCGGATGAACTGAAGTGTAAGGTCCTACAGACCGAGATCCACTCACTAGTGTGGTAGCACTAAGAGACCCAGCACTTCTAGAAAAAACATGTCAAGAAGACACATAAGAACGGTGGAGAAGAAGTATAGAAGACAAAGACAATCCAGGTGTGGTAAAGACAGGAAATAACTCGGGTAGAAACGTACTTTACAAGGGAACCATAGAGATTAAAAGACCTTCTCTAGAGATCAGAAAGGGTAAGACAACAAAAGGAGATAAAGAAACGCAACTAGTGACTCCTTCCAAAAGAATAGAGAGGAACGATAAGAAACCTTGAGACGTAAGTCTACGAATATAGAAAGGAAAAGAGGAAACGAAAAGTGGAGAGAAGAAAAGTGTCGATAAACATTCCGGAGGGGTCTGTCGGTAAAACCAAAAAACGTAAAGAAAAGGTACCCCTACCAGAACTAGGGACAGAGGGCATGGTACAGTACTTGGAGGCAGGTATCAAGTAGTCCGTGAGATAGTCTAGATCCGGGAATTTAGATAAAGAGTGAAGGTGACATATAAGTATTCCCTAAACTAAATCCAGTATGGACTTACCAGATCACCAAAAGGGATGAAAGAAGTTAAATTCAGACTTAAACGGTTATTCCTCAAGCACTAGACTCGGTGTCAGTCGTTGACCAGAACAAAAAGGACTGACATATCTCGAAAAGGTAGAAACCGACGTTTCTTATATTAGTCAGACTAAAATCACAACTGGTAGACCACTACAGGTACACATCTCAGAAGAGAAGACAACAACCTTCTCCCACAAACGATACTGGTCACACAAGAGAACCGTTTTGAGATAATCGGAAATGGGACGAAGTAAGGTATGAGGTTCCGGTTTAAACGGACAATAGGGTCCACAAAGAACTGAAGGATGAAAACGTAAGGTCAGGGGATATTACTTTTTCTGTTGAAAAAGCCACAATCAAGATTTTCTAGAACATCCCGAAGTATCTTGGTAAGTTGAAGTCGAAGAATGATAATAGTGTAAAATTAAAAATTTAAATTCAAGAAATAATAAGAAAGTTAAGAGTACAAAGATTGGATGAGTCAAGTCAGTAAGTCAGTACAGACTGAGAAACACTGGGATGCTTGACGTCGTGTGGTCCGGACCGGTAGTGGTTGAGAGTCTCAGGTGGGTTTGGGTACAGGTAACTGAGCCACTACGGTGGGTTGGTAGAGTAGGAGACAACAGGGGAACAGGAGGACGGGAGTCAGAAAGGGTCGTTATCCCAGAAAAGGTTACTCAGTCGAGAAGTGTAGTCCACCGGTTTGATAACCTCAAAGTCGAAGTTGTAGTCAGGAAGGTTACTTGTTAGTCCTGACTAGAGGAAATCCTACCTGACCAACCTAGAGGAATGTCAGGTTCTCTGAGAGTTATCAGAAGAGGTTATGGTGTCAAGTTTTCGTAGCTAAGAAGTCACGAGTCGAAAGAAATATCAGGTTGAGAGTGTAGGTATGTACTGGTGACCTTTTTTGGTATCGGAACTGATCTACCTGGAAACAGCTGTTTCATTACAGAGTCGAAAAGTTATACGATAGATCCAACCAGTATTGAAAGGGAGGTTCCTCATTGGTACAGAATTAAAGTACCGATATTAGTGTTAGACGTCACTAAAACCTCGGGGGGTTTTATTTCAGACTGTGACAAAAACGACAAAGGGGTAGATAAACGGTACTTCACTACCCTGGTCTACGGTACTAGAATTCGAAAGACTTACAACTCGAAATTCGGTTGAAAAGAGAGAGGAGAAAGTGAAAGTAGTTCTCCGAGAGATCAAGAAGAAGTGAAAGACGGTATTCCCACCGCAGTAGACGTATAGACTCCAATAACTATAAAAAGGACCGTTAGAACTAAGGTCGAACACGAAGGAGGTCGGGTCGTAAAGAGTACTACATGAGACGTATATTCAATTTAGTTGTCCCACTGTTATATGTCGGAACTGCATGAGGAAAAGGATAAACCTTGGTCATTAGTTTAATTGTTTCTAGTTTGTGTTTCTTGTTTATAATTTTCGTCGTTCCCTTTTTGTTGTTTATTGTGTGTTCCCCTAAGGGTATTCCTATTGTCGACTAGAAAGTTATCCTTGAGAAGTCCGGTCTTCTCTTACCACCTGTATGAATCAACTACTTTATCTTTTTGGATGTTGGGTCTAATGATATGGTTCGTTCCTAGAGGGAATTTATACTTCCTCTTTAGTTTGTGAAATGTCTGTTCGTTTTCGACTCCCTTAAGTCGTGGTGGTTAGTCGGAAATTGTTTACGATTTCTTAGAAGAGATCTGTCCTTTGTGTCTTTCCAAATATTTGAACTTGGGTTTTTTTG
Organism: Capra ibex; assembly: GCA_006410555.1. Taxonomy (NCBI): domain Eukaryota; kingdom Metazoa; phylum Chordata; class Mammalia; order Artiodactyla; family Bovidae; genus Capra; species Capra ibex. The sequence goes on along the minus strand of SJYO01029184.1, from coordinate 1,650,607 downwards.
TTTCATTTACCGTTGTCCTAGTATGAATAGTCATTAATGGAATTTATTTTTACCCAACTTACGTGGTAGGTTTTCTGTTTCAAACCGACTTACCTATGTTTTTGTTCTGAGGATATATACGACAGATGGTCTCTGGGTGGAGTTTGGTTCCCGGTGTATGTCTGACTTTCACTTCCCGACCTTTTTCTATAAAGTACGTTTACCTCTGGTTTTCTTTCGTCCTCATCGTTATGAGTATAGTCTATTTTATCTGAAACTTTATTTCCGGTACTTTTATCTGTTTCCTGTTATGTATTACTAGTTTCCTAGTTAGGTTCGTCTTCTATATTGTTAATATTTATTTATACGTGGGTTGTATCCTCGTAGAATTATGTATTCCGTTTACGATTGTTCATACTTTCCCCCTTAATTGTCATTGTTTTATTATCACACTCTGAAATTATGGGATGAGTGTGGATACCTATCTAGTTGGTTTGTCTTTTAATCGTTCCTCTTTGTTAGAAATTTACTATTTTACCTGGACAATCTGCATTAACTATAGATATCCTGTAAAGTGGGGTTTTGTTACTTAAAGTGGAAAAAGAGTTCACGTGTCCTTTGTAAGAGATCCTATCTAGTGTAGGACCCGGTATTTAGATGGGAACCATTTATTTTTTTTTACTTTAGTAAAGTTCGTGGAAAAGACTAGTGTTACGTCATTCTAATCTACAGTTGATGTCTCTTTTTATAGATAAAGACAAAATAACTGATACGGTTTCGGAAACTGACACACCTAGTGTTATTTGACACCTTTTAAGACTTTTTCTACCCTTATGGTCTGGTGGACTGGACAGAGAACTCTTTAGACATGCGTCCAGTCCTTCGTTGTCAATCTTGACCTGTACCTTGTTGTCTGACCAAGGTTTATCCTTTTCCTCATGTAGTTCCGACATATAACAGTGGGACGAATAAATTGAATATACTTCTCATGTAGTGCTCTTTGCGACCTGACCTTCTTTGTTCGACCTTAGTTCTAACAGTCCTCTTTATAGTTATTGGAGTCTATACGTCTACTGTGGTGGGAATACCGTCTTTCACTTCTCCTTGATTTTTCGGAGAACTACTTACACTTTCTCCTCTCACTTTTTCAACCGAATTTGGAGTTGTAAGTCTTTTACTTATAGTACCGTAGACCAGGGTAGTGAAGTACCCTTTATCTACCCCTTTGTCACCTTTGTCACAGTCTGAAATAAAAAACCCTGAGGTTTTAGTGACGTCTACCACTGACGGTTCTCTTGTCTGACCAGTATCGTTTGTGGGAGAAGATTGTTGTGTTCACTTCTGAGATGTGTACCTGTAGTGGTTTACCAGTTATAACTTTAGTCTAACTAATATAAGAAACGTCGGTTTCTACCCTTTCGAGATATGTCAGTCGTTATTGTTCTGACACTCGACTGACACCGAGTCCTGTACATGGGAAATAACGGTTTGAGTCTGAATTTAAAGTCTTTCATCCCTTTTGGTGATCTGGTAAGTGTATACTGGATTTAGTTTAGGGAATCCTAATATGTCACCTTCACTATTTATATAAGTTCCCTAATCTAGACTGACTATCTCACGGACTTCTTGATACCTACCTCCAAGCACTGTAACATGTCCTCCGTCACTAGTTCTTATAAAGGTTCTTTTTCTTTACATTTTTCCCTTTTACTAACAGACTCCTCCAGAATTTTTATCGACTCTTTTATTCTCTTCACTTTCCGTTTCCTCTTTTCCTTTCTATATAGGTAAACTTACGTCTCAAGGTTTTTTATCGTTCCTCTTTATTCTTTCGGAAGAAGTCAGTAGTTACGTTTCTACATCTCCTTTTATTATCTTACCTTTCTGATCGTTAGAGAAGTTCTTTTAATCTCTATGGTTCCCTTATAAAGTACGTTTCTACCCGTGTTATTTCCTTTCTTTACCATACCTGGATTGTCTTCGTTTTCTATACTTCTTCTCCACCGTTCTTATGTGTCTTTCACTTAAGTGAGTCAGCACAGACTGAGAAACACTGGGCACCTGACATCGGGTGGTTCAAGGAGGTAGGTACCCTAAGAGGTCCGTTCTTATGACCTCACCCAACGGTAAAGGAAGAGGTCCCCTAGAAGGGTTGGGTCCCTAGTTTGGGTCCAGAGGGTGTAACGTTCGTCTACGAAATTGGAGACGCGGTGGTCCCTTCGGTGTCTTCTTCATATGTTTTTTTTAGAAGTACTGGGTCTATTGGTGCTACCACACTAGTGAGTGGATCTCGGTCTGTAGGACCTTACGATTCAATTGACCAGGAATCCTTCGTAGTAAAACTTATTTCGATCACCTCCACTACCTTAAGGTTAACTCGATAAAAGTATAGGATTTTCTACTACGACACTTTCACGACGTGAGTTATACGGTCGTTTAAACCTTTTGAGTCATCACCGGTGTCCTGACCTTTTACAGTCAAAAGTAACGTTAACTTTCCGTTACTTTTTCTTACGAGTTCGATGACGTGTTATCGTGAGTAGAGTGTGTGATCGTTTCATTATGAGTTTTAAGAGGTTCGATCCGAAGTTGTCATGTACTTGGTACTTGAAGGTCTACAAGTTCGACCTAAATCTTTTCCGTCTCCTTGGTCTCTAGTTTAACGGTTGTAGACAACCTAGTAGTTTTTTCGTTCTCTCAAAGTCTTTTTGTAGAGAAAGACGAAATAACTGATACGGTTTCGGAAACTGACACACCTAGTGTTGTTTGACACCTTTTAAGACTTTCTCTGTCTTTATGGTCTAGTGGACTTGACGGAGGACTCTTTAGACATACGTCCAGTTCTTCGTTATCAATCTTGACCTGTACCTTGTTGTCTGACCAAGGTTTGGACCTTTCCTTATGTAGTTCCGACATATAACAATGGGACGAATAAATTGAATATACGTCTCATGTAGTACTCTTTGCAACCTGACCTTCTTCGTGTTCGACCTTAGTTCTAACAACCCTCTTTATAGTTATTGGAGTCTATGCGTCTACTGTGGTGGGAATACCGTCTTTCACTTCTCCTTGATTTTTCGGAGAACTACTTTCACTTTCTCCTCTCACTTTTTCAACCGAATTTCGAGTTGTAAGTCTTTTGTTTCTAGTACCGTGGACCAGGGTAGTGAAGGACCGACTATCTACCCCTTTGTCACCTTTGTGACCGTCTGAAATAAAAACCTCCCGAGGTTTTAGTCACGTCTACTACTGACGGCGGTACTTTAATTTTCTACGAACGAAGAACCTTCTTTTCAATACTGGTTGGATCTGTCGTATAATTTTTCGTCTCTGCAACGAAACGGTTGTTTCAAGGTAGATCAGTTTAGATACCAAAAAGGTGATCAGTACATACCTACACTCACAACCTGATATTTCTATCAACTCACGACTTCTTGACTACGAAAACTTGAGACCACTCTTCTGAGAAGTCTCAGGGAACGTGTCGTTCTTCTAAGTTGGTCAGATAGGATTTTGTTTAGTCAGGACTTATAAGTAACCTTCCTGACTACGACTGCGACTTTGAGGTTATGAAACCGATGGACTACACTTCTTGACTGAGTAACCTTATTTGGGACTACGGAACTTTCAAACTTCCGTCCTCCTCTTCACCTGTTGTCTTCTACGCTACCAACCTACTGTAGTGACTGAGTTACTTGTACTCAAACTCGTTCGAGACCCTCTACCACTGATATCCCTTCGGACCGTACGACGTTAGGTACCCTAGTGTTTTTAAACCTATGCTGACTGACTTGACTTGATCGAAAGTTAATTTTATTCAATTAATTAAAAATTTCTTGACCTGTCTTCTAGGTTAATCTGTATAAACGTTTCTTGTGTACGTGTACCGGTCGTCAACGTACTTTTATAAGAGTCATAACAATTATTGGACCCTTTAAGTTTCTATATCGCGAAGTGTGGAGAGTCTTACCGACAATACTTTTTCTGTTTTATATTGTTCACAACCACTCCTACACCTCTTTTCCCTCGTAAGTATGTGACAACTACCTTTATTTTCAACCATGTTGGTGATACCTTTTGTCATATCTCCAAAGAAATTTTTAATTTTATCTCGATGATACATTAAATCGTTAAGATAAAGACCCATAAATAGGTTTCTCTTACTTTTGTAATTAACCTTTTCTTTATACGTGAGCGTACAAGTAAAGTCGTAATAATTATAATCTATTATATACCCTTGTTGAATTCACAAATAACTACCTATTTACCTAATTCTTTTACACCATATATATTATAAGGTAAAATATATACATATATTTCGGTATTTCTTTTATTACTTTACGACGGTAAACGGTGTTGTACCTACCTATAACTCCTGTAATACTATTCACTTCATTCGGTCTGTTCCGTTTATCACATACTAAAGAGATTATGCACCTTAGATTTTAAATTTGTTTTTGTTTCAGTATCTATGTTTCTTGTCTAAACACCAACATTCTCCACCACCACTCCCCCTCTCTCTTTACTTACTGGACCCCCAAAAAAAACAAAAAGATTAATTTAACTTATAAACATTACTTATAAACATTACTAAACGTTGTATTTTTCTCGTCTCACTGTTTAAACCGAATTTCGAGTTGTAAGTCTTTTGATTCTAGTACCGTAGGTCAGGGTAATGAAGTACCGTTTATCTACCCCTTTGTCACCGTCTGAAATAAAAAAAAAACCAAAGGTTTTAGTGACGTCTACCACTGACGTCGGTACTAATTTTCTACGAACTACACAAACTTGACACCACAACCTCTTCTGAGAACTCTCAGGGAACCTGACCTTTCTCTAGGTCGGTCAGGTAGGATTTCCTCTGGTCCGGACTCACAAGTAACCTTCCTGACTACGACTTCGAGTTTGAGGTTATGAAACCGGTGGACTACGCTTTTCGACTGAGTAAACTTTTCTGGGACTACGACCCTTTCTAACTTCCGTCCTCCTCTTCCCCGGCTGTCTCCTACTCTACCAACCTACCGTAGTGGCTGAGTTACCTCTACTCAAACCCATTTGAGACACTCAACCACTACCTGTCTCTCCGGATCCCACGACGTCAGGTACCCCAACGTCTCAGTCTGTGTTGAATCACTGACTTAACTTGACTTGACTTGTAGTATTTTCTTAGTCTTAGTACTTTGTTCTATGATAAAACTCTTTAGTCCGTCCCTAGTATTTCTTGGTTCACCTTTGAAATCTTGACTTTTTCTATGGGAAATTTTACTTTTCAAATACTGATTTAATTTGTTGTCTAAACTATCTTAGTTTTTGTCTTAATCGTTTTACTTTCTATTTAGATTTCTGTATTAGGTCTTCCTGTGTACTTACCTTTTATAATCTCTCTGATTTTCTCTCCAATCTTACTTCTCTAAAATTTAGTACACATCACTCTAAAGGGTCTTTTATCTAACTTACTCTCTTTTCATTATAAACCTCTTGTATGCATATATAGAATTTTGGTCACATTTCTTTTTGGTTACTTCTTTTACTCTACCAAGAAATGATTGTCAGAGAACTGAGGGAAAAGATCGTGTCATTTATTATAGTGATGTGTGACTTATTAATGACAACAAGAAAGGATATAATATGTAATATCAAAAGAGAACACAGGTCTTTTTTACAGATAGTCAGTTACTCTTTTTTGGTTGGATCAAATTTTGATACGTTTTTTCACTTCTCAAATGTCTTTCGACAAATTATGTTGTTTGTATTTCGGTTCTAATTATCTAAGTTATTATGTAACGTAACTGTTTTTACACACCTTTTTCGTGGGTGTATATAATAACCCCCTCCACATTTCAAAAACTTCAGAGTAAAGTAAAACAGGTCGTTGAGATCAAATTAATTAATAGAAAGTCTATACGAATGTACAAAAAAGTTTCTAAATACGTGTTTCTAAATAACGTGTAATAACGTCATCGTTTTCTGTCTTTCGTTAGATTTACAAGTAATTATCCCTTGACTAAGTAGTAACACGTAAGTATGATACTTTATGGTACGTCAGTAATTTGTTTCTTATTTGAGAGAGATACAGTAAACTGTGTCACCTAATTTTGAATATCTGTAACTTTTGTTTGAACACCAGTGGTTCCCTCTTTCGTCCTACCCCCTCCCTATTTAATCCTCTGACCCTAATTACATACACACACACACAAGTCAGTCAGTAAGTCAGCACAGGCTGAGAAACACTGGGGTACCTGACATCGGGCGGTCCGAGGAGACATGTACCCTAGAGGTCTGTTCTTATGACCTCACCCAACGGTAAAGGAGGAGGTCCTCTAGAAGGACTGGGTCCCTGGGAACAGAGGAGCAGATGACGAAACCGTCCGTCTAAGAAATGGTGACTCGGTGGACCCTTCGGGCCAGTGGTCATTGATATCAAAATTGTATATGTGTGAGGACGTTACGTCCTCTGGACCCAACCTAGGGACCCGGTCCTCCTGGGGGACCTCTTCCTTTACCTTTGGGTAAGGTCATAAGAACGGACCCTTTAGAGTACCTGTCTCCTCGGACCACCCAATAGCAGGTGTCCCAGTATTCTCAACCTATACTGAATCGATGATTTGGTGACGGTGGTGGTGGTATATATTTTATCTATTCGAGAGGAAGAGAGAGAGAGAGAGAGAGAGAGAGATATATATATATATATATATATATATATATATACATACATACATATATATATATGTGTATGTATGTATATGTATATATGTATCGAGTGAACGAGTCAACGAAGTCAGTACAGGCTGAGAAACGTTGGGATACCTGACATCGGAAGGTCCGAGGAGACAGGCACCCTAAGAGGTCCGTTCTTATGACGTTACCTAACGGTACGGGAGGAGGTCCCCTAGAAGTACTGGATCCCTATGTTGGTTGCAAAGAATATAGAGGACGTGACTGTCCGTCCAAGAAATGGTGATCACGATGGTCTCTTCTGACATATATATATATATTATCTGGATCACATATCGTGTCCCTTGATTGATATGAGTTAGAAAAAATTATAGGATATTCCCTTCTCTTAAACTTTTTCCTATGTGTGTGTGTATACGTATACATACGTACGTACGATCCAGTGAAGTCAGTACACACTGAGAAAGGGTGGAATACTTGATATCGGGCGGTCCGAGGAGACAGGTGCCCTGTAGGGTCCGTTCTTATGACCTCACCCATCGGTAACGGAAGAGGTCTCCTAGAAGGACTGGGTCCCTAGCTTGGTCACAGACGTAATCGTCCGTCCAAGAAATGTGATCCTAGTGAACCCTTCGGATATATATATATATGTATACATACGTACATATTGACATATACATATATGTACATATTGACTTAACAATACGAAACACATGTGAACTTTGATTATGTTCTAACTATAATATTTAGTTAATAAGAAGTTAAAATTTTTCTTCTGTAATAAGTTTTTAAGAACAGTCAGGTTAGTTTTCCCAGTTTCAGACACGGTGGTAGGGAACTTAAATCAACCCCGAAACTTTGAAGAATTTACTTATCTTATGTCGTCTTTACTACCACGCCCTGAAGGATCCGATCCAATCCTTTCTAGTATCTCGAAGGTGCTCAAAGAGAATCCCGTTAACGAGATCGTCGTAAATCAACGGTACGTACATTAGTCCGATGGTACTTCGGTGTAATTACCCACCTCCCCCTCGTCTCCCTTCTTTTCACATCCCCTCTCTCTTTGTCTCTTTCCGTCTCTCTGTTTCTCGTTCCCCCTATACCGACCCCTCCTTAACCGGGAACAGAGGTCTCGGTCTGTATAATTCACTACTTCGGACACCGAATATTTTGATAAGGTGGAGTTTAGTGGTAGACTAATGTCGGTGTACCCCTAGGACTCACTCTTAAGATGTACTCGGGTCAGTTGGGGTCTAACTAACAGTTTTATTTACTGGCAACAACAAAATTCAGTGAGAAAACTCTGAAAAAGAACACGGACTTCGTTATTGACCTTATCGACTATCTCTAGTAAGAGATTTTGTATGAAAATTCACCTTTTTCATTCCACATCTTGTTATAAATGTCACTTTATAAAAAATTTAAAAAGTTTCCGTACAAAATTACATAATATTGTACCTTCCTACTTATTTTTACCTATTCTCATCAACGAGGAAGTCTCCTTTTGACCTCCTGTCCTCTATCACCTACTCTCCTTTTAAAAAGTGACACATAGTTAACACACGTACGCACGATTCAGGGAAATCGACACAAACTGGGACAACGTTGGCATGCCTGACATCGGACGGTCCGAGGAGACAGGTACCCTAAGAGGTCCGTTCTTGTGACCTCACCCAACGGCACGGGAGGAGGTCCCGTAGAAGGGTTGGGTCCTTGACTCGAATGTGAGAATACAGGGGACGCGACCGTCCGTCCAAGAAATGGTGATCACGGTGGATCCTTCGGGACATATAGTTAATGATGGTAAATCTTTACAAAATAGTACACACACACTATAAAATTTCTTAAAATTTTTGAATGGGACATAGTAAAAACTTCGTCTCTATCCTAAACAAATCTTAAGACCAATCTTATGAAGGAAGACCAATCATTACAGTCAGGGTCCCTTAGAAAGATACTGAGGATTTTATTGTAATAAATATGATTGTTAATCTTGATCTACCCGACTAAGAAAAGAATTTTTTTGTTGGAATATACCTATATTATGTGTATAAATCTGTGTTGAGTTAATGAACTTAACATGTTGATTTACTAAAAACGATCTGATTGTCTCAACACGGTGACGGTGGTGTTAGTTAAAATCTTATAAAAGTAGTAGGAGGGGTTTTAGAAGTATGGTTAGTCATCAATGAGAACTAAGAGGAGAGAAGATCGGGGGCCGTTGGTGACAACATATAAAACAGAGGTATCTACGATACAGCGTAGTCAGTACAGGTTAAGAAAGACTGGGGCACCTTGTATCGGGTGGTTCGAGGAGACAGGTACCCTAAGAGGTCCGTTCTTACGACGTCACCCAACGGCACGGGAGGAGGTCCCGTACCGTTCCTCCTCAGAGAATACAGAGGTCGTAACCATTCACCCAAGAAATGGTATTCACGGTGGACCCTTCGGGGAACAGAGGTATCCAAACGGGTAAGACCTGTAACGGATTTTTACCTTAGTATCTCATATACTAGAAACCACTGACCAAAGAAAGAGGACCGTCTTACTTTAGTTCTAAGTAAGGACAACATCGTACATAGTCATAAACTAGGGAGAATATCGAGTTAATATAAAGAAACAAACCTATATGGTGTATATAAGTGAGTAAGTAACTACCTATCAACCTACCCAAGTAGAAAAACCGATATCTGTTATTATACTTTATAATACGGGTTGAAAAACACACCTGTACATAAAAATAAAAAGAACCCATATATGAATCCTCACTTTTAGGAACCGTTATACCACTAAGATACAATTTGAAAAACTCCTTGACAAATTCACGAAGGGTCAAAATTCACCGAGTCAACCATTTCTTAGGTGGACGTTACTCCCTCTGGACCCAAGTTAGGGACCCACCTCTTCTAGGGGACCTCCTCCCGTACCGTTGGGTGAGACCATAAGAACGGACCTCCTAGGGGTACCTGTCTCCTCGGACCGTCTGGTGCCAGGTATCCCAACGTCTCAGTCTGTGCTGACTCGTCGATTCGTGTGTGGTAAAATGTAAGGGTGGTCTTCAAATGCTTCAAAGGTTAAAGAGGTGTAGGAACGGTTATTTGACTAAGAATCTTCTTCACTGTTCTCGTATCTGTGTCCCTTTTCAATACTCCTTCTTTTCACCACTCCCTTAGTCTTGTCTCTTTTGTCTGTTTTCTCCCGACGTTCCGACCACTAGAGTTTCTTTGGTTCTGAAGTCCTTGAAATCTGTAATTCGAACAGACTCAAGTTTTAGGGACTAGAAGGTTGATAAGATAAAGATACACTCTTTGTTTACTACCTTTACTCCCCTTTCAATCCAATTTATTTCTTCTATCCTTTTGTGAATAACTCCGGTAAGAAAAAGACAACTCCGACTTTATTGTTTCAGGGTCAAATCCGTGACCTGTACGTTTCGGTACAGACTAGGAACTTCTTTCGTATCAAGTAAAAAATAGGATCTGACTTCGATACGAGAGGGTAGACGGTGGTGGAACGGTGATACTGGAGACACACACGAGTCAGTACAGGTTGAGAAATGTTGTGGTAGATAGGGGAGATGAGTCCATGTTGCCTCATCGTTGTAGAGTAGGTCCCAAGACGGAGAGGTATAAACCCTAAGGGGTGAGTAAACACGAGATACGACATTTTCTACGGAATTAATATAAGGACCTCGACCTCTACTCTCGTAATCTCCGATTGCCACAACAATCAATAATGTTTACCACAAAAACTAAACACTCATTCCTTCACTTTCAATGTAGGAAGTGTATACTTCTTAAAATTAAGGTTATGAGTGACACAGAAAGAGTACCTTACGTCAACGTTTCGAAACGTTTTTAAAGAGGACAATCACCGGCCATAACAATAACAAGGGATAAAAAAATTGACACATTTACTTTTGATAACGGACCGTAAAAGGAATCTACTTTAAAAATGATTAGTACCTTTAAAAAAGTGTTTATGGAAAATATATGTAAGAATAACTCAAGAGTGTTATCACGTCTATCCTTCTTTGACACTAATGGAAATCCGGTATGTACTCCTTTGACTCTGATATAAAGAAACCCGACTTAGTCTCCAAGTTCAATTTTTATACATTTATAACAACCTATTTGTATTCTTGAGGGACGAGAGTTCTCTTATGGATGACGTCCACTTACCTCCCCTCCTACCTATCCACATCCCAAAAGTTACGACCATTAATAGTTCATCTTTCCCTGTGTCGGTAGATAGGTCTACCAAATCTGATTACTAAGGGTTGTACAAGGTACAATACTGTGTGATTAAAACAGATTAAAATGATTAAGGGGTTTCGTTATACACCCAAGAATTTTCATTAATTTCATCTTAATTTATAATACAATTAATTTGTACGGAAATTTACTTAAAACTTACTACATTTAACCAAAATGGGGAACCCTATTGAGGTTTAACGGAGATGATTAAAACACTGTTGAGACTCATCCTTGTTTTGATCTCCTGGTTTGGTCTTATAGCAGTCTAGGGACTCGAACACAGAATCCTCCAAATAGGGTCTACGAAAGCCCCTTGATACCTTCCTTTGATTACAATGTCGTTTCAAGTAAGAGGATCTTGACTGACTAGGAGGTGTCTCAATGGAAATAGAATTGAGAAGAGAACCCGATTACTGGGAGGAGATGCGGGAGGAACAAAAGGTTCGTGGCGTCTGGTACTTGAGACGATAACTACTGCATAGACACTATGAGGAGGAAACTACTTCGACGGTACAAAAAGAGGAAGAGGAGACACTGAAACTTCGGAAATTGAGGGAGATGTGACGTAAGCGTGTGTGAGTAGTAGGAGTAGAGTGGTAGTCTTCGGAGAGTCGAGGTCCCGTTTGTGTGCAGGAAGTACGGGGCCGGAGGATGACTGACGCGAGTCGGAGTCAATACCTTAGTACCGCAAGTGGACGAAAAGAGGGAGACAGGAACCCTCCCTGTGAGTGACCCGACTGTGTCCGACCGAAGTCACAAGATGTGGCTTTATTATACGGACAAGTTGAGGTATTGGACTCCCTTTTACAGACCATTTTAGAAAATCTTGTAGTCGAAAAAGAGAAAAGGTGATCAAGTTTGCTTTCATAGTATTTTTAGACGTTCGTTATTTACGACCTCTCCCACACCTCTTTTCCCTTGGGAGGATGTGACAACCACCCTTACGTTTGATCATGTCGGTGATACCTCTTGTCACACCTCTAAGGAATTTTTTAACGTTTATCTTGATGGAATACTGGGTCGTTAGGGTGAAGACCCGTATGTGTGGCTCCTTTGGTCTTAACTTTCTCTGTGTACATGGGGTTACAAGTAGCGTCGTGACAAATGTTATCGGTCCTGTACCTTTGTTGGATCTACAGGTAGTCGTCTACTTACCTATTCTTTCGACACCATGTATATGTGTTACCTCATAATAAGTCGGCAATTTTTCTTAAGTAAACTTAGTCAAGACTACTCTACCCACTTTGACCTCGGTTAATATGTCTCACTTCATTCGGTCTTTCTTTTTGTGGTTATGTCATATGATTGTGTATATATACCTTAAATCCTTCTACCGTTACTGCTGGGACATACGTTCTGTCCTTTTTTCTGTGTCTACACATATGGTCTGAAAACCTGAGTCTCCCTCTCCCTCTCCCACCCTACTAAACCCTCTTACCCTTAATATTGTACATATGACAGTACATTCTTAACTTAGCGGTCAGGTACAGACTGCATCCCACGTCGAACGAACCCCGACCACGTACCCCTACTGGGTCTCTCTACAACACCCCTCCCTCCACCCTCCCCCCAAGTACAAACCCTTGCGTACATTCTTAATTACTAAAATTTTAAATTTTTTTTTTATTTTTTAATTTTTTTTTTTTTCATTTTTTTTTTTTTATTTTTTTTATTTCAGAAACACGAGAGTACTCTAAAATAGTATCTGATATTAAGAAGAAAGTTCATTGAAGTAAATTGGTTCCGAGTACCGAAGGGTCCACTGCGTCACCATTTTCTTAGACTGACGGTTACGTCCACTGTGTTCTCTATACCCAATCTAGAGACCCAACCCTTCTAGGGGACCTCATCCTTCGCCGTTGGGTAAAGTCATAAGAACGAACCTCTTAAGGCACCAGACTCCTCGGACCACCCGATATCAGATTCCCCGACGTTTCTCAGTCTGTACTGACAAGTGTTGTATCGTGAGTACTTAAATTGTTTTATGTCAGTATAAGGTTTGACACATAAAGTAGAAAACGAAACTTGTGTAACTATCTTCGATATACAAGAAGAATAGTTAGAAAAGTTTCAAGAAACAATTGACAAATCAGGACTCTCAAGTAGGTATGTCACCCATAATACTTTGGTAATTTGAGTTCTCCTTGTTACGAATAACTGAACGTATAAAAAGATTGCATAAAGTTCACTTTTCTTGTACCGTGTTTTATTATAATGTAGTAATAAGATGATCTTGATGTAAATATCTGTGTGTATATACGTACGTAAATTTTCATATTGTGTTTTTTCTGTATATTGTTTCATGACCGTTAACAGAGATCCACGACTCAGTATCAGTAGAATGGAGAGACATAAAAGGTGAAAGAGTTATTACTCGTGCGGTAAGAGAATGTTAGTTCTTTTTTCATTAAAATCTATTAAGTTAATCAATAGTCCCAGTTAGTCGTACACACCTTTTCCACCGTCAAGAATGACTTCTCTTTAATTGTGGAAATAACAACAAAACTTAACTCCAATGTAAAAAAATCCATCCTTGTTTAGAGATTTTAATTTTACACTTAATCACCCTTGAAGGACTCAAACTTTATCAGTAAAGTGTATGGAGGAAAGTTCTTTTTGTAGTTCATTTTAGGTAAAGACGAAGGGAAAAAGAAATACATGAATTTTGAAAAGAAGAGACCCCGGGTATAAAATACGAGGAGTTCTCTTTCCCAATAGAGGGTGGAGAGAGGGGTAAGAGAAGAGATACGAAGATTATGTCGGATCTTATTCAAACATATGTGGTACTTGTCAATCTTTTATAAACAACAACCTGAACGAATAAAGAGAAAAGGTAATCAGGGTCGACTCGGTACCAGAGTCTTAAGATGCTTTGCCGAAGACGGAGAAGTCTTCGGACCATAGACAAGGGTCACGGGGCGAAACCACAAGACCGAGGGTCTTGTGGTGAACCCGTCACTCTCTCTGGAGTCGGTGAAGGTTCGAGGTCCTAAAGAAGGGAACGTACCTGCCATCTAAGCGAGGTCGGTCAGGGGGACTGGGTTCCTCCGAACTTGTCCTCCGGTAAGTTTTAGGTCCTCCGTTCTGTGAAAGGAGGGACTTACCACTCTTAACCTTATAAAGGACGGTATAGTTATTTGTTCCTACAGTTGTAGTAGTGACTAGGGTCGGGAGGTCCCGTCAGTCCTTTCTCTTCTTATGGATCCTAGTCGTCGTAATCCGACGTCGGTGAGGGATGTGGAACTCCACGAGTCCTACACTTTTTATGTCCTATGACCGGGGTCTATTGACCCTACGTATACTTTCCTTAATAAAGTCACTCGGGTCTGAGAGCGTAGAAGGGTATGTTTCGTTTCACGATGTAATAATCGAACCCTATAGACCAAAAGAAATTAAGTGTTTTTATGAAGACTACAAGTCTGACACGCGAGTCAGCGTAGACTGAGACGCTGGGGCACCCGACATCGGGCGGTCCGAGGAGACAGGTACCCTAAAGGGTCCGTTCTTGTGACCTCGCCCCACGGTAAAGGAGGAGGTCACCTGGAAGGACTAAGTCCCTGTCTTAGGCCAAAAAGACGTAGATCATGTAGTTGTCCACCCAAGAAATGGTGACACGGTGGACCCTTCTGGGTGGACGGGAAACAACGTTTGAAGATATATTGAACCGAAGAGGGGGGTGGAGGACCCTCGTCAAGAGAGTCCCAATGAACTCTACGACAGAAGACCCGAACTTCAGGATTTTTAAGGGTGTCTTACTTTGTATTGAGAGTCGAAAATTCAAGACTGGTAAAAAATTCAGTTATTACTCTGTCGGGACTGGTCTAGGAGGTCCTTTGGGTTCACCAGGCCCGGTTTTCTCAGGGATTCTACGGGAACCGAACCTGGCATCGACCCTCGGTGTGTCGGTCGGCGTGAGACGTCGAGTCGGAAACCCAGACGTCTTAGAACAGTGACCCCGGGGGTCTTGGTGGGAGGGGGTTATAGACTCGTACACGAGTCGAGGACTGAGTCGGACTCCTATCCGAGACCGACTCGAGTTACACTGACTCTTGAGACAGTCGTTCTGGGAAGTCAGTCTCTTTTCGACGAGACTCGTGACGTTAGACCTCGGCACGACCCCTCTTCTGGGTCGGGGGTTCACATCGACGGACGTCGGGTGGGACGGACACACGTCTCACCCCTGTCTCCCGAACCTCTGTTCGACTCTCGAGGGACCCTTCGTTCCGAGTCCAAGAGGACAGTGACACTCACCGTTCACGTCTCTCTCCAGTCACCAATAAGAGACTAGTGTAGACTCCCATATCTTTACAAGGACGACCAGGTCACCGATTCTGAAGTACGAGGGTTACGTCCCCCGGGTCCAAGTTAGGGACCAGTCCCTTAAACTCGGGTGTACGATGTTGATTCTCAAACGACTCTACCCTTGTGGTCTCTAACGGAACTTACCAGGAAAAGTAATTGGGATATTAATTCTCGGTAATAAATATTCTGTTGTAGGAGAAGAACTTTCGGGTAACCTTTTTGTTGTTTTACTCTTCACTACAGGGACTTCAACTTAAATCATCAGACTATAACGTCTTTTGTCATGAGTTCTTATGGTGTGAACCTCTCAACCTCTTGAGTCCAAATAATGTGGCCGCCCGGGTCTCCTCAATTATGAGGTTCGAGACTCGGGATTTGTTTCCCTAATGTCTCAAAAATATCTGTCTGATTCACCCGTTGTGGTCGACAATTATCTGACCAAATTTGATTCCCCAAAGTACGCGTGTCCTTGTCGTCAGTTCTACCCCTCCCCCTACGGACTGGAAATGTACCCGTACGTACTAATTCGTCCAAACGTTCCCGGTCCGTTAACGTTTCTCGTCCTGTTCCTTCTCACTCTATTCGAGGTCAAGGATCATAACATTCAGGGGTGAGAGACTCTGATACACTGGATGTACTAGGTCTGAACCGTTCCTCGTTCGACTCAATGTCTCCGTCTTCCTCGTCCTCCAATACATTTCAAAGTTGAAAAGGAGAAGTAACTCTGGGTCACAGTATATCGGATTGTGATCGAGTTTACCCAGGACTCAGACACTTTCCTGATTTGAAATGGTCACTGTCGACTGAGTCGAGTGAGTCAAACATATTTAGATCACCTCAAAGGGACTTCGGACTCGTCAGTGACCTCTGATTCAGACCAATATACGACATGTCTGTTACCCATTTGTGGTAAACCTTGTGTCTGGATGGCGTCTAGGTCTCATTTGTTTTGGACTACGAACATACGTTAGATTTTTGACATCTTGGGATCACAATCCCCTTCGTGTGACTAACTTTGACCGGTGGGACCAGTCCGTGGTATCAGTGGTAAACGTCCTCGACAAAATGCTGTCCTCCAGGACCATTCCTTGTGCCTTGATTATTCGGTGGTGGTTGTCCCTCTCAAGTCCTTTTGAGTTTTGCACTGTGGTGTACAGGTTGGTAGAGGGTCTCAGGAAGAGTGACCGTAGGTAGAACCGACTTGTTCCCCACGTGGTGGCCATTCCTAAGCCTCCGTCTTACTAACCGATTTCTGTTGGACCTTGGATTAGGGTAGTGGTATTTTGGGTTCTCACGTTCGTCAAGAGGACCCAAGGAATTGGGGTGACGAGAGCCGGGTCCGTGTCTAAGGGTTATTTTAGAGAACGAAACAGTCGTGTACACAGAGGAACCTGTTAAGTAAAGACTCACAATCTGTTCTCGGGTGAAAGCCCGGGGAAAGACGGTGTGGTCCTCGTTTTTGATTCTTACTTTCAATGATCCACCTATTGTACAGACCCGTAATAAGATAAGTTACACGTACGTAATGCAGTGTCGTTGGAGTTCAATAACAGCTGATTTTTTATGTCCGTGTTGGACTTTCATCTCTCAATAAGATAAACCACCTTTACAAATCTTGAGACTGGGGCCCTCTGTCGTAGAGTCATAGAGACTCTTTTGACGAGGTTCCCTCGTTCCTCCCACAGTCCGATATGTATTCAAAAGTTGTTTTCCTCGTCCGTTAGATTTACAGTTTGTAGTCCATAGTTCAATTCCTTAAATCGTAAGATACATACTCATCTACATGACTTAAGTAAGGAAAGTATCCGTGGAGTCGACGACGACGACGATTCGACGAAGTCAGAACAGACTGAGACACACTAGGGTATCCGAGGGGGCAGGGACCCTAAGAGGTCCGTTCTTGTGACCTCACCCAACGGTAAAGGAAGAGGTTACGTACTTTCACTTTTCACTTTCACTTCAGCGGTCGATAGACCCCGGTTTAGGACAAAGGAACAGGTGGAATTCCTCACCATCTACCGACCGACGAAGGACGTAAAGGGTCCCAGGAGTCGTTAGTGGCAATCCCCACCGTCGTAGGCGACCTAACGTCAAACCCCTCGGGAGTAAGTGTAAACCTCCGTTCTGTAACGACTACCGACACTGTAAAGAACAAATAACTATACCGTTCTCTATAAAAGTAAAGTGTATTAGAATAATAGGAATAAAATGTCTATTCTTTTAACTCTATCTTTTCAATTCATCGAACATATCCCAGTTTTTTATTCACTCCCTCCACCCGGAGTTTCAGTCCGTTAGACTAAGTCTCGAGCACGAGAAATTGGTGATGCGATATGACGAAGTGTTTCTATTTCCTTTAGGGACAGAGATTCGTCTTGACCGAAGTACCTGTACACTAATCACGTTATCATGTCCCAGGACTCGAATCTTCTCTGAACATGAACGGTGACAAACTTAAAATTATTAAGTTTAAACACGAAACATTCACCTTTGGTTTTACACTATCTTATTAACTGCTCCGTGAACTTCGAGCCTCAGAGTCGATCGTGCGTCAGAGTAGAAAGTGACGAAGAGGTGGAGGACCCTTGTCTAAGAGACAGAATGATCACTGCCGACGTCGGGAGATGTTGGTCGCTAGACGCGGACCCGGCCCCGTCCTACCCCCAGTCCGTATGTACGGGGCATTGTAGAGCCCCAACTTACACTACTGTCGGTCGATAAGACCGGGGTGACACCATAATGGTCCCGTATAAACCGTCTAGTGAGTCGGCCCGGATAACGGGTGGGTCTAGGTCCGTGGATCACGTAGGACCACCTCTCCGACGTTATGAGAACCACCAGTGGACAGATGGGACCCAACCCCACCGACTGGGTACCCTTCTCCTATACGGACCCAAATGAATAAATGAGAACTAGTCCCATGTCACGTAGACGGGTTTTCCTTCCTTTTCCTGGGTCGTCGGTCACCCGAGGTGTGTACACGTAGTTTAGTGTCCCACCCCTTTGTCCCGTGGACACTCTCAGAAGCGAACGGGGTGTTCATAGGGTCACGGACTCTCCTCATACTTTAATTTTCCTTTTGAAATTTGTGTTACTCTCCAACTCTCTCTGTGAGGTCAACTTTCCTTTTTTGACATAAACTTATAGAAATTACCGTTAAAAAAAACGAAAAACTTGTTTCCTAAAGTGTAATTGTAAAATATGACCCCGATGTTTAATATATGGGTCAAGACTGACACTCCTGACAGATAATAATTTCATAAAACCATAGGGGACTCTAGATGGTAAGGGGAACATCTTTAATACTTTCGACTACTCCGACATTGACAGAGATCAGAACGACCCCGACTAATGTCCTATCCTCTGTGAAGATGAACGGTTTCTTAGTCGGGTAAAGTAGGGTTTGAGGGTCGACACATTTCATAGAGTGAAGTACTCTCCCTAAAACCTCCTACACCATTAGTTGTTATAAGACATCATACTTAGTCCTCTAGACTTAAGGTTTAGACGGAGACGGTGATTGATTAATTCTTTCAACGAGAGAGCCCCTGTGACAAAGAAGTATATACTTTTCTCGTCAAAGTTAATTGGACCACAAGAGTTTGATAGTGACTCAAAGATGTCGTCACGGAACCTCTCCCTCTCCACTCACGATCCGTTACCTGCGTATCCGTGGAGTGTGAAAGGGTCGGTTTAAACAAGTTAAAAACAAAATATGAAAAACGAGACGTAACCCTAAGTGAACTTCTTTATTAAGACTACGAATTTTTCAATTTTGGGTATTAAGAGTTACTAGAGATACCAGAGAATATGGAGACTGAAGACTAAGACTCTCAGAGATTGGAACTTAAGATGTTCCTATTTAGATAATATACGTACCCGAACAATGGTATCTTCTTCTCTTTAATTTCCTCCTGTTCCCCGATTTCCCATTTGTGGAACTATACACAATCAGCAAGTTAACGTAGACTGAGAAACACTGGGATACCTGAGATCGGGAGGTCCGAGGAGACAGGTACCCTAGGAGGTCTGTTCTTATGAACTCACCCAACGGTAGGGGAAGAAGTCCCATAGAAGGGTTGGGTCCCTACCTTTGGTCCAGAGGGTGTAACGTCCGTCTAAGAAATGGTAGACTCGGTGATCCCTTAGAGTTAACTAATATATATCCCTCACTTTCCCCTCCCTTCATTGTTCCTGAGTGAGTCCAAAACCTGAATTCTCTGACCCACTACGGTAAATGAACTATGCTATGTCCCTTTCTCCTCCTCGTCCAAATCTTCTCAAGTCAAAGACTTGCAATTCAAACTTCACAGATTCCTTGAAAGTGCTCCTCCAAGGTCGACCATTGACCTATATTACTAGACCTCGAGATTCCCCCGACCAAAAGTGTAACGATGGTTTATTTGGTGTCAGGGAGTGTTGACCCCGAATCCTCAGGAACCGTCAACCCATGATTCCGATCTGGTAAAGACCCTTATCTCCGTCTTCGTTTAGGTAAGAACTCCGGATTTTTAACGAAGATTGGATCTACACCTAGTTCTAATAGTTATGAAAGACAAAAAGGAACATCAAACTCGGAAAGTTATTGAAAGGGGGTTTATCAACAACCTATAATCAATGAAAGAGAAGAGAACCGGAACCAAAGGAGGAGAGATTTTATAATTCAAAAATATAAGAAGTCTATATCCTAAGATACAAAAATACTTATCGAACAACCAGTTGTATAAATCTGTTCGATCGTTATAGGTGTGTAAAGTGCGTAGAAATGTTTAAGACTTCTGATCGGACTTGATTATTTAGTTAACCCTAAGATAAATGTGAACACAAAGAATAACCTTCATATAAGTCCTTATGGTTACCTGAACCGAGTCCAGGTAAGTTTGAAACGTATGGTTTTTTTTTTTTGTTGTTGTTGTTGGGTATCGACATTAAGTCCGGATCTTAAAACCGATTATTTATTAGGTAACAAAGAATGTTTTCTAGAAGTTTAGGATCAGATTAATCACTTGGGTTAGAGAACAAACCGACTCATAAGAGAAACACTATATAGGGATATTTAGAGTTATTAACACGTACACTTAAGTGTATATCTGAATGTAAAATATTGGGGTTACTCCGTCTATAGTATCTCGTAAACCTTTTGTGTGTAGACCCTTAGAAGACTCAGGAATACTTTCTCTCCCTAAATTGAATTAAATCGCACTCTCTACAGTGTCTTTAGGAGATCTATTCGTGTGCTCACCATTTCGTTTCCTTAGGCACAAGAGAAGATAATGAATATCAGTTTAATTTAACAAACGATTGGAACAATAGAACCTTACTTGAGACCGATCACAATTTCATCAAGTGTTGGTCGACTGTATAAGTAAGTTGTATAAAGGAAGAGAATTTTGTAAAGAATATTCAACAAAGTCTTTTACGTGTAATAAAACAGGTATATTCAAGAAGGATAATATGACGATAAATAGATGAAGATTTGTGAATCGGTCTCGTTAAGTTAATAAGAATGTTCCGAAATAAGTGTCCGTTTCTTTTGTGACACTTATCTTGACACCCGTTCAGAAGTATCCTACATCATGTAAGACCTCTGAGTCTTACCCTTTAATCCCTGAAACGAGGTTATAAAAGGTATTTCGTTGAAAGTGAAGGACCAAAGAGTTTGACATCTACTTTCCTAAATTGTACCCCTAGGGGTAACGTATTTTGTGACTCTGGTAGACTAAAGGATGGACCCTAGGTGAAACTCTCTCAACGTTCATTCACATGTATCAACAAGGTACTTCACTTCACTTTCAGCGAGTCAGCACAGGCTGAGAAACGTTGGGGTGTCTTACATGTCACGTACCCTAAGAGGTCCGGTCTTATCACCTCACCCATCGGATAAGGAAGAGGTCCCCTAGAAGGGCTGGGTCCTTAACTTGGCTACAGAGGACGTAACGTGCGCCTAAGAAATGGTTGACTCGATAGCCCCTTCAGGATCAACAAGGCATCATATCCGGTTGTCGTCCGTTCATCCTTCGTGTCCATCTCTTTCAAAAAACGAAAGGTCTTCGACTCCCCTAAGAGTCCTATCGGTATTCCTTCCTGTCCATCCTCTGCTCCTAATGGTATTACCTCCACTAGTCCCACCTAGGGGGTGTCGGTTGTCGGTTCTAGACCCACTGGGCCCCCAGACTCGTTTGGTCACGGTTGTTACCTCTCTACACTGTCTTCTTCGCTCCTTCCTGTACACCAACCGACTTGCTATCAACACACTACCCTGAACAGTGTCTTGAGTACCATTGATTGGGTGGTTCCATCGTAGGACGATAGTCCTCCTCTGTCGCCTGAGATCTGCACCACTACGCCATCTCGTAACCCAATGTCTACCGGTACATCGTCAGTATCCGGTATCTTCGGTTTTCCAACGTAAGTCGTCTCCGTTTCTACTACTTGTTCGGGTTAAACTCAGTGTGTAGGTTTCTTTCTTTGTCGGACGTTGAATCGATTGTTTTAACGATTTCAGAGACCCTGACCCTGACTTCTCTTTGTCTGTAGTTCTTTCCTGTCTAATTTCTCCTTTTTTATGTACCCCCACACCTCCGTCCCTGACTGAGGCTAGTCCCGATAGTCCGGACCTAAGGGGTTGTCTCACTGTTGCATTTGTTCATTGTGAGGTTTATCGTCCGGAGATTCACAAGAACGGACCTCTTAGGTTCCCTGCCGCCTCGGACCACCCGACGGTAGATACCCCAGTGTGTCTCAGCCTGTGCTGACTTCACTGAATCGTCGTCGTCGTTCAACTACTAGTAGACAGTACGGGTTTTCCTACTTCAGTCAGTGACATCTACTTAAGAGGTAGTTATGTTCGATTCATAATAAGAACTACTCATTTCTCAAGAAAACTTTACGAAATTCACTCCTTTATTATCCCTTGACCTACTATACACGTTTGTCAGGGTGAGTTTTGTATTCTTAGGTGTTGTGAGAAGTCAGAAGGGGGTTCACATGTAAGAGTGAAATTTATGGAAGGGTTCATCATAGTAATAAAAATTTTTTCAATTTTTTTTTTTCTCTCTCTCTTTCAATATTTTTTTCTCTCTTTTCCTCTTCCCTTTTCTCCATCTCTTTTAAGTCTTTCGTTTTCCTTATGTATTCCTTCTCTCATTTACGGATTCTACCTTCTCTTTGAATTATAAACAATTTCCTTATTCACTCCATCTTTCTTTTTGTCTAGAGTAGTTCACTAGAAGAAATGTATATATATACATACATATATATATGTATATATACATATATAGAGTGTTGAAACATATAGTTAATATTGTTTTTTTTAAAAATTCTATCATAATTTAAAAATTTTTCACTCTACAGGAAATACTACGTCCTAATGTTTGAGAATCTTTTAACCCCCTACACCTTAAGGTAGAGTGGGAGGGAGTGAAAAGGTTTAGTTAGAGTTCCTTAATGACGTCTACTTCATTGTTATCGCATTTATACAGTTGACTAAAGTAGAACTGTCTCTCGGGGGAGGAGGGAAGTCATAATTACTATAATAAAGACTTTGTCGTCTTCAGTGTCTGTGAGTGATAAAACGAGTCATTCATCTCCCAAAGGGTCCTGGAACTAGTAGAGAAGTGACCATCTACCGACGTCTTAGTCTTACGGGGTTTTACCGGTAGTCTTTGACTTGAGTTCCGTAGTCCATAGTAAACCTAGGACACTCTCTCGTTGTCTTTCTAAGTACTTCAAGATCGGACTAGTAGTCGACTCACTAAGGAAATTGGTACGAACCCTGTTTCCATTACGTCGACGTCTTTTGACTGACGTTTAAGGTGTTCCTGAACAACCAGTCTAGGCAGACTCGTTTCCTGGTCTAGAGTTTTGTCAACCTCAGCCCACTGTAACTCCGATACACGTACCTGAGATAGGAGAAAGAACATCAGTGTCCTATAAAGATTACGACTGAACGAGGGAGTGTGTTTACGGACCCAGAACGGGACCTAATTCGTGGATTGTTCTCTTCCCTATTTAGGTATACCTATGTAGAGGTACACATCTTAAATTTGATTTAGTATCGGGGACACCAAGTGACCTTACCGGTAGTCGTTACCCACAAGTTTCGCTAAAGACATAAACCACTCTCCCTACCTGTTCCTTTAGAGTCTCCCGAAAGGGTTGTAACTAAAAATTTTGTCGTTATAGACAAAGTTAAGTGGTCTTTTGTATCCAAGAAATAAACCACATTATCAATTCTACAGACTAAGACCTGGATATGACTGGATAAGTCCAAGTGTCTAGTGACTAAGACACTGAATCCTGAATTGGACGGATTCACGTGATTTGACATTTTCTTCCCTGGGAACAGTACCGTGTTATCACTTCCAATTCATTTTATAAAATTCATGTCGTGAACCATGTATAGTCAACGAGTGACTTAAGATGAGAGAAGTAAATACTGGTGACGATGAAATACATAAATGAAAAAAAGAAGAGGTAAAGTGGTTTACCTTAGCTTTCATAACGAAACACATATGATAGTGAAGTCTGGTTGTCGTCACTTGGAATCTCTCCGACTGATTTCTTAATTATATTAGAGGTGCAACGTCGGGGATAAGTAGGGAGTCTCTGTGTGTGTGTATCGTCAAAACCGGTCTTGTCTACTTTTTTCATAGAAATGAACACCATCATTAAGTGTGAAAAAACGAAATGGGTTTGACAACCTTAAGTGAGGACGGAGACGATGACGACCAGTCGTGACGTCGGACAGGTCCCCTCATAAGTTGTTTACCGTTCATAAGTTGCTCACGAAGGTTTACCCTTCTAACCTCATCCTTGAGGACCCTCCTTACCTGTGTTACCTATTTTGTGGCGAAACTCTCTGTTTTCTGTACTCAAAATCAGGACCGTGATTAAACATAACAGAAAGTCACCTTTTCGGTGAATTGGAGAAGCTCCGGGTATAAAAGAATAGAATTTTTGTTATAGGTGGTAAGGAGAGAAAATCCCAACCGTACTCCTAGTTTATTTCATTACTTACACTTTCGTGAGACATTTGAGACTTCCCACTATGTTATGTGTGCCTTGCCTAGGGATAATAATAAAGTAGTACCCTCTACCCGCTCCCTCCTCCTTACACAGTTATACTAGCAAAAAGACGACGGACGAAGTCGAGGACGAATGGCTCAACGTGAGAAACGGGAGGGTGAGTGGGGGATGTGTGTGTAGTAGACGAGACGGAGAGGTGACCCTTTCAAAGTTGGACGCGTCCGAATTTGTTTGTCGAGGAGGAACAAGTACATAGACCTTAGTATTTTTCCTGTCCAAAAGTTACAATGAAAGTGTAGGAACATAGTAAAAAATTTAAAGGGTAAAATCCTATTGAGATAAGGAACTGTAGACATACGTGACATCCGTTAGTTATTTATAATGAACTTACTTATTCGCTGAGAGATAATCAGAAATCTTCTATCACTTTAGAAAAAGGGAATTTTATTCTAACTTAACGAAAAAGAAGAGTTTCCTTTATTCGTATGTTTTAATTTTGACATAATTCCTTTACTAAACTATGTAGGGTAGACGTGTACGGTGACGTAATTGATCACAGTTATATTGCCGGTGTTATCCATACAATAATTGAACCGATTACAGAGGACCTATACATGAATATCCTTTATTAGTCCGTGAGGACGATAAACAACTTCTTCGTTGCGAAGTACAAATTTTTACGTAAGTACGTAAATTGGATCTCCGTATATTTAAATGTCATGGTCGAGAAATTCTTTTTACAAAAGCACTAGAGAGAAAAGTTAAGAAGTCAATACATCAAGTGTCCTTTAGAAGGGTTTTATCGTATTGTAAATCTTGAATTTATTTCACTTTCACTTCAGTGAGTCAGCACAGGCTGAGAAACACTGGGGTACTTGACGTCGGGTGGTCCGAGGAGGCAGGTACCCTAAAAGGTCCGTTCTAATGACCTCACCCAACGGTAAAGGAAGAGGTCCCCTAGAAGGGCTGGGTCCCTAGCTTGGGCCCAGAGGGCGTAACATCCGTCTACGAAAATGGCAGACTCGGTGGAATTTATTTCCAAGCGAATAAATGAATAAGTTATTTTAAAGAACTCACAATTTGTTTACGTCAGAGAGTTTTCTAAATTGTAAGGTTGAGTGTATAAAGGTCTACTTCTTTGTCTTCAGGTCTCTCCAATTCTCTGTGTTACTTAATCTCCGTCTCGACCACAACATCGGGTCTCGAGGAACTGGACTAAGTCACTGGAAAAGTGTAGTAATAGACCGAAAGGGGAATTAAACAAAAGACTTCCATAAGAGCTATCCTGAAAGTGGAAACCATGTAAGTAACAAGGTTATTGTCTACTTTCCAGTGAGAGTCAGTGACATAAACTCGATATGGTAGAACACGTTTATAGAACGAGAAAGACCCAGGATCTAAGAAGTAGTTATTTTACTTCGTCGATCTGATCCACCAGAGACTCCAAGGAAGGTCGAAACTCGATATTAAAGGGTACCGAGACATTCGATTTGACATGTATGTAGTAACCAATAAGAGTTATAGACTGACTCCCTTCCACTTTCTCTTTTAAAGATATCAAGGTATTTAGATCCGATATGTTTCGTGAAGTAGGATGAGACGAGAGAGTCGGGAGTCTCAGTGTCTTTACAGTATAACCACGAACCAGGATCACACTCCTTGGTTCCTGGTAATGACGTTCTCGTACGCCTACCAAGGTTTGAAGGATCGGTGACAGTACATCTTTCTGAACTAGTTTCTAGACCCGTTTCACAGATCCGATACAGTGTAACATTACGACACTAGGATCTGTGAAAAAAAAGTTGGAGAGACGGTAGTTAAGGGAATGCATTTTACCTTTATTATAATGGATTTATTCACTGATAGAATTTACTGACAAAACTTCTAATTTATTCTTTTTTTATATATGTTTTACGAGTCGTTCATAAATCCACGAATTGTTTACAACGAAAACGAAGAGGAATTTTCAGATAAAAAATTAAAATACTAAGGTATATATACTTTTCAGGTCTTATCCGTTTAGATGTCTTCGTTTTACTTAATCACGAACGGTTCCAGAACTCCTAACCCCGTCCTTATCATCTATACCCCGCCACCAAACAAACAAGACTAATTTTCGATAGACTAAAAAAAATTTAAACACATGAAAATGAAATAAATTATTACTCTCAACCTGATATTTCTTTCGACTCGCGGTTTCTTAACTACGAAAACTCGACACCACAACCTCTTCTGAGAACTCTCAGGGAACCTGACGCTCCTCTAGGTTGGTCAGGTAGGATTTCCTCTAGTCAGGACCCACAAGTAACCTTCCTGACTACGACTTCGACTTTGAGGTTATGAAACTGGTGGACTACGCTTGTCGACTGAGTAACCTTATCTGGGACTACGACCACTCGACGTCAGGTACCTCAACGTTTCTTAGTCTGTACTGACTCACTGACTTGACTTAACTTAACTTGAAAATTATCCAGAATTTAAAAACTGTGAATACAATGGTTCCTGGGATAACAATCAAATAAAGTTACAGGTCGTACTAAAATATAAACGTATATAAATGTTTAAAGAGTGAGAAGGAGAGAAAAAACCACTACTATGTAAGATTTCAACATTTAAAATTTAAATGTTAAGATTTAAACTTATATAATTTTTGATGACTTACATGTGTGTAAGTATACACACACAACATTACCATACACTTAATGAAGAGTTATTTAGACAATGGTTTTTTCATTAGGACTAATTACGATCCCTTTTTTCAGATATTATTTAACCAGTAGGAACTGACTTAGATTAAGGAGGATGACTGGATGTCGTCTCTCGGGACCATTCTTCACCTACTCTAGTAATTAAATTTTCATCAAACTTTTTAAATTATTACTGTTTCTTTACGTAAGTTTTCTTTACTATGTTAGTATTAACCTCTTTATTTCTTTACCTTTTTCTGTGGAACGAAGGTTAGTCGTTCCGATTTTATATTCTTTCTACTCTGAGAAATTCAATTACATATCTTAATTACGTTATAGTTGAATTTTAAGACTTCTTATAAAATATCCGATACTGTTTAAATATCACTTTAAGTGGATCCTCTTATTCTTCTGTTTTTACGGTTTTTTATAATAAAAATCATTACTACCTCTATCGGAGAGTTTTGGAAAATTTGGACTAATGTTTCGGTATGTATAAAATTTTTTCCGGTAAACCGTAACTCATTTTTTAATTATAACTAGTTACTTTATCGTATAAAATCTTTTCCTTTTGGTTTATATATTTTTATAAAGGTCAACCGATCTTTCTTATGTGTGTGTGTATATGTGTGTGTTATTTCCTTTGTGATTGTTTATTTATAATACCCCCTTTCATATATGAGTAATTTTCTCTTTATTTAAACCTATACATGGAGTACAGTAGATAAAGTCATTTAAAGTCCACCTAGTTTTTCAATTTGTAGTTTTAGATTTGACACTTTGATTCCCCTCTTTTTCTTGTCGTAACAAATAGATCGATCACATCGGTGACTTTTTTAACTCCCATTGTAGTTTCGGTCCTACTACACAAATTTTATGCTGATTTTTAGAACACGTGTAACATGATATTGTTTTACCTCTAGTTTTTCCTTTGGTGGTTTTTTCTTTTTATCCGTTAACTCGTCTTGAAATTTTTGTGCGGGTAGTCTTGTATATTTATTACTTTGTATACTCTAGTTACATACTTCGAGTGGTCTACTCACCAGTGTTTTACTTGTTTTACGCGTCATCCCTTGTATGACTCCTCCATTACTGTACTATTTTGTACACTGGAGTCGTATTACGTTTAATTTTGTGTTCAAAGGGGTTTGGGAACCAAGCATACATATACATTATTTCTGGTAACAGTCCTTTGTGCTGAGACATTTAACGACTACCGTTATCAATTAGAAACATAACGGGTCAGACCACGAGACACTACTGGACCTCCCTATCCTACCCCCTTCCCCTTCCTCCGATCCCTCCTTCCCCTACATACATATTGTCGACTAAACGTAACAACATACCGTCTGTGGTTGTGTTGTGACATTTTTAAATTTATTTTTTTATCCTTTGTTTGTTTGTTTTTCCTTATGTGAAGGTTCCTATATTAGGTTTTATTTATTTTCGTTAAATACGTCTTTATAAGTGATATAACGATAAATTTATAAGTAGATGACATATACATATTTAGTGACACAATATATAAATCCCCTAAGTCAATACACATTCTGGGTTAGGACCGGGAGTTCCTAGGGTCTTGTATCATTCCTTCCGTTGACATACATTTTATTTCTGTTTCTTGATGTCGTCGTTTCTTGGTCACAGTAAGAAACCCCCACTTCACCCCATCCACCCGAACCTCCCCTTTTTTTTCCATACCTCCTCCATTATAACTTGTACCTAGAACTTTCCACTCACCCCAAACCACGTTCTACCTTTACCAATTTTCTGTAATGCACTTTCTAAGGTTTACTAGGTATTGACTCCCTACCGATTTTTGTGGTAAACTATAATTATCCGACCTACCTATATATTAGTGATCTTTGTTGGTTTTCTTTATATAGACACTTTATTGGAGTTCGGTGTAATTTTGTACTGACATTGGTTTTTTACAGTCTGTCCGTACGTTTCACGACCGATAGGTATTACAGACTGAGTCACTTCAACAAGTTCAAACCAGTAAAAGTTTTCAGTTGTGGTGATATGTTTATACTGACGATTCTGTTTGGTTGTTCGTAAACTTGACTAGGAAGAGACATTAATTTGAGAGTCCCAGTTCTTCCGACACTTGTAACTCAAGGACGGCACAGAAGTCCTTTTACTCACCATCAACGAACACCAATGACGTACCTCGATCTAAGACACGAAGAAAGTAAATGTGTAGAGGATACTTGTGTTCAGCACATGAACTCCGTGACGAGGGAGAAGATCGGAAGGAGATTGGGGGAGTGTCGGATCGGGTGATTTAGGAGAAGACAAAGTTGTGTCGTTAACGTGACGGAACAGAGGGTTTAGGAACTCATTACCCTGTCCTCAATCCTCCTGAGTCTTGTAGATAGAACAAGATGGTTCAGATGATTGTCCCTCTTTCTTTTCGTGGGTCCTAACCTTTGGAATCAAATACATTCGAACCTTAAGTAGTCGAGACTAAGGACAGGTGATGTAAGAATGGGTTTAAATAACACACAACGGAGACACCTGTATTTTATCTTTACACTTTTCGTTAAACCTCAATGAGTTTCCTTTTAAATAGAGAGACAGACTTCAAAAAGTTCAAGGTCCGAAGTTCGTTTGTATAATTTTATCTAGTTGAAAATGATATACTGGTTTAGTCACCGAGAAAGACTTTTTCGGTTGGGGTAACAAGTAAGAAGAGGTGAGGTTTACATCCCTAAAGTTGTTTTACGTGTTACGGTGATTTGAGTGGATGTTGCAGAACGATAAAGATAGTTCCTATGAAAAGGCGTAAACTGAGTAGAGGAAGTTCAGAAAGAAGACCTTCCTGACTCCGAAAATCGAAAAACCTGAAGATAGGTATATTTATCGGTGAGTACCAGGTTGACACACCATAAGTTGTGTTTGCTATATGTAGTATATTTTGTCTTAGCAAGACGGGACTCTCTTAGACTCCGATTAACTTTCCGAGGATTTTATTTATTTATTTATTTATAAAAATTTTTTTTTTCCGACGAAACATTTATTCGAGAGAAAGGAATTAATATAGAATACGAAAACGTTTACGATTTTTTTGGAGTACGGTGATTAAAAAGAGTAGGTTTAGGGTGAGTTTAGAAAAGGACGTGAAAGTAACAAGGTTGTGGGGACACTCTAATCCTCCGGTCACAACCATGTGTGACTGTGTGGACCCGTCTAATCCTAGTCCGGGATAGAAGTCCGGAGTTTAATCTTTCTCGTTACCCGTCTAACAGACTTCTCAGCCCGAGACCGGAGTCGGGACGGTGATTCATCGACAGACTAGAAACCGATTATTGAGGAGGAAAGACCGGAAGTCAAAAGAATGGACATTTGGTTCTATAACTTGACCTACCTAATGTCTCAACAAAAAAAAAAGATGAATATTCTAAGTTACTCAAATTCAAGTGTCTGTACAAAGTCTCTGTTAAACGATACGTGTTTACATCATGATTATTCGACTTTTATATAACCGAAAGATCATGTTGGTTTGACTTAGACTTAGATCCTATATGACGATTGATCGTCACAATGAAACCGGTTCAACGAGAGAGACTCGGAATGTAAAGAACAACCATTTTTCCGTTATGGTTGACGTGTACAACTATCGTTACTATTTGATACTTTTGTATCCATTTCGTGTACCGTGTACTACCGAAGAGTTATTGATCACCGGTATTAATCGACGGTCACACCTCAACCTCTTCTGAGAACTCTCAGGGAACTGACGTTCCTCTAGGATGGTCAGGTAAGATTTCCTCTAGTCAGGACCCACAAGAAACCTTCCTGACTACGACTTCGACTTTAAGGTCATGAAACCGGTGGAATACGTTTCTCAACTGAGTAACCTTTTCTAAGACTACAACCCTCCCTAACCCCCGTCCTCCTCTTCCCCTGCTGTCTCCCACTCTACCGACCTACCGTAGTGACTGAGCTACCTACACTCAGACTCCCTTGAGGCCCTCAACCACTACCTGTCC
Source organism: Capra ibex (assembly GCA_006410555.1). NCBI lineage: Eukaryota > Metazoa > Chordata > Mammalia > Artiodactyla > Bovidae > Capra > Capra ibex. The sequence continues at coordinate 1,619,686 of SJYO01029184.1, read as the reverse complement.
CTCCGGACCGCACGACGCTAAGTACCTCAGTGTTTCTCAGTCTGTGCTGACTCGCTGACTTGACTTGACTTGACTCTATTTATATCGAAAGAGAAGTCTTGTATAAACATGTAACGACAACAAATCAACAATTCAATACAGGCTGAGAAACGTTAAGGTACCTGACATCGTGTGTTCCGAGGAGACAGGTACCCTAAAAGGTCCGTTCTTATGATCTCACCCAACGGTAAAGGAAGAGGTCCCCTAGAAGGGTTGGGTCCCTGATTTGGATGCAAAGGTTACAGAGGACGTAACCGTCCCTTTAAGAAATGGTGATTCGGTGGTCCTTTCGGGGTTATTATTAAACATGTAATTAATAAGTGTCCCCGAAGGGACCACCGAGTCTCCTATTTCTCAGACGGACGTTACGTCCTCTGGGCCCAAGCTAGGGACCTGACCCTTCCAGGGGACCTCTTCCTTTACCGTTGGGTGAGGTCATAAGAACGGACCTCTTAGGGTACCTGTCTCCTCGGACCGCCCGATGTCAGGTGCCCCATCGTTTCTCAGTCTGTGCTGACTCGCTGAAGTGAATTGATAAGTATTTATGAGAAAGATCGGGAGTTTTATTTGTACCTAGAAGAGATTAAAGGGTCCGTTTATTATCGAATCGTTTTCTCGTTAATGATATAAACGTTGGACTAAAATGTGTAGTCCTTTGGTTTCAATATACTAATCAAGGTTTAACCCTTTCCTCATACAATTCCGACATATAACAGTGGGACGAATAAATTGAATATACGTCTCATGTATCACTCTTTACGACCTGATCTACTTCGTGTTCGACCTTAGTTCTAACGACCCTCTTTACGTCTACTGTTGTGGGAATACCGTCTTTTCACTTCTTGATTTCCTGGAGAACTACTTTCACTTTCTCCTCTCACTTATTTAACCGAATTTTGAGTTGTAAGTCTTTTGATTCTAGTACCGTAGACCAGGGTAGTGAAGTACCGTTTATCTATCCCTTTGTCACCTTTGTGATCGTCTGAAATAAAAAAACCCGAGGTTTTAGTGACCTCTACCACTGACGTCGGTACTTTAATTTTCTGTAAACGAGGAACCTTCTTTTCAATACTGGTTGGATCTATCGTATAATTTTTCGTCTCTGTAATGAAACGGTCGTTTCCAGGCAGATCAGTTCCAATACCAAAAAGGACACCAGTACATACCTACACTCTCAACCTGATATTTCTTTCGACTCACGGCTTCTTAACTACGAAAACTTTAGATCACTCTTCTAAGAAGTCTCAGGGAACGTGTCGTTCTTCTAGGTTGGTCAGATAGGACTTTCTTTAGTCAGGACTTATAAGTAACCTTCCTGACTACAACTTCGACTTTGAGGTCATGAAACCGGTGGATTACGTTTCTTGACTGAGTGAACTTTTCTGGGACTACGACCCTTTCTAACTTGTACCCTCCTATTCCCCTGTTGTCTCCTACTCTACCAACCTACCGTAGTGGTTGAGTTACCTGCACTCAAACTCATTTGAGGTCCTCAGTCACTGCCTGACCCTCCGGACAGTATAACGTCAGGTACCCCAGTGTTTCTCAGTCTGTTTTGACTCCCTGACTTGACTTGACTCGACTACTGATCAGACTGTAGTGTGGTACTCAATCACTGTCTTGACTTACATCTTGGGTGTAGTAGAATAGGGGTCCAGTCATCTAAAATGTGTGAGTTACCTATGTAAAATCTGATGTGACATAACGATAATTATCAATCACCACAGTCTGTTATTATTATTACTAAAAGTAAGTGAAATAAGGAATAGATTCAGGTCCACCGTGTCACTATTTCTTAGACAGATGGTTATATCCTCTGTGTTCTATACACTCAATCCAGGGACCCAGTCCTTCTAGGGAATCCCCCCCTTTGCCATTAGGTGAGGTTATAAGAACGGACCTCTTAGGGTACCTGTCCCCTCGGACCGTCCGATGTCAGGTACCCCAGCGTTTCTCAACCCGTTCTGACTCGTGCGTGTCCGTTCTTCTCGTTTTATCTTATGACCTTTAGACTCAAGTCAAATCAAGTCAAGTAAACGAGTCAGCACAGAGAAACGCTGGGGTACCTGACATCGTGTGGTCCAAAGGGACAAGTAGTGGTAGAGGGTCTCGAACGAATTTGAGTACAGGTAGTACAACCACTACGGTAGGTTGGTAGAGTAGGAGACAGTAGGGGAAGTTAGAAAGGGTCGTAATCCCAGAAAAGGTTACTCAGTAAAGAAGTGTAGTCCACCGGTTTCATAACTTCGAAGTCAAAGTCGTATATAGGTTACTTATAAGTCTTGACTAAAGGAAATCCTGACTGACCAAACTAGAGGAACGACAGGTTCCCTGAGAGTTCCCAGAAGAGGTTGTGCTGTCGAATTTTCGTAATTAAGAAGCCACGAGTCGAAAGAAATATCAGGTTGAGAATGTAGGTATGTACTGATTATCTTTTTAGTATCGAAACTAATCTGTCTGGAAACAGTCTTTTCATTACAGAGACGAAAAATTATACGACAGATCCAAATAGTATCGAAAAGAAGGCTCCTCGTTCACAGTAAATTAAAGTACCGACGTCAGTGGTGGACGTCACTAAAACCTCAGGTCCTTTTATTTTAGACTCATTAAGTCTGATTTTGAAAAAAAGATTCAAACCCCGTTTTCTGAGTTTACTTTTTGTGAACCCGTCGTTTTCTTCGTCCAGTTTAATTACAGTTACGAACGAAGGGGTATAGATGAGGACAGGAGAAGGTCAATCAGACTGTTAGACTCACTTCCCGCGGTGACAGGTAGATCGGTCTTTGGACCTTAAGTGTCAATTGTGGAACTACGGAGGAAAAAATAGATGAAGAGGGAGTAGGTTTCCTTTGTTTCAAGAAGATTGAGATAGAAGATTTAAGGAGGTGGAAGACAAGTTAAAGATTAAGGGAATGATCCATTGTTAAAAAAAAGTGGACCTTATGAAGTTTTTAGACGATTGACTAGAGGTAAACCGAAAAGAATGAAGAGATTTTATTTAAAGAATACGTGTCGGTCAACCAGAAATTTTAATTTTAACCTTATACATACCTTTTGCCCTTTCAAATACATGGTAATAATGTGTATAACAATTTATAGAGAAAAGGAACTCGGTGATTATTATAGTAAAAATAAACTGATTAAACGATATACTTTCAAGGAACATGTCGTTCCTATAGTTTGGTCTGCTAGGATTTCCTTTAGTTGGGACTTATAAGTACCTTCCTGACTACGACTTCGACTTCGACTTCGAGATTATGAAACCGGTGGACTACCCTTCTCGGTTGAGTAACCTTTTCTGGGACTACGACCCTTTCTAACTCCCGTCCTCCTTTTCCCCCTCTGTCTCCTACTTTACCAACCTACCGTAATAGTTGAGTTACCTGTACTTAAACTCGTTTGAGACCCTCTATCACTTCCTGTCCCTTCGGACCACACGACATCAGGTACCCCAGTGTCTGAGTGTGTTCTGAATCACTGACTGTTGTCTTTAAACGATATCTTCATAAAAATGAAAAAGGTCGTTTATGATAGTCTACACTTCTGATTTTTATATTAAAAAAGGTTTATTATTTTTCACGGTCTAATCAAATAAGTTGTTTATAAATGACTCATAGATAATACTCGACGACGACGACGATTCAGTGAAGTCAGCACAGACTGAGACACACTGGGGTATCTACCGTCGGGTGGTCCGAGGGGGTAGGGACTCTAAGAGGTCCGTTCTTGTGACCTCACCGGATCCGTGATCTTTACGTATCACTTATTCTGTCTGTTATAGAGTCAAAAACCCTTTGTACGTGTGAACATCTATCTCTGTATATTATTCGTTCGTTATTTATAAATTATACTGTTTTTACGATGTTATTTGTACGATTTACGATACTACTTTTTCCCAAGGGTCAATTTACGTCACCTAGTCTGTAAGTATAAATAGATGTTTACTGTATTTTCTCGATAAAATCTCGGTATTCGGGTACACTTTTTTTCTTATCCTTTCTCCTACTTTTGTCGTCGTAAAATCCTTTACCTTTCAAAGGTTTACGTTTGATCATGTCGGTGATACCACTTCTTATACCTCTACGGAATTTTTTGACGTTTATCTTGACGGAATACTGGGTCTTTAGGGTAACGACCCGTATGTGTGGCTCCTTTGGTCTTAACTTTCTCTGTGCACATGGGGTTACAAGTAGTGTCGTGACAAATATTATCGGTCCTGTACCTTCGTTGGATCTACAGGTAGTCGTCTACTCACCTATTCTTTCGACACCATGTATATGTGTTACCTTATAATGAGTCGGTAAGTTTTCTTATGTAAACTTAGTCAAGATAACTCCACCTACTTTGACCTTGGCTAATATGTCTCACTTCATTCGGCCTTTCTTTTTGTGGTTATGTCATATGATTGTGTATATATACCTTAAATCTTTCTACCATTACTATTAGGACGTACGCTCTGTCGTTTTCTCTGTGTCTACATATCTTGTCTGAAAACCTGAGACACCCTCTCCCTCTCCCACCCTACTAAACCCTCTTACCGTAACTTTGTACATATGATAGTACATTCTTTGTTTAGCGATCAGATCCAAGCTATGTCCTATGTCCTACGAACCCCGACCACGTGACCCTACTGGGTCTCTCTACTATACCCCTCCCCCAATCCTCCCCCCAAGTCCCAACCCTTGAGTACATGTTAACACCACCTAAGTACAGTTACATACCGTTTTGGTTATGTTATAACATTTCATTTTTTAAAATTTTTTACGTGACAACTTTTAATTTTTTTTTTTTTTTCCCTTCAATTTCTCTTTTACAGTTGACGAATCGTCTGGGTTCTTTGGACTTAGGATTTGGTCGTCACTCTTTTCCTTGTTATGTTGAGTACGGTTACTTGAAGGCTTTCCGAGTCTTCGATCGTCGCAGTCCAGTCGTAGGTCATGAAGACACTCACTCCCACTTTCGCCTCGGGTTTTGTACCCTTAATCACGTTTCCACTAAGTACTTCGTTAATCCGGAGGTTTAGGGCAAGAAATAAGAGGTGTGGGTCCATTGAGGGGATATATGAAAGGAGAGTGTCTTCTGATCTCTAAATAAGATACTCTTAAATTTATCCTCAAGACACACAGAGTCTCGACTCACATTCTAATCCATTTCAGATCGATATATGACGTACGACTCTGGGGATAAAGAACAGATGAACCAAGGGTCTTTGAATGTCGGTTTGAATGGAACATAGGAGGTTCTCTAATCTTCTAATAAAAGACTCTCTTAAACTGGTCTGAAGGTCCTTTAATGGACTTTTATTAATCCCCAAGTGGTTTCATTTCCTGGGTCGGTTTAGTAGGATATCATCACGGGTGGTACTGTTTTGAAAAATAGTAGGAACAGTAGGGGGTAAGTTTATCTTGGTTTGTAGGTTCCTAGGGTTCTGTATACTAAACAAAAATTAAGAAAGTACTTTCTTTCTCTAATTTTGTTTACTCCCCTTTTTTGTTTGAATCTCCTTTGTAAAGTCCTTCTGCTCTTGAATTATTAGAAAATTCTAGTAGTTTTTATATTTTCTTCTATAATATTAGTAGTTTGTCCTTATCATATAATAAAAATTACCCGTAATTTATCTTCTCAAGAACCTATAAAATTTACTGTCGTCTTTATGTTTGGAGTCATCTTCATCACCCTTTACTTCAACTCTTTAAGAGTTTGATCTGGTTTCTTTGTCTCTATCTTTTAATTTTTTTATTGTAAATAAATCTTTTAGTTTGGTCCTCCAAACCTTATCCAAATTATTCTTTTTATCCAAAAGGATTTTCTCTCGTCACTTTTACCTCCTTTCCTTTAATAGTTTATTTAGTAACTTCATTTTAAGGGTCTTGACTTCTTTATCAAAGGTCTAATTTTCCCAGTCAACTCATTGATTGTTATGGTTACGTTCATCTAAGTGTGACGATTCAGCGAAGTCAGCACAGGCTGAGACACGCTGGGGTATCTGACGTCTGGTGCTCCGAGGAAACAGGGACCCTAAGAGGTCCGTTCTTATGACCTCACCCAACGGTAAAGGAAGAGGTTACGTACTTTCACTTTTCACTTTCACTTCAGCGAGTCAGCACAGGCTGAGAATCGTTGGGGTACCTGACGTCGGATGGTCCGAGGAAGTAGGTACCCTAAAAGGTCCGTTCTCATGACCTCACCCCACGGTAACGGAAGAGTGTGATCCCCCACAGTATAACTTTATATTCTTATGACCTTTAGTTCTCTTCTAATATAAAGTTACCGTCTTCAACTCATCCTTCCGTTTTTACTTATGTTCGATAACTCTACTGGTATCAGTTCCGTACCGTATATTTGGGATATAGATTAGATAGTTTGCAACGGACGAGATAAGATTTTCTTGTATGTCATAGGTTTCTGAAGAGAAATGGAAGAATCGGGTCAGGTGAACAGAAAAAGAATCTCATGATGCCATCGGATCTGACCCGAGAGTCAGAAATGAGACGGGGACATCGAGTAACAAGTCTATCGTCGGTCTTAGTAGAAACGTTTCACATTGAGTCTGGGGAAAGGGAGGCAAGACTTAAGATAAGTACCAAAAAGGTGACGAAGGCTTTAATTCAGGTTTGTGAAATGGTATCGTAAGACCTAGTGGGGGAGGGATAGTAATATACCGGGATCGTACGGAAAACTGTAGTAGTAGATAGACAGAGAGAGTAATGAAGGTCTGTGTAAACTAAATTAAACATAAGATACATGTACTGGACATGTAAAGATCGAATTCAGAAAACGCGATCAGAGATAGACGTCAAGAGGTCGAGAAAGAGTAGAGAGTAATGAATCTAGAGTCGAGTAAACAGTGAATGAGTGTCTTTTTAAGGGACTAGTTGAATGGATTTCGTCAGTGACTGGGTTGTTAAGAGATATGATAAAATAAAATCATAAATAAGATCAATAATAATCGATTTTCATACAAAAATAAAATAAATAAAATAAAAAAGGAAAAAATTGAAAAAAGGACAATTAAATAAAATGAAATGTTATAACATAACCAAAACGGTATGTAACTGAACTTAGGCGGTGCCCACATGTACACAAGGGGTAGGACTGGGGGGGAGGGTTGAGGGAGGGAGGGGTGGGGTAAGGAGACCCGGTATGGTCACGTGGTTGAGCTCGTGGGACATAGTACGTAACTTGGACCTGGCCACTAAGTAAAGTGTATGTTATTATATGTACAAAGTTACGGAAAGAAGNGAAAGACCGATTGAAGTGACACATATTATCCGAGGTCAAAGTAGGTGGAGTAGTCTTGACTAAGTTTACATAAGAAAAATTACCGACTCATTATGAGGTAACACATATACATGGTGTCGAAAGAATAGGTAAGTAGACGACTACCTGTGGATCCAACGAAGGTACAGGACCGATAATATTTGTCACGACGCTACTTGTAACCCCATGTACACAGAGAAAGTGAAGACCAAAGGAACCACACATACGGGTCGTCACCCTAACGACCCAGTATTCCGTCAAGATAAACGTCAAAAAATTCCTTAGAGGTGTGAGAAGAGGTATCACCGACATGGTCAAACGTAAAGGTGGTTGTCGCATTCTCCCAAGGGAAAAGAGGTGTGGGAGAGGTCGTAAATAACGAACATCTGGAAACCTAGTGTCGGTAAGACTGACCACATTCTACCATGGAGTAACACCAAAACTAAACGTAAAAAGACTATTACTCACTACAACTCGTAGAAAAGTACACAAACAATCGGTAGACAAACAGAAGAAACCTCTTTACAGACAAATCAAGGGACCGGGTGAAAAACTAACCCAGAAAATAAAAAGACCTTAACTCGACGTCCTTAACGAACATATAAAAACTCTAATTAAGAAACAGGTAACGAAGTAAACGATAATAAAAGAGGGTAAGACTTCCAACAGAAAAGTGGAACGAATATCAAAGGAAACAACAAGTCTTCGAAACTAAAAATTAATTCAGGGTAAACAAATAAAAACGAAAATAAAGGTTGTAAGACTCCACCCAGTATCTCCTAGGACGACACCAAATACAGTCTCTCACAAAACGGATAAAAAAGGAGATCCGCAAATTATCAAAGACCAGAATGTAAATCTAGAAATTAGGTGAGAGTGGTGATGATAAGTTGTATCAAAACCTTCAAAATCGGTATCATTAGTCTCGTCTTTTTCTTTATTTTCCTTAGGTCTAACCTTTTCTTCATTTTGAGAGTGACAAACGTCTACTGTACTAGAAGATGTATCTTTTGGGATTTCTGAGGTGGTCTTTTAATGATCTCGATTAGTTACTTATATCGTTTCAACGTCCTATATTTTAATTGTGTCTCTTTAGGGAACGTAAGGATATGTGATTGTTACTCTTTTGTTTTTCTCTTTAATTCCTTTGTTAAGGTAAGTGGGAACGTTGTTTTTCTTATTTTATGAATCCTTATATAAATGGACTTCTTTTTTTTCCGGGTATATTTCTTTTGATATTTTGTGACCACTTTCTTTAGTTTTTCCGGTGTTTATCTACCTCTTTATATGGTACAAGTACCTAGTCTTCTTAGTTATATCACTTTTACTCATATGATGATTTTCGTACAAAAATTTAAGTAGAGAGATATATGTAAATAATAGACATAAGACGGTGATCATATGTTCGTGATATACCCGTTTTCACTTAAACGAAAAGAATAAGTAGTGATGGAGTCATAGATCTTGTCTTAAGACGTACAAGTATCCACGAGTCATTTATAACGGACTTAATTGAATAATTACCTAATTGGTGGTTCTCAAGTATCTTGAGTTGTTCATTGTCTCATTTCAACACCTATATGTTCCACTGTATTACTGGTATATAAACTATTAGGTCCTTCATAGGGTACCAACTCCTTTTTTACCATTTGTCCGAGTAGTTACGGTATGGATTTCTCTTTGGTCATCAAGACTTGAGACGATATTACAGGAGATCGAAGAAACAAGGACACTAATTCCCCATCGTTTTTACCTTTTCTCTGCGGTATCATTTCTTCTTTACGTGTTTAACACATTTTATCTCAGACATACATGTTCCATCCCCCCTAATAAAACTATGTTTTTTTCCCATCAGTTCGGGTCAAAGAGTGATATTGTTAGGTTATTAAACATAACGGGGGGTTTTTCTCTGGGGGCTTCTCAGTCCAAGATTGTGTAAGAGTTCTTGTATTTGAGTTCAACCACCACAATCTAAAGGAAAAAATGTACAGTGTACCGTTCCGGTCAAATCCTCTCCCATTGACAGAATCAAACGAGTCCGACGGTATTGTTTTATGGTGACCACGGAATTTGTCGTCTTTAATTAAAAGGGTTCCAAGACCTCCGACCTTAAAGGTCTAGTCCTACAGTGGTATCAATCAAAGAACACTCTCGAGAGAAGGGTCGAACGTTTGTTCGTGGTAGAATGACACAGGAGTGTACCGTCTCTCTCTCTCTCGTGAAACTACAGGGAAAAGTAACAACAAGTCAGTGAGTCAGTACAGACTGAGAAACGTTGGGGTACTTGACGTGGTACGGTCCGAGAAGACAGGAAGTCATAGAGTCTCAAACGAGTTTGAGTACAGGTAACTCAGCCATTACGGTAGGTTGGTACAGTAGGAGACGGTGGGAGAATAGGAGGAAGGGAGTTAGAAAGAGTCGTAACCCGAGAAAAGGTTACTCAACTAAGAAGCGTAGTCCACCGATTTCATTACCTCGAAGTCGAAGTCTTAGTCAGGAAGGTTACTTATAAGTCCTGACTAAAGGAAATCCTACCTGACCAACCTAGAGGAGCGTCAGGTTCCCTGAGAGTTCTCAGAAGAGGTTGTGGTGTCAAGTGTTCGTAGTTAAGAAGTCGTGAATCGGAAGAAATACCAGGTTGAGAGTGTAGGTATGTACTGATGACCTTTTTGGTATCGAAACTGATCTGTCTTGAAACAGTCGTTTCAATATAGAGACGAAAAACTATACGACAGACCCAAGCAGTATTGAAAAGAAGGATTAGGGTAGTACTCCGGGGGTAGGAGTACTAGAGTAGATTTGAATTAATGGAAGTTTTCTAGGGTAGAGGTTTATGGTAGTGTGACCCCCGATCACGAAGTCGTATACCTAAATCCTCCCCGTGTGTTAAGTTAGGTATCGTCATTCCTTTGACTGTCTCTTCTCTCCGTTTCATATTCCGTCGAGACGATCCACTGTGTCAACTTACTTTCTCAGACGTTAACATAAGGGGAGTTCTAGATAGATAACCACCTCGAGTGATTTCGTGAAGATGAAAAGGTTAATAGGTTGAGGGACGTCAGGGGAGAGGTAGATGATGAGAAAGTTTGGTAGTACACCATTTATATTTCTAACAATATAAGATTTCAATAGAACTCCACCTACTTGGATCTCGGACAGTGTGTCCTACTTCAGTCTTTCTCTTTCTGTTTGGAACATATAGCTACGTATATATACCCTAGATCTCTTTACCATGACTACTTGGATAAACGTCCCATACTTATATTTATGTCTACATCTCTTACCTGAACACTTGTGTCTCCCCTTCCTCTCCCACTCTACTTACCTCTTTCAGCGTGGTTGTGTATATGTAATAGTACACATTTTATCTTTATCGATCACCCTTCGAAGACATGTCGTGTCCTTCGGGTCGGACTACGAGACACAACTGGATCTCCTCACCCTACACCCCCCCGAGTTCTCCCTCCCCTGTATATATTAATACTGACTAAACGTAAAAACATACCGTCTTTGGTTGTGTCGTAACATTTCGTTAATAGGAGGTTAATTTTTAAATCTTTATTTCAATAGACTACCCTAGTTCAATGTGTCGGTCCTTTCCTTTAGGAAACACAAATTATCTAGTATTTAGGCTATACGTATAATCCCTTTCTTATGCAAGTTTAAATGTGACTTTTAATCCAAAGTTCGGTCTGACCCTGGTCTCCAGAACATAGGGTCGTTTTCCGAAAAAGGAAACTTCTGTACCGATAACAGGGTTCTCTGGGTACAGAGTCCAACCAAGATTTTCTTCCGTTACCTCTAAAGGTTCCCGACGATTTGGGACTCAGTGACACTGGGAATGAGACGTGAAATGACAACTTAAGACGGAAAGACCTGTGTGGTAGGTTTATTGGCTTTTAATCCTTCTAGGAGTAAGAGGTGGTTCGAACTTAGAGCAATCCCTTCTTCATGTGACACACGAACAAGGGAACCGTGAAGTCCACCGTTTAATATAGGAAAGAGTTCGGTTAATCTCCGAACGTTCATGGAACAAGAGAACGGTCGACAGAAGTTCCTGTCACACGAGGGATTATGGGTGTACTATTGTTTATAATGGATTGTATCTGGTTATTATGGTATGGTACCAACTTTTACAGTTCTAATGATGACTCTAACTTCGTCACTGATCTTTCCACAGGGTCACTGGACTAATACTTTGTTAAGACGTATATCCTTACCAGCGAAGGGGAGTTGAAGACAAGAGGTCCTTCAGGAAAGATTTTGGGTGGATTGAACCGGACGAGTCTAGGAGATGAAATGTAAGATAACAAACGAGAAGAAATCAACAACGAAACTTTCTGATGAAACCCTCCGTCTCAATAGTGACATGTATATACACAAGAGGACTTTGTTAAATACACAAGACATATCGACGAAAACTCATACTAGAACTAGTGGACACGAAATAGATAAGACGTAAAATGAAGGGACGTAAAGAAAAGTGAGTGTGTTATTTGATTGTAATACTCCTTCGTATTTTAGATTCCCAACCGTTTGATACCGAGTACGTAGTTTATTTCGATCGACTTATTCATTTCACACTGTGGTAGACGATACTAAGAGATGTTATTATCCTTGATTAACTAAATTGAAACTACGGGTTTATAGAGCATGACCAGAAGGAAGTTACGAGGGGGATACAGGGTTACAGAGGAATACATCGACGGTTGTTTTGGAGGTATTTAACCATTAACCTACCTTGTCCCTACCATGTCAATTAGATCGGGAACTAGAGAGTCGAAGAGTGAGGAGAGTCACTAAAAACAAAAAAAGGACAATTCCTACAAACACCTTCTCTTTCCCTTTGTCCATTCTTCCTCTCACTTAGGACCTAGGAACGTGGGGGAAGGGTTAACTTACTCTCAATCTCCTCTCTCCTCTGGATACCCTCCGAAGAGAGTGAAGTAAAGGAGAAGAGATTAGGACTTCTTCTCGAGATTGTGACGGAGAAATAGGGTAATCACTTCGTCGGTTATTTACCTATCAGACAAATAGGTGGAACTTCTCCAAAGGTAAATCCCAAATTTATCTCTAACCGAGGTTAAATCAACTGTTCGAAGGATCACAAAAAAATTTTTGAACATAATTTGTCTAATAAATTTCGATACAAATTAGAAAATGAGGGGAAAGAGGACAGACAAGTAGTGTTTGTTCTCGAATGGAAACAATGGTGGAGGTCTACTGGAGAGAAGGGATTGTGTGAGAAGATATTATTCGGGGGATGGGTGTGTGTGTTGTATCCACTTGGCCAATTCGTTTTACATTAAAATAACAGTGCTTGAGAGTTCGTTTTTTAACATTTTGAAGTACTTAATATGTAGTTTTGTGTATGTCGTTTGGGTGACACAATCTACTTTTCTCTAACACAATAAAGATGATAGGTGGAAGCTCAGTACATTCTAGTGTAGAGGTGGTGTTGTACGTATTTACATGGGTTAATATTTAGTATCTTAACAGTTTACAGTCTCACCCTTCCCTCGTATCTCTATTAAATCAGATTGAGTGAGTAAAATGTCTCTTATTTTGATTATGGGTCTCTTTCCCAAAAGGTTTCCGGTGAGTCCTTCAACTCTTATATTCACGTTGACTTTGGGACCGGTACAAATACTAGGAGACAAAGTTTGTTTGTTTGTATGTGAATTCTTAAATTCCCATACCTAGGTAGGAGGTTTCCTCCTTCGTAGTTAGAAAAGTTTTGATTTTACTGAGGTAAGTAGTATAGACTTGTAGGGACGAGAAAAGACATGACAAACCGACGATAACAGTTAAGGGTCCTGTGAAAGGAAGGGGTCGGTGACTTGTTGGGGGTGTTTACTCGTTAAGGATTTGCGTAAACGATACTGCAAACGTTTCCGTCGAAGAGTCTCTTTTCCAGTCGCAGTGACAAGAGACAAAGGTTTATACAGGGAATTTTCTTAGTCTGTAATGTTACGACGTATGGTTAACGGACTTCTGAATGTTTAGAGGAGATCCTTTCAGGTTCAGAGGACCCTTTTACCTGTTAGGTTACTGTAAACCCTACACTAAATGGTTTAACTTTTTCTCTGTGTTTTCTCCATACTCCTCTTTGACAAAAAGATACCCGGGTGCCTTAACACGACTATACAAATGATATCTCACTGTGCTGAGGAGTAAGGAGTCAGAAATATTGATTGAGACGGGAAAGAGGTCACTGAACCTTTCAATACGTTCGGGCTATGTACCGGAGACCAGTGATCTTTATCCCTCAGTCTAAAGGAGAGGTTTGTCTCTCCATCTCGGTGGTTCCTTTCCTTCTTAATATCGATAAAACGAAACATAAAGACTACAATCAAGAAGGGGTCATGGATAGTCAGTCGAGACTAGAGACTTAAAGGGTACCGTGTTTTTCTGAGAACGATAAGGAGAATCTACGACGGTTCGTAGTAATTAATATACAATATGTGTTTTGGAAGTGTTGGTATGAGTTGGATAATGAAAGATTAGAATGGAAGATGGGGAAAGAGGGAACAAGTGTCGGGTGTGCCCCGTTGAGATTCAATTGACGTGAACAGAACATGAAACTCCTGAGTGTAAAGGGGTGGCTATAGATTTTTAATGCAAAGTTCAACGATCTTACGGAGTTAGAGTAGGAAGTAAAGTAATACGTTGTGTATAAAAATTTGGATAAAAGAGAAATTACAGAAGGTACTTGAGATACACGTACGATTCAGTGAAGTCAGCACAGACTGAGAAACACTGGCGTACCTGACAGTGGGCGGTCTGAGGAGAAAGGTACCCTAAGAGGTCCGTTCTTATGGTCTCACCCAACGGCACGGGAGGAGGTCCCCTAGAAGGGTTGGGTCCCTGACTTGGACCCATAGAATACAGAGGACGTAACCGTCCACCCAAGAAATGGTGATCGTAGTGGACCCTTCGGGAGGAACTAGAGATGAGGGTGGGGTTTAATTTACAAGGTATTTATTAAAGATAAGAAGATGAAGGGAATATCGAGTCAACCATCTCTTAGGCGAACGTTACGTCCTCTGGGACCAAGTTAATGACCCAGTCCTTCTAGACGACCTCTTCCCTATCCGATGGATGAGGTCATAAGACCGAACCTCTTAAGGTAACTGACATATCAGGTACCCCAACGTTTCTCAGTTTGTACCACCTCTCTGAAAGTGTTAATTAAGTTAGTAAGTGTTTAATAACTCGTGCTTGTTAAACAGTACGTGAAACGATTCGTAACTCTTACGCCGTCATCAATCTGTATAAGGACACGAATATCTTAAATATCTTATTGTCCTTTTTATTCATGAGTTTCATGATAAATACCCTCTATATATCCACCGATAGCCTACAGTGACGTTCCTAAAATGTATCCAAACTCTCTAGTCTCTTCCATATGGAAGTCTTCCTCTTAAATTTAACTTTGGACTTTCCCGAAGGGAACACCAAGTCACCGACTCTGAGACACGAAGGTAACGTTCCCCGAACCCAAACTAGGGACAAGTCCTTTGATTCTAGGACGTACGACGAGTCACCTCGGTTTTTTTTTAAAAAAAAACTCTGGATTTCATTTTTGTACAATCGGTTTATATCTCCCATAAAGGAAGTCTTTCTTTTATATTTGTATACTTTTTTGTTATTTCGTTCTTCCTTAAACCCTGAGAGTTCTTTGACTTTCTTCCCCTTTCACCATGTCGTACTCTTAAGT
Organism: Capra ibex; assembly: GCA_006410555.1. Taxonomy (NCBI): domain Eukaryota; kingdom Metazoa; phylum Chordata; class Mammalia; order Artiodactyla; family Bovidae; genus Capra; species Capra ibex. Next base: position 1,604,667 of record SJYO01029184.1, on the reverse strand, counting down.
CTTCTTCCGGTCCGTAACATTAAGACCCGGTATTTGATTCTCCTGATACTTCAGTGACTTCTCATAGTCGGAATTTTGACAAACTTTCCTTGTTTTCATCTCTATCTTTACACCACTACCGAAGGTTTTCCCACTACCTCTTTGTGTAAACTCTCTATAAATTCTACCCCTTAGATGTTCTGAATTTATTACTCTAGAATTCTTTATTTCTACCTTCAAATTTTTTGTACTGTTTTTAGTTACTGCAATGTAAAATGACTCCATTCCTTATTACCTTGTCCCGGCTTTAACCAAAGTCGTCACCACACCCATCTGACTCATACCTAAACTTTTACGACTTAAACTCCACGAATACTCTATATCTTCACAAATATTGTTTGTCAATCCGTATACTAAGGTCCCGAGTCTCTCTCTCGATTAATTTCTTTTCTTTGTCTTAGTAGTTGTATTTCTAAATTGATTTCATTACTTTTACCTATTAAAATAAGATTCCTATCTTATCTCACTCGTTTATTTTTAAGACACTGTAGTGTTGTGTTGTAAACTTCCAATATACCCTGTCGGTACTTTCCTCTACCTGTCTCACCAATTTCTCTATCTTCCTTTTGGTCCCCTAAGTCCCAAGAGTTGTAGGTTGTTTTCTCCCATGTAGTTCTTTCTCCTGGATGACATGTCGTGTCTCTTGACATGAGTTATAAAACGTTATTGGTTATTTCCTTTTCTTAGATTTCTCGTTATATATCTTTATCTATATATGTACATATATACGGACTTAGAGACGTGACATGTGGACTTTGATTTTGTTGTAACATTCAGTCGATAGTCGAGTCAAGTCAGTAAGTCAACACAGGCTGAGAAACTCTAGGGTACCTGACGTCGTGTGGTCCGAAGGGACAGGTAGTGGTTGAGGGACTCGAATGAGATTGAGTACAGATAGCTCACTCAAACCATTACGGTAGGTTGGTAGAGTAGGAGACAGTAGAAGAGGAGGGCGACAAGTTAGAAAGGGTCGTAGTCCCAGAAAAGTTTACTCAGTCAAGAAACATAGTCCACTGGTTTCATAACCTCAAAATCGAAGTCGTAGTCAGGAAGGTTACTTATAAGTCCTGACTAAAGGAAATCCTAGAGGAACGTCAGGTTTTCTGAGAGTTCTCAGAAGAGGTTGTGGTGTCAAGTTTTCGTAGTTAAGAAGCCACGAGTCGAAAGAAATCAGGTTGAGAGTACAGGTATATACTGATGACCTTATATATATGTATATATATAATATATGGATATGTATACATATATGAATGTATATACACATATATGAATGTATATAAATATATATGTGTGTGTCGTCATTTCTTAGACGGACGGTAACGTCCTCTGGTCCCAAGATAGGGATCCAACCCTTCTAGGGGACCTCTTCCTTTACCGTTGGGTGAGGTCATAAGAACGGACCCTTTAGGGTACCTGTCTCCTCGGAGTGTCCGATGTCAGGTATCCCAGTGTTTTCTCAGTCTGTTTTGAATCATTGATTTTTGTTGTCTTGTCGTTATATTTCTTTCTCCTGATAGTAAACTCCACTCACGACAACTCAACGGTTCTTCCCACCTAAATCGTTGTGCCCACAGTGACACTGGAATAGTTCTCGATAAAGTCACCTCAACACACCCCGTCTTCTGTCTAACCTCACCCAACTCCACTTCTTTACCTCTGTCTTTCCATCTGTCAAGTTCTGTAAACACAAATTACCATCTACATTCTAACAAATCATTGACTCCTCCGATTCCTTAGGACCTCCTAAGCGAACAGACAAAACAAACAAAACTTACATCCTTTTTAATATTGTACAAAATTTCGGTTTTCTTTTTAGGTCATCTCTTCCCAACCAACTTCCATATTCTTTCTTTAATTGACTATTGTATTCAGGGAACCCTTCCGTTATCCCCTTCCTTAGGTCTTATATCCACTTCCCTAACCGGAAGTTATTCTTCTTCGTACAGGAAGGCATTATTGTACTTCTCTCTTCTCCCATCACTTTGCAAGTGGTTGAGAACCAAACCTACATCTCAATTTATCCTTCATTCCTGTAAACGACCTTAAATCCCATGCCTCTTACTATAGTCACTATAAAGGTTTCTATAAAAATCAGTTTAAGAGTCTTACGGAAAGGGGGAAGGTTTCTACGGGGTACTAATTATTCACTATTAAATTACGTCGTTAATTCTTTTACCATAGTTCTCGTTCTCAAAGACCATTCTTGGAACCAAGACGGTAGTTTATCAACATACTGGAACCCGTTTAGTAAATTGGAAAACCAAAAGTCAAAGGAGGAGACACTTTTCCCCTACTACAAAAATGGATGGAGTTTAAAATAACACTTTTATTTAGTTGACTCAATTATATGTACTTCCCGAATCTTATTACGGACTATTCATTATTCATGAGACGTCACAACAAAAGTAATGATTTCGAGAGGTTTATAATGGGCTCAGTCAAATGATAACCTTATATACCTCTATGTTTTCTATTGATAATCCATCTTTCCTTCCACTTTAAAAGGAAGTTTTCGACCATAAAATCAAAAGATTGATTTCACTTTTATGTTGTTCCTGTATTGAACGAAAGATAAGTATATATATACTAAATATATATATATTAAATATACATATGTAATAGTCAAGTCAATTCAAGTCAGTGAGTCAGCACAGACTGAGATACGCTGGGGTACTTGGCGTCGTGCGGTCCGGAGGGACAGGTAGTGGTAGAGGGCCTCAAGTGAGTCTGAGTGCAGGTAGCTCAGGCACTACGGTAGGTCGGTAGAGTAGGAGACAGCAGGGGAAGAGGAGGACGGGGGTTAGGGAGGGTCGTAGTCTCAGAAAAGGTTACTCAGTTGAGAAGTGTACTCCACCGGTTTCATGACCTAAAAGTCGAAGTCGTAGTAAGGAAGGTTTCTTTAGGGTCCCGACTAGAGGAAGTCTTACCTGACCAACCTAGAGGAACGTCAGGTTCCCTGAGAGTTCTCAGAAGCGGTTGTGGTGTGAAGTTTTCGTAGTTAAGAAGCCACGAGTCGAAAGAAGTGTCAGGTTGAGAGTGTAGGTATTGTACTGATGACCCTTTTGGTATCGGAACTGATCTACCTGAAAACAACCGTTTCATTTCCGAGACGAAAACTTATACGATAGATCCAACCAGTATTGAAAGGAAGGTTTCTCATTCGCAAAAAATTAAAGTACCGACGTCAGTGGTAGACGTCACTAAAACCTCAGGGTTTTTTATTTCAGACTGTGACAAAGGTGACAAAGGGGTAGATAAAGGGTACTTCACTACCCTGGTCTACGGTACTAGAAGTAAAAGACTTACAACTCGAAATTCGGTTGAAAAAGTGAGAGGAGAAAGTGAAAGTAGTTCTCCGAAAAATGAAGGAGAAGTGAAAGACGGCATTCCCACCATAGTAGACGTATAGACTCCAATAACTATAAAGAGGACTGTTAGAACTAAGGTCGAACACGAAGAAGGTCGGGTCGTAAAGAGTACTACATGAGACGTATATTCAATTTATTCGTCCCACTGCTATATGTCGGAACTGTATGAGGAAAAGGATAAACCTTGGTCAGACAACAAGGTGCAGGTGAAGATTGACAACGAAGGACTGGACGTATGTCCAAAGAGTACTCCGTCCAATCCACCAGACCATAAGGGTAGAGAAAGTCTTAAAGGGTGTCAAATAACACTAGGTGTGTTTCCGAAACCGTATTAGTTATTTCGTCTTTATCTACAAAAAGACCTTGAGAGAACGAAAAAGGTACTAGGTCACCTACAACCGTTAAACTAGAGACTAAGGAGACGGAAAAGATTTTGGTTGAACTTGTAAACCTTCAAGTGCCAAGTGCATGACGACTTCGGACGGAACCTCTCAAAACTCGTAATGAAATGATCACATACTCTACTGACGTTAACACGCCATCAGACTCGTAAGAAACCGTAACGGAAAGAGACCTCAACCTTACTTTTGACTGGAAAAGGTCAGGACACCGGTGACGACTCAAAAGGTTTAAACGACCGTATAACTCACGTCGTGAAAGTGTCGTAGTAGAAAGTCCTAAACTCTATCGAGGTGACCTTAAGGTAGTGGAGGTGATCGAAACAAGTATCACTACGAAAGATTCCGAGTGAACTGAAGTATAAGGTCCTACAGGTCCTACATATGTAATATGTCACGTATATTAATTATATGTAATAAGTACATATTATTAATAAGTATAAATATTATTTTATATACTCTTTAGTCACTTATAGTTATATAGGGTCATCCCTCCAGAACCAGGTATCCCCTACCTTAACTCTCATCAAAGATTACTCATCGGATCTCCTAACACAGGACTCGGGATCCCACTAGAAAAAGATTTAGGTTCTCGTCCCTGTTGTGGTGGTCAACTCCAAAAGTCAAGATAAAGTCGGGAGAGGAGACGGAAGAAGACAAAAATCCTTCCCTTTTGCAAGCGTAGATACCGACCCTTTTAGTGGTAAATAAAAATTCAACTCCTTCACCTTAATAAACGAATACTTTTCGAAACCTTTGTCGGTGTTTTGTACATCCATTCAAGGTAGCCTCTCCCTGAGTTTATACGTTTGTAAACAAGAAGTTCCAGTGATGTTTTCGTAACACGGTTTAGTCACTGAACTTATGTGTTCCCAACTTTTCGACTTATATGAGTACACAAACCAACATTTTCTACCACGGTTGAACCCCTCTCATCTACTCTTGTTCGTCAATTTGACTTGATTGACTAGGCCACAAACTTCTAGTTTAGTCTCTGTACCTGACAGTTTAAGAAGATTATACCAGACGTAGCCACTTCTTAGATATTATTATACAGTCAGATAATAAAAGTCATGTAAGACATGTATACTTTATCGATTTACAACGGATCGTCTCCAGGGTGTTTTTGACTAGGACGGACCCTAAATATTAATCGTGTAAATAAACAACCATACGTTTACTCTTGACGATGTCATGAACCCCTTTTAACACAACAATTCATTCACGTTGTAAAGAGGACGTCAAAACGAAGTTGATAAGTAATCAAGACGATTGGAGAAAAAAGTCTCACATGTTTCGATTTGACGTTTGGTTGTCTCCATCCACTTAATTATGTTACCGTTAGGGCAACACAATCTGACCTTTCCACCATACTTCTGTATGTCTAAAAACTTATTCATTGTTCACACATAATTATTGTACCTAGAGTGTCGTCGTATCTATTCCATGTTTAACCTTATTCGTTTCTGTTTCGAAGGGTAAACATTCGGGTAGACGAGAGTAAACCTGAATATGTCTCTACCGTTTTTGTAAAACCGTAGTTCTAAGATTCAGTTCGAGGTAGTTGATGATCGAAAAAATGAAACCGACTCGTTCGGAAAGACACGGATTTTGTATCCACTCCGAGAAGTGTTTGTGATTCGGTATTCGTCATATCATCAATATATCGTATGGGTATCATAATTATCAAGTAGTTCTTCCGAGACTTCAGTCTAACCCGAGTCTTATATGTGATCGATACGTAGTGAGTAGTTTAAATAAATTAATAAATTGAGAACTAAAGAAGTAGACGTTTACCTTGTATAAGAATTATCTGGATGAATCGAGTGGCTCAACACCACTTATAAATGATTTTATTAACTATATTTCGTGAATCGTGAACTTACGTTAACGTTGTATCATTCGGGAGTTATTTGTGAACAACAATTTCACAACGGGGATTTAAAAGAAGTAACACCGAAAGTGGGTCCATCGAGGTGGTATTTACCAGTACAATTCTTGTGAATGGTAACGTAACGAATTAAGTCACCTGTAGGGATGTCCTGAAGTCGTCGTAAATACCATTACTGATTAAAGAGGAACAACTTTACATTTTTGACCCTTCAAAAGTCTTTCTAAACTCCTTCTCGATTAATCATTTTCCTATTTTAAAACCTAGTCCACAACATTCAACTCACACCGTAAAAACAGAGACCTTGTCACTTTGTACTAGTCGATTTAGTAACATACGCATAACTTATGAATTGACGGGTTTCTGTCTCCAAGTCGATGTACAAGAGATTTCCTAAGAAAAACGGAAATTTCAGACACTACAAAGGTTTAATCACTTACTATCGTCGATCATAAAGACTCCGTTATCGATTTTATGTCTATATCCGTAAAATGTACGCAGGAACGGTAGGAGTGTGTTTAGGATATTTCACCTATAAGAGGTGTAAAATTTTAGTCACTTTATCCGAATCTTTTCGTGCCTTTTGTCAGTCCTTCTATCACTCAGTATGTAAGTCTTATAAATAAAAAATTAAATAAGTGAGTAAGCACATATTTGCGTTGGTTATAAATTACTTGTGGATGATACAAGACCCGTGATAGAAATCGTGACTTTAAGTATGGGACCACCTCGAACACAAAATCATTCGTCTTTTATTCTAAGTCTTTTATTCAAGGTTCCGAACTAAGTGAAAATATTATACCATGTTACAGGAGACTGATCGAAAACACAGTACAATGGTAAAATGTCACTTCAGTGTACAAAAAGAGAAAAATCTGCGTCTTCTTAGTACGAGGTTCCTTTGGTTTGATAGAGACTTAAAAAGGAGGACCCTGAGTGTCGCCACAGTCGTGTCGTCGTCGTGTAGAAACAGTACAAAAACACGTACATAGACCAATGGTACCACCCTTTAAATGACTAGTAGGACCGATAACAGTCGCTACGGGTGGAGGTGTCAGGGTACATGAAGAAGGAACGGTTAAATAGGAAGTGGTTGTAGACGAAGTGTAGATGATGTCAGGGGGTTTACAACCGTCTGTAGGTTTCGGTCTCGGGTCAGTAGAGGAAACGACCTACGGAATGTGTTTACATGAAAAAATACAACGACCACCTGGACCTGTTAAAGGAGAACCGTCGGTACCGTATACTGGCCATGTAACGGTAGACAGTGGGTGATGTGATACGACGGAATGACTCAGACTTCGCAACACGGGACAACCATCACTGAGGTACCCAACAGACATTAGAACAAAGTCATGAAGTAGAACCAGACGACCCGGAGAACTTAAAGACACTAGTCTCTCTTTAAGGTGTGAAGAAAACACTGAACCTTGGGTAAAATTCCGACCGAACAAGTCTGTGGGTCTAGTTGTTGAACCGGTAGGATCACTAACCCCTAGTCAATAGAAGTAAGGTAAGTGGGAGTAAACACAGAGGATAGTGGAATAACCAACGTGACATGAATCCTAAGCAAGTCGGTTCCCCTTCACCTTTTGTGAGAGGTGAACACCGAGGGTAAAGAATCGACACAGGGAGAAGATACCGAGGTAGTCACCCCAGATGAAAGAAGGGAGAAGACGGATGAGTCGTCTTTCCCTATTCCACCGACGGCAGTACATATGTCACCACTGAGGGTACTACTTGGGGAAGTAGATATCAGATTCCTTGTTCCTGTACTTCCCTCGACACTCCTCTGATGAATAGTCCTTTTGGATAAAGACCTCAACCACTAAGGACGGTATTCTTTACGGATATAGTGGAAGAATATGAAACTACTCGTGTGTCTCAGGTTTTGGAGTCCGATGACACGGTGGTACTATTAAAGAAACGGTAGGTAAAGGACGGGACTTAGGTCTGGGTTCCTAGATCTAGTCTGAATAGAGAGATCCATTTTATTATTATTATTGTTTTGTTTTTACGAGGGAATAAGGTATTAGAAAGTGTTAAATCTCAAAGGGGACTTATTTGATTACTAACACATCAGTCATAAATGATTAAACCCCAGTGGACGTAGCGTCCGCCTAAGAAGTGGTCGACTCGAAGGTCCCTTCGGGTTTCTTCCTGTTTCGTAGGTCACATCGGCCCTACTTCCCACAAAGTTTCTACCACTCCCCCATTCCTTACTACTAAGAATGCAAGCCTTTACATTCACTCCCGTAAAGCTTAATGTAATGTAACCTTTGCATTCATTCCACAAAGGAAAGGGGGGATGGTTTAGTGTGAACGATTTAGTAACTATCCTTCCTTCCCTTCCTTCCTCCTTCCTTCGTTTTTACTACTGTTATCGAGTGTTATAGAATGTCTATTGTGGTAAAATTTTAGGTGTTGAAGTTTTGTTCCTGAACTAAGTGTGTTATTATGAAATTCCACTTATGACATATTAAGAGTATATGATTCCTACCTTTTTTCTGTATAATTATCTTCTTTTAGTTTGATTCCGTTATTTGTTAGCGTAGTAGACAGGACGAGACTCGGGATGTCTCGGAGGGGTCGTTTCGATTTGAAGAAGTCGAGATGGTGGACGGAAGTGCATGTAAAGGTTTACATTCTTAGTAGTAAGGAATGGGGGAGTGGTAGAGACGTTGTGGGAAGTAGGGTCGACGTAACCTATGAAACAGTAAGAAACTCGAAGGGACAATCGAGTCGACCATTTCTTAGACGGACGTTACGTCCACTGTGGCCAAACTAAGGACCCAGCCCTTCTAGGTGACCTCTTCTTTACCCGATGGGTGAGGTCATGAGAACCTGAAGGGACTACCGAGTCTGTCATTTCTTAAGTGGACGTCACGTCCTCTGGACCCAACCCTTCTGGGGGACCTCTTCTCTTTCCGACTGGTGAGATCATAAGCCCGGACCTCTTAAGGTACTTATCTCCTCGGACCGTCCGATGTCAGGTACCCCAACGTTTCTCAGCCTGTACTGACTCACTGAAAGGTGTGTACCTAAACGTAATGAGAAAAGAAACATGTCCAATGTAGAAGAGGTCCTTATAGACAAGGTAAGGGAGAACGATGTCTGTAGACTGTGAAAAATTTACAAACCAGAGTTCAGAATGTAAGAGACACTGAATAAAGTATTAAGAAGGTGGAAATATCCATTGTAATAAGAGAATAGAGGAGATCCTAGGACATCGTAAAATAAAACGATAACATAGTGAATAGTGTTATTTAGTATTAATATTCCTATAAATAGCTAAAATAGGTTCTACCAGACTTGAGAAATGTGATATGTCCCGATAAAATAAGAGGAGACATCGAGATCGTACCATATTACGGACTTTGTCCCATTCATAAGTCCTTTGGTTTTGACTTGATTTAGTAACAGTAGAGAGTTTTATCTTTTGAATAAAAATCAAATAGAAGACAACTGAACAAATCATTGTGATCTACTCAGTTAATTTAGGGAGACTCAAATCACAGGGTAACTATGTTAGGTACTTTGTCACATGATTGAAAACGGAGGATCGATGGGGGACTATTATCTCTTGTGCAAACTCTAATTTTGAAAGACCCTGTCTCTGACAATTTCAAGGTGTTACCCATTCACGGTCCTCAGGTTTTATTTAGTTATCTTCGTATTTCTTTTAGTATAGTCAAGTCAAGTGAGTGAGTCAACACAGGCTGAGAAACGCTGTGGTACTTATCGTCGTGCGGTCCGGAGGGACAGGTAGTGGTTGAGGGCCTCAAGTGAGTCTGAGTGCAGGTAGTTCAGGCACTACGGTAGGTCGGTAGAGTAGGAGACAGCAGGGGAAGAGGAGGACGGGGGTTAGGGAGGGTCGTAGTCTCAG